>OU744324.1:18337217-18937217 GCA_916610235.2 Lasioglossum morio | reverse complement strand
GCTCGGTGAACACGTAATTCCATCTGCGCCGGTTACGCCGTACATGTTCATCGCGGCTCATTTCGTATCCCCAAGGCCAGGCTCATCTGTAAACGGACCGGATACGTGGCCGGAATGAAAAATAACCTGAGAAACACCCAGACGCTTCTCCCCGGACGACAGTGTACATTCATGAACGCGTTATGAATCATACCTAACCCAAACCTTCTGGAAAACTGATCGATCGTGGAGGACGTACTCGTCGTTTCGCGATTCTCCATTGATTATTTATTTATTTCGCGGATCGAATTATATCGAGTTACACAATCATTTCTACCAGCGTGCTCCTAAAAAATAACTGCACGATAGAGATTAATACAATATATAACTTTCCGATAAAGATTAGGATAATATATAAATTTCCCTTTAATTAACGAGTTCTCATTAATTTAACAAACACTTAGTATTTTAGAATTTCTGAGTCAACTACTATCGAATGTTTAATAATTTCTTGCACCATAACAACAAATGGTATATGGCAGTTTTTATTAATTCATTACAATCGATAAAATGGAATAAATATATAGCTTTTATTTGATTCCCCTTGGGGTTACAAATCCTTACATCTACTCCCCTTCTCATTAACTTAACTTAACTTAAAATTATCTTAATCTTATTCCTAACCTATAAATAAATAAATAGAGAGAGCGAGTTAGAAACTATATTTACAAAAGAACTTACATACTAATCTTAACCTACCCCTCCGATATTAAGATAATAATTCACTCCTTTTTATTTTACACGATCAATCGACAAATTATGTTTCATTTATAGCGTCACATTGTAAAGAAATACATCCCACGACGTAGACATAGAAGGATGAATAATCTTACAGTATGTGAACATTTTGGATGGGTGAATTTTCACCCTGAGGAACGTATGAAGATTAACTTTACTGCATTTCTTTTAATTTCCATTCTTCGTTCGCGAATATATGAATTTGCAGTCTTAAAATCCGAATTCTTGTGTAAATATGTTAAATCTAAAAGGTTTTAAAGAATCTATACAATTTGATTGGCTACATAAGGGTTAAGCTGTGTACACACCGATATTTTTCATTCGCTAAGAGAAGAGGGAAATATATTATACTGGAGCGGTATCGGAATGTTTCGAGGATCCGGAACGTTTGATCGGTACTCCATTACATAGTGAGCGTGATTACGTCCCGATAAATCATTTCTACATCCCGGGAGCAGGGTGGGTAGGGGGATTGAATAGAACTTTCTCCGATAATAAAAATGCAGGATGACGAGTTCATTCGTGGCTGGAACTTTGCCGCGACTTCGAACTTCCGAATGATTATTTGAATTCCGAGGAACATGGGCCGGCCCATGCAAAATTCATAAGGTATACTTCGGTCGATTGAGATGGAAACTTCTAGCGTTCGGTTGACGAGCACACTGACTGGCGAACGGGGATTAATTGCGATATTTGCAGATGAGAATTTTCAATCTGTAAAATAGCAAAGTTGATAATTACCGGGAAATACGAACGATGTATGGCCGAGCGTTTTCTATATCGAGAACGTAATGTCGTACCGTCGCGTCGTCGCGTCGATGGAACTAATATTTGTGTGTAGAGGAATCTCAGGAATCGATACTCTCGAATTGATTCGCAGTATTTACCACCGGTGCTCTGCTTGTAACTTCAAAGCAAAATTGCTGTGGATCCGCTGGCAATATCCGAGCATATCAATACGACATATTTGTGTACAACTGTACAATGATTTCCTTAAAACTGTTTTATAAACTGCACATTATTCTTTGATATTCTTGTGGAGCATAAAAAGACGAATCCAACGAGTACCATGATCGCAACATCCTGATAATCCGATCTAGAGTTATTTGTGTATAATGATTTGCTTAAAAATGTCTTATAAACAGCACATTATTCTTCGATATTCTTGTGGAGCATAAAAAGATGATTCCAACGAGTACCATGATCGTACCATACTGATAATCCGATCTAGAGTTATTTGTGTATAATGATTTGCTTAAAAATGTCTTATAAACAGCACGTTATTCTTCGATATTCTTATGGAGCATAAAAAGACGAATCCAACGAGTACCATACAGCTCATCCAATTTCGATGTTGGATTCGTGCATGAATCACTAGTTTATGATAACTAGAATAATGATATTATCGGCGCTACGGTTCGATCAAATTCTACAGCAATTTTTGCAATTTTTGTAATTGTTTTGTCTAGCAAACGGTTGTTGAGTTGACAGCATAGATCAAGTTACATTTATACTTTGTTTTGTTTCTTTTTTTCAATAAATATTCTCTCTCGTTTTGGAAGCAAACTCTGTTAATTATTCAACACTCGAGATATTCTACCTGAAACGTAGAATTTGAATTAGGTTTGTTTCTTTCAACGATTTCGAATATCTGGACAGTGATGCCAGATGAGGGGAATCACGGTGAAATGATCTACCCCCTCTCTGATGACCAGAGTAATATGTGCGCGAGTGGGGCGAATGGGAGTGACACGTTGCGCGTGCGCGACGTGTCTACGGTCTTAATGTGGGGGACGTGAGATGGTGATGGGATAGGATAGTGGAAGGGAGAAAGGAGGAGAGTACCGAGGCAGTGATGCCAGACGGAGGAACCTGGAGGAACTTACCCCTCCGGTTGGGCCCCCCACTCTTACTTCTACTGCGCACGTGGTACACACGAACGTACCTCTACTCTGCCTGTGTGAGACTCACAAGAGTCTGAGAAGTAAGAGTGGGGGGCCCAGCCGGAGGGGCAAGTTCCTCCAGGTTCCTCCGTCTGGCATCACTGTACCGAGGGTCCGTTTTGTCCCTTTCTGACATCACTGTATCTGGAGATTGAGTGATTGTAATGGTATGGTCATGGGACTCATTAGAATCGTCTCGTCATGCTCTACAAGAATATCGGAGAGGATACACAAAGTGTCCATTGAAACAAATATCGTCGACTTTGAAATATCAACATCTCTACAAGTTGATAATCCTGGAGCAAGAAGTGCAAACAGTCGTAACTTCACAATTTCAGTGGAAAAATTCCTTTACCATGGCCAAACACGGTTACAATCGCGGAGCGGAGCCGCGCCGGCTAAATTATCCATAGGAATGCGGCCCGGAAGAGAAAGAAACGAACGTTAAGCCGTCGGAAAATGTTCGAGAGACGCTTCTCTGTGTATTCAACGTCGACGACAGACACGCGCCGCGACTCCGGAATCCTTGGGCAGGGTTTTCAGAGAAGGTTTGTCTCCGTTCGAGGCGTCGGTCTTAGGAAGTTCGTCGACGGATAGCAAACGGTTCTTAAATAACTGATGCGGCTGGAGGACGCGTCAGTTGTCTCGCGTTCTGCATTTTATGCACCGCCTAACCCAGACTTGGTCCAGACCACCAATCCCCGGACGGCCCTTGGGGGGTGCAAGAGCGTTCGCGAAATCGACCGACAACTTTCGGCTTCGAACCCACGGCTAACACATTGTCTCCACTTCTTCTTCCTGTTCCTCTGGTGCGCACCAGTCTGACGGGGTCTCTCCTCCTCGTTGC
The DNA here is from genome assembly GCA_916610235.2 of Lasioglossum morio. NCBI lineage: Eukaryota > Metazoa > Arthropoda > Insecta > Hymenoptera > Halictidae > Lasioglossum > Lasioglossum morio. The sequence goes on along the minus strand of OU744324.1, from coordinate 18,933,650 downwards.
ATGCATTATTCATCCCGGGATCATGACTGATACCGACGACGTGGCATTTTTATCGCGGCTCTGCTTGCGGATCACGACCCCGCGGTCCCCGATTTCCGGCCGGTCAGCTACACGCTGAAATTGACAGACTATTTGTGCTGGGAGGCCTATGCTTTGTTACTACTAATGCGGCGTCAAGCACCAGCTTCTGGATACTGTAGAAGCAGTGGGCGACTTGTATTCATTAACTATTACATTGGTGACACTGTTCCGTCCCGTCGGAATAGAAAACGTGGAGTTCTTTCGGACATATTTATGGTGCATTCGTGACGAAGAATCTTCCTCGAAGATTAAGTAAATTAGGGTGATTCGACGACCATTTGAAACATCGCCAGATGTTTAGTTTATCTTAACACATTACCGACCGGTGATTATTTCATAATTTTGAAAAATCTATGGTACATGGCTAAACACTTTTTAATAGAACCTTGAATAGCAACAGCAATTTTCATTCGAAACAAGTCACCCTCAATAACGTCATCTAATAGTTTCATGTAAGATTACGTATTCCTTTAATCCATTGTTTTGTGTAGCATCATAACCCATTGAACCGGCTACCCTTCACCCAAACATTAACCCTCAGCACTCGAGTGGCGCCTCTGAGGCGCCACTAAAAATTACTGTACTATTATTTAAATAATTGTTTACACTATCAGATATGTTGGTATCTAACCAATTACTACACATTTAAGTATTGTATGAGGTATTATATCAATTTCATATTTATCAAATTTAAAAAAATCATAGAGAATGGAAATATTGTAGGTCAGAAGAAACGTTTAATTTTCGAGTTAAAATAGCTCCGAGTGCAAACGGTTAATTTGGCGGGTAGCAAAACTCGTGCGAGGGCATTCGCGGCAGTCGATGCGTCCGCGATCTTACCTGGCTCAAGCTTTACAACCTTGAGTAGAAATTTATCCGTGCATCACCCGTGAGTCTTCCTTAAACGGCACGACGTTTAATTTGTAATGAAAATTGAATGCACGATGTGATCCATCCTTTTATAGATTTGTCAATCCATTATTCTAGGTTTAATTTTCCTAGGGTGGGTGCATCTTCATCAATTTATTCTACTCGTCTGTTCAGGACCCATCGCCTATTTCACTTGTCTGGTCACAGGTACTATCGATTGATTCTGCTTGCTTTATGGTAGGCACCGTTCTCGCTGGATCACCTGTGCGTGCGTTCCATTTGTGTTTGAATTCGTTCGAATCAATGTCGAATGGTCTTGTCTGACCAGCGGTCGTCCTTTTCTACTTTCCCGAACGTTTTATCGCGGGTCATCTTATCAGTTGAATGGCTCCTCATAGGATCAGCAACCACGTAGGATAATGGGTAGCGATGGATTTTTCGAAAGAACCTCCGCGTATTAGGCTGGGGTGTCCTCTTTCATCCGGCTGGCGAGAAGCCACGGCCGCCTCGCACGATCAATTCTCTCGTCGCGACTGTTTTCTATCCGGCGGAAATTCTTCCGGGCGGAAAGTATTAAAATACTTCGAACGGGCAACAACTTCCGCGAACACCGGTGTAATCCGTTTTCCTCGGGGGAAGGGTCCAAGTCGAAAATAAACCACTTTGGAAGCGGCACACTCGCGCCCGTTTCCCTTCCTCCCCCGCCGTCCTTTATAGTCTTCGGTAACGGTGGCAAGTTTTCCCTTCGACAGAGGGAGTATCGGAGGCGGCGCGCGGTATTAAACCAAGAAAAACCACGGCTGCGAAAGTGTGCCATTATTCTTAACACCTCGCGCAACCCGAAGATATAACTTTCCTACCTAAAACCCCTTTCGTCCCGCCTCGCTTCCCGGAAATTCTGCCGGTAGTCGTCTCACGAAAATTCTTAGCCGAGTTCTGACGTCGAGCGGGCAGAGTTTCGGTACGGGATGAAGCGCGCAACATTGTTCAGCCGCGGAATTCATAAAAGAAGCTGAAGCAAACAGGAAAAGTGCTAGTCAAAGCAGTTGGTGAAAGAGGATGATCCGTGGGGCACGCCGATCATCCATCAGGAACCATCCGAGCTGCAATGGAAATTAAAACTCCTGCATCGCGTTTACCTACGCAAGTTCGAACTTGCCCGCGGGTTGCACCGAACTTCAGAACTTCGAATTTTCTTACTGCCCCCCCGCAGTTCTTGTCAATTTCCATCTCGTTCAACATTCTAATTTCTGCTCTTGAATTTTTGAAGTGAAACTTCTTTGTTGAAGTGTTTTGAAGTGTTCATTACTGTAATATAATTATATATACTACATATGTATTAGATATATATTTAAAAAACAAGAGGTATGTATATAAATTACAAAATTATTTTATTCTCCTAATATTTTGGAGCGTCTGACTTGTCGTTGAGTTGTACTATTGAATTTTCGAAAATTTTCGACCGTCTGATTTATGGTTGACTTGTACTACTTTCCAATTTCCGAAAAATTTTCGCAAATTTTCGCAAATTGAGAAGTAGTAAGAGTCAACCATAAATCGGACGGCCGAAAATTTTCGGAAATTCAGTAGTACAACTCAACGACAAGTCAGACAGCGTTATTTTTCGGAATTTTCGCTATTCCAAATAAGTAGTACAACTCGCAGTAAGGAAGGAATATAATTTCAAACACATGGAAAGTGTTCAGACAAAGGAATAGCACTTAAAGGAAGTAGCCATGAAAGAAAAGGAAGGTTTTCGGGATATTTGAAATAAATACAAATAAATTTCTTTCACACAATATTGGTCATTTATTTTTGCTTTTGTGCGTACATTGTATATGTGGGTACATGATAAATAATATAAAAACAATCCTGTGTGTGTTAATGTCTAAAACAGGTTCTCGTTGTACAATATACGCGAAGATTCCTCCACGTAAACCATGTGGTCGCCAATGACCTAGCTGTTATTGTGACCACATTAAAATAAACCATAAATAAATAAATAACTACTTCGTGCTCCCTACCGCACAACGTTCCTACAACACTAAACCCACCGACCATCAAAAATGACTGATGTGTATAGTACTATAAAAATAAAGATGAAAAAAGTTTCAAATGGATAAGGTTAGGATAGGGTTACGATATAAGGTTAGAATACGGTTAAGATCGTTTGACCCCTCGTGGTAGGTTTAGTGTTAATTTTACGATGTATCTAGCGGTGGTAATTGAGATCTGATTGTAAATTAAAACAATTTAATTGTTCCGGCACCAGTGGAAATATTCCATGTGCATCTATGGCACCCATAGTGGTTCGAAACCCACCTCATTAATAAACTGCATAGGTCCGTTCGCTAAGTAACCTTAGCAATGGGTTGAGAGCGACGTTAAATAAGTATTAATAAAAAACAAAATAATTTACTCGCTTTTAGTGCTCGGTAGGTTAATTACTATTTCTTATACACTACTGAGATCGTTCGAATGAACTTTTTCCTTTGTGAAAACGCTTCGTTCCAAAGTTATTCGAGAGAAACACTTTGGGTGGAGGCTGTCCGCTGTAATTTTTTGAAACTCCGTGTTCCTGATGCAATAACATTGATCGCAGCTGTTCGATACGGCCAGGCAATAATTTTCTACATTTCGGTGTATCGCGTGCAATTTTCTCTAATATTATGCCTTCCTCCGCTGTCAATAAAAGCAGGCGCGAAAGAACTCACACTCCCGAGGGTGCGAGAATCGAGGAAACGGAAATTCGAGTTTGGCAGCGCCACTGACACTTCGATGGCAGTAAAAACCACCGGCAAGGTTAGAGGTATGAATTTCAAAGAGGAACGACGAGCTCTGATAAAACGCCTACACGCGCCTTTTGCTCTCCCTCGATTTGATCTTATTCCCTCGACTGCGAGCGGATCCACCATTTTGCAAACCCAAGGCCGCTTTACCGCGTGAATTTTTGCTTGGCTAGTGGCATTCGGAGGGCTGAAGCCGCGTCCACGGGGGACCCTTTGTTCCCGCTGACAATTGAACAGAGTGAAGCAGAAAAGTGTATAAGTGCGAGGGGGTGGTAAACGTTTGCACTGTCTAGAATAAATTATATTTTTAATAACTGTTCTGTTCCACAAAAGTTTACGAAAAAATTCATGAACGTTCTATACGACAGAACACACGTCTGTGTGTTTATATTTAATGGAAATTGGTGTGTAAATGTTAAGAAAGATCACGCACAGGATTTAAAAATACTTGTCTTTATTCAAACGAAGAAGAAAACTAGTCAGAAGACATCTGCATGGTATGCAAGCCGAAACTCAAGTGAGGTCCCGAAGAGAAAGTTTGGGGGCGAGAAAAGAAAACCCCCGGTTGGGTTCACTCGGGAAAAACAGATACGCGGGGACCCTAGTTTATTGCTCAGGCCCTTTTTAAAGTGAGAGACTGCAGGCCTTCCACTATCTGACCTGAGAACCCATAAAAATAACCAAGACTTAACACTAGAACTACCAACCACTAAACGCAGTTTGCAAACATTGCCTTATAATAACGACAATATAACATTTACTTCGTTTTCCTGCAAGTTTTATTTAAATATGTACTCCAACAGAGAAGTTGACTAAAGAAATTTCTCGGAAAAACACATTTATACTTTTAATATTTCGAATCGAAAACAGTTTTCACCAGTCATTTTAACTGTTCCGGTAGTTCTAGTGTTAATATTATAATTAATATTATAACGTACATATATTTATTCGACTCTGTTCAAAATCTTAGTCACGAGTCTGACACGATATTGTAAGGCGAGGGTTTAATAACTGTTCTGTTCAACAAACAAAATTACGAACAAAATTCGTGAACATTCCACATAACAGAACGTAGGACTGTGAATTTTCTGTAGATTGTCTATAAATTCGAGGATCTTGGAGTTGCTGGTTTTGTATTGAAGTTTTCAATAGACTGGCTCGATAAACCGGAAACGAACGATAGCAGCGGACAAACGGGCAGATAGGGAACAGAAGTGCAGGGAACAAAGTGAACGATAAACTGGTGTCCTAAGCGCGACGTTATGGACGAAATACCATCGAACTGAATAGCCGGCATGACAACGACCGTTCCGAAACGCAGATATCCGGGCAAGTACATCGTCATGCATACAGCCACCCAGATAATTGCTTTTCGGAGCAGCGACGGGGAAACCGTTAAGGAAGGGGTTGCTGAGCTTCTTAGATATCAGCCTAGTTGCATGGCGAACGCAGTCGTTACTGATCTATTGCAGCTTCGATAGCAGAAATCTCGGAAATAAAATGTCCCTCGGCTGGTAAATAATATATCACCTCGAGGAGACATTTTTATCATGCTCCAAAGAATGAATTGATATTACTCGGGACAATGTCAGAACTGAACACACGGTAGGTACAAGAATTTTGTTTCTGAATATAATTACCATTATTCAAGGAAAATCGAATATTCAATGTTGATTTTGCAAAATATCCGCAGATGATAACAATGAAAATAATTATTAACCGTTCGCTGCATAGTGTATCATATCTGATACAGTTCAAACATCTGGTATATACTAACCTAAGAATGTGAAAATGTTGTTTTAAGTTTAAAAAAATATTTTTCCCTTAAATAAAACACAAAAACTGACCTTCTTTCAATTTTATTCATTCCAATTGAAAAAAACACAATCATGCAGTGAATCAATGTAGCCAACTTGAAGCTTCACGAATTAATTTGAAATTAAGAGGCGCATTAGCCAACAACCGTAGTCCCGTTGAAAGCACCGGTTCTCGTTAGATCACCGAAGTTAAACAATGTGGAACGTGAACGGCACTAGGATGGGTGACCGTCTGGTAAAAAACCGGAAAGTGACCCACCCGAGGTGTTTTTCACGTGTTGTTGGCAAAAGGTGGTTCGGAACCCACCATAAACAATAGGTCCCGCTGAAAAGGCGATGGTGAGAGTGGAAAGAGGGGGATGGTAAATGAATTTGAAACCCTGAGGGGACCAAATATCATGTTACACTAAGAGGCGCATTAAGACATTATGTAATACGTTAATAGATTCAAGTACTGTATATGCTATATAAATCGTACTTGGTTTAAACCATTAAATAAATAATAATAATAAATACTATTCAGCTGAAAAAAATGAATAAAACAGCCTGAAGGGCACGTGAAAGTTAGGGGTCTCGAGAACTGGATTTCGAGGGAAAAATCTGTGAAGAAACCATCGCACGTGAAACCGGAACAGTTGTACATCTCTGTCCCGATGTGAGAGAGTCATACTATGATAAATACACCCGTTAGCCTTACGTATCGACTCGAAGAAGGTCACTGTGTGGCGCAGCAGCGGAGGCGGCGGTGGGGGCCGGGCTTCGCGGTTCCATCCGAGCGGAAACTGCCAACCATCGCAATATCGGCATTCGCAGCAGTTACGCGAAAAGCCGGTCAGCGAGATCGAGATTTATTCGCGAAATTGAGAATTCGGTTGAATGCGAATTCGGCCGTGCGCGCGGTCAGGAGTGCATATTTCATCGACGCCCCCCGCATTTCCAAACGAACTCCGCCCATTTCTGCTCTATAAAACATTCGTTTTTTTGTTGTTTTTATTCAGCCGGCCGACCACCAACATTACATTTGTTTCGTCGAGTCGTTCTGGATTGATCAGCCTCGGGGGATTCCTGTCGATTAGTGCTGTCTTCTTCTTTCTTTTAATTTATTTATTTATACAGGTCGTTAGCGACCACAAAGATTGTAACATACGATTACAATGTTACATCTTTATACTAAGAAACATTTATATTGTGGGGAGATAGATTTGCAGTTGTTATTTACAAGATTACAGAGTATGGAAAATTTTGGTGGATTTTCGAAATTTTAACACAGATTATATTCTTACTAACATCGAAACATTCGCTTAACCCTTCACTGCATGATTTGTTTTTTTCATTGGGATGAAAAAATTTAAAGGAGGTCAGTTGTCTGTGTTTTGTTTAAGGGAAAAATATTGAAAAAAGATTAGAACAATATGTTCAGGAAAAAAAACATAATTTCGTACATTAATTTTCAACATCTAAGAGGAGACAAAGCGAAATATTTATGTTTTTGGAGACGTTTGAAGTTGCAACATTTTTTGTATGTACAATGTGGAGAGAAGGAATTAGTGGTCATTGATTTAAATTAACAAACGGCTGATTGTTTAGCCGACGGTCCTGGCCGGGTCCCGACCCCGTCAAATGAAATCCCCCCTGGTGGGCGTGGTCCCGGACGACAAATTTACTTTTCGATGAGTCCGCGATCCAACAAGCAAGGACCAAATCGAATTGGACGCGTGAAAGAGTCGCACCAGCAGCGGACGGAAGTCTCCCTGCGGCGCGGCATGGCGTTCCTCCAGTAACCTTAACACCTGGAATCCGTGTCCCGTTGATCAATTTCCGGCACAGGTGTGCAATTCCCGCACCGCTGCTAATTGAATTTCACCTGCACGCTCGATTGTTCTTCCCTGTGTTTCATTGGGTGCTACAGAAATCTTTCTTATGTATTGGCAGTGTATAGAATTGGACGGGGTGATTATGGACAATTATAATCGATATCATCTGCGTACAGATATAATTCGTTCGTTCATTTAGAAACACTGTCTAGTTGGTGCGATTTAATAGGTTGAAAATATTCGAAAATAACTACAGAAATCTTTCTTATGTATTGGCAGTGTTTATAATTGGAAGGGGTGATTGTGGACAATTATCCATATCATCTGCGTACAGAGTTAATTCGTTCGTTCATTTAGAACACTGTCTAGTTGGTGCAATCTAACAGGTTGAAAATATTCGAAAATGATTACAGGAATCTTTCTTATGTATTGGCAGTGATTATAATTGGAAGGGGTGATTGTCGACAATTATCCATATCATCTGCGTACAGGGTTAATTCGTTCGTTCATTTAGAACACTGTCTAGTTGGTGCAATTTAACAGGTTGAAAATATTCGAAAATGATTACAGGAATCTTTCTTATGTATTGGCAGTGATTATAATTGGACGGGGTGATTGTGGTCAATTATCCATATCATCTGCGTACAGAGTTAATTCGTCGTTCATTTAGAACATCGAGTTGGTGCGACTTAACAGGTTGAAAATATTCGAAAATGATTAATGTAAGAAAATGATTAATGTCACTAAGAGGAAGTTTAAGTGATCTTGTTTTAATTCTTCGAGATTCGTGTGTCTATCTTCTCTCTGGTTGGAAAAATGAAGATTGCGTTTGAAGCAACACGAAATTCTTTTATCCGCGCCGCCTATCAGCCACTGATCTCACGGATCTGCGCTCCCGACGGTAAGCTTGTAAATGAGACAGACGAAAATGGGATTAGTAAAAGGCACTGTCTTCACCGGAGGATATTATACCGTGGAAATCACCGCAGCATCACCGAAGGCTTCATCTTCTTCTTCTTCGAGCTATCTCCTTCTGACCCTTCTCCGATAGAGCTTATTGGGGCGAGTTCTCTAGACGCGGGGACCATAAAACGCTTGTAAATGAAAGGTCCTCCCCTCAGGCGAGCTGTACACTGAATCGAGTGTTTGAGCAGGGGCAAGGTCGATCGCTGATTCCCTCAAGGTCGTGACCTTGGAGCTCTTTTACCTTGCGACCATGACCAGATAGTAAGATATCAAAAGATCTTTCAATCCTCGGACAAGAATTTGAAAAATGAGAAACTAGGCCGATAAATACGACTTAAAAATTCGAAATAAATTATTAATTGTTCTGAAAACAGCGACTCTGTTTTTTTTTCTTCAAATTATTAGCGTTGAAATGTTTCAGTTAGGATTATAGTTTACGACGAAAATAAGTCTGGTTACATTTCTGAGAAAATAATGTCTCTGCAATCCGTTCGGGCAATTTTTATTTGAAAAATTCGTGGATTTTTTTCATAGCGTCCAAGATGGCGTTAGGTGAAACGTCCATGTTCCGATTGTGCGACACAGAGAGCCCTGAAGATTAAAAAGTTCTCTGTCCTCCTCAACAGTCCTTTGTACGAAAAGATCAAAAAGCCTGTCCTCTGGATTTTCAAAAATTATGCGTGTAATTAGACCATTTGCCATTGTTCTCGTCACAGCAGTGTGCAACGAGGTGCTGGACGAATACCGTCATCGAACAGTAATCCGGAAGCTTCAATTAGGAAGTTCGGGTTTCGCAACCGACATCTAAATCATTAAAAATGCTTTCACTTTCACCGTTGTGTAACTCATATGCATACGGGTTACGACAGTTCAGTTGCAGTTCAGTTCGGAGTTTCTCGTTTTGCCCAGTGTAATTACTCCTTAATAAGATCGATAATCGGGTGTATCGCATGCGGAAACTGTGGGGTCGATCAACTATGTTTGCTAGTCGCAGAGATAACTACATATTCTCCTCGTGAAAGAAACATTCTCAAATAAAATTACATTGAAGAACCACTTCGCAAATCGAGAACAGCTTGTATCCAATCATTCGGATGATTAAACAGGGACTACCATAAATATATGTTATTTGAAATGATTAAAGAAACAGCGTTCTTTTACAATTTTATTTTTAATTGATTCATTAATTGTATAAGGCCTTCCACAAAAATGTGTCGTTTTAAATGATTAAAGAAACAGCGTTCTTTTACAATTTTATGTTTAATTGATCCATTAATTGTATAAGGCCTTCCACAAAAATGTGTCGTTTCAAATGATTAAAAAACGATGTTTTTCTACAGTTGATCAAATTTTTAATAATTTACACATTTTTTTTTACAATTTTCCTAACCGCGTGTCCAAGAGCGAGAACTTTAATTTTCATTGAATAGTATTTATTGGCAGATGTACAGCAATTTTTGGGAGTGAAATTAAATAAATTGGGAAACAACGAAGAATAGAAACGATTGTATAGTTATGTGCTGACTGTAACCGCCCACGCTGACATTAGGAAAGCCGAGAGCAGTTGTTTCCAGCTCCACGGTCTCGCCGCTCGTAATACTTCTCGTATTACGTATTAATAGCAGGCCCGAGCGCTTTCCTAGTTTCCACACTTATTTCTTGACCGCTGACATAACCAGTGAAAGTATATAATAAGCGAACGAGCATAATCGATTAGCCTCTTGTTTCCTACAGGTTTTTCTTGCTCGGCTGACCGCGCTTTCCCATTCTATTCGTACTGGAATCCGACGAGCGTGTGCTCTGAACTTTGCCGAGAGTCGTTTCTCATTCGTAAAAATCCGTCGATTCCGTAACGAAACTGGTTCCCCGACGGAAAGTTCAAGGGCCTGATATCGTTACGCTAATGACTCTGCCTCATTTTAAAACAGAACCCAAAGATTTCTATAATTTTCTATATTCAAAAATGATGATATTCCGAAATAACAATTTTACACTGTGGGAAATAATGGTGTGAGTAATACCTTTACGGCGAAAGAATACCTGACGGCATTGACGACAGACCGTCGTCATATAAAATAATAACAACACAGTTCAGTTGACTAGACATTGACATATTGACGTATTGTATTGCATATTGTGGTGTCATAATTATAATAAATACTCCTTCAAACTAAGTAGTCCTTCAAACTTCAGAAGTGGGATGAGCTCGCGATATTTTATTGAATCGACTTGTGAATTGAATCGAGCACCACAAAGCGAATAACGAACGTTATTATTTACTGCATTGACGACAGGCCGTCGTCATATAAAATAATAACAACACAGTTCAGATTCCTTCAAACTATGTAGTCCTTCAATACTGAAATAAGTTTGAATATTAATATTGTCACCACCATGTCAGATTTTTTTTAAAACAAATGGCAAATAGCTATTTCATATTATTTCATAAATATAACAAAGAATGCGCCAACAACCGTAGTCCCGTTGAAAGCACCGGTTCTCGTTAGATCACCGAAGTTAAACAATGTGGAACGTGAACGGCACTAGGATGGGTGACCGTCTGGTAAAAAACCGGAAAGTGACCCACCCGGGGTGTTTTTCACGTGTTGTTGCAAAAGGTGGTTCGGAACCCACCATAATCAGTAGGTCCCGCTGAAAAGACGATGGTGAGAGTGGAAAGAGGGAGAGGATTGGTAAATGAATTTGAAACCCTGAGGGGACCAAATATCATGTTACATAAATAACAAACAATGCGACTGTCGAAATTTTTGGCCGTTTTTCCAATAGTATGTACCTTAAGAAATAAATTTGGTAAATAATTTCTCAGGGAAGCATCTTTACAATCTTCGTGATCACGAATTAAGAACATTCCTAATAGAAACCTAATGTTAATGTTGTGATATGTGTGTGTGTGTATGTCGTGTCTTAAGAGTATGGGTGGAGCGCGAGAGCATTGTTAACGAGAATTGAATGCGTGACCGTCGTGTTTCCCCGGACAATAGCAGTCGGAAAACAACGTGTCCGACATCGGGTTGGTGGAGGCGGAAACGCGAGTGATTTTTCCAGCCTAACAAGCGGCGGCGGCGGCGGCGGCGGCGGCTACGGGAAAAACACGGGCGCCGCCGGCGGATACGCGACCGACAAGAAATATCGGGCCGCGCCATCAGAAAACACGGCTGACCGCCGCTATACATCAGCCTCCGAGACAACAATAATTACAGGCTGGTAAGAACGGGACTGGTTCACCTACTCGAACCAACTGAACACTCCGAAACCGCTGCGAATCGACTCCACACGCGAATAGACAGTCTGAACAAATGGTTACCGAATCGTGCACCGGTAATTTGCACCTTTACGCGCAACAGAGAATAACTACTCATTTCTCAATCTTTTTCACCGAGTTGCAATTAACACAAAGATGTCTCGGTTAGTTGGAGTTCGAATAAATAATGTTTCTTCGTAGATATTGTTCTAGAGCATGAAACGGCGATTTCAACGAGTACCATGACGGTATAGTTTTGATCGTTTGTTTAGGAGATATTCCTATTTGATGAAACGAATCGATACTCAAAACAAAACATCACATTGATCTCAGTATTTAAATCATGAATTTTCTCAAAGTTCAATTCACATAATTAGTTTTATACATAGCAAGTATAATTAGTTTTATACGTATTGATATAATTTAATTCTTTAATTTAATTCCACCTTATGTTACATAGAGTACATTATATAATATTTTTTAGACGTAAAGTCTTTGTAAATGATCCAAAACAGGATCGAAACGTCAGGAAAAAATATTTAAATTGAAAAATTTATTAAAAATTGTCTCGAGACCGAATGGTCTTAATGATACAGTCATGCTCTATAATATTATCAAAGAATTATATATATTGTTCGTAATAAATTTTCTAATTGAACCAACAAGAAAGATTTGTCTCGAGACCAAATGATGTTAATGATACGGTCATGGTACTTGTTGGATTCGTCTGTTCATGGTCTGCAATAATATCGACTATTTTCAAGTGCACCACACGTATCAGAAGTGCTCGAACTTCGAGCGACCGGACAGGTCCGTGTGAAGTAGAATCGTTGTACTGAGGTACAAAGGGGTGCGATTTCGGCTAGTGCAGGTGACGAGACACTCGGTGTCTGGAATCCATTCATTAGGCCTCGGGTCTTCAGAGGACACCCGGAACGGAGAAGCTTTGTGCCCGAGGCGCGAATCGTGGCTCAAGATATTACGCTCCGCGTAATCAGGCCAATCGAATCTACTGCGGAGCTGGCCGCCCGTTTCTGCAATTAGTTCTGCCGACCATGAACAATGTCATTCGTATCCCCGTGGACCGATGAACGCCTGATTTGCTACTTGACAAACATGATGTTCCGATCGGTGCACCCTGGCAACCTCGATGATCCACGCTCGCAATTAACATCATTATCTCAGAGAAACCTTCTGAGAGGAACACCCTGTATATTAAAAGGTCTATCCGTATTTTACCAGAGACTTGTAGAGAATTAGAAGACGAATCCAACGACTATCATGATCATACCATTACGACCATTCAATCTCGAGATATTCGTATCTAAAAGCTAAGGTTTTAGGTTAGATTTGTTCCTTTCAGACACGAATATCTCGAGATTGAATGACCCTAATGGTACGGTGATGATACTCGTTGGATTCGTATTTTTATACTCTACGAGAATAGTCAAGAAAATACACAGGATGTCGTATAAACAACATACTAACCTCCTTGAAATCTTGTTGCGAGGAGATCAGGAGAAGATTCTTTCGACTATGAACGCTCGTGCAACTGAGAGTGTGTTCTCTGTGTCGTGCGGAGGTGCATAGTGATCTCAGGGTCTCAAAAAAAGCACTCTGATCAGAACCGTCTCTATTAAACATGGTCCGCGTAACTTAGGGATACAGTCCCCGACGAAAAATCGCGAACGAACGTGAAGAATGCCGGATATTGAGTACGGTGTCGTGAAAGTTTCTGTCTCTTGACTCCATTTCCGATGGGGGGCGCGTGAAAAGGACCCGTTTCGACCGAGCTCACATGAATCCCTTTTGATCATCGTAATGTGCACCGTTTTTTTTCTCTCTTTTTTCTTTGCGCTCCCGTTTTGTCGCGAACGTTCCTTTGTGCTCGACATCGACCCTGTGCACAGGCACAAAGGACAGCTCGGTTCCTTCGTCTTGTGTACATACACACAAATGAGTGTGACGAATGAAATTATAAAGGTACACGGCGGGCACAATTATTAAGACTCTTGTACACCTCCCACCATTTTCCTCCGGTCGCATAATTAATACCAGATCGATTCTGCGCCGACACACTTTCTGCGAGACCGAGTCGAGGACTATTTCAAGTAGACAAAGAACACGTCGATCTCGAAAATCCAGTATATTGGAATTTAGGAATTTGTTGCAGAAGAACTGTTGTACCTACTACATTGATATTTTTAATACATATTTTAGTGGTATTCGAAGTGCACGTATGATTTTTTTCAAGTAAAAATGATTAAAAGTTCGAGAGTTAAATATTTATTTATACAGCACGTTCTGAGTACTGAATTTGCCAATCTTTGGGAATTCTTTTCCGAAAAACTGTGGAACCTTTTGCATTGGAATTTTTTTCAAATAAAACTAATCAAAATTTCGTGGAGCTATATTATTTTTCATTTCGCCGACACACTTTCTGCGAGACCGAGTCGAGGACTCTTTCGAGTAGGCAAAGAACGACAATCTAGTATATTGGTATTTAGGATTTTTTTGTATAAGAACTGTTGTACCTACTACATTGAAATTTTTTACACATATTTACTGATATTCGAAGTGCATGTGTGATTTTTTCAAGTAAAAATGATCAAAAGTTCGAGAGTTAAATATTTATTTATACAGCACGTTTTGAGTGCTGAATTTGCCAATATTTGGGAATTCTTTTCCGAAAAACTGTGAAACTTTTTGCATTGGAATTTTTTTCAAATAAAACTAATCAAAATTTCGTGGAGTTATTATTTCTCATAGGGTACGTTTTACCTATTGAACTGTCGAGTTAAAATGAAAAATAAAACGGCGTTCAAGGGTCGGATAAAAAGGACAGTCTTCCATTAAGCCCGACGTTCAGTCAGTGAATATCGTCGGAGCAGCTGCGAGGCGCTACGCCTGCAAGAATCTCATTGATCGACTGCGCAGTTAAGCGCAAACTAATTCCCAGCTTCTTGTTCGTATTGTCTGCAAGAAGAACGCCGACATCTCGAGATTCCTGGACTCTGATTAAATTCGGAGGGATGAGGGTCAAGCGATTGTCGCTGGATCAATGAATCCCGGATGGAATAAGGGGGATCGAACACGACCCGTACATCTTGGCGCAGGGATCGATCAAAAATCTCTTTAGACGACTCGAATTGGCGGATTTGCTCTCTGAGAGCAACCCTGCAGATATCTAGAAAATGTGTCAGGGATCGAGAATGATCTCGGTGAATTAAGCTACCTGGAACCTGAAATGGTTCGGAGGATTCACATTGATATTCTTGCGCCTGTGGTAGTAATTTTATTCATTGATAGAGTTTATTGATTTTGTATTGATCGCAATGCGAAAAATACACTTGTCTAGAAAAGCTCTAGCTGATCGCGAATGCATTATGCTTCTGTGGACGTTCAGGACGAAAGCGATCAAACAGTTATCACTGTGAGACAGGCAGTTTGCGTTACCGGAGCCGTCAGTTAGCCGACTCATCAGACACGCCCTCAATCTACTCCTTAGCAGCACACTCGCGTCAGGCTGAGAAAGCATTGATCTATGTCACTGGCAGAAACGGGCTCCCAGACAATTGATCGAGCACTCTGCCACCGTCAACACTCCCATTACCGACTCCCACGGACCACTGTCAACTGCTAAATACCTTCTTATCTGTCTAGACTCTCCCGAGGAATTGCCATAAGTTTCGAGGACGTTTGAGATCAATTTATAATTTTTATACAGTATTCATGACACATACAGAAAGAAAATTATTCGTGGAAATTATTTTTCAAATGGAGACAAGGGGGCTTAACAAACCACGGAATTTGATGATCAAGTACGAGAACTTCTGAAATGATATTATTTGATGAAAGTATTGAGTCAATATTGCAAATGACGAGTAAATGTTGGAACTACTGCGTGAGTGATTAAAATAGTGAGTCAATAATGAAAATAATGAAAATATTGAATGTATTGCGTCAATAATGAAAATAATGAAAATATTGAATGTATTGCGTCAATAATGAAAATAATGAAAATATTGAATGTATTGCGTCAGTAATGAAAATAATGGAAATATTGAGACAATAATGAACATGTTGACAATATTGAGTCAACTTTGCAAATATTCAGCCAATATTGTCGTGAATAATGAAAATATTGAATCGACATTAAGAATATTAAATTTAGATTAAAAATATTGGATTAATATTGAACAAGTTTGAATGATGCTTACCCCTGAAATTCTATGGCGAGAATTGCGGTGCTTTCGTCGAAGCTTTTTGTGCGAATGAAAGCGTCGGGCGCGTTCCGCGTCTGACTAGAGCATCGTCCTCGACTACTCGCTTAGCGGAAAGTTTCGCCCACGGTCCATGTAACGAGCTAATACCGTCGCGGAGCCGTATGCAAATGAAATATAAGTCGGACCTCCATTAACGTTCGCCGAGGGACGAATGAAAATCGCGCGGCAAATGGAAATCCCTTTCACACGGGAGCCCACACTTAAACGTTGTCCTTCCCCCTCCCCTCGCCTTTCAGAATGCTTTAATGACTGGGCCGGAATTGCCGCGAGGATTAATCGAGATTGATTTAACGGGCTCCGGCTCGGCTAATGCTGTAGATTTAGGTGGTACCCGGAGATAACGCGTGCGTTTCCTAAGGACACGGAACATCGCTCCGGAAAACAGGACCCTCGGGGGCCACGAACCTGCCCGATGAACCTTGTTAGCAGACTTCGCCTCGGCGAATCAGAGGAGTCGTCGAGAGTCGTAGATTCGATTTGAAATCGCAAATATTGACACCGCAATTATTCGCCGCGGGCCACGCAGATTATCCTCTCGGCCCGTTACCGGTCGAAACTTTCACCCTTCGGTTTCGAATATTTTAGCAACCCCGGGAAATACAAATTCCCCACAAAAATCGGAATAGGTCAGTCGATAATATCGAAATTCGAAGGAGAAAATGTATAATGGTTAAAACAAATAATATTGGGGAACTTGATTCCCAGATTACAACCCCCAGAAAATACAGAATCCCCTGAAAATCGAAGGAGACAATTTATAATAGCGATTATTAATAGGAATCCTTGTCTTTACAGTATTTGCCCCTGTTATTTATATTGTTTGTCCGGCTAATTAATTTTGATTGGTCTTTATTCGCCGCAGGCTACGTAGATTAACCTCTCGGCTCGTTACCGGCCGAAACTTTCACCCTTCGGTTTCGAATATTTTAGCAACCCCGGAAAATACAAATTCCCCACAAAAATCGGAATAGGTCAGTCGATAATATCGAAATTCGAAGGAGAAAATGTACAATGGTTAAAACAAATAATATTGGGGAACTTGATTCCCAGATTACAACCCCCAGAAAATGCAGAACCCCCTATATTCGAAGATTAACGAATTTATAATAACGATTATTAATATGAATTCTTGTCTTTACAGTATTTGCCCCTATTATTTATACTGTTTGACCGGCTAATTAATTTTGATCGGTCTTTATTCGCCGCGCTTTCTGTCATTCATTCTTGCCTGGTTCCTATATGTGGGTCACCTAAATTAATCACTTTCCGTCGTTGGTGTCAGGGATTTTGTTGAAAATGAAATATGATGTATTAAACAATTACGAGACTGGGTGAGTGAAAGGCTGCTAGATTGGACCGTTGCAAAAATAATTTCGCCGTGTTGATGTTTTTGGTTTCGTAAAACCTTTCGTCGAGAAATATTTATTTTTCGCGTTGTTAATCCTCATATTGGTAACCACATTCAAATGGAATGTTCCGTTTCTCTGGCGTTGTTAATACCATTCGTTGACTCTCCGAAGTATTTTTAAAATTCGGTTTATTCGCGAATTATTTTGTTCGATCCGCGAAGTGGCTTACGAATTCGAAATGTATTGTTTAATCAGTGATGCTTACAAGCTAATAACATTCCTACAATATATGTTAAAATTATTGAAAATTTGTTGAGACTCGTTCAGTAGAAAATTAGTATGAAATTAAGAAAAATCTTCAACATTAAGGAATGCTACCGATGATCTAACAAATTTTTCTTGGACGCGAGTTATTGTTTAGGCGAGGGACGTTTATGGCTATCGATTTGCAATAATTTCCGGCGGAATCGCAGCGTTAACTCGAGACCACTGTCTGCAGCGCAAGGATTTCCGTGATCCGATTTGTGTTATCTATTCTCGAAGACTCCTCCGCGGAGTGCAACTCCACGGTCAATCATTGATCGACCCCGATTCTCGTTAATTACCAGCTTTTCGTGACGATGCATCATCCACTGTGACTTCCTCACAATTTCTGATCGAGTTACACCGATTTATTGCACGACAAGGCCTTCTCGAGGTATTGAAGACTTTATCTTAATGCGATTGTAGTCTTCTACCTTATTAGAGTTAATAATATTCTATAATGAAGCGTCTGATCCCTACCTACGTCTTGAGCTTCATCAAGAGCAACTTAACCAGAATTGTTTCTCAGAATCTACACCAGCTATCGTATCGGAATTTAATGAGAGCCTACTGCCGTACTAAGAGACTCCATCGCAATTGTTTTTATGCAAATAAAATTGCAATGGAAATGCTATTTAATTTTTTACTGCGAGCCAAAGTCTGCATTTAAGATCCAATCTTCCAGCTGCAGGCTCAACTTTGTGATTTCTTTCCTCAGAGTCTACAACAGCTATCGACTTGAAATTTGTTGGGAACCTAGTACCATACTAGGTGACTCCATCGCAGTTGTTTCTATACAAATAAAATTACAATGGAATTTTTTATTTAATTTTTACTGCGAGCCAAAGTCTGAATGTAAGATCCAATCTTCCAGCTGCAGGCCCAACTTTGTGATTTCTTTTCTCGGAATCTACAACAGCTATCGACTCGAAATTTGTTGGGAATCTAGTAACATACTAGGTGACTCCACCGCAATTGTTTCTATGCAAATAAAATTGCAATGGAATGTTTTATTTAATTTTTACTGCGAGCCAAAGTCTGAATGTAAGATCCAATCTTCCAGCTGCAGGCCCAACTTTGTGATTTCTTTTCTCGGAAGCTACAACAGCTATCGACTTGAAATTTGTTGGGAATTTAGTAACATACTAGATGACTCGGCCGGAATTTTTCTATGCAAATAAAATTGCAATGGAACTTTTTATTGAATGTTTATTGAAAGCCTGGTGATTTTCTTAGCTCCACGGTCGACTCGGAAGAATTCGTGCCGGTTAATTCCGCGTGGTTCGAATGGTAATGGTCAAAAGTTTCGCAAGACCGAGTACACAACTTTCTCCCACAGAGGTATCTCGGGAAACTTTCCGGCGTGTCCCGTGAATTTCCATCGGCGGGGGTTGCGAGAAGTTTTCACAGTTTCCAACCGGCTGGGCTGTCATTTCATTATAGTCTGCCATTTTTCTATCTAGCTCGGCAAATGAACCGAATAATCACTACATCCGCTTAAGCCCGCTGATAATTAATTGTAACCGAGCTTTCAGCCTCGATGGACGAACATCTTCCTGTTTTCGGCTTCCTTTCTATACTCTTTCTCGACGACCTTTCGCTCCGTCCTTTCATCTAGTCGACACTCAGAAATGGAACTCCGCCAAATTGTAAGAACCCGCGCTTTCTTTGACCGCCCCCTTTGTAACGTTTGAAATATTCAGACCTTCTGGACTCGCCCTTTTACCAGGCTCCGCACGCATGACGGGGTTTTCTTCTTACCAGCCAGAAGGGTGAACGTACTCCACCGTAATCTGCATTATTAGCACTGCTTTCCGGCCCGCGAGGGTCCATTTGTATAGTCCTGAATCAGTGTATGCCGAGTGTCCTCTTCAAACTTATTCAAAAAAGGGGGCCGAATTTTATTCGCGCAACAGATCATGGAGCATAGGCGATGCGAGGTGGGAAAGTTGGCAGCACTGAGGTTGGAGGTTATGTTCGTTGGTATCCTCGCTCCACCTTTCCCTTCCACATCTACGCCCAGTCACGTGACTATTCAGACTCGATTCTCCTGCACCACCGAATAAATATTTGATCCGAGGAAAGCTTATTCAGTTTGCATGTTCAATTAATTGAGAAGATTTCCATTAGTTTGCACGGCGATCGGTCGAGATATCATCGTAATTGAATCAATTCCGAAAAACACAATAACAGAGCAGAACGTTTCGAGTAGCGGGTTGGGGCGAGGGGTGGGAGGGTTGTAAATTACGTACTCGACAAGAAATTAAATGCAAATCGTTGGGGATGAGCACGAAGGTCGAAAGTAATTCGAGCCTCGTATAAGGGGGAGGACCCTGGGACGATAAAACTCGAACAGGTCGATTTAATTAACTATTTAGCGGCGCGCCGGCCGCTCGTATCTGGCCAGGAAAGGCGGCACGCCGAAAATGAATTTTCATAGGGTCGATTTTCAACAGGCCGGTTCATAGCTCGGCCAGGATTTACAATCGGTTTGATTAAACTTCACGATAATCCGTAGGGCGCGGCGGTTCTCTCTATGAACAACCGAGCGAGAGGAATTATTTGCCAACAATTCCCGCGGAGATCCTTCCAGCTTTCGATTTAATCTCTCGCCGAGAGATGTGCCGTAGGATATCCGCAAACTGGTCGAATTAAATTATATGCCTTACAATGGGGCGCCGCACTAACGATGTTCCCGCCTCTAATATTTGGCGGACAAACGTTTCGACGATGGTTAAATCATCCCGGATCAGTCCATCACCTGCTAAACGAGCCTTTTATCGCGGTATCTTCGTTTCATAATGCTAGAACTTAGTTACATCTTTGCTGACCCTTCCATAGCACCTGTGTACCACTGACGGAATTGTTATTGTAGCCTGCGATTTCATTTCGGATGTTTTATTTCGTTAAATGGGCCACTTTTGCAGGATTTTTGGTTCTGGAATTCAGCAATTTTAACTTCGCATTTTTGCAGGATTCTTGGCTTGGAAATTGATCAATATTTATTTCGTTAAATACGCCTTTTTGCGAGTAATTAAGTCTGCCCAAATTGGTCTGAATTAATAATCATATCTACTATTTCATCATTTGTTATATTCATCCACTGTTTACTGGACAGTAAGTAACGACAGATTGTAAAAGGCAGTTCTCGAAAGCGACTTGTTCAAGTCCCACTGTTTTGCAAGTGTTTTAATGGGTTACATTGTGTTTTCGCACTGCCGGAAAATTGCAGGGCGATTTACGAGTCGGAGGGATCGAAAATTATAACGAATTATTCATCTCCGTCTGGCGCCGGTCTGGAAACGAACCGGTGAGTCCTCGTGTAAATAATTATCCGAATTTTCCAGCGCCGCGTTCGCAGCCCTGATGAGTGTGCCGCGAACAAAACACATTAATAACCTGCAAATGAGGCGGTGCGCACGGTATAGACACTTGCGCCGTGTCCGCGCTTGTCGATTACATCGTTGAAGAAAATCACAGTCGAATTCGCACGTTTGCTGTCCAATAAATAATTGTAACCCCTGGCCCTGTTTCCCCGATCCCATTCACAAAGTAACAATAATTATTGTGGAAGCCGTTCCGCGGCACCGACCTTTCCAATTAACGGAGTACGATAATTAGTAATTAATTTAAAATTACGGGGAAAAATCGCGGAACAATCGCGGAAAAATAGCGTTGTTCCCGAAAACTGTAATTTGGTGGCTTTGGGGGCCACGTGGGTGTATCGTTTGTTACATTTCAGCGAGTTGCAAATTTTCTGAATAATTTTCTAAATGTGTCTAGGGCTCTATATCTTTTACATTTAATTTCATATCGATTGGAAAATTAATTTTGCAATAATCATTGTGCTAGGCTTGGAACAGGGGACAGACGACTCCTCCCCCTCACTCCTGGGTCCTGCCCATCAAACTCTTTACGGGCCACGTGGGTGTATCGTTTGTTACATTTCAGCGAGTTGTAAATTTTCTGAGTAATTTTCTAAATGTGCTTAGGGCACTGTATCTTTTTAATTTAATTTCATATTGATTCGAAAGTCAATTTTGCAATAATAATTTGTGCTAGGCTTGGAATAGGGGACAGACGACTCCTCCCACTCACTCCTGGATCCTGCCCATCAAACTCTTTGCGGGCCACGTGGGTGTATCGTTTGTTATATTTCAGCGAGTTGCAAATTTTATAAATCTTCCTAGGCCTCTGTATCTTTTTCATTTAATTTCATATCGATTCGAAAGTCAATTTTGCAATAAAAATCATGCTATGCTTGGAATAGGGGACAGACGACTCCTCCCCCTCACTCCTGGATCCTGCCCATCAAACTCTTTACGGGCCACGTGTGTGTATCGTTTGTTACATTTCAGCGAGTTGCAAATTTTCTGAGCAATTTTCTAAATGTGCCTAAGACTTTGTATCTTTTTCATTTAATTTCATATCGATTGGAAAGTCAATTTTTACAAAAAAAATCTTTCTTTTCTCTTTCGCTCATAAAATTGTCCGAGCATTTCCCGAGGTGATTCGCTCGGGAAAGTTCCACATGCCGGTCGCGACGGAAAAATCGAAACGGTTCTCCTGGAGCTGTTGTGTCGGCGAGCACCTGTGCAATGTAAACACGCGACGCTACCTAACGGATCCCGTGATCTGTTTGTTCGGACCCGATGTATCCTGGACACTTGAAAAATCGAGGCCGTCTGTAATCCCCTGTCGCCGTCAGATAAATGCCAGACGAACGACATAAAAATCACGAAGGAACGCAGCACCCTTCCAAAAACGATGCCAATCGATACTTGTCCTTAGAAAATTATTATTTATTTTCTTGACACCGGATTTCAATTATAGCGCAGCTTTCAATTAAAATCCATCACAGGGAACCGAATGTCTACACCTAATTTAGGGGATGATTATACGTTCGGTACACAAACTTTTCCACTGAGCACAGACGCTGCGTTCAACGTATCCATGAAACAGGAAGAAAAATATATTTTTGATGGAGAAGCTAGCTGAGAAACTCGGTTTCCACGACAGCCGAAACAAGGTTGATTTCCATCGGGGTGCGAAGTTCGCGAATTATCCTCGGCGAGTGATTTGCATTCGAAAAAGAAAAGAGTACAGCGGACTAATCCGGAGGTGCGACGAAAACATTACGTATGAATGAAATCGCGAATTTGCATAAGTTTCGTCGACGTTTGCATTCCGTTTTTTCTTTTCACTGGCGTCGGTGGCGTTGCTCGTAAAAAAGAAATGGCCGGGAGACTTTCGCTTGTCGCGTCGGATAAATTTTATTCCAGCGAAGATGCCGGCGAACTAATGGACTTCTGCAGTTCGCGTTTCGCCGCTGTAACCTTCGCTCAACGGGCCCCCGGAACTTCCTGTTTGTCAATAACACGCAAATTTCATTTGTCCGGGAGCCACTCGTCTTTACCTCCTCGCAGTCCTCAGAATTTCGTCAGCCTCTCGCGGTACAGCATGCCACGAATTTACTCGACTATTTAACTAGAAGAATATTCACGAAGTCAGAACTACGGGTTATTTTTCATTTATCTATTTAATCATTTACACAAAATTATATTCCCTACGGTGCACATGCGGCCGAATGACCAATTTACGACGACAATAATATAAAATGAGATTTTATTTGATATTCTGGTTAGAAATGCTTATAAGAAGACTGCTTAATAATTATCTTCGGAAAAGTAGATACTTATGGTTAATTGTGGTCATAAAAAAAGGGTCCATAGTATTTTAACTTTAAAAAAATTAAATAGATTAAAACACTAAATTATTTCTGTAGTTTTTAGTGAGATATAATATGCATTAAGAAGGGAGCATGTATGGGAGGTGTGTATGAGAGTGGATGAGGAAAAAGGTTGGCAGGAGAGGTGGTGGGAAGTGTTGGAAGACGAAGGAGGAGGAGAAGAGTGGCTGAGAAAGGTGGATGAATTTTTAGACTGAAAATTTATTATTATTGACGGTAATATTAAATGAATATGAAAAAATTTTATATAGAAAATTTATTACTATATAACAATTCACCCATTTGTATTTTACACGTTAAATCAACACATTATGTTTCATTTATAACGTCAGATTTTAAAGAAATACATCTCACGACGTAGACATAAAAGGATGAATAATTTTACAGTATGTGAAAACATTGAATGGGTGAATTTTCACCCTGAGGAACGTACGAGGATTAAAATGTACGTTTATATCTTCCAACATATATTAATTAATTTATTCTGAACAGTCTAGACTGCGGACTTAAAACTTGAAAAAATGGCATTGCATTCTTTCGAATTTATCGAGATTACTCGGAAAAGAAATAAATGTTCTCAGTATATTTGTGCAGTATATATTATTACGCAGTACTTATTTATTTACATTTTATTTACGTTAACATCTATTTAATGTAGATATTGTTCAAAATGTTGACCTCTTGCAGCAATGCGAGCATTACATCTAGCACTGACTTGATAAATTGCAGCTAAACATTGTTCTGGTGATATTTGGTGCACTGCATTTATAATTTGGTCTCTTTATTGCTCTCTTGAATTGATTGGCACCGAATAAACTTTCTGCTTCAAGGATCCCCATACGAATAAATCCATGGGAGTCATTAACTACATTAAATAGATGATAACGTAAATAGAATGTAAATAAATAAGTACAAAAATGAAAACTTGTATTGCTTCTTTTTTTGCGATTTTCTCCAAAACGAAGCAAATCTCTAAAAGACTTTTTGTCTTAGTTTTTCGGTCCCCTACACGCTCCTGAAGTTTTGCCATTTAAATTCGGGACAGCCTGTATATTTATAAACAACGAGTTACAACAAATTGGTGCGAAAATATTCCTCGTGCTCAAATAGCTATGTATACAAATATTTTATAGCGATAGGTTCAACGGTATAGAAGTTGGTGTATTGCAGCGCCATCTACAGCGGTGAGTTACAACAAATTGAATGGCGTAAAAACCTTCTCCATCAACAAATACATATATGTGCCAAGTTTCATGTTGATCGGTCACACAGTTTCGAAGTCTATTAATCATATATATCCATTTTTATATATCCATTTTTATATATCCATTTATATATATCCATTTATATATATCCATTTATATATATCCATTTATATATATCCATTTTTATATATATATATATATATATATATATATATATATATATATATATATATATATAGATTTGAACCCTCATCCGTCCACATCCTACAGTTTTCCCGAAATAAGTTATACCGTTCTGTTATTTGCAAGTAAATTTCTCCGAAAACCGATGTAAATGTTCACTGATCAATTTGAATGGAAAGAAACATTGAAGAGTAACCGTTCGATTTGTTATTTTACGGATAAAATTGTTTCATCACCGTGTCAATAATGAGATTCAGGATGCTACGGAAAAATGTGTAGCAACAATTTTGCAGAATAACATACACGCGAGGAAACAATCGAACACACCAAGGTAAACGTTCGCAGAAGACATCATTAATCTCGTCTTTCGAGCACGCTTCGAGGAATTGTTCGTGCCGAACAATACTCTGTCAATTATTTAAATATCCTCGCTTACAGTCGTCGTCCAAACACCTGCCGCCAGTTCTCCCTCGAGTCGAGCTCGTTATCTCTGGAGCTTGTAGGAAAAAGCTCGTCGAGGTTGATCGATAATTTCCGAGGAAAGTTCAGCGTCCACGCTGACCGGTGTAAATTTAATAAAGCCTCTCTTATCTAAATGACTCGAATCGACGAGAACTACGGCGCGATGTCGGACGGGTAAACCGGCGAAGTTTGCTCCCGGTTATCTCCGGCGTCGAAATCGGTAGATAGAGAGGTTAGGATTCTTTCGAGCGTAATCCGTCCTAAGAAGAATGCCTTTGCACAAGGTGAAGGGGCGGGAGGGACGAGGAGGAAAGGTTCGCACCTCGGTAGCCATTGGCAGTTTCACTGGGAATCCGTGGAGTAACTTCTCCCCCCGGTTAACTTCGTCGCCTCGATGGAGACGCGGCTGATTGGGTCGAAGGTGTGCGAAATGGTGGACTGACAAAAGGAGTTTCGTTGGGAGGGAGAGGGTGGATGAAAAATTGAGACTTAGTTTGGTTTAATTGCGAATTTGCATAGCCCTCGAGGCACGTGAACTCGGTTAATCTTGTTCCGCGAGCCCCGGGGCAGAGATTTATTCGGTCCCGTGCTCGCGCGCGCGCCCGCGCGCTAAGTTCGACTAATTAGAATGAAGCAAACGAAGGCAACCGGTCCGAAGCTGCGCCAGCTAGGCTGTATAGCCGAGGAATTAAGAATCGTCGACGAACGGTGAGAACGTGTTTGGCAACGGCACAAAGCCCGGTCCTCCCAGCATCTTAACGGCGCGGAGACGTTCCGCTAGCAACGCCCTCCCCCACCGAGGACCTCTTATCGAGTCCAAAGTCGCCTCAGCCTGTTTCTAGACCACTCGCTCGACCTTCGAGGGCTCGTTTCTGCATCGGCGAGCCCTTAAACACGAAGCTGGATTCCAGCCATACCGCCCGGACCCGACTCGCCGAGACTTTTCAGCTGATACCGCCACCACACGCTCGATAACTGACCGCCACGACACCGCCACGCCATTTTATACGTCTCCAAAATTCGTCTAACAATCGTCTCGTTAGTATTTGAAGATTTTCTCGGTATACAGGGTGAGTCACCTAACGTTTGCACCTCAAATATCTTTGTTGTTTCTAAAGATACATAAAATATGGTAAGGACAAAGTTGATTGATACAATGAGGCTGACACAACGCCACAAAAAGAATTTGTTTTTATGTCATTTTTTTAGAGATATCAAGATCACCTTGACATTTTTATATGGAACCACCCTTTTTTAAACACCTGCTACGATAGTCCCTTTCATTAGAAATTCAGTGACTATAATTATTCTTGTGACTATAAGATTTAGAATATGAAAGCAGAGTATGTTTATCATGGTTGAGACTTGTTGTGTACAAAGAGTGTACGTGTGCGAACGAGGCGAATTTTATAAGAGTTTAAAACGAAGTTTCAGTTTCGGAAGAACTGAACTGAGAATTCATCTACTGAAAACCAGCAATAAAACAAACTTTTCTTTATAAATATCGTTTTACAATGTTTAAATCTTTCACTATATTTATAATAATATTATGTTCAGATTGCTTTCAATATAAATGAAAAAAAACCCACTTTGTTTCATGTCGCTATCATAAACAGAACAAAAGTTATTGAATTTTGTCCAAAAACACAGGCACTTCGTGACACTATGCGCCGCTCGATACATTTCCGACTGTATTTCGACACTCTCCTAAATCACAACGTCTTAAGAATATTTTCCGAATTGCGGAGCTTAAAAATTTTCAATTTCCACGAACTGCATCTTAAAAACAACCCCTGGAAGTTCGGAGTAGGTTCGAGCAATCTCGACGACGTGCTAGGCGCTCAAAGTGAAAGCATCTTTCGTAGTGGTTTTTAAGTGTCCTCCTCGAAACTGCATTTTGAGCGGGCATTTATAATACACGTTCGAAACCATTACACCGATTAACCCGGAACTCGGTGATCTATTTTCCGTACGGAAGTTCGGACGCCGTTACAAGCCTGATTCTCTTCATTTTTATTTTACATCTCCATTCCCGGGGAAAACGTGCGACATTTTCGGGAAAAATCAATACTTCGGTTACCGAGCGACCTCGATATCCTGGCGAATAAATTTTTCGGTTATTCGGACCGTTGGATTCGCCCAATTAGATAATGTAACCCGCGATGTAACGTTCATTCGTAAGTCACGATACGCGGTAGATTTTTTTCGACCCTATCCCGTGTCTTTCATTAACGGCACCCCGGTGTTTCAGGCTACTTCCACGACTTCCGTCTCTGTGAAACTTTCCTCCGAACCGCCGCGACACTTTTCTTTGCCACTAGCTCCTGCCCATTCTCAAAGGATGCACGTATTCCCCCTACCCCGTCGCGGCCAAAGTAATTACGCAGAACAAGAGTGCGCTCCTCGAAAAGTAGACGGATTATCTTTCGAATTGCGAACGAACGAACTAACGCGACGCTTCCAATACTATTTCTTGTAGCTGTCGGGTATCCTCTTTAGTCGTTTTAATTGAATCCGCACAAAAATCTAATTAATTCTACCCGGGGAGTAATTTAAACGTCGTGCGGTCGCTGGACTGCGAAAATATCGCTTTTCAACTCTGTTTTGTATTCGAGCCCGTCTAAAACTGTTCTGTATACAGCATAATTAATTATTAGACTCCGGATTTTATGCATTCATAATTTACATTGTAACTAGACTGCGGATCTTTATGCAAAAGAAAAAAAAAATACGTTTGCATTGATTGCAAGACTCAGGTGCCAAATAGAAATTTCTTTCTTGTTTTAATCGTATGATTATGCTGTGATTAATACACTGATGTCCTTAATTCTGTTAAGGATTATACTAAGAAATAGTAATAATTAATATGTCGTTTTATTCGAAATGATTGAAAAGGAATGGCACTTTGATCTAGAATTTGACACATAATCGAGGCGTTACCGTACTTGCCGTCCCCAATTATTATGTTTTAGAATAATCCGGTGGGTGTACACGCCTTAGTTTAAATTTAAATTTCACTTCAAAAACAAATTAACTGACTGAACTGAATTAAGATGATGATTGACTGACTGATTTGCGACTGACTTTGATTTGCAACTGAACTCATTTGCGACTGCTTTTAACTTGATGAGAAGCTGTCCCTTTATAGATTCTTCAATCTATTGTTCTAAGCTTAATTTTCTTAGAGTGGGTGTATCTTCTTCAATTCTCCGTAATCATTTTTCTTCTTAATCTCTTCATTACGTTTGCATTTTGATCGGATGTTTAATTTTCGATTCGTTTTTATCTTGGTGGATCAAGTGGCTCTACGCATCTTCTTTGGTAGTTAGTCAACCGTCTATTGTTCATTAATTATTTTCTGCGTTTCTTCTACGCAGTGTTTATTCAAATTTCTTCTTGACTATTTTTTTTTTACATTCTTCGGTGATGAATAAATGTCAACGGATGTTTCATTTAATTATACGCTCGCATAATATATTTAATAAAATAAATTTCGCTGTGTTTATAATTTGATCGATGAAGCTGTTAATTAAAAATAAGTTTAAGTTTGAAATAAATCGCACGAGTGAGCAATCCCATGTAGTAATGTGATATAATACACGATAATTCAATATTACATACTAATTATGATATTCGATGTTGTTATAGTTCTCGTGCAACGTTAATAGAACATATTATGAAATTGATGATTTCGTCGCAAGGTTCGATCATTTACAGAGAACAACAAGTGTGCAATTATTTAAACATGTTTCTCGACGTTTCGATTCCTGTGCGGATCTTTCTCAAAAGAGACATTTTTTGCGTCTGAAAAATAGTATTATGTATAATATATTTTGGAAAACCATATTGTGACACTGCCGCGTGAACCAATAAAAGAAAAGAAAATTAATATACGCACTTGTTGTGACAAAAAGTAACAAAACATTTAAACAACTATTGGTGAGTTACAACTATCTGAACTCTACCTCATGGTGGCAGATATGTAACTAAAGCATGTGCTAACAAACGCGAGAGAGAAAGTGCACTGTGTGAATACAATCTGCGGTGATTGGTTGGTCGATATCGATCGAATATGATTCGCAATACATTGGGCGGCAGGTTTGAACGGCGTAACTATATCCAAACTCTACCTCATGGTGTAATATAGGATAGTTGTAACTCATCAATATTTGTTTAAATGTTTTGTTACTTTTTGTCACAACAAGTACGTATATTAATTTTCTTTTCTTTTATTGGTTCACGCGGCAGTTTTTCAAAATATATTATACATATACTATTTTTGAAACGTCGAGAAACATGTTTAACATAATTGCACACTTGTTGTTCTCTATAAATGATCGAACCTTGCGACGAAATCATCAATTTCATAACATATTCAAATTTCGATCGAAAAGAAATTCACCTTTATTAACACATTACCGACCGGTGATTATTGCATATTTTTGAAAACTGTATGGTAGATGGCTAAATTTTCATTTAGCATTTAGTATGAACTAACTAAGTCACCCTCAATAACGTCGTCTAACAGTTTCATTTAAGATTGCAATGTCAAAGAAAAATGCTTTTCTTTGGTACAGCAGAATTATTGAAAATCCTATTAATAGGCTTCCGGTCGGTAATGTGTTAATGGAACAAATGTGAAAAGAAATTCAGAAAAGTACATAATATATGTCATCGATTTTATTCATTACTGCTCATGGCAGAACCACCGGACGTAACAACTGTAATTACCGTGGCTGATTCGCTCTAATTTTTGCCGAAAGAATTTCATTAGCCCGCGATTTTCCAGCCGTTCTCTTCCCAGACCATATAAAATACTATTACCCCGCGATGTAGCGCTTTATTATTCTCTGAACCGTGAATCCTGCGGGGACCCGGAATCAAATATTCAACGCCACGCCTCGGCTTTTCCGTTTTCCCTCGCGGCGGGAGACGGGAAGAACTATACCCGCCTCGGGAAGAACTATACTGTCGCCGTTTCTGTTGGCGTCGTCGGGCGTAGAACTGATGTCAGGTTTTGCGGTCATATCTCAACAACTTACCAACAAGAGGCAACCAGAACGCGAGGGGGAGAGGAAATATTGTGAAACGTTCCCCCGACGCGTTTCGCGCGAGTTTTTCGGCGGCGAGCGTTTTAAAAGAAAAGAAAATTTTTATTGAAGGATCCGCCATCGGTCACAGCTGCCAGCGACGTTTTCCATCGTCGAACGTTTTTCTTCCCGGCGAGGAGGGAGAGACGAAAATCCATCGACTTTGAAAAACGACGAAATCTCCTTGGGAAACAGGTTAATCGCCGCGGAGGATGAGTCGAAGTTCTACCGAGAATTACTTTGTCGGATTAGACGGCGTTGCCGAAGTCTCATCTCGTAATTAGTCCGTTCAATTATCTACCTATTACGTTGGAATCGGTTCTCTTGATTCTCGAAATTTTCCTTTTTGCAATTTTCTGATATGCGCCACGATTACGAGTGGTAATTCACTAATCACCGGAAATGCGACTCCGTGCAAACAGGCACACAGTGTATTGATATAATGTTAATCGGTTTAAACAAAACAAGACTGTTAGCCAACAACCGCAGTCTCGTTGAAAGCACCGGTTCTCGTTAGATCACTGAAGTTAAACAATGTGGAACGTGAACGGCACTAGGATGGGTGACCGTCTGGTAAAAAACCGGAAAGTGACCCGCCCGGGGTGTTTTTCACGTGTTGTTGGCAAAAGGTGGTTCGGAACCCACCATAAACAGTAGGTCCCGCTGAAAAGGCGATGGTAAGAGTGGAAAGAGGGAGATGGTATATGAATTTGAAACCCTGAGGGGACCAAATATCATGTTACATACATTACATACATTCATACAAAACAAAACTGTTGTTACGTCGCACATTATGCAATAATTACCGGTCGGTAATGTGTTAAGATAAACTAAACATCTGGCGATGTTTCGGATGGTCGTCGAATCACCCTAATTTACTTAATCTTCGAGGAAGATTCTTAGTTATGAACGCACCATAAATATGTCAGAAAGAACTCCACGTTTTCTATTCCGACGGGACGGAACAAAGACCGTTCACGTAACTTTCGGATTTCGAAGGGACTGTAATTTATTGGAGTCCATCAACGGCCGGCCGGTAAATTCGTTATCGTTATGATTACTCGTAATAATTTACAAGCGTGCGCGAGCTGGAAAGTGGATAACTGGAGCGAGCATATATTTATCGACACACTGGCTGGACGATAAATATTTCTGCACGAATTTGCAATGACACTGTCGAGAAAACGTTTTTATTTACGACGGTGCTCTTCGCCGGATATTTTGCCAAATATTGTCGCTCATCAAATATTGTGACTCTTTTTGTCGAGTTGTTAATTTCCGTTGTCCTCGTACGTTGCGATCATTGGAAATATAATCCTTGTAGAATTTAGAGATGAAATTTGCTAATTTAGAAATAAATTTTGTAAAATACAGAAGTAAATTTAGGAAATATTAACCCTTCGCTGCATAGTGTACCTGATACAGCTAACAAATCTGGTATATAGTAAACTAAGAATGTATTTCCTTACTATTCGAAATTATGTTTATTTTTTTGAAAATGTTGTATCAATTTTTTAAAAATATCTTTCCCTTAAATGAAACACAAAAATTGACCTTCTATCAATTTTTTCGTCCCAATGAAGGGTTAAAATGTTAAAGTAATGAGCTAAATTAATGGTCCCAATAGGTGTTGGATTTTGTTCATACGACGAATGTTGGTGTCCATAGAATTGTTTAATCAATTCTCTTTTCTCCGAGTTCGCAACTATAGGAGGTAGCAGGAGGTGTTCCGTCGAACAGCTTGGAAGACAGGTAATTAAACGTCAATTAATCTGATGGTAATTCGTCGTAAGGAGATCCATCCGTCTCCTCCTTTCATTACATCCACTTCTCAGTCAGCAATGCCTGCCAGTCGCTGATTTAAATCGTGACGGAGTTCCCAATTAAAAAGTATCGGCTGAAACTTCGATGAGGTATCGGCCTCCATGCCCGACTAATTTGCAGTTCGGAAAGTAAATCGTAGAATTTCGATTGGGAAAAAGCGATGAGTATAGGACGAGGAAGAAAAGATATGGGACACAATATTTTCGAGCCGATTGGATTCTTATTTTTGCAAAAAAGTCTCGCCATAACGAACGGAGAGAGCATCGCTTGGTTGTACAAAGTAAATGGAGAGCTCATGTTCGTTTCCATAGTAGCTAATTTCTATATTTGTTGCGTTTCAATTTCTCGGTTTTGCGAAATCCTAGACAACAAAAAAATATATATATATCACGTTACGTTAATTCCGGTTGTTACGCCGATCCTATCTGCCATAAATGCATAAAATCTGCAATCTAAATGCGAATCTGCGGTGAAATTCACGGTTTTATGGTCAGAATGATTAAAACAGAGACTTCACTGTACTGTCCGCTGACTATGGGAATATATTAAATAATCTACATTCAAAGTGAACGTTTCTATTTTAACATCGTTTCAACGTGAACTGAACGAGGAACATAATTAAGGGTGGCTCAAACAATCCACCGATTCGATTATGATATTCCTCGATTCTAATTACCCAGGAAGAAATAAAAATTCGTCGAACAATGTAAAAAATTAAATGAAAGAAAACAAAGCACCATTCAAACATGATTCGTAATGAAGTTAGTCGTTCAACATGACTAAGTGATAATGAAATGAAATTTAAACAATGCAGCATTTCGCGGATCAGGATACGTAATCAACAGCGAACAATAAATACCCATAGAACAGTGGCGCGTCAGGATTAAATGAAAATTCGTCGAACAATGTGATGAGAAATGAAGTACATTAAAAGAATGTGCGTTTCACGGAGCGAATAATAAATATCCTACAAAATGAAAGTTACATGATCAAATAACATTGCACATTTAATTATAAATTCACGAAAACATCGAAACAATGCAACAATCAAACTACATACTGTCAAGTGGACCAAGAGAACCTCTTCGAGTTCACCACCGCTGGCTTCAATTTATCCTGAAGAACACTGAAGTTAGTCCCGAAGACGTGGCGACAAAGCCAGCCGGAATGTCAGCGGCAAGCATAAATTAATGGCTGGCTAACGAAGTTCTATTTCGGGTTGATCGACCTAATTCAGCGGCACGATAACGAGGAGCTGCAGTGACAGTTGAAACGACATAACAGCGTCTCTGTGTATTGAGCTATGCGACGCTTCCGTCGTCGTTGCATCGTGTTTTGCGTTCCCGGCGAACGTTTCCCCAAAGCATGACGAACTCAATGCAGTTGTGTCAAGAAACTCCGGGATTCGTGATGGTCTTGAGCCAGTCAAGAACACGATGACTGTTCTTGAAAGTCCCTGTGTCGCGACATTTAAGCGTAACCTGTGACGTTTCCGTGGATGGAATGGTTTCTTGAAAATTCTCTGCGATTCTCTGGTGTTCCAGCCGCAATTTCGAACCTGTTTCGTGGCGTCATCTTTAAAATTACTCTCTCTCTACGGCCCCCCTTCTATGCGCTATTCCTCCACTCTAACTACTCTCCCAGAGATCCGTCATGTGACTAGTCCTCTGAGTGCCAGTATCGCCAGGTCGGAGAAATCGAGGGGAATACAATTTACCCCCTCTCTAATGGCCAGATTACACGTGAGTGGTCTACGAACTTACAAGGGAAGTTACCCAATCGTAACACGCCTAATTTAATGGAATTTTAGTATTTTTTTTAATAGCGGCTGAGATTCATGTTGAGGGGATGAAAACAGCTTTCAAAGTTGGGGGTGGAAGATCCTATTTTATTGAATATCTTCGAAAGTATTAGGCCTAGACAAAAATTTTAAAATCCAATTTATGCGTCTTTGAATGCCAAAACTTTTCGTCTAAACTGATTGAAAAAAAATAATTTTCTTTTTAAATATTTAAAAAATTAACTTTTAAAAATATTTTAAAAATTACCAATGTAGTAATGTGGTATAATACACGATAATTCAATATTAAATACTAATTATGATATGACAAAAATTTTAAAATCCCCTTCGTGCGTCTTTGAATGCCAAATCTTTTCGTCTAAACTGATTGATAAAAAATAATTTGTTTTAAAAATATTTTAAAAATTAACTTTTTTAAATATTAGTTTAGATGAAAAGATTCGGCAGTCAAAGACGCACAAACTGGATTTTAAAATTGTTGTCTAGGCCAAATACTTTCGTAGATATTCAAGAAAATAGGATTTTCACCCCCAACTTTGAAAGCTGTTTTGATCCCTTCAATATAAATCTTAGCCGCCATTAAAAGAATACGTGTTACGATTGGGTAACCTCCCTTGTTATTGTTTAAGCCAAGAAGAGTCCTTCGGGCTCCTGGACAATGGCGTTTTAGTGGGTACAATCCTTAGTTTTACTTCGGATGGATGAGTCCCACACTACCCCCCTCGATCATCATCGGAGAGGGGTGTGTGTGTAAATGGCATTACCCCATTGTCTTCAAAGAAAGAAAAAAAGTCTATGGACTTAGTGGGGGATGTTGGAATATATTAATGGTACTGGAATGGGACTCCGGCGACTCTGGAGGCCCAGAAAAATTACAATAACTATATAGGAACAGTCAAAGACGAGGAAAAATCTATAACCGAAGGTGATAGAAGGATTTTAAAAAATTTCAAGAAGCGGGGTAAATCGAGTGGAGGGAATTTCACTTGGGCAAAATCGTGTGCAGAGAATCCCCGATCCAATAGTTCTTGAACCGAACCGATTTTCGAACGGCCCTTGGATCACGTCGGAAATTCTGCATCTCGAGACGCGCCGGAAGTATCGAATCATCTATCAGACTGGTTTCGCAAGAGCCGCGCCGATAAATCAATTCCCGCATGCGTCGGGACATCGCTGGAAAATCCCTTTGAAAGTTCGAACGATGCGCCGACGACGGCAGGTCTTAGCCCACCCTTTCCACTTAACGGCACAAAGGAAGGACGTCTTATTCTCTTCTCTCGACGAGTCATCTCCACACATAAGCGGTGAGGGTTTGCCGGGCGTTCGCGCGATTAACCTAATTTCACGAATTAACGGGATGTTCGCGGCGAATTTCTTCCCGGATCGCAAAACTGTCATCGCTCCGAGCTTTATCTCACCGGTACATTGCTTCGGGACGGTTTCTACCGTAGTTGTTGTTGTTGCAAGAAGTTCGTCCGAGCGTCGTCTCCGGCTCGTCCGCATTATGCGAGATTAGAGAAGTCGAATCTATTCGGCGAAACGTTGCCGAGCGATAAGCTTTCCGCTCGAACTGCGAGATCGAAGGATAGTTGTGCGTCGTTGGTCCAGAAAACGGGAAGCGTCTCCTCCTCCGCTTGCGGGATCGCTGCTGCCCCGGATGCTGCATGTTCTCCAGTGGAATTATTCTTACGATACTGCAGTCGAAGGGTCGTACGAAGCTCGTTCACATTTTTCTATGGAAACCTAAATATTTTTGGATACGTGTCGATTCTACGGGAAAAAGTACTGGGAGCACATGGTCGAAGAATTGTCAGTTAACAAGATGTTAAGATAGAACGAAAGTTCGTAGGGTTTTTAACCCTCGTACACTCCTCGAAAATAGCTGCATAAAAGAGACTAGGATAACAATTCACCCATTTTTTTTACCACGTTTTTATTAGCTCGCTTTCTTGTTTGTGTGTTTGTTTGTTCGGCGGCAAATTTTGCAATTGATTTTAAACTAACTTCCTGAGGAGCTAGAGACTTGAAATCGGACATATGTCTCAGAACTGGATGACAATGATTTATTAAAAAAAAAATTTTTTTTAAGTCTATCCGTTTCGGAGCAATAAGGATTAAATATTTTTCCTCTTCACCTCCCCGCGAAACTACGTGATCGCGTTCAGCGATCCCCACTCCGCGCGACAACGTTCTCTACTTTACTATGCGTGCGCACTCTGACTCGTCCCCACTCCACGGACCCACTTCGCCCCGACGGAGCTCAGTATATGATAGTACGTCGCCGCGCGACGATTCGTAGTACATCATCGCTTTTTTTACCAAGTGAAAGAATCGTTACACCGTTACTGCTTGCATTTGTTTTCGATATGTCGCGGTCGCAATACTGTCTGAATTTAGACGTGTACGTCTCTGTTATAATTTCATAACGTGGTAAAAATGTTAAAAATCGATTGAAAACTTTCACATACATAAGACTAGTAAACAGAAAATAATTATGTAAATAAAAATAAATTTTTAAAAAATACCACGTTTTACATCAACACATTAGGTTTCATTAGGATCCACATTAGGAATAATTTTACAGTATGAGAAAACATTGAATGGGTGAATTTTCACCCTGAGGAATGTGTGGGGGGTTAAATGAGACTTCAAAGATAAAATTAAGATATTTATTCAAGGATTTATTGAACAACGCGACAAGTCACCTAGAAAATGGCAAAGAGTCGTAGAAGGGAATGGGAAATTTGTTATTGAACAAATCTGTATATAAATATCCTTGTTTTATCTTTGAGTTTTAATTTGAGAACGAACTTTCGTTCCAACCAAATATTTGAATGTCAGTGATCATCATACGACCGCTATGGCTCCAGTTAGGCTAAAGTCTCTTTGGAAATGTTTGCCCTCTATCACTACATCCCTCTGGTTCACTACCTTGCGGATCTTTATGGATTTATGGGGAAAATTTTTGAAAATTGAAGATGTCGGTATATGATATCACATCTATTGAAATTATTAACCCTTATCACTCAAGTGGTGGTTCAGAGTCACCACTTTTGCTGTGCCACTATTCTAAATATTGTTTACATTATTAAGTATAGAGAAATGTATGCTACCGGCGCACAGATTCGATCATAATGAAAAACAAAGCAATTTTGCAAAAATTAAATTATTCCCAACGTTTCGATCCTGGTATGGATCATCTTCAACAGAATTTTGCGTCTGAAAATTACTGAATATTATATTAAGTGTTTCAAAAAAATCAAACAAAAGGTAACTGATATACTGTCTCGTCGTACTTGCTATGTGTAAAAATGTTTAGAAACGTGTAAATTTAAAATGGAACCTGTGCGCCGATAGCATACATTTTTCTATCAATTCATTACGATCGATAAAATGGAATATTTATTATGAATTATGTCGAGATCTAATCAATTATGACTCATCATAACAATTTCATCTCCATAAAATGAGAAAAATCATGTAGAATTGAATTATTTTAGGTCGGAAGAAACGCTTCATTTTCGAGTTACAATAGCACCGAGTGCAAAGGGTTAAGGGAAGAAATAGCATTGTATTTACGAAGTTAATTTTTATTTTGCACAATGATCCGCAAACTATTGAATACCATAAGTGAATTTTTCTGTGGATTCGAAATGAAGTCTAATGATTTATTCGTTAATTTATGAACTCGATATTCGAAATGGATTTAGTAGCGAATAATGAGTAATTGTGTTTAATGGCGGCAGGGACGCAGGTGTTTCGCGGTCGTGCGACCAAACCCCCCGGAATTTAGTATGCAGGATTTCAGGCTATGATCGATATATATCGGGTGGAACAGAAATAAAAAAAAAAACAAGGGGTTCCCTCGCAGGATCCACTCGACCGATCGAACAAATAAAACACGGCGCAGGGTTCGACAGGCTGATCTCATCGCCGAAATGACTACTTGTTCCACACCCCGCCCGACGATATCAGCCTGCTAACCCTGCCCCTTCGATGCAATCCCAGCTTCCGTTCTTTTCGAGCCCATTGTTCGCATTATTCGCTTCCAATGAAACACGATATTTCGTCGCAGAACGATTTCAGAGGGCGGATTATCGATCCCTCTTCCTATACCTCTCCGATACGATATTACTAGACTGCGTCGCTCGACGAAGTGTTTATGCTAGCCGAGTGGTAAATATTTCCTTTTCTCCCCTGATCGCAATGGGTATTTCTTTTCCACTGATTCTTTCCGCTGCTCTGCGAAACAATAACGCAATTATTTTGTTGTCCGATATAGACTACCTCCTCGGATGTTGAATAATTTATTTTTCTCTTGTAAGTTGCTGCCCGATTTGAAAATGAAATTCGACGGTTAAATTTGAATGAATACAGCTTCATTAACACTAGAACTACCGGACCGGTCAAAATGACTGGTGCAAACTGTTTTCGATTCGAAATATTAAAAGTGTACATATGTTTTTCTGAGAAATTTTTTTAGTGAACTTCTCTATTGAAGTACATAATTAAATAAAACTTGGACGAAATCTGAATAAATACAATATTGTCATTATTATAAGGAAATTTATGCCAATTGCATTTAGCTCGGTAGTTTTAGTGTTAATGAAGTATACAGTCACACCATTCTTTTCGAAGAGTAGAAACGAGTTTATGCAATCATATTTTTTGGTTAATTGTGTACGGATATTTTTTAGTTCAACTAAAATATAATTTCGTTCAACTAGATCGACTATTTGGCCGAATCTATCCGTTACAACGTTCGGATTACGTTTCGTGGACAGATTTCGAGTACCGGAATATCATACGTCGCGAGGACACTACGAAATTAGTTCCACGTCAAATCTAATCCAGAATTTAGATTAGAAATTTACGTGGATGTCATGGGGCAGAGGTGTACGGTACAGTGGTGCTGATGTGCAAATAAAATGCACGAGCAGTGAACGCAGTTGTCAAGGTTTTTACAACGGATCAAGGAATTTTCGAAATTTTCTCTCATTAATTCCGACAGACTATCCGCACAATGAAGGCCGTTTTCAGATCTGTCGGAACCCCGTTGAACGATTCCCATCGCTAACGAGTTTCTTGACTAATATAGACTTATCTTCAGAAGCAGTCGAATCGTGTGCGAGTTTCCTGTCCTCGGGGTTGCTCGAGCCTTCCGATTGAAAGTTCAACACCGAATCGTTTTTCCCACGGGCAAAGTTTTTCAATTTCCGTGGTCCGGTGGCGAATCAAGTCAGTTGGAATTGCAAATTCCACGGAAAATCAACGGTGACGTCTCTTTCATCAGGCTCTCCGGCCAGGCCTCTCTCACCCATCGAGACTCACTTGCGCGGAGAAACACAGATTTACTCTTGACACGCAACGAGAGTTACAGTAATTCTGCCTCGAGCACGTCAATTACGAGGACAATGAACTTACCACAGGACAATTAGATTCTTAGACGACAGCCGAGGCATAAGAGTAGACCAGTCGCCCAATGTATTTTTCTGTCTCACAAGAATGAAACAAAGAAATGAATAATATACAAGACAAATTGTAATCGTGACAAACCCTTAAAGTAGGACATTTCGAAAAGAGAATATTTCACGAAAGAAATATGCTTATCTTCATCTAGAAAAATTAACATTTTTTTCCCGGCTCTTCTTTTAATTCCTTTACGAATATAATTTAGAATTATTTCGAAAGGTACTAAATATGTAACGAGTGAACAATTTTAAAAATTAGTTTAACACGATAAAATTTAAACGATGAATTATACAATTATTACAAGCAATATTTTATTACGATAATTCTCAGAAGGTAGGAATAATTTTTTCGTGAATTTTAGTAGAAACTTCATTCCGATATTTTTTATTAAATTAATGTATTTTTCACCACCTTGTATGATTCTCTTATACAGGTAGATAGCCTCAGATAAAAGATGTTCGAATTTGCAAATAGTAGAATATCCCTCATTAAATTGAAGAATCCAATAAATTAACTATATCTGATTAAAAACTAGCTGTACCCGCGACTTTGTCCACGAGCGATAGCAAATCCTGGTTGATTATTAACGTAATTAAATTTACAATCGCCAAGGTGGTCACAGATAGAGATAGAGATTTTATTTTTAGACACGAAAAGTTAACAAAATTATTTTAAAAATGATTAGAAAAAATGTAGTTATTACGGTAGTGGGTAGGAATAATTGTTTAATGAATTTTATTGAAAATTTCATCCCGATAACTTTTGTGGTTGAAAAGTTGAAAAGTAAAATACCAGATTGAGCCAAAGTCGTGTTATAAATCTTTCTATCTTTATCTGAAATATTCTAGCGAGCTTAACTTGCTATTATTCGAAGCTACCAGAGATCTTTCAGCAAAATCAAACAGTTTTAATATTTAATAATATTTAATAATATAAAATAGATACGTGAACGTTAAACTATTTGTTTTATAATTAACCCTTCATGACTTTTTTAATTGGGATGAAAAGATTGAAAGAAAGTCAATGTTTGTTTCATTTAAGAGAAAAATATTAAAAAGAAATAAAACAACATTTTCAGAAAAATAAAAATAAATAAATATAGTAAGAAAACTCATTCTCAGTTTACTATATACCAAATTTGTTAACTGTATCGTATACGCACTTGTTACATCTGTGGTACAGTTAGAAATTAAGTTACATAGCGATAAAGTATACACACTCGTAATGAAAATTTTAATAAAACACTATTTACACTGCACAGTGGTCATCTCGTCGGTCTTGCTGGATGCACCACCAGCGTTGCTAACAGTGATACGTAGAACTCCGTTATCAAAATATACAACATTGCTTTGAAATATAAATAAGAGGCAATATTAAATGATATTCTATAAGAGAAATTCGGAATATTTGCCGTTTAAATCAAAAGTGCCAATAGCAACTGCAGTGTCAGTTTACGTTGCGACAAAAAGGGGCCAACAAAATAAATGATTTAAACCAAGACGAGGTAGTTCCAGAGAAAGGATAACCATTACGGCTATCTTGGGAACGAGAAGAAAGTGCTCGACGCGGGGCGGCGCCTTTCAGCAAACAGCCGCGAAGACGCATGAAAAACAGATAAAATATTTGTCCCTGTAATCGAGTAATATATTCCCGTGATGTTGGGACCGTCTTCGAGTGATCGATCGTCGCGCATCGGTCCGTCGACTCGTGTACATTTCCGGCTGTCCGCGGGAGTTGATCGAACGACGGAGACCATTAGCCGTCGAGATAAAAATATCAAACCAGAAGGATGGAGTCGGAGCTAACGTGCTTATCCAGATGCGGGCGAACATAATCCCGCCAGGCAACGGACGGGATCTTGCGAGCCCTGGGGAGATTTTCGCTCGACTGTTACTACGAAGATCCATGGATCTAGACGTGCTGAATATTATTATTATTATTATTATTATTATTATTATTATATACGGGCCGAGGTCCTTTTATACAAATGTATACAGTTTTTACAGTATAACAGATAAAAACAAAAAGAAGACATAACAAAAAAACAAGAAAAAGAAATGTTGTTAAAGTTATCGATCGTAAGATTGTTAAAACAGATAAAGTTAATTGAAAGATTTAGAAGATTCTTCATGAAACGATATTGTAAATTATGGAGTTTGTTGTAGATTTATCTACAATTAGTAAATCTTTCAATTAAAGACACACATAATCAACACAAATACTTTATCTGTTTAAAAAAAAAAAGAAAGTCTTAACCCAAAAATCTTAACCTAAGTCTTAACTAAAATTTACAAAAGAATGGACCGCGCGAAACTAAACGAATACAGGTATGATTAACAAATAGTATTGCGCAATTTTGTTTTGAATGCCTGTAACGTGCCATTACAAAAAACGATATCCAAGCAAAAAAATATCTTGTCCAATTATATTTCCTGGCAACGAAGTCTGTCATTGCTTGCGAAGCGTTTCATTACCACGGGGCTGCCATACCAGTTAATTCGATCGAAACCCTTTTTATCCGGCGATCGTAATTCCATTACGAGCAACAGAAACTTCAATTTGATTCTCTTTGATCAGCCTTTGGCGACCGGAAAGCATCCTGAACAAATACCTAGCCAACGTGCAAACGTTTTCCTCGTTCACCCAGTGAAATGCAAATCCTGGGCGTGATCCCGGGGCCGCCCACGCACAGGCATCGTTCCACAAATTGATTCACTGGGTCTGATTTATACCGTGCGATACGAAGGTCAGCGCCGGGAACGTAAACTGAATAAACGGAGCAAATAAATTGCCGGGGATAGAGACGCGCCGCATCGATTATCCTATTTTTGCTAATTAACAGTCGCCCGTTCATTGGTGCAGACAATCCATTCGCGATTCATCACTTTTTCGTCCGTGATG
The DNA here is from genome assembly GCA_916610235.2 of Lasioglossum morio. NCBI lineage: Eukaryota > Metazoa > Arthropoda > Insecta > Hymenoptera > Halictidae > Lasioglossum > Lasioglossum morio. Next base: position 18,891,426 of record OU744324.1, on the reverse strand, counting down.
CAACTGTGCCACAATCCTGGAAACATATTTTCGAGGAAAATGAACGACGGTGCGCGAAAGTAGACTCTTCAAGCTTTAAAACGAGTCCAAGTTTGACGCTGTACGATTATCCTTTAGCTAGGAAACACCCTCGGGTCCGCGCTGTTTCTTAGATCGTGTGGTTTCTACTGTGTTTTTGTGACCTCGCCGAGGAACATTAAACAATTCTTCCGAGAATGAATCCTACGTGGATTTGAAGATCGAAGCTTCCGCTTTACAACGAGTGTGGATTGATTTGCTCCATTTTGTTTTTAATCACCCAATATATTAATCTTAAAAAGATAATAACGAATCGTTTCCTGGCGACAAAAATATTGATTTATTAAACACGCGTAACTTCACTCTTCTGATTGGCATCGTTCTGTAAAGATATGTTCTTTTGTATTGTATTTGTTCCATTACATTTGTATTCTTAATAAATGACGTTTGAATAAATGATCTTTGGGTTACACATTTAAAAGTATATTTAAATGTGTAACCTAACACCCTTGGGTCCGTGCTGTTTCTACTGTGTTTTTCGGACCTCGCCGAGGAACATTAAACAATTCTTCCGAGAACGAATCCTACGTGGATTTGAAGATTGAAGCTTCCTCTTTACAACGAGACTGAAAAATTGTATCTACCATTTCTTTTGGTCCAGTTATTGGTTCTCGAAAGGGGAAGTGTACCGCTAGCTTTGTGATAGCATAAGGTACGCCGATGATCAAACTTGGTGTCAATTTTTCCAGCATAAAACGGCTGAAAGAAATGGTAGATCAATTTTCGAGGTATCTTTGGAAAGAGGAGACTTCGATCTTCAAATCCGTGGTAGATTAATTGGCGAGAAAAATTTATCAACATTTCTAGAGACGTTTTCATCTACTATAGATTGAAAGCAGTACTGGATTGCCCCGTTGCTTGGCGTACCGTGTAATCGAAATCGTTGTAATTATAATATTGATTTGAATCTGGATCATCGGTGAGAACATTGCAGGAAGAAATGAATCGAGATTTCGAAGCGTGGCACCTTCGAAAATAAACTGCTTCCGTGTGTTTACCGCGGTCGGTGTACGAAAACAGCAATCCGCGTTTGCGGGGCCGTGAAGCGTACATTACACACGCATGGAGGCCCGTGGAATATAAATTATCGCCATTTATATATACCGGAGAAATATAGCAGCTCTGGCTCCCTGTTTTACACATTCCCCGGTAAACATTTGTCCGTCCTTTACGTTCCCCTATAATCCCTGTCCCGGATTAGCTCGCGCAATTTAAATTTGACCAAATGAAATGGAAGTGGGAGAGAGAGAGAAAAAAAGTCGACGGCTGGACCGGTTTAAATAAATTTAATTAACGTTGCCTCTTTGAACAACGAGGACAGATATATCTACGTGCCTAACTCAACAACGTAATCGCGGTTAAATTTCCATTTTTCCCCGTGTTTACACACCAGGCTACCTCCTCGAATTGTCGCCGTTATTATCTTCTTCATCTGGCGTTACCTACTCTAATAAACCAACGGGAATTCAGCCCGCGAAAACGCGATCAATTCGAAAAATTTTCTACCACGGAAAATTTCGTTCATATGAGAATTCTTCGCGGAGTTCCTCGACTACCTCTCCCGAGGAACTTCGGGTAATTCGCTAGCTGAAGGACTCTGCGAGAAATGGCATCTCCGCCACAATGACAGTCCGTTGATTAATGTGATTGTTCTACTTAAATTATTGAAATTAATAATGTCACTCTGTTGTCCTCTGTTTAAACATTTTTTTAACTTGTTTAAAGATTAAGGATCTCGTTAAAGAAACACATAGTTCCATTCGGGAGAGTTTACAGCATAATTCTACGGAAGGATCATTCGCCTAGCTGAAGGACTCTGCAGAAAATGGCATCTCTGACACAATGACAGTCCGTTGATTAATGTTCTTGTTCTACTTAAATTATTAAAATTAATACTGTCAATCTGTTTTCCTCTGTTTAAACATTTTTTTAACTTGTTTAAATTTTAAGGATCTCGTTAAACAAAAACGTGGTTATATTCAGGAGAGTCTACACAATAATTCTACACAAGGATCATTCGCCTAGCGGTTATGGTCAGGTCAGAATAAATAGTCAAACTACAACGAATATTTTTAAATCACGAACACTTGATACAGCGTATGGTGCGATCCTCCTAGCTCAAACTTTGTCGACACATTATCCGAGGCGGTTCTTGCAGAATCTTTCATCGCAAATCTCCCGAGAAATGTTTATTTGCAGCTATTTAGCATTCGCCGCAGTAATCGTTATCGAACTCGCACATGCTCCGAGCGTATCTGCAACTGTGCGTGTAAATACGAGGATCGGCTGGCCCGATAAATCGCTGTATTGTCTACACGTTATACGACACTGCCTGCGTTATTTGCGCGAACAAATACGCCGGAAATGTGTCTGTATATTTTTTACGCAACAAAAATTCCTCCTACCACCTTCGTAAACAGGATACGTTACCTGGGATGGTTGATATACGAACCTATCGTTCAAAAAACACGCTACCTACCGTTCAAATATATCGTCTCGATATACGGTGGCTATTCTACGACAACCCCCGCTCGTGAAATTAAAAAATTTCTTTCCTGGGAAAAAATATAAACTAATTCCCAACGATTTCTTTACTAGACATTCGTATTCCTGACATTTTTCTGATTAAAACGAGCCCAAACACGACATACTTCGAACCACCGTTGCCTCTTTAATTCTCGATTTGATAGAACTTTGCTATAGTGCGTGTGCCGTTCGCATAATCGTGGTTCCACCCTTTCCTGTATCACAAGGGTAAATACGAATCGAATGGGGTCGTGTGGGGTATCATTTTAATCGGCAGAATGTCAGGAATGCGATGGTAAAACCGTATTAAATATATCAATGTGGTATAAAAAAGAGTATCAACATTTATCAAGTCCTCGTTGCAAAAAGTTTTTATTTTCGCATTCCACAGGATCTATTCTTCGTCTGTGCCCATTGAAAAACCTTCAAATTTTTGGTGGCAACAGCTTTCACGCCACAATTCCTTCGATTTCCGTTTATCGTGCAGGATTTCGGCATTGCCGAAATTCAAGCGGCTCCGTCGGGGGAGTTTCGAACGAACGTTTTCCCGCGGCGGTGAATGGGAAAACGCGTTTATCGACGGAACAAGCGAGCGTAGGCGTCGGGAAGCGGATTCGGCGGATCGTTCACAGAAGAACGCGAGAGCATCCAGAGCGAGGGCTTAAAGAAGCTCCGGAATGAGAAAGCTCTCGAAAAATATGGACGTTTAAAAAAGCGGGCTCTCTACCGATATACACAGAGAAAGCAAGACAGACAGAGAGAGAGAGAGAGAGAGAGAGAGAGATTCGTGCATGTATGTGTGTGTGTGACAACCGTGCCTGTACGCGCAATCTGGATCAAGGCCCGTGTCGATACTTACCTACTAGGAATTCCGATATTGCAACTCAGCGTTTTGCGCCTCTGGCCAAGAGTGTGTGCAGTGTGCAGCCTGTACGTGCACCTTGGCCCTCCGGTGCATGTGTCCCCGATCTGCGTGTGCACCGAAACACAGTCCCCCCCAACCCCTCGTCAAGTTTGACAAGTGTGCGGCGCATTTGCATGAAAAGCATCGCGGTTCGATTATCGGATCCGGAGGAGGGGGCAAGTGAATTATTCATGCGAATGGTTTTCAACTTCCGGACACTCACAAGCTGCAATTCTCTGTATGTCTCTTTTTGGATTTCGAACCGACTAAAAATCTGTTTGTTTTAATTAGTTCAGTTCAATGGTCAAAGAATACCCACAACCCCGAATCACCCTGTATAAAAAATTATGTAACTCCCGTAATCTCCACGTTTTTTACTTGAATAAATTTCTCAAGGTAGTCCAAGTACCGTTGCTGGTGTATGCGTAATCCTGATCAAAAAAGTTTAATAGTACTCCTAAGAGAAATTCCCGAAGGTCAGTCTCGAATGACACTCAGTACCAGAATGGCCCTTCAAACCTTGCTCTTGTAAAAAAAATATGTAACTCCTCCAATTTTGATTATTTTTACATGAAAATAATTTTGTATCTAGTTAAAATATCCATGAATACGTGTGGAAAATTCGAATCCGAAAGGATCGATAGTTATCCTGGAAAAAATTCATAAAGAATTCACCTGTTTCGAATTCGCGAGGTAGTGATGGTGATTATGCTATCTTCGCGCTGCTCGGGCAAGTGTCTGTTGGGATCTGATGCTCGTCGTCTTTCCCCTCGATTTCCCCGGCCTTTGGAGTCGCATACAGCCTCGCGATGATATCGATCGATTATTCACGAGTATTTGCCCGGCGCTACAGTCGAAAAAGGGGAAATAATTGAGCACCTCGCGAAATCTACTTATCGGGTGAAATGCTCTTTGCTCTAGCGACTTTTACGAGCGCCGACGCATTATTTTCTGCTCAAATATTGATAAACCCCGCGAGACAAGCATCGTCCCTTCCCGATAGCCACCTAATTAAACGTGCTAGAGTTTCCTTTGGAGTTTCGTAACCGAGAAAACGGGACAATTTTGAACAGTGTTAGTTACGCGTCCATTACGAAGCCGCGAACTTTAATGGCATTCTACCGGGGCTCGAGATAGAATCAATTTGTTCGGCGTACGCGTCCGACTGCGAAACGCGTTGCGTGGCGTGCCTAACCGATGGAAATTATTTGTAATAACACCTTTCACCCGAGCACCGCGCGCTCCGACTGATACCCCCGCGTCTCAAACGATATCTTATTTTCCCAGACGTGTTATTACGCCGGGGAAATAATAACAAATGTCACGGGAAAAGTCCCCGGGCCTGGGAAACGATCGGCCTATTATACGCCGAGCCAGATGCCTCGTGCATGCTGCAACCTGATGCAAAACTTTGTTTAAACAAACCGGTTATCACCACGTTTTAAGCCCTCGATGGAGTTCATCCACTTCCACCAGACTTTATCTTACAGCTACGTTTGTTAAAACTTGTTCTTTGTTACTATCGGCAACAACAACAACATGTTGGCACAGTTCAGCCTCGATCTAAGAAAACGGTAACATATACGTATACATCAGAATGTATACGCAATTCAAGTGCGTCATTTTTATTTTCCATAAAGATCCGCTGTCTAGTAATAATATATAATGTAGTAATTACTAGACAGCGGATCTTTATGGAAAATAGAGATTTTCTATCGGAATTGCAACAAACTGAAGTGACATAGAAATTCATTTTCTTTCTTAATATGTCTAGTAGGTTGACAATAATATAATAGTACATTTAAACTCTTCTGATATTTCTGAACCATTCATTTCTCTCATAAATACATAAAATCTGCAGTCTAGTATTTACTATATTATATGTTTTACATTATTCAATAGGAAAATAGAGATTTTTTTCCTGAATTGCAACAAACTGGAATGACATGGAAATTCATTTTCTTTCTTAATATGTCTAGTAGGTTGATAACAATATAAAAATACATTTAAACTCTTCTACCATTTTTGCACCATTCATTTCTCTCATAAATACATAAAATCTGCTGTCTAGTAATTACTATATTATATGTTTTACATTATTCAATAGGAAAATAGAGATTTTCTTCCTGAATTGCAACAAACTGGAATGACATGGAAATTCATTTTCTTTCTCAATATATCTAGTAGGTTGATAACAATATAAAAGTACATTTACACTCTTCTACCATTTTTGCACCATTCGTTTCTCTCATAAATGCATTAAATCCGCAGTCCACTAACTAAATGAAATAGTTCTACAAAGAAATTGTCGTTTCAACGACAGTGTGACCCGGAATAAACATTTCGCTGGGATCGATGACAATAGGTTTCGGGCGGAAACAAAATTCTAACAAGGTGCGAAGGAAACAATGACTGCCGCCGCGCGAAAATCGCGTGGTGTCTGACGAATGCGTAACTAGCGGGAGTTCCATAGTTTTATCATGCATCGCCGACAGCACGCAGTTCTAGCAAGTTAACACAATAGCATAAACACGTCCCGTCGTATCAGTCAGCGACACGAGGAGCCTTTCACCGTGAACCTTTCAAGCCCGGCGAACCTTGAGCGCGTACTCACTGGGCCCGCGAATCCTTCTCTCTGCGATTTTAATTACCCGTGAACATTTTCCACGGGGTGATCGCGAGTATGGGCGAAAGAAGACCTCTGGTGGAAGAAATAAGCTAAGGCCACCCCCCGGGAAGGTTGAAAAGGACTATTGAGGCGATCGGAAAATTACCGTGAGTCTGTCCTATTGAACGGAATCTCGTGGAAACGAGCTTCAATGAACACCAACCGGAAGCATATCGCTATGGTGCTAACAGTATTAAAGATTTGCAACTCGACAACCACCCAACGAGAATTATAATATGCTTAGAAGCTCTATGAAGGTGTGTTGCTCAGAAGCCGGCCTTCCGGCGATCTTCCCCCATCATTCTTTTCAAGAGACCTCTCCCAACCATAGGAAAAAACTGGCTTAATTAAACTCGCCTTTCATCGTGCTGGCCAATTCATGAATTATTTCAATCCTCAAAGAATACACCATCCCAAAACACACTGTGTAAAAAAATATGTTACTCTCGTCATTTTTGCTGTTTTCACTTGAATAAAATTCCCAAGGTAGTCCAAGTACCGTTGCTGGTGTGTGCGTAATCCTGATCGAAAAAGTTTAGTAGTACTCCTAAGAGAAATTCCGGAAGGTCAGTCTCGAATGGCACTCAGTACCAGAATGGACCCTCAGAACTTGCTCTGCGTAAAAAAATATGTAACTCCAGCAATTTTATTCATTTTTACTTGAGAAAAATTGTGTAAGTAATTGAAACACCCCTAAACATCTGTGCGAAATCCCACTACGAAAAAAGCCAGCAGTGTGCTAGAAAAAAATTCGTAAAAACGTCCTGGGAAATAAGAATACCCGGTAAATGAGCATGAATTATTTCAAACCTCAAAGAATACACCATCCCAAAACACACTGTATAAAAAAATATGTTACTCTCGTAATTTTCGCTGTTTTCACTTGAATAAAATTTCCAAGGTAATCCAAGTACCGTTGCTGGTGTGTGTGTAATCCTGATCGAAAAAGTTTAGTAGTACTCCTAAGAGAAATTCCCGAAGGTCAGTCTCGAATGGCACTCAGTACCAGAATGGCCCTTCAAACCTTGCTCTTGTAAAAAAAATATGTAATTCCTGCAATTTTTATTATTTTTACATGAAAATAATTTTATATCTAGTTAAAATATCCATGAATACGTGTGGAAAATTCGATTCCGAAAGGATCGATAGTTATCCTGGAAAAAATTCATAAAGAATTCACCTGTTCCAGAATGGACCCTCAGAACTTGCTCTGTATAAAAAAAATATGTAACTCCTGCAATTTTGTTCATTTTTACTTGAGAAAAATTGTGTGAGTAGTTGAACACCCCTAAACATTTGTGCGAAATCTCACTACGAAGAAAGCCAGCAGTTTGCTAGAAAAAAATTCGTAAAGACGTCCTGGAAAATAAGAATACCCGGTAAATGAGCATCGACAGGCCGAGTGGCCGAACAAATCTGCAATCTGGCTGGATAATTGCGTCCCCGAAGAAGCGATTTACGCGAAGAATGGCAGCAATCGTCGGAGCATTTGTTGGCCAAATAGAACTCGTTTGGTTAGTCTCGAACATCAGAAAAGCAGGACACCTCGAAGGCAACGAGGACGATCTGAGGATCGTCTTGGCAGCCCTTCGGGGTTCAGGAACGACGTTATAACGGAGAAATAAAAGGCGAGAGGACGTGGCCACGTCACACAGACTCTCGACCGTTCCCTCGAAACGGGTTCGCATAAATTCCCGGGACCGGAAACCGTAAGAAACTATAAGCGCAGTCGCAATTACTGGACACTTCTGGAGCTGCTGGCGGCGGAGATTGCGATCCCGCCAGCGATGAATTATCTCGTTCGCGAATGGTTCTTTGGAAGCTGCGAATGCCAGACGAGTGACGTCGCATTGTCTCGCGAATCAAGTGGTTTCTCGAGAAACCGACACTGGCTGTTTGTCGTGAATCAACCCCCAGCGCTCAGGGAGTCCGCGATTCTATGGGAGACGTCTCTTTTGCCAGTTGGCAAGCAATTTCTTTGCCGCGGCGAAGCCTCGCGCGAAATGGAACGCGATACACATTAGGCGAACCATTTAGACACGCGACATTGTATTCGAAGTTTTTTTTAAAAATAAAATTATTACTGGACTGCGGATTTTTCTGCCAGATAGAAATGTTCTATGACAGCTGTGTGCAATTATAGCAGAATTCTTATTACTTTGGTTTGTGTCGGGTAAGAAAAAAAATTATGAAACTAGCAGTAATCATTTTGTAAAAGAACTTTGGAAGCGGGATATTTTCGTGTGTAACAAATCGATAGGTCGAGGACCTTCCACCTCCGATTTCCAAGAACGAAAGCTTCGAATCCGACCCCAGTTTCCGCAGACTGAATCTCGATGAAGTTTTCACGTGGATTCTGATGACAGACAGCCATTTCGAGCATCTATACTATATTTCAGAAGGCACGTTCACAGAATGGGAAAACGTGATTTCCTTAACTGCCTGGGGGATGACAATGCAGCGAAAGATTGATGTTGCCTTCTGGAAGAAACTGTCTCTCAGAAAGTGTGCATCGAGGTAGTTGACCAAAGCTGGCTGTGGTGACGTAATACCGAATAATTTATGTTTATTCGCCTCTGAAAAAATGTGCAGAAATGTGAATTTTGAATGAGCTGAAATTTAATTTGTCAATTTAATCAATTAAGGGATCAAGGATCTAAATAATTTATGTTTATTCGCCTCTGAAATAAATGTGCAGATATATGAATTTTGAAAAGGCTGAAACTTAATTTGTCTATTTAATCAATTTAGGAATGAAGGATCTAAATAATTTATGTTTATTTGCCTCTGAAAAAAAATGTGCAGATATATGAATGGTGAAAGAGCTGCAACTCAATTTGTCCATTTAATCAATTTAGGGATCAAGGATCTAAATAATTTATGTTTATTTGCCTCTCAAAAAAATGTGCAGAAATATGGATTGTGAAAGAGCTGAAACTTAATTAGTCCATGTAAGGAATTTAGGGACCAAGAAGCTAGATCACTTGTTTCTTTGCCTCTCGACAAAAAATGTGCAAAAATTTAATGATCCCGGAGCTGACCTAATTTTTCTTCGTTTCTTCAAAAAAGTGCGGAACTAGTTTGAGCGTGTAATAAAATTGAATAAGTACGAACGTAAGGAAGTTTGTAAAAGCGGGAATTAAATGGAAAATTCGAAGACGTTTTAAGCGGGGAGAGGCGAGGTGGAAAATCCAGACGGGGACTCTAATGGCAAACGATTCGTCCCAAAAACCGAGCAGCTCTTGCCGCTTAAGTCGGTTGCACGATCTCGGAATGGCCTTTGCTCGAGGACGTAATTCCCTCGAAACAGGACGCTGAAAAATTGAGGTGCTTCGGTTGGCCACTACGTGACCACACTCGGAAACTGAAAGAAGACAGCCGAGTAGGCGAGACGTCGCGGAGAGCCCGGTTAGATGGGTAGCAAGGGTTGGTAACCCTGGGATTGAATCTTCACCTGTTACCGAGGTGACTTCATCAGCCTCTTTGATATTCCATTCGCATTCTCGCGGACACTGGCAGACGTGCGTCCGAAACTCGTCCGTCGACTTCACGGTCGCAGATACACAGAGTGACTCCTTTAATCGCACCACCGAAATCTATCTACTTGTTGCACGAAACAATGTTGCTATGCATTAGCCTTTGCACACCATTTTTACCTAGATACGAAGGAAATTTAAAATTTTTCCTTAACAATCTCCATTATTTTGACGTGCAATTTGAAAAAGTATCGCAATACGTGTAAAAATGTTTCAACGCACATGAGGTGAAAAAGTAATAACTACCGAGAACATTCATTAGTTAATTAAGCCGGAAGCATGACGAGAAAACTTTTTTATTCGAAAGCATTTCACATTTTGATGTAATTTCTGTTTGAAACTTTTTGTATGAATGATTCAGGTGATACAGTTGAACGAACCACCCAGTATATGTACAGCGAGCACACACGTGAAAACACGTAGGGTTGCGAATACACGCGAATGGTGGTTCGCCTCTGGCCACCTTACCACCCAGCGGCGGAAACTTTCCGTCGACGTAATTGGTCGAATTTCAACATGGTGAACCACCGCTGGCGAAACTTGGCCGCAATTGGAATCTTCCTGTTGACGGAGAGGGGTGGGGAAGAGTGTTTAACAAGAGGGTTGGAAGGGAGGGTAGGTTACCTGTTGGCAGCTCCTGGAAAAAGGGTTGAAAAGCAATGGCTTCTACGTTAATACGAGGGTTATACAATTTTACATGGAATTTTTCTTCGCAGCGATTTATTCGCGAGAAATCGACACCTTTTTTTGCACGACACCCTGTATATTTGCTTCCAGATTCTTGTAGAGCGTAACCAGACGGATCCAACGAGTACTATGACCATAAAATTTCCATCGTTCAATCTCGAGATATCTCTGTCTGAATGGTAAGCTTTCGATTAGGTTCCTCTTAGGTACTCAGTTTTCAGACAGGAATATCTCGAGATTGAATGATCGAAATGGTACGGTCATGGTACTCGTTGAACTCGTCTCTTCAAGCTCTACAAGACTATCCAAGAAAGATACAATGTTTCGTGGATTCATAAAGAATGATTTATACATCTAGGTAATTACGAGTATTCCTACAAGAAGTAGAAGTCTGCTTGTGACGAGCGAAAGTTCTGTCACAGCGAACGTATTACAGGACACGCTACAGATGGCTTTGTGTCGAGAGCTAATAGGATTGCGACGGAAGGGCGGTTCTGTTCAGTTTCAGTCGTGAAAAGCTTTAACTTATTTCAACAGTGGAAGTATTAACTCCTTCCTGCGGCTTTTAGATTTCTTACTTCACCGTCGTGATGCATGGACATTGTTTTAGAGAGTATTATTGCAGAGTTGGAATTTGTTGAAAATATTCTACAGGCTTAAAATTAATATAAATTTCGACAAAGGAAATCTACAAACCAGAAGAGAATTATCGAGAATATTGTACGAGCTTGGAATTTAGTTTAGAGGATTCGAAATTTATATATATAAATATATCTTACTTATAATTGAAAAATGATTCGAATAAAATGTTCGCTGGTTAATTAAAAAATTTCATATTAATTTGTCGAAGAGATCTCGAAGGCAAAGTGGGAAGCGCGGACGTAAGATCCACAAAGTGGCAAATTAACTTATAGCGCGCTTAATTGGCCAGACTGTTAAATTGAATTTATCATCGGGAAGAGAGTGTCGTGCGTTAACTACTTTCCCGTAGGACGGGGATTTGTATCGGGCTAGTGACCAAAAAAGAAAAAAAAAAAAGACGAAGGAATATTCGCAGGCGTTAATTAGTCGCAGAAGTAATTAAAACTCGGTTAATTTCGGCCGGCTCGTGTCAAAGATTAACTCCGCGTCACTCGATAAAAGCCCTCAGGGCGAGGAAAAGGGCCACACTCTTTTTGCGGGTCGCGTGTTCCCATCTTGAAAGCGAAGCCAGCGTAAAAAAGAAGCTGTGCAGCTACCGTGAGATAAATTTAATTACATGTTTAAACATCCTCGAATGCGCCGGTGAGTCGTGCGGGGCTCGCCCTAATTTCGCGATTAACATTCGCGGTATAATTGTGTGTTTCCGCGATATCTGCAGATTCGCAAAGTTTGCTGAAGTTACATCAATCCGTGAAATAATTAAATGACAAAATTTCTCAATGCGGTTACGCTTAAATGTGTAACCACATTCGAGTAATAATTTGATAAATTGTCAATTCCCGTGAAGTTGCATGAACAAACACTGTTTTTCGGCGTCTCCCTTTGGGCTTCGGAAAATAAATTCGAGAGTTTACAAAAGAATAAAAAACAAATGAAATTCTAGGTACGTTATTAGATCGCGATCAAGGGGTTTATTTGTTATTTAGCGTTTCAATATTGCACGGCCTCAAATGTGTACACTCAACAGTTAACATTGATTTATCCCCGAAATGAAACCGATAAATAACTTTTCAGTTTGTTTGCATACCTTTGTTTTGTATTTTTTATCAATCCGCTGTGCAGTAACTAAAAATTTAATCAAAGTGCAAACGGAAATTATTATGTTTTTTTTTTATTTTTGAAGTAGAATTTGAGGGAAAATTCGACAGGAAAAGGTGTACGTTTGTAGAATAGAACTGTGTCGGAGAGGTGATCGGTAGCCATTGTACTCACCAATCCTGATAACCGGTGGCAGCGACATGGCAGTGGTAACCAAGACGACAATGATGGCGAACAACAGTGCCATTGTGCCCGACGTGATTTCAGCTCGCACCTGACTATGACATCGTTCTTGCGTGCTCCGTCGCAAGACAAAATACAACGATTCTGAACATCAGATACATAGAGACACAACTAGATCGTTTTCACGTACACTTCCACACAAGAACCGCACATTTTCGGGCCGGAGCACGCGTCGATGAAAACCCTTGCTAGACCAGCATCCCTTGCATCTGAAAAAGAAATGATCAAAGTATCAGACACGTGTAACCAGAAGAATCTACAAGAGAACTGTTTTTATTTTCTCAAATCAAGTATTTTTGTTTTACAAGATTAAATCTGACGAATTGAGACTCTTTCTTACGAATAATTCTTAGAATGAAGACGATAGTTTTATTATGTAGCACAAAACCTGACTAGATTTATTTTCTCAAATAAAATAGGTTTTGATCAAATGATCAAAAGGTTCGAAAGGTTCGATCAAAGATACAGAAATTAGCAATTTTGCAGTATTATAATTTCAACGTTTCGGTTCGGTTTTGAACCATTATCAAGAAAAGTCCGCGTCTGTGAAAATTAATGTAATAGAATTTGTTATTCATTAAACTGACTATTTAATAGTTATGACAATTAGTTAGTTATACATACTTGCTAACTGTGAGAAAATAGAATGAAAATCAACGTAAATGAAGTGGTACTTGTCAATAAGAAGGTTTGAACTGTACTAAACTGTAACTGTTGTGGCAAAGTCATGACGGAAAAAAAAGAAGATCGTAGATCTATCTAGCCAATCAGATGTCAAGGATCAAGAACCTCCAAATCAATGTTAGACGCGATTTTCAAATTTTAAAGCATTCGTCATCAAACTTCAACCAGTGTACATATTACCAGAAAGTGGTAGAAAATTAGCAATCATTTTGTGTGTGAAATTAACATAACAATGTTAATGTGTGTATGGTTCAATCATTATTATATTCAACTGGACACCTGACGAATTTAGACTTTTTTTACTAATACGTCTTAGAATGACGATGATATTTTTTATTGTGTAGTACAAAACCTGGCGAGATTTATTTTCTCAAATAAAATGTTTTGTTTTACAAGACTAACTCTGACGAATTTAGACTTTTTTTTCGAATAATTCTTACAATAATGACGATATTTTTATTGTGTAGTATAAAACCTGACGAACTTACACTTTTTTTACGAATAACTCATAGAATGATGACGATATTTTTATTGTGTAGCACAAAGCTTGACGAGATTTATTTTCTCAAAAAAAAATATTTTTGTTTTACAACACTAAATCTGACGAATTTCTACTTTCTTTTACGAATAATTCTTAGAATAATGACCATATTTTTATTGTGTAGTACAAAACCTGACGAATTTATACTTTCTTTTACGAATAATTCTTAGAATGATGACGATATTTTTATTGTGTAGTACAATACCTGACGAATTTAGACTTTTTTTGTACGAATAATTCTTAGAATAATGACTTTATTTTTATTGTGTAGACAAAACCTGACGAGACGGACCGAGCTCGTCCCTGTAGTAAGAAGAAAAGCTGAAGTAGAATGTAATCGACTCAGAAAATAGTAACACGATTGCGTAGGGGTGGAGAGAAGCTGCGCGACCCCGGGTCCCTATCATCCATTCTAATGGCGTAATCCAGAAACAAGCTACTATTCCCCATTTTCGCGTTACTGAAAGCACGCGTCGAGTTTGTTGAAAGGCGAAAGCAGACGCAGTCGGGGCCGACATTCTCATTAAACGTCGATCGTTGAAAAATGTCGGAGAGTCTCTCACGGATCGCCGGCTTATACGGTCGATGGCATAGTCAATGGCAGAGTCAATGACGGGCCGAGCCTCTCTCGCGCCATTTCGTTGACTAAATACACAGACGCGCGCACGTAGGCTTGCTGCCTCGTACTCTCGTATCAAATGGATGGATATCACCGCGTATCGGCCATAATTTCGCGGACGTCGCCCCGCAGCCGCCGCGGAATTTACGTCCATCTTCCTTGTGTGTACAAGTTCTGGGTGATAGCTAATGGACGCCATCAGTTTAATGGAAACCCTTCAAGTACGGTGGCGTGCGCGATTCTTGCCGGCCGTGTTCCCAATCATTTTCCGTGCAAATGTGAACAGGAATTTCGTTGAGACCGACTCTTCCGAATTTCTTGAACGGTTGCTAAATCATTTATCGACGCCGGAGTATCACGAAGAAGTTCGACGAGTGCGTCGTTGTCGATGCGGATACGCCGGAGTTTGCCTTGGAGTTAGGATCTTTGAAAAGTGCCCACGGCTCTGGGAAGTACGGTTAACCGTGCGAGTTTGAATGTAACCTAAGTGGTAACTGTGTGTTCGGTGTGGTTGGTAGATATATTTAACGGTGGATGTTGAAAAAATCTGCCAAAAATCTTGCACTTCCTCGAAAGGATTCGTTGAGTCATTTTAAGCAATTTTTCCCGTTGCAAAAATCTTCTCCGAGGCTCCGTTCAGAAGTTATTAACCCTCATCCGTCCCTCATTTGGCGAACTGAATCTCTCCCTCGGTGTCAAATTGACACAGTGATAAAAAGAAACGATAAAATAACAAGTCAAACAGTTACTTTTCGATGTTTTTTTTATTCAAATTGATGAGTTAACATTCACATCTTAGGTTTTTGCGGTTATATGTTTCGCATTAAAAAAATAAAAGCCATCAACTTATTTCGGGAAAACTGTGTCAAATTGACACGAGGGACGGATGAGGGTTAAGGAACTAGCTGACCCGAGGGTTTCTATAAATTTCTAAACAGACGTCGATAATGTTAATTCCTATTGAAATATTGATTAAAAGCTGCGACGTTCGTTTTTGTTGTATTGAAATATGAATCAAAAAACACTTTCTGATTTTTCCGAATTTTCCACTTTTTTCCGGGCAACTTTTCCAATTTTTCTTTCCCTGAAACCTTGTTCGAGCTATTGCGAACATTTCTTTTTTTTAATTAGCCATATCGGTGCATCTGTTTTCAAGTGATACGCTTACCAACGAACAGCATTTGATTTTTATTTATATATCTAGATAGAAGATTATAAGGACATTCAGTGGGGCTCTTCCACCGAGTCTCGCGTTTTTCGCGAAAAACTCCGTAATTGAGCGGCGTTGCTGATTTTCGTAAAGGTTACTTCGAATTCCTTGAATCTTGCTTTTCCAGATTTTCATACCATCGCGATTGAAGGTATTTAAATGTTCAAGGTTTATAATAAATATTGCGAACAAGCAGCAGCAATTCCACGTATTTAAACGGAAAACCCAAAACGGATTTAGTCTGAATCGATTCTAATTATAGTTCCCATATTTATTTCGATATCGATAAGCGATTTCACGATCGAATTTCCCTCGAAACAAATACCATTGCAGGTCAAACAGCGAATTGACGTTCACTGATCGAAGATTACAGTTATTCGGAAGTGGTTGCCAGGAATTGAGTCTAACCTTTAAAATCCCTTTCCCTTTAAGGGCGAGTTTTACGAGCTTCTCCCAGCTATACGGCTCGAGGCTAGGGAAAGTCAGAGTCATCTGTGATGGAACCCTACAGTTTTGTTCGTCTGAGAGCACAGAAAGGATTTAGGAACGCACCTTTATTTATTTAGGTCGTTGTGTTCTGACCGTTCTGGACAAGTTTGGAGTAGCTGGCACTGGAGGATTATCGTCTGAATCCCTCGGGCACAGTTTGCGGTCAATCGTAAATACATACTTGCCAACTGATCGATCGCGTCGACCGGTTTGTGTGAATTGTTGCCAGCTGTACTGTTATTATCCTCGAAAAATATTTGCTTCGATGTAATTAGGGGTTCAGGATATTTGCTGGAATGTATTTGTGATCTCAAAATATATTTCTCTGCAAGGATTCCCACAGCACAGCGGTTTCCAGGTGCCACAATTTTTAGCCCTTTGCACTCGGAGCTATTTTAACTCGAAGATTAAATATTTCTTCCTCCATATTATTACTCTTCTCCTATATTATTTTATTCATTTGATGAAGATGAAATTGATATAGTGTCTCATACAATACTTAATGTTTAGTAATTCATTAGATATCAAAATATTTAATAATGTAAACAATATTTTGAATAAAGGCACAGCAATTTTTAGTGGTCACTCTGAGTCACCACTCGAGTGCTAAGGGTTAATATCGATTTGTAGTTTTCAATTTTTCTGTAATAAAGTTTCTATTATCTAAAACGTGTCTATGATCTATTAAAAAGAAATTAAATTTTTTTCGGCCAATATAGAATTTTTTTAATCGCAACAATGTTTCATCGATTGATCCTTTGTTAAGTCGAGCGGAAAGGGGCGAAAAGTTGTCAAACAGAACGACGGATAATTCGATAAAATTCATTTTTATTTGGGAAAGAAAGAAATTTATTTCATTTTCATGCAGAAACTCGCGTATGTGGGTCAACCCAATATATCGCTGGACGCTGCGTGAATATTTAGTAGAATAGCTCGAGGACTACGGGTGGCCAGCCCCGAAGGGAAAGGGGTGCGAACAATGGATAATTATAATAGTTCGCAAGTGGTGGTGGACTGCCAGTGATCCGATATAATTTCTTGTATTTATACGAAACTGCAGCTGCATTCTACCATCAAATCAATTATGGATGCACGAGATTTATAATAAAAATGATAGAAAATAATGGAACTTTTGCGCTGGACAACAAAGACATTTCATAAAATATTAAATTCACAATTTTTAATAAATTCCTCTATACACTGGTGGATTTAATTCTGGATATTTTGAACAAAAATATTCATTGTCTCACATTTGTGCGGAAAATGTATATTTATTGTAATCGAAATGTATTTTTTATTGTAATCTATAACGTTTATCACAGTGAATGGAAATATTCGAACAATTTGAATAAATGCGTAATTTAAGTGAAAATCTAAGTTAACAACAATTTTTAATGATTTCGGCATCCACGTTCGATCAGTTGTTACTACTACACTATTTGCAATATGCTGTCTCATCATAAGCACGTGGCTAATTAACTTTGGAAAAATTATTTTCCCTCACACTAAGCAAGCACGTTACAGTTTTTCTTCTGGTTTTAAATTCACACGGTAAAAAACTCAATTTTGGTTTATTGTTTTACAGACGCAATTTTTATAATTTTTCTTGAAAATGATTTAAAAGGAGATCGAAACGTCGAAAAATAGATTTTGTGATATTTTGCAAATAGTGTAGCAGTAACAACTGATCGAACCTGGGGGACGAAATCATTAAAAAATTTTGTTAGCAACAATTTACGATCGAGATTAATTAAAAAAACATGAAAATCTAAGTGTCCGAAATTATTATAACTCCACTGGTGTATCATGTTTTTACAATTTTACCGTGAAACGGATGACATGAGATTTCTGCAATGGCAGCGATCATGCCATCTCTTCCAGCAGGGACGTATACAATTCCCGGGGCACCTGGCGCAACGAAATCTGTCAGTCGTGAGTCGTAAGGGGTGGCACGATCAGAAAGTTGATCGATACTCGCCCGTATAAAAGGAGTTCCGAAGCGACGTACGAGTTCGGTGTCGATGCCACATGCAGCTCACGCTTCCGCTATTAGAGTTAACGTAAACGGATTTAAACTAACCCAATTTACCGTGGGGTAACTTTGCTACCCCCGTTCCCCTCTCCCTTTCAACCGTGTTTGTTTGCCGTTTCTCCTGCGAACCGGCCTTAAGCGGCCGGCTTGATTACGTAGGCGTGTCCGGCCTGTCCGAATCCTCCTTCTTTCTCCACCTCAAACAATTCCCTTCAGTCACCCTTAACTTTCCCTTGGAGGGTTTAGGATCGCCACGGGGGTTTACGACCCTTTGGAATGCGTGAAAATCATCCCGGGACCCTCTCCTCCATTATCAGAAATATTCAATGGACTGTCGAATTTTTTCCAGGAGAAATATTCAACGTCTGATTTATTATGTATTTAAAAAACATTTACAAACAATCAAACTTTTTTTTGCGTCAATGTCAAGGATGCTTGGTATGGAAACCGTTGGTATTCTCAAGGATAGGTCGGACACAAAATTGTCTTTAGCTAAGATAAGTAACAGAAAACTTATTCTTTGAAAATGTAGAACTAATAACATTATTCTTGTTTATTGATCGAACCATGCGCCGAAATCATAAGTTTATTAGGTATATATGAAATATTCAACATCCTGCTTTCGGATTTTGCACACGTTTTTGGACCACACGTGTGAATTTTTTCAAGTAAACGTAATAAAAACTGCAGGAGTTACATATATTTGTTTGTGAAGCGTCTGTTTAAGGATTATTCTAGATTTGAATGTCGTCTGTACAAATTTTGAAGAATTTTTATTCAGGAGAACTTTTATCGAGCCGATTTTTTTATTCAGCCTCTCACGTTGATATTTTGCACGCATATTTAGTGGTATTTGGAGTACACGTCCGATTGTTTTTTTTTTTTCAAGTAAAAATAATTAAATTACACGAGTTGTGTATTTGTTTATAGAACACTCGCTTGATGGCACATCTGCGAACGATCTTGTTTAAATGACAGCATCGTCGAGTGTGTCCTGATAATGTAATCTTCTCAATTATCCCCTTACGGACATCTTTCCGAAGGAGTGCTTTTTCTTTTTGTATTTCTGCGACAACGGAGTCGCTTCTCTCGAGGAAAATCTGAAAGTTTTCCAGTGGAAACACGATGGGCGGTCTTTTCTCGCTCGCTTAATGTGAAATAATGGCTGCTCGTTAACGTCCGCCGATCGGGACGCGATCATTATACTTGATGAAGTTTCGCGCGATTCATGGAAACGGGGACGAAGGAGATGTGGCGCGGCGCTATCTAATGGAACGGAAACGCTCTTTATAAGATGATCGTGTTGCGTTTTAGTCACGGTTCGTTCGCTGCTCAAGTAGGCTTTGTTAAATATCATATTTGTCATTCACGATGTGCGTCATCCTTCAAAGTGTTGCACAGAATCCGTTGGTTTAAAGAAGAAAAAAGAAAAAGACAAAAAACTACAGTGAACACTCGTTTTCGAAATTGGTTAAAAAAGGCCAGATCCATTGACATTTTCGCGACCTTTTCGAACGGTTTCAGCCGTTGCTCGGCGATTGTTAATAATTAATGAACGCCTCGGGTGGAAACCGACCCGTTCCGCCCCTTTCAATTCAATCTCTTATAGAAACTTATAGAAACAATTTTCTAACAATTTAGAATAGCTTTATTCCTTCAGGCAATTAATTTGAAAGAGGTACTCCTCTCTCTGATTTCAATCAAACATGTTTTAACAAAAAAAAAAGAAAGATGTTCAGTATGTCGAAATCCATATGTTTAAATTTCATCGAAAACGGAGAGAATTACCTCTTTCTAAATAATTACCTTCGCTTAATTTATCCAAACGGATATAATCGTTATAAATCTACAAAAGAAGATGGAAATGCGTAGCAAAGAACGGAATAAATTATTTCATCAAATGCAGCGTTCGTGAACAAGTTTTCCGCCTTCGATGAACACGCGTTTCTGCATTAATTCGATTATACGCATTCTTTAATCGACTCGGGAACGCCGAAAGCGCGCCGGTGGGCGTCGTTGATCAAACATTTACCGAGAACGAGATTAATTAAGAGATTCATTAAAAGCCCGTTTCGCCGGAGTCCGGGATACCTTTAACAACAACAATTTGTTTTGAGCGGCGAGTCGCGCCGCGCAAACGCCTTCTTCTCTACGGGAACCGTCTCCGTCGCCTCTGTTTTCAATTTTACGCGGCGCGCGAGACAGAAAGAGGATTAACTATTACGACGTACACTGTTGCGAGTTTGTTGTCCGAGTTTCGTTTACGACTTACGAGGCCAGCTTAATTCTATTCGGCCGTAAAACCTCCGCAGGAACCGCCCCTTCGGCGTCCGAGTGTTCGACTCCACCGGGAATGTTTTTATTCGTCGCGCCGCGAATCCTAGGCATCGCTATCTTTATTTCCGAGCAAGTGCCAGGGGGGAACAGTCTCTCTTACCATGCGATTAGAATCAGCCTTCAGATCAAGTTTTATGCCGCAACATATCGGAAAATCGAGTTCAGAACATACTCTGTAAACAAATATATCGCGTCGTGTAGTTTTCATTATTTTTACTCAGGAAAAAGTCACACGTCTGCTCCAACTACCCACGCGTGTAAAATCCCAATCCGAAAGGTGCAATTATTGCCCTAAGAAAAATTTCTAAAGATCAGCAACAAATGGCATCCAATATCAGAACATACTCTGTAAACAAATATATCCCGTCGTCTAGTTTTCATTATTTTTACTCAGGAAAAAATCACACGTCTGCTCCAACTACCCACGCGTGTGAAATCCCAATCCGAAAGGTGCAATTGTTCCCCTAAGAAAAATTTCTAAAGATCAGCAACGAATGGCATCCAATACCAGAACATACTCTATAAACAAATATATCGCGTCGTGTACTTTTCATTATTTTTACTCAGGAAAAATCACACGTCTGCTCCAACTACCCACGCGTGTGAAATCCCAATCCGAAAGGTGCAATTGTTTCCTTAAGAAAAATTTCTAAAGATCAGCAACGAATGGCATCCAATACCAGAACATACTCTATAAACAAATATATCGCGTCGTGTACTTTTCATTATTTTTACTCAGGAAAAAATCACACGTCTGCTCTAACTAGCCACGCGTGTGAAATCCCATTCCGAAAGGTGCAATTGTTTCCTTAAGAAAAATTTCTAAAGATCAGCAACGAATGGCATTCGATACCAGAACGTACCCTTAAAACGTGCTCTGTAAAAAAATATACAGCTCACGCAATTTTTATTATTTTCGCTTGAAAAAAATTGTGTATATAGTTAAAATATCCTTAAACGTCTCTGAAAAATTTCAATCCGAAAGGTTCAACAGTTTTTCGGAAAGAAAATCTTGAAAATGGCACTCGAGTCCAGAACAACCTCTGCTGATTTATTTTCGCGATTTTGTCGATTCGGAAAAATGTCCACTGGGTTAATTAAGAGTAGGGTCGTATCATTAGGGTGCCCTTGACAATTTCACGTGCTCGAAAAAATGGTTCGTTCGTGCAGGTCACGTGGGACCTTCGAAACGCTGCGAATTCCGTCAGGATTTTCTATATTCTTGACGCGGCCGTCGTTTCTTGACTCTCTTGACAGCCGTCCGCCTCGGACCGGCTCGGAATTTCAATTATTGTCAACCACGGTGAATACGTTGAACCGGAAACGTTCGGCAGGGGAGGAGAGACACGGGAGGCGTATAATTCATGTCCATAAAGTTGAAAATGGAACGCAGGATTCTCGTTCAATATTTCCAACGATGATGATCAGCTCTTTGTGAGCGGCGAATTTACCAAAGGGAACGAGTTGCTAAAGTGGATACCTTGGAATAATAATTTTTCAGTACCTCTTGAACCCATTAGCCCTTGTGGCCGCCCTTTTCCTTGGTCCAGTTACTTCGAAGGTTTTTTACTTTGAACGCGGTTTTCTCCGGGAACAAAGGAAGACCGATGTGTTAATTATTGAAGGGCTATTCCGTTTTAGTGGAAGGTACTTTCCATATAATTGCGTATCTTTATCGTCGGTTCTCCCGGACAGGAAGAACTTTCGAATTCCCCTATAACCCTCAGGCACTTTCATACGTCGTTCTACTCGATTCAATACTCTAAATACGAATGTGATTTTAATTTCTGGTAGGGAACTACTAATTAACATTTAAAGAAATCTTCCGACACACTGAATTTCGTAAGTGTACATCTTGTAAACGAAGAGAATGATGTATAATACGTGGAAAAATGTTGGGGAACGATTTGTACAGTTCAGCCGAAAAAGTAATCAGAGACTAGAGTCTCGATTTCTCGAGTTTAATTGAACCGTCGAATAAACGTTCACCTTTGAATGTAATTGGATAACTGAATTAATATTAGTTCACGTAGTCTTTTCAAATATTTGGAGCACCGTTCCTACAAACAGGTGCTCGTTATTATTTACGTACGTACCAACGTGGTTCCCCTTCGTTTATTGATTCTGCTAGTGAACAGCTGAGAAATAGAAAAATTCTGTGTAACCTCGTAGCAAGATGGAAAATCATTTTTATTCGATTCCCGGTAGCCAAACGTTGCAGTGGTCGATTTCCGTGGTTGTATTTTCCTCTCGTTAATTTCCAGTTTCAGATTAATTGCTTTCACCCCTGTAACAAGGCTCTTTCTGCGGCAAATTGCGAGTGGCTTTTTCTCCTTTCAATTATCGCAATTTTAATGTACTATTCTACGAGGCTTACTCATTTTTATATAAAACACTTTTACGTAGAATAATTTTTCTAAACTATCTAAATTTTGTCCAACATCTAAAAGGATCGGTTCGAATAGCAGAGGCTGCTCTAGATCGTCAATTAAACGGGCAAACCGACTCCGAATGGTATCGTGTTTGGTATCGTTTCGATCGTCAGGGTGTCACGAATAACTCGACGAAGGTTTCGTGAAAAAATGATTAGAAATAAACAAAATGTTTGCAGATAAATGAATAAATTTCCGAAAGCAAGGACGAACAGTGAAAACTCGCAAGAAGAAAGTCGACGACACGTTTCAAGGCCATCGAATTACATTTCGCTGAATCGCTAAAAGGATCAGTTATCAATTCGAAGGGAATCCCTCTGTTGTATCGAACGGCTTTCGGGAAATCGAGTTTCGACCTTTCGAATTGGCGCATCTCGGAACGAAGCTCCGCGAGTTATGTAACACGAGTGTGGAACGTATCACGTTCTCTCTTTCTGGCGGAATTGTGTATTTGCAATTGCGCGGAAACGCGTCTCAGCCAAATCGAGGAGGACCCAGAAGAGCCGTTCACAAGGATTCGGAAGAATTCAATCTCTTTCTTCCACCTTTGCTCACTGGTCTGCCAAATTCAACGAATTATCATTACAAATTTTAATGGCTCCTTCGACATCGAACTTTTCCAACACTAGATCAATGTTCACTTTTCATGGAAACTCACAAGAATTCATTTACGAGTGTTGTTCTTCCCCTAATAATTTCAATAAACGAAGAATAATAGTGTAGCCACAATTTTTTAACTAAACAACGAATTTCTATGTAAAATAAATATTTTTTGTCCGTATTGCAACAAACTGGACATCAACAGAAATCTTTTCTTTCCGAATTTGTTGAATAGGTTGAAAGTAGTATTTCCCAGTTCTTCTAATATTTTTAGTATTGCTGATTACAAGTAGTATTTTTTATCAACAGACATAAAACGAATTTCTATGCAAAATAAATATATTATGTCTGCATTGCAACAAACTGGACTTCAACAGAAATATTTTCTTTCCCCATTTGTTCAATAGATTGAAAGTAGTGTTTCAAATTCTTCTAATATTTTTAGTATTGCTGATTACAAGTAGTATTTTTTATCAACAGGCATAAAACGAATTTCTATGCAAAATAAATATATTATGTCTGCATTGCAACAAACTGGACTTCAACAGAAATCTTTTCTTTCCACATTTGTTCAATAGATTGAAAGTAGTATTTTGAATTCTTATAATATTTTTAGTATTACAGATTACAAGTAGTAATTTTTATAAACAGACATAAAAATCGTGAATAAAATTTAGAAGAAATGCCATAATCACCGCACTGTTGTCGTTGCTCGTGGCAGCCACCTTTGCCGAACGAAACCCGTCGGGCTTGCGTGGAAGCCCGAGAAATCGTGGCCGAGCCAATACACGTGGAAAAGAGAATACGCAGGTGTCCGTACAGGTGCGCGGCCGATGGTATACGTGTCGTCGCGTGGCTCTCGAACACGTAGGAATCGAGCCCTCGGATATGTGTCTGCGGTTAGTTCGTGTGTGTCTAATTGAATCGATTGACGACGCGTGTCTGAAAATTCTGGCGAGTCTAATTAAGTGAATGTGTACGAAATCGATCGAACGTGACATAAAGGGAGAAAGAGAGAGAGAGAGAGAGAGAGAGAGAGAGAGAGAGAGAGAGAGAGAGAGAGGGTGGTGAGAGGTGGTGGGGAGGTGGTGCTGGATGCAACAATTTCTATGTCAAAGTTCCCGTGGATGGCCGACGAGTTGCCTAGTAATTACTTGTGCTCGAATCGGCGGTTTCTGCGGAATTAAACTGAACGTTAGTCGATCCCGCGGACTCGGACAAGTAATTACACCGTCCCGGTGTGCCTTTGAAGCGGTATCATTCCAAAAGTAATTTTCTGCCGGAAGCACGGTGCGCGATTCACAAGTCGCGGTATCGCGCGACGCAACTTACCGGCGAATTCTTTATTACGCGTGACGATACACGACTCGTCATTTTTGCGATCCGTCGCGATACCTTTCGAAACGTACTCCGCCAGGAATTGTTAAATATTGAACAATCATCGTATGTTATCATTCAACGATCACTAGTTATTTTTAAAGCATTTATCAAAGAATGGTGGAGTATTTTAAAAACGGTCTTTCGTACACTATACAAATTTTAACATTCTACCACCTGTACCAACAATACCAGCTATATTAATTTTTTTACAGAGCCATTTATTATGCCGCCAATCGATATCGCAAGCTCCTCGAATATTTATAAAATACCGGTTGAATATTATTTCAGAAATCGAGGTATCGAAGTTCTCGTCGAAAAGGAGCCTACGTTTTTATTTAACTTTCCCCGTGGAACGAAACCGACAATGAATCGTAGAACTTCGGTAGAAAGAAGAAAGCTTTGTGGAGTAAGAGGAGGGGGAGAGAGGTGGAGAGAGAGAGAGAGAGAGAGAGAGAGAGAAAGAGAGAGAGAAAAAGAGAGAGATGGCAGAACGAGAGGTTCAATGACCGTTAATCGTCAGCCGATTGGAAATGGGATTTACGCATATCTCGATGTTTCAGGCTGCGGCGCACGCAAGCCGCGAACAGAGTTAATGCCTGACAATCGTCGCATCGGTGATCGATCGATCGTGATTGACAAGCGTCACGTTCGTCCTGGATCAGAACCGCCCGACACCTGGATTAGCAATTAGAGGAGCACAAAAAAAAACGGCGGCGAGACGTCTAGCCTGCCTGAACGATCCCCTATTGTTCCATCCGGGGGGATGCTTTTCCGAATTCTTCGCCTACCAGCGAATTGCTGTCAAACTTTCTGTTAGGCTGTCTGTGTCATTCAACAGTTACTTTTTCCGAAAACGGTCAAATTTTCTCTGAACCTAGCCCATTGTCAATCTAACCCATTTCCAATCTAGCACCCTATGAAGCTAACTCTGTCAATCTAGCCACCTGGCAAGTTACACCTTGTCGATCTAGTCCCCTGCCAATTTAGCCCCCTGTCAAATTACCCGTTGTCGATCTAGTCCCCTGTCAATCTAACCCATTGCCAATCCAACCCCCTGTGAAGCTAGCTCTGTCAATCTAGCCCCCTGGCAAGATACCCCCTGTTGATCTATCCCCTTGCTAATTTAGCCTCCTACCAAGTTACCCCTTGTCGATCTTGTGCCCTGTCAATGTAACCCATTGCCAATCCAGCCCCCTGTAAAGGTAGCTGTGCCAATCCAGCCCCCTGTGAAGCCAGCTCTGTCAATCTAACCCCTTGCCATGTTATCTCCTGTTGATCTTGTCCCCTGCAAATTAGCCCATTACGATCTGTCAATGACAGCTAGCTCGCTGTCAATCTAGCCCCCCGTTAATCTAGCCCCCTGTGAAGCTAGCTCTGTCAATCTAGCCCCCCCTGAGAAGTTACCCACTGTCGATCTAGTTTCCTGCCAATTTAGCCCCCTGCCAAGTTACCCCTTGTCAATCTAACCCATTGCCAATCCAACCCCCTGTGAAGGTAGCTCTGTCAACCTATCCTCCTGCCATGTTACCCCCTGTGGATCTAGTCCCCTGCTAAATTAGCCCATTGTCAAGCTAGCCCTGTCATGCTACCTCTGTCAATCCTGGTTGACTTCCCTTTAAAACTACCAAGCTTTCCCCCAACTCCATCAACACCATGCAACCATCAATCCTTGCTACTCACGTTCTAAGTCCTCGTCGTCAATCGTCACCGACCGTCATCCACGTCTTCGCCAGGGAGTCCCGCTTCACACTTCACTGTTCCAGTCTCATCGGCCCATCAAACACTCGCGGCCGAATCGATCGAAAATCATCATCCCCTAAAGTATCGCAAGGTATCCACTCACATTAACGTTCTCCGAATACTGTGGATAATCGACGTTGAATTTCCATCTAGCCGCTATTATATCCAGCTTTTCACCTCTATCGAAGGCAATCACCACCGATATCCATCCCGACGACCATAACCGGCATTAGCTCGGCCAAGTTCTCGTTACCTGGCCCGTCATGCTGCCCCGGGTATCCTCGATCACCGAACTTTCATCAAAGTCCCACCACTTTCACCAACTCTGCCAACCACTCGCGACAACTATATAATACTTGTCCACTCGTTCGCGAAAATATTCTAGCAACCAGACCCTAGCTCATCAAGTTCCTTCAATTATGGGTCTGCAAGAGGTCCACTCATTCGTTAAAATATTTAGCACCTCTCATCAACACCTTCGGCTACGATTCTTCAGGGTATCCACTCATTAACAGTATACTCAGGACCCCGCGAGAAACAACTCACAACCACCTGGCGAAGCTACGGGGATCTATACTGTCGCTACTCTATAGCTAACCTCCCCTCATCAAAAGGATTCTTCAGGACTCCCAGTCCCTCGAAAAAAATGTCTACCACCGAGATTCCACACGGAACAACTCACTCGCATTCCCAAAGCTGACACCCAAGTGTTCTCACTTCCACAAAGACTTTCTAAGTCTATAGGACACTGTTGCTACTCTAGCTATACCCTCCGCTCATCAAAAAGACTCTTCAGGACTGCCGGTCTCTGGTAAAAAATGTCTAGCACCAGGATTCCACGTGGAACAACTCACTTTGATCAAGTGTTGTCACTTTCACTTAGACTTTCCAAGTCACTATTGCTATTCTGGGGTACCCTCCGACGAAGCTTCTCAACTTCGCCTAATCTCCTTCAGGACCCCACTAACTAGAGATCTCCGCGATTTACTAGATCGATTCCTAAATTCTGTGACCGTCCAGGACGACTGATCCTCCCGTTGAAGGATCACGGGCAGTTTGTAGATCGATCAGGCTGACTCCTAATCCTGTGATCCCCTAACTGCAGGCGATGGGATCCTTGCGTTGAAGGGTTCAGGGCAGTTGCTAGATGTCCGGCGAAAATTCGTTCGGCGATCAGCGGCGAGGCGATCGTCGGTGGTGGGTTTGTTAGGGTGTTCAGACACGCGACGAGGAACACCTTGCCGTTTTTCGCACGCGTGGTCCGACGATCGCGGAAGACGCGCGGGCACTGGCTGCGCCAGGACGATCTACCACCCCCGGACGAGTGCGCGAACCGGTGCCGGGAGGATGGCGAATGGCTTTCGAGGGGTGGCAGCGCAAGAAAGAGAGACGACCGGGAGGCGATCAACCCCCGCCACGGGTCAGAGAGAGACACCACCCATCCCCCATGCGCGTTACGCATGGAATCTCTCCGTAGCGTCGCGCTCTTTTTCGGCAAGACAACCCCCTGCCACGATCAGACACCGATGTCGACTGCTGCTATCTGGGTTAGTGGACCCCCACGACCCTGACCACCGTGGGAATTATGCGTGCGCCGGGGCGGGGGAGGGAACTTCCCGCACCATAGAACCAGAGGATCTTGTTTATGGGGTTGAGCCACCCTCGGTACCATGATCTCTTGCGATTCCCTAATATTTACAGGTCTTTGTTACAGGGACTTTGAATTTCTCAGGAAGCTTTGTAATAATTTTTAGGGGATGATATATCAGAGCACTTCAAGCCTTGAAATTTTTATTTAATATATAGGAGATTTGTTTAAATAATTGTTTATTTATTAACGGTTCATTACATTATGTAATTCATTAAAGACATTATGTTTTAGTTAAACTAAAAAATATCCGTTCATATTTACACATTAAAATATTTAAATAGATACCTATAAATATATTGTTTTCTGTTTTATAATTTCATATGAATTTCCAAGGGAATCTCATTTTTGGGGAATGAATTGTTAAAAGCTTTTTTAGTCGATGGGGGATGTTTGAGTGTTATTAATGTACACCGAAATTGATTGTAGAATGTTCTCTGATCCTCAAACTTGCGACCCGGTAATGCGTTTAAACACATGTATATAAATTTTTAGATATGTTGCGGGCTCTTGAGCTACTGTTTGATCGAATATCGATAATGGATACCGAAATCGCTACGTATGAACTTAATGTATTGACTCAATAATTATTGATATTGTGTCAGCTGGTTCTGTTTTCACCGTTTCTGTGGAGCACATTAATTTGGACGACTGATTCTCGCATGCAAATTCATTTCGCTAACGCAGTACTAATCTCGAAATGTACGAAGACACTTGTGCGAGAAGTTAAACATAAATATTCACAAACAAATAGAATTAAAATAGAATATATATATACATGTAGGCAAGAAGAAATCGTGCACATTTCTTCGTTAATACTTTATTACGTGGAAAGTAGAGCGTAGATAACGTGTGTCCATATTGTACATTCTACATTATAACACATTTATTATTACACGAACGATAAATTTATAACAATATGGCTTGCGCTCGAGAGGGCATTTGTAATTTGCTGGGGCGATTAGCTGGATGTGCGAATTAATGCTGTTCGAATAGACTGGTGACTCGTTTTAATCCTTTGCCATCGTAATGAGTTATGGTAATGGATATCCGTGATGAACGCTTAGGTACTCGATATACTCGATACTTAATATATTTGATACTTAATAGACTTGGTACTTAATAGAGATGATACACAATGTATTTGATACTTGATAAACTTGCTACTCAATGAACTTGATATATATAATACACTTGATACTTATTAGAATTGATACTTAACATACTTGATATTTAATAGACGTGATACTTAAAAGACTTGATACTTAAAAGACTTGATACATAATATATAATATTTGATACTTGATATACTTGGTATTTAATAGACTTGATGCACAATACACTTGATACTTAATAGAATTGATACGTAACATACTTGATATTTAATAGACTTGATACTTAAAAGACTTGTTACATAATATATAATATTTGATATTTGATAGACTTGGTACTTAATAGACTTGATATATAATACACTTGATACTTAATATACTTGATACTTAATAGACTTGATAATTGTTACTGAATATATTCGACTTGATAATCATCATACTTGATACTTAATGTTCTTAATCTTCGATCACGCTCTCTATCTGTCTCAAGAACCCCAAAGAAGAAAGCGAGAGAGGGAAAGAGTCTCTCGTCCGAGACTCGCAGAGTACTTTCGTGTGCGCGGAGCAAAGTCACGACATGGTCGAGTAAGCCTAGTAATCCGGATGAAACGCGACTTCGTCGGCTCAATAAGATGCCTAACGTGCTTTGAATGCAAGAACTTATTGAATGCCTTTCGAGCGCTAAAAGAGCCTCTTTCTTGTTCTTCGAACGCTCGCGCACACATACAGAAATCCTTTCACGGCGGCACAGCATCGTGTCCTTGAATCTGTGTAGGATCAAAAGCTGCTATAACCGACTGTGCTACGATTTATTCAGGGGTTTTCAGCGGTTCAAATGGAGCAGGTAAAGCTTCAAGGAAATCGTCACATTATAGTTGCGGCTGACCCGTAGGAATATTAAACGATCCAGTGTTTGGATAGCGGAGGTTCGGCTAAAGATCACGCTTCTCGGAAAACGGCTCAAAGAGCTTCTCTACATCAATTGCAAAAGGAGCCAAAGGTCCGTAAAGTTAAAATTTAATATTGATATCTTCAAAAATTCTGTTCAATTTATTTCGTTGAAATAATTCACTAAACTCATTTCACGAACTGAATCTGTCCTTCGGTGTCAAATTCACACGGTGACACAAAATCAAAAAGATTTCAATGTTTCTTTCAGTAAAATTCATGAGTTAACGTTTACATTATTCTTAATATCATTATTATTATACATTTACATTTCTCAGTTATGTGTTCCGCATTAAATAAATAAAAGTCACACGAACATTCGGGAAAACTTACCGAAAAATAACAGAACAGTATAACTTGCTTCAGCAAAAGTGTGTCAAACTGACACAAGGAACGGATGGGGGTTAACCGTTCCAAATTGCGACTACTTCATTTTTTTGGGATGAATGTGTAAAATCCGCAGTCCAGTGATCGCCACCCTCTGCGGCTTTGTTTGATATTACCGCGCAGCTATCCTTGGAGCTGTGGTAAACATGTTTACGCGCTTTATACATTGTTGATCATTTCCTGGGAGTGGTCGCACGAATTTTATAATACGAGTAGATTCTTCGTTGCCGGGGGTACGCGCGGTACTCGCGAAATAATGTATTCCCGTTTTATTATGCTACCATAATTCTCGGTTGCACGGCTTACAGCTAAACATTACAAGGCTCGAGATGGTACGACGTGTAACTGGAAGTTTAAAAGATCAGAAAAATTGCCAGAGGAGCATCAGTGTTTAAACAAAAGCGTGTCCAGCGAATAGGGGATGCGAGAATATTTTGCAGTCGGAGAAACTGGTTGGAATTAATGAGAGAGCACCGAATAATGCAGGGGAGCGTTGAGTTCGATCGGGCAGTCGAGCCATGAAGCCAGGCAAGAGAGAAGAGTAGGGCGTCCAGCCAGCAGAGCAAGAAAACGAGAGGGTTGTGGCGAGCTAGACTGAGACGGGTGCCAATGTGAATTGTGTGGGTGGGACAGAGACAGTGAACGCGTGACAAAGTCGGCGCCTCCTTCCGACACCCCCTGGAGTACCGAAGATACCATACAGAGAACCAAAGTCGCTTTATCTGGGTTAGTGGACGTCGACCCTGACCACTTCCTACGCAAAGAGGATTGAAATAGACTCGCGTTTATCAAGCGTATCGCCGTTGCGTAACCGTGCTGCTGCTGGCTCGATCAATCTGCGGGATCCTGGGGAATGATTTCCGGTGGACAACTTCATTTTTCTCCTATAACGATCTTTGTCCGATCGGGAATTTTGTGACCAGTCCTAACTTCCGTTGCTCCCCAAAGTCCGAAGTCCTCTGGAAGGACGAAGATTAGGTTCCAGGACTTCTGGTTGCTCCGCAAAGTCAGTAGTCCTCTGAAAGTACAAAGATCACCTTCACTGGTCTTACGGTAGCTCTCGAAAGTCAAAGATCCTTTTGAAGAACAAAAGCTTGCTGCCCGAAGTCAGAGGTCCTCTGAAACTGAGAATATAAGCTCCCCAGGAGTTACGGTAGCTCCCCAAAATCAGAAGTCCACTGCAAGAAAGAAGATTAGCTCCCCAGGACTTCTGATAGTTCGCGAAAGTCAAAAATCCTGTTAAAGAACGAAAGCTTGCTGCCCGAAGTCAGAAGTCCACTGCAAGGAAGAAGATTAGCTCCCCAGGACTTCTGGTAGCTCTCCAAAGTCAAAAATCCTGTTAAAGAACGAAAGCTTGCTGCCCGAAGTCAGAGGTCCTCTGAAAGTGAGAATATAAGCTCCCCAGGACTTATGGTAACTTGCCAAGTCAGAAGTCCTCTGCAAGGAAGAATATTAGCCCCCCAGGACTTCTGGTAGCTCCCCAAAGTCAGAAGTCCACTGCAAGGAAGAAGATTAGCTCCCCAGGACTTCTGATAGTTCGCGAAAGTCAAAAATCCTGTTAAAGAACGAAAGCTTGCTCCCCGAAGTCAGAGGTCCCCTGAAAGTGAGAATATAAGCTCCCCAGGACGTATAGTAATTTGCCAAGTCAGAAGTCCTCTGCAAGGAAAAATATTAGCCCTCCAGGACTTCTGGTAGCTCTCCAAAGTCAAAGATCCTTTTGAAGAACAAAAACTTGCTCTCGAAAGTCAGAGGTCCTCTGAAAGTGAGTATATTAGCTCCCCAGGACTTATGGTAGCTCCCCAAAGTCAGAAAGCGTTTGAAAGTAAGAAGATAGTGATCAGTAGTTCGTAGCAAGCAAACAGTGCTCTGCTAGAATCAACATATCCTCTAAATTGATGACGTTCGGGGACAATTCAGACAGGGGCTGTTGAATGGTGTGTGTAGGTGGGTTGCGCTTTGGGTTTCCGTGGTTCTCTGTCGATCGAGGAGCGTGAATGGCGGCCGGTATTAATTAGATTGAGTGTGGTTCCTTTCTGCGGGGGTCCCGATGAAAACAAGATGGAAATTGTACTTGAACTGAAGAGGGGTTCTCTGTTGTGAGACGGCGCGCGGCGTGCCGGAAAGCTTCAGCCCTCGGAGCTCGTCTTACAGCCTTTTCATCCTTTCTCTCTCCTTCAAGTCCTGCTTTTCTTCAACTGCGAAAACCTTCTTTCTCTCCTCTCTCTCTCTCTCTCTCTCTCGTGGCTCTTTCTTCTGGCACCGACTTTAACATTCCCTCTTGTTGCCGTCGAATTACCTGGTGACTAATTCTGCGCGTACAATGGACGACGGCGAAATGCTTGTGAAACTTGTCCGTTGGCCTCGGTATTTGTCGATGGGGGACAATTGATCGTGGGAGCGGTTCGGGAAGATGATCTAGGGAAAAGAGGAGATCTGGAGAAGAGAAGGGAAGATCAGGAGGTAGAAAGGGTTTATGCAGGATGTAGGCAAGCTGAGGGATTTAGGTGAGAAGGCGATTTAGACCAAGGGAGGATCTAGGAGAGGAGGAGATCTAGACTAAGCGGTGCCTAAAGGTGGGAAGGAGATGATGAAATTAGGGGAAAGCAGGATCTGGAAATGGAAGGAAAATGAAGAAATCTGGAGGGGGAAATCCGAAAGGGAAGGGAGAGCCTAAAAGGAGGAGACCCTTAGAGTTGGGTTAGGTAAAGAAGTGGGGAGCGAAGTGCACGATCTAGGAAAAAGGAGTGGAAGAGATCCCAGATAGCACTCGGATGTCCGAAGGATGTCCAAAGTACGTCCGTATTGGACCTTCGTATGTCCCAGGGATGTCCGAATCATGTCCGTATGTCCGAAACATGTCCGATATACGTCCCAGGAATGTCCGAATGAGGTACGATTTACAAAGTGTGATGTACATAGGATGTCCCGTTCGGACCAATCTGGGATGTATGTGGGACGTATCTGGGGACATACGGACTTTATTTGTACATCCCTGGTACGTACCAGGGACATAAGGACGTTATTTGGACGTTCCTTACAGGACGTTTACAGGAACTACATAGAATATGGGTTCTGCATTTTAATTTTACTTTAATCAAAATTACATATATTACAAACACATAGATTTGGCACATAGTACAATACAATAGCACATATAACACTAATATATACAGTAATTTATAACATAATAAATATATATATTTATAACAATTATAAAATATAAATTTTTAATTTTATTATTAAAAATCTTTTAAAAATGTTTGTTTCTTTCCACGGTTCTCCGCTAGTGTACGCCGCATCTGTATGGAAACACTTCTTTCTTTCTGATGTATAGATGTTTTGGATATCTTCGCTGCATCTGAAAATTAAAATTTCTTGGTTAGAAACATTGTTCAATAAACGGGAAGATTTTAACATGAATATATTAGGCTAGAGGGAAAGCTATGTGGTATTTTAAATAAGCAGGTAATTTTACTTGTAATGCAAAAACACATGTTAATTAGTGAGTCATGGGAAAACAGAAATTGACAGGTTATTTGAAAAATGGCAACATATTGTTACAAATAATGGAAATTATATCATTGAATAATATTGAACATGTATTTTTATAAAATGACTCAAATGTTCTCTTTAAAATACGATAGAATTTTCCCTCCAACCTAATAATATTTTTGTATTTTCGTTTTGCCAATAATGTTTCAATGACTGAAAAAACGTAATAAAATAAATATAAAATAAAAGCTTACCTCAAATCGCAGTAACGAGTGTCACCAACACAATCCTGACAAGTGGCTGAAGGCATCGAATCACTTGCACACGCTTTTTATTAATTGGAATGTTACGAATACGTGCACAGGGAGCACGTGCTAAATTAACCTAACCTCACTTCACGTAAACGCACGGTGATGAGACGCGACGCTACTGTGAGGTATTTGGCTGAGAAACGGGAAAATCGTCTATAAAGTCTTGAAATCGGAAAAAACTTACAAAGTGATTAGTAATATTCTTATTATTATAATATTATATATATAATATAAATATTAATAACAATACTAATTTAAATGATAACTGAATGAAATCTGAGTGCTCTGTACATCGCACTCAAAGCATTCAATTATCACTACTTTTCAAGAGTTTGCATAATCTGAGGATAAAATGTTTCGAATAAAAGTTGAACAGTACTTAAATATGTACTTAGAACAGTAATTAAATATTCTATATTTAAAATTTCGAAAAAAATTTTTTTCGACAAAAAGCAAAAATCATTTTGATTTTTTAAATGTTAAAATACATTTCTTATTTTCGGCCAAATACCCCACTGTGTGACGCTTTGACTCTGACTATGTCACTCTGCTCACCTGTCACATAAGATTATTATAAGACTTAAAAAATAAACGTACTTGAACATTCGAAACTTAGATCCCACGGATATCCGACGGGACGTAATAAACAGATGTCCCACGGATGTCCGAAATTGAAGTCCCACGGATATCCTTAGCACCTGAAAAACGAATGTCCCTGGAACATCCGAAATTTAGGTTCCACGGATATCCGAGGAACGTAAATAACGGATGTCCCACGGACGTTCGAAATTGAAGTCCAACGGATGTCCTTAGGACCTAAAAAACGGATGTCCCTAGAATAACCGAAATTTAGGTCCAATGGATGTCCGAGGGACGTCCGTAACGGACGTGGGACATATGGACATAAAGTGGACATGAAACGAATGTCCTTCGGACGTTCGGTGCTATCTGGGATTCAGGGAGGGGAAATAAAAATCTAAAGATGTAAAGGGACGATTTTCTGAAAAACTCTGTATGAGAGTTCATTTTCGAAAAATTATTTCGTCTACCAATTTTAGGAGTCACTCAGATCCAACATTGAGTACACAGTAAAATATAAACATAGCGGTGACCGGTACGCTATATTTTAAGAATCCACGTGGTTAAAGGTTAACAAACGTCCCGTGAAAGGCTGTCTCGTGCCATTAAGCAATCCCGGCGAGCCATGATTCTTCCTGGTTTTTTCTCCTCCCGATGGCAACGAGCCGTGACGAGGTTTTACACGACTGTCACGAATCCTCGACAGTCCTGCCCCACCACGAAGACAAACGCGTTGTCAGGGGACCAAGAAAGCTGCTGACACATTTCCAACGACAATGCAGTCCCGCTGGAATCACGCAAATTCCCCTTTGGAAAAACAAATCTAAACCGATAGCTTGACAAAATGAAATTATTCAAAATCCTTCGATATCATAATTATGGGTTTACGCGAACAGTAAGTGGAATAGCAGTAAATAAATACGAGAAGAGCTTGAACCAGTGTATTAAAACCAATAAAAATAGAAATAAAATTCTACTCTGTTCGTTGCAAACCAGGTGGAAAATTTGTATTTTTCTTTACGTTTCAATCTTTTTAAATTACTAATCCGGTTGTCTTCCGTGTATCTACTTCGGGAAAATAATTTCCGGTGAGCAATTCGCGCGCAAATATTTGTATTTTCTTTGGTGGGGGAGAGGAGAGGGGCGCGAGGTAACTGTATATTTGTGCGTTCGACATTTTTTGGTCTGGCAGAATACAACGTGATTGTTTTCTCCGGCTTGTGGATTAGCGGGAGCCCTCGGCGCCGCGCAAATACGCATTCCAGAAAAATATATTTGCTCGTTCACCCGTTACTCAATCATCGTCGCCCGGTATACTATTTTCCGGCGAGTGGTTAATACCCGGTGGAAAGCAGACGGAAATTGTAAACAATAAAAACAGCAGGCTCTCACGTACGGTAAACACGGGAAATCGAATTACACGGTTGTTATCGCGGTCTCGATGTGTTTGTGAGACTAGAATGTAGACGACTAGTATATAGTCTATATACATATATGCATACAATATTCGTTCGAAAATATCTACGGTTTCGCGTATTGGTAATAATGAAGCAAAGGGAATCAGGTTCGGCAAACAGCAATTATATCCGGATATTATCCCACTCCATTAATGAACAGAACACAGCTGTTTTCATAATTGATTAATTAATGCACCCCTACGAAATAATCTTTGATTATGCCAAATATTATTTCTCAGTCGTTCCTGCGATGTTTAACATTTTTTTTAAAGTGGTCATAACACTTGTTGGTATCTATTTAAATATTTTAACGTGTTATACTCCAGGTGTAAATAAAAAATTGGTACCTAAATTTAAGGGCCCGTACGAGATTAAGAAGGTATTAGACAAAGATAGATATATATTAACAAATTTGGAGGGACACCAAATGTCACAAATACCATTTACAGGAGTTGTAGGTCCAGATCAAATGAAACTTATGGATCAGGTCAGGTAGCAAAAACGATAATGATACCCAGTAGAAAATAAGTTTGAATTGTATTATTGCGTTACATTTGCATGTAGAAAATAAGTTTGAATTGTATCTTTGCGTTTGAATTATATTAGATTATTTTATATTATATTTGCGTCAGCTATATACTGTTTAGTCGTTATAAAGTCGTTATCCTACTTTTGATGTATCCTAACCATCGATGACCGAGGACGGTCATTGTGGTCAGGAGTGGCCGAACTGTAGGTATCTATTTAAATATTTTAATGTGTTGGTGTCAATCGATCGTCTGCTGCTGGTCGTCATTATGAACCGACGATCGCTTTGCCATTAACAACCGATATTCGACTGTAAAATAACAGTCTTTAATGAATTGCATAATGTAATGAACCGTTAATAGATAAACAATCAATTAAATAGACCTCTTATAAATCTCAGAAGTGGGATACGAAGATTTTGTGATAGTGCGTGAAAGTTCGTATTTTTTGTTCACGGCTAACGGTAGGTATCTATTTAAATATTTTAATGTGTTGGTGTCAATCGATCGTCGGTGACCAGCTGATCGTCTGCCGCTGGTCGTCATTACGAACCGACGATCGATTTGCCATTAACACTAGAACTACCGGGCAAGTCAGAACGACTGGTGCGAACTGTTTTCGATTCGAAATATTAAAAGTATAAATGTGTTTTTTCGAGAAATTTCTTTAGTCAACTTCTCTGTTGGAGTACATATTTAAATAAAACTTGCACGAAATCGAAATAAATGGTATATCGTCGTTATTATAAGGCAATGTATGCCAACCGCGGTTTAGTGCTCGGTAGTTCTAGTGTTAACAACCGATACTCGACTGTAAAATAACAGTCTTTAACGAATTTCATAATGTAACGAACCATTAATGAATAAACAACCATTTAAATAAACCTCCTATACACTTATTAACATGAAACCTACCACCTGGCTGGATCTGTCGTTGTTGAAATTACTTTAGAAATTTTGTTGAAATGAAATTCGCGTTTATTACTAGACTCCGGATGTTAATGTAGCATTATGTTAGAGACTACCGATTTGTTCTGGATAAGTGTCCGTGATCGGACCCCTGTGTCGGACATTTATCGAGAACGGTGTGTTCCAACATCGAGGCACGTGTAACAGAAACTGTACAGCATTCCGTGGCAAAGCAACGGGTGACGGATAACGTCCGACGGTGTGTCAGCGGCGTCGCTGGGATTGTCAGGCGTCGCGACGCCTACGGGGACGTCGATATTTCCATATCGAATCGGAGTCCAAAACTCGTCGACTGTGGACACGGTATCGGTGCGTCGAAGATTGCTTGTTCCTCGGAGAACTGCATCGGGAATATCGCGAATCCGACATCGATGTATCGCGCGCGCTAGAGGCTGAATACTTTTTTTCCTCTCTCGCCGGGCCAGCGGCGAGAAAAGTGAAAAAAGGCGAGCGCAAGAGTAGGAGAGAAGAAAAAAAGAGCAGAAAAGGAAAAACGTTACGTATCGTCGCGAATTGCTTCGTGTTTCTCGGGCTTTTTTTCCCTCCTCCTCCTACCCCTTTCTCCCACTGCCCCTCCCCTCTTCCCGCAATCAAGCCGCTCCAGTTTTCGACGGGCAGAGCTTCTGCCTTTCTTCCGTGACACTCGACCGACAATCTATATCGAGGGAAGCTGTTCACCGGCTGTTTTTTCGCAGACGTAGGCTGTCTATCGTTGTTCACGCTGAATGCTTCCGCGATTACTCACACCCGCGGATTTTTTCTTTTTTTCTTTTTTCGGAGACGTCGATACCCGCCGCCGGCCGATTGGATTGTCGGAGACAATGCTGGTCAATCATCTCGTGCGTTCACCGGAGAGTCTCTCAAAGGCATCCCCCTCCTC
The DNA here is from genome assembly GCA_916610235.2 of Lasioglossum morio. Lineage (NCBI taxonomy): Eukaryota > Metazoa > Arthropoda > Insecta > Hymenoptera > Halictidae > Lasioglossum > Lasioglossum morio. The sequence goes on along the minus strand of OU744324.1, from coordinate 18,852,670 downwards.
TCCGCAGCATAATCATTCGATGATTGGCGGCGCGCGGCGGTGGGGGTAGGTGACGTGTTTCGCGAGTGTGGTCGGTTTGTTAACCCTTTGCACTCGGAGCTATTTTAACTGGAAAATTAAACATTTCATCCGATCTAGAATATTTCCATACCTTATGATTTTTGCAATTTCATGAATATGAGATTGGTACATTACCTTATACAGTACCCAAATGTTCAGTAATTGATTAGATACCGATATATTTAATAATGTAAACAATATTTTGAAGAATGCTACAGCAATTTTTAGTGGCGCCTCAGAGGGGACAGCCGAGTGCAAAGGGTTAATATTGTTGGTTAGTTAAATAAATAAATATGCGCAGGGTTGAATATATAGAAATGTAAATGTATATAAAGAGAAGAATAAACCATAAACCAGAGAATCATTTATTTTCCCTTTGCAACAATTATTGAATACAATGGTCGTCATTTCGAACATTTATTAAAATAACGTAGTTCAACCAAACCAATAAGTGTAATAACTTAACCACTGATAATACTTGTAAGGCTTTTTCGATTTTTCATACCGAGGGTCATTGAAGAGGACTTCACCCCTGCTATTATATTGCGATAAAAAAATATATAGTTCCATTAAAAAAGAAAGTTGATGACCTTAATATCTAGAAAAAAATGTCCTCGAAAAAAGTTTTTCCCAATTATTATATTGCCCCTTTGGTGAGGTTAATATTGTCCTATAACGTTTTTTTCTATTACTAAAACTAAGTGAGATATTGAAGGTAGTCAAGTTAGCAGGGACACCCTGTATATATTTATACAATACGCTTAAATTGTTAGAACAACCACTCCATTAACGAACAGTGAACGATTCCCTCTCTCTCTCTCTCTTCGCATTTCGGATAAATTAACCCGACGGTCACCTGATCAGCAGGAATCGAGGTCCCGCTTATTCCCGCCAATATTCAAGCCCATTGTTCATAAAAGCCCGAGTGGTTATATCGATTGGCAGTGTCTTGGATCGGCGCCAAATCGTTCGCTCCTCCCGGGCAGCTACTAGAACAACCTCCATCCCACGATCCTTTCACCCTCTCTTGCTCTACGCAGTTACCGATCCTCCCTTATCTCGTCCACCTTATCCCAGAGACTCGGTCGCAAAATAACTATCGCGTATTTTATCCCCGTCGCATCTTCGTTCTTCCTGGTCCACTGTACTCCCCTTTACGAGCCGAACTCGAACTAAAAATATCAGCTAACTAGGTAAAGTCGAATTTTCATGAACCAGTGATATTTCGCTAACCTGTTGCGCAGCAAAAATATTAAAAATTAACAATAACCCTTCAATCAATTTTCATCAATTTCTCACCAGAGTAAATACCTTTCTGTAAAGTTTCAACCCCATGCCTGCCCCTTCAAGGTAGTTACGGTGAATAAATACAAAAAACCAGTTCCACCCCGTTTTCCTTATCCAATCGCGTCGAGAAATTCCCGAAAAAAATCAGACCCATTCAGAAAGTCGAACCACGTATTCGAGAATTTTTAAATGATTTTTCCGTTGCAATTCTTGCTGTGAAAAATTAGAGAAACTCGAGAAAACGTTTGTGTTGCACAGAGGACTAGCTATGAGGATGAAAGAAACGCCATGGGAAGCTACTAAATCTTGACTATGAAATTTTCCGGAACGACCAATAGGAACCTATAGACACCCGTATTAAATGGAGGCGTACCGGCTAGCGCGAGAGACCCGGAGCAGTACGAAGTAAATAAAAACGAGTACTTTCCCCGGGTCCATTCCGAGCCGATCCAGGAGTTTCGATCGCGCCAGATCGGAGTTTGATTTACATCGAACGGGGCGGGCAACAGGGCTTTGTATTTTCTATCGCTGGTCGTAATGCGGCCCGTAAAACCGTTCGACATATTGAAACTTTACGCCCGACAGTTTACGATGTAACGTGAGAACTGTCGGAGGGCCGCGCAATAAAACCGCGCGAATCGCTGAAAATAAATTGCCAGCCGCCCAGCAACGGCGAAAATTCGAAACCATGTAACCATGATGATATGTTGGACGTCGTTCTTGTTTCTATCGCAGACGTCGACGCGCAACGGAGACCTACCTCCCTCTCTATCGTCTCTCTCGGGAGGGTTGATTGTCGGGGAAACGGTTTTTCAAGGAACTTCCGTAACGTCGTTGCGTCGCGTTTCCAACAGACTTCTTACAACTCTGCCGCTTACGTTTGATCTCGAAATTCGATATCTGGCCACTCAAAAATCCCCCCCATCGCTTCTTGCTTACATATTTTCTACCAACTTTTACCTCGAAGTCGCAGACGGCGTTCGCAAAGGGTCGATTTATACGCGAGAAGTAACACCGCATCCTCCTTATTCTGTCATTAGCAGCGTCGTTAATTAAACTGACAAAAAGGAAGCCCCCTGGCTCACCGGGGTCGTCTCAAGACAGAAAAAAAATCTGACATCGAGGCGAAAGCTCGTCCAATGGGGTAGTTCGCAAGGCAACAGCATACCCTCCCTTTTTGCTTCTCTTCCTTCAGGGTCTCTTTTGCATTCCACTCGTCTCGAGGCCGTGCTTTCGGAATTTTTTTCAGAAACACTTCTGAACCTTTTGCATTGGGATTTTTTATACGCGTTTACTGATATTTGAAGTATACGTGTGATTATTGTCAAGTAAGAATATTCAATATTGCGTGAGTTACAAGTGTTTTTGTAGAGCATGATTTAGAGGGTGGTCTACCAGACCAGTTTTGAATGCCATTTTCACCGATTCTTAAGAATTTTTTTCAGAAGAACTGCCGAACCCTTTGCATTGGGATTTTTTATACGTGTTTACTGATATTTGAAGTATACATGTGATTATTGTCAAGAAAGAATATTCAATATTGCGTGAGTTACAATTTTTTTTGTAGAGCATGATTTAGAGGGTGGTCTACCAGACCGGTTTTCAATACCATTTTCACCGATTCTTAAGAATTTTTTTCAGAAGAACTGCCGAACCTTTTGCATTGGGATTTTTTACACGTGTTTACTGATGTTTTTGGTACGCCTGTTTTTTTTTCAAGTAGCAGACTTCAAAATCACGCGAGTTATAAATTCTTTGGTAGAGCATGTTTTAGAGGGTTTCTGGATTAGGAGATACTCCCAACGGATAATTGAAGAACATCACTTTCTTTATTCAATGAACGATCGTATTTTTAATTGGTCCTGCAAGCTCCCAAGCAAAGAGATTTTTCTTCCCAGCATCAGCTCCGAGTGACAAACGACGTCTGTCTTTGGGCTGGCTCCATTTCAAGGACGAGACGCGTCCCTTTCCCAGCGGATTCGTCGTTAAGGCACATCCAGATTAATTAACCGCAGCTTATGCCGACAAGTTCATTCTTCTTTCGAAGCTCTCCAGCTTACAACGACGTCGGGAACGTTCGTTCTACAACCATCTTGGGTACTATCGATCTTTCAAAAAGTGAAAGAGTCGAATGTTCGAGAATTCGTCGGACAGTTCTCCTCGCGGTGATCGGGCTTCTCCATCGAAAGTGAAACAAATGGGACTTGGACAAGTTCTTATCGAGAAGTTTTCCAAGTCGTTCCGATCGATCGAAGTTTCCTCGTCGCAGGATTCCGAGAGATTGATGGCGAGGTGCCTCCGATGAAGTCCATAATGGATCAAATATGATCTAGGCATTTACTGGCAGCTTCTGGAGGACGATTTTCAAGTTGCATTTTGCGGTACATCTTTTATTTATGGGGAGATGAATGGTGGAAACTTTGGAACATTAACGGGATATCGTGTCACCATTAGAGTCCTAGTTTTTTTAATTATTCACCTGAACAATGCGGACAAGCCCCTCTTCTAATCTTTACGAATAATGAGCCAGATCTGTATTAATGGCGGAGAAACAAAGACGCATCATTGTTAGTATACTAATATATAAACGGAGTAAGATTTTGCGGTGTCCCAGAAATATCTGCTTGAGAGGGATGATTCCTTGGAATCTAGCTGAAAATTTATGTTTCGACTGATGACTGTTATATCTATATTGAACAAATGAATTCTGCATTGATTGTAGATAGAAATTTTGTACAGTAAATATTCGATGGATGCAAGGGCCTCAGGGAGGTTTGTTTGCAAAGTGAGGCATTGGTTCCTGAGACTTTTTAACCAGATTGTCATTCCTGATCGACCGTGTAGGGCCTGCTATGGAATATTTACTGTATAGGATTTCGAATTTCCTTGTTTCGTAGTCTTTTCCAGTGCGCCTGCGCCGTTTCAAGTCGAAACTCCAGCTCTCGTGTTAACCCAGTTAAGTTGCAAGGTATGATGTACGGCCTCGATTTGCGTCCAGCCGAATTTAACGAGTCCGACAGACGGCAGTGCCACTTCCTCCCTCTCTCTCTCTCTCTCTCTCGGCCGATAGCACTCGGATAACACCGAAGATTCATCTTGATACCATGCAATTCTGCTCTACGATCGTTTACTCTATGAATCACGAGTTTCATTCGGACGAACGATGTAATGCGTGCCCCTCTCTGTTGACAACTCCCGTCGGCCGATTTATCTCCTGATGGCGGAAGATGCTTTCTGCTCGTCGATGCAGACCCATGAATACATTCATTCGTACAATCTCCCGAAAGAGAATAACTCTCCAAAAAGAAAACAAGACTTTCAGTTTTTCTTCTGAAAAATTAGTTGGCTGGCTGGTCAATGAAACTTTGAAAGAAATTTAACTTGCAGTGTTGTCCTCCATTCTCTGAGATGGCGTGGGAACCTTCTTTTATACTACAAATTATTACAATAAGTTTATGAAGTTGAACATTGATGAGGAAAAATTGAAATTGTAGTTCCCATATGCACCCCCACTTTAAAACGCGTTGCAACATTTTCAGGTTTGCAAATTATTACAATAATTTTGTGAAGTTGAACATTGATGAGAAAAAATTGCATTTGTAGTTGCAATATGGCCCCCACTTTCCAACGCGTTGCAACGTATTTCCGTTTGCAAATTATTAGAATAATTTTGAGAAATTAAAAATTGCTTGAGGAAAAATTGAAATTGCATTTGCAATATAGTCCCCCTTTCTCCAACGCGTTGCAACCTGGCGAGGGAACATTTTTCCGTTTGAAAATTAGTGCAATAATTTTGAGAAATTGAACATTGCTTTAGGAAAAATTGAACTTGCAGTTCCAGCATTGTCTGCCACCCAACAACATGGCGGAGGAACATTCTGGGGGGAAATTTGTCATTCTGCAAATGATTAAAATAATTTGGCGAATTTGAAAATTGATATTTTTTAAATAGTTTCGATGTTCCTAACAATTCCAAATGGTTTTTCTGCTTCGAGAATAATTTTGATCGTCGACTGCAGGATGGAATGCCTCGACCACGTTCGATCGATTGTTGAATAAAACGCGAACACCCTCGGACGCGGTCGATTACGCAAATACAACCTTACCGCTTTTAAATACGGCCACGACCGGTTCGCGTTGCGGTGAGAACCATAATGGCGGTGATGGTTGTGGGAATCGTTCGGGCGTGTCGACCGCTGCACCTTCGCAGCAAGGTTACGTCGAGCCAATAACGGGCCTGATCCGTTGGCGAGAAACCTTCTATCGTGGGTGGAAATCGATACTGTCGGGCCCGGTCTCGAGTTTCACGGAAGTCATGTCGAATTTCGCTGGATCGTAAAACTGATCCACTATTGCGATTCGACAGAAACTGCAACGTGACATCTCGAAGCTTGTTACTAATAATTAGACTGCGGATCTCTACGCATACATGACTTATATGGAAATTTTCATGAAAATTATAAAAATTCGATAGAATTCAGTACTATTTTTATTTCTTTTCGATCTATAAAGACTGTTCTCATTAGAAATAGGATTCCATATTATTCCACTTTCTTCAAATTTCCCTAGAAAAGTTGGAAAATGCATCAACATCCGCAGCATAATAATAACAATCTATGACCCTTAAAAAATTCTACATTTTTCATATTTTCTTTATCTGATTCCATTAGAAAAATTCTACATTTTTCATGTTTTTTTTACTTGATTCCATTAGAAAAATTCTACATTTTTCATGTTTTTTTACTTGATTCCATTAGAAAAATTCTACATTTTTCCTGTTTTTTTACTTGATTCCATTAGATTCGAAGACACGAAGTGACCTTGATAGAACCTTGAGAAGATTTTTTCCCTGGTTATAGTATTCGATCTCGAGTTCAGATTTCTATCAGACATAAACGATCGTTCGATCGCGGCCTGCCAAGAAGAAAGTGAAAGCGGCTCGTCAAACAGCGACCAATTAGGACTAATTTGTATGACGTGTGAGATCGATGCACGGTCGCGATAGCACGAGAACCAAGATCAAGTTTCGCAGGAAGCGGCCGAGCAATTTCGACCAACCATGAAATCGTGCGAATAGTTGCTCCGACCTCCTCTATAATTATAGACCGATATTTAAATAAACAGAATTCTCTCTGTGTCTCTACAACGTACGCGGCACATCGTTGGAAAATGCTTCTACGTATGTACATGTTTCCCATTATATAACTATTAATCGGATTGTTTCCGCGGTTGCGAGTCGAGTTTCTCCGGAGGGAGATTTTGGATCGGATAAACCGAGCCTCGGAGAACGGGCCACGAGAGGTCGTCACTTTTCCACCATTAGTTTAGAAAATTACCGGAAAATTCGAGTCGCGTTCGCTGAGTCGCCGGAACGGACAGACAATGGCCTCGTCAAACCCAAAATGGCCAAGAAATTCGCTGTTTTATATATATATATATATATATATATATTTTATATATAGTATATATATAAAATATATAATATAACCAATATATTTAATTTCCATTTAAAAGATTTAATTAAAATATATACATAATTTATTATATATTAATATTTATCTTTATTACACTTATCATTCCAATGATAATTAGTATAATTAATTTATTATTATCTATAATTTTAAAAAAAGATCGTGATAAAATTACCCCGTTTGAATGTGGATTTGACCCAATTACTAGTGCACGTTTACCTTTCTCAATTCATTTTTACATTATAACTCTAATATTTTTAATTTTTGATGTAGAAATTATTTTAATTATTCCTATTTTAAGGTTACTAAATAATTGATATAAATATATTATAGATCCCTATTTCACGTGTACCTAAATACACGTGTATTAACGTATCCGCATTTAAAATCGTTTTAATTTTCAGGATACAGTTACTAATTTTCGAAAGCAAAATAGGGGTATAGATAAATTAATATGAATTTTCTAAAAATGAGGAGTCATTAATACACGTGTATTCAAATATACATACGTGAAATAGTACACGCTTAACGATGTACTTAAACAGGCATGTACTCAGGTAAGTATAATACATGTAGTGAAATACACGTGAAATAGTACACGTGTACACGTTCAAAACTACAATCTCTAATATATATATATGTGTGTGTTTAGTTCTGTGATAAATATGTAAAATCCGCCGGCGGTTAATTGTTTTCTGGTCAAAGGCTATTGCAAGATTGTAGACTGCGAGCCAATAAAACAGCGCGCGTTCTGAGGATTGTTCCTCAGACGGAAATAATGCGAAGAACAGGGAAGCTTGTTCCGGGATAAGTCGGTCTGAGCCTCGAAAGATGATTTCGGGATACGCCGTCGAAACGAATAAAAGAAACGCGGAGAGAAAGCTTCCCGGAAGCGTAAGAAAAGGGTTGGCACGGGAACTCGGACAAAGAAAGTGGCGAATCCGGAGACACGGCGGTCACAAAGGGGCCGAACGGTTGAAATTGTTCAAATCCGGTGGGCAATCCAGCAAGTTAATCCCTTACGTTGGCCCAACAAGTCGTCTTCTTCTTCGTCTTCTTCTTTCGCGAAGCAATTACTTATCCTGCTTTTCTTCTAATTGATCTCTGTCCTTTGTAAATAGACTGTGCAAACCTCGAGTTACCTGATCGATGCATCTATTTTACTCGAGAAATGTCGTACAACGATAAACAACGACTAGTTTACAATTTTCAACAAAATTCTCGATATTTGAACCGCGATAACTCCGTCAGTCATAATAGCACAACAATAAACGTGGTCTCATTTTGAAATTTGAAGCCTCTACTTTCACGACCCTTAGGTTATTTTCCTCGAAAATATTGTTATCCATAATGGCGGGTGAAAGACTCGACTCATGTTTTGTCACAAAACTGGTACAACTTCAATGATCTGTGAAATCATTCGAAAATTTTTCTCGTGAATGAATCCACCATAGATTTGAAGATTGAAGTTTCCCCTTTCTAACTAGACCACAAACATTGATCTACGATTGTTTTTGGCCGAGTTATCGATCTTTGAACGCCGGGTATACGGATACCTATGCACTACACTTCGAGCGGTATGTTAGTTAGAACTACTTCCTCGTTTTTGTTCCATAATACAGTGAAAAATAATCGTAGTTCAATGTTTGAGGTCTTTATTGAAAGAGAAAGCTTCGCTCTTTAAATCTGTGGAAAATTCATTCACGAGAAAAATTTTCTAATGATTTGACAGATCGTTGAAAGTGTACTACTTTTGAGACAAAATATGAGTCGAGTCTTACACCCGCCATTATGGATAACAATATTTTTGTGGAAAATAACCAAAGGGACGTGAAAGTAGAGGCTTCTAGCTTCAAAATGAGATCGCGTTTGTTGTTGTGGTATTATGAGTGACGGAGTTATCGCGGTTCTATTTTTCAATAGTTCGACAGACGTTCGAATTTGAAAGTGAGAAAATTTGCACTGTACTTGCAGGAGCATGGAGATACAAGTTTATATGGATCCTCCTCCGGCTTCTCCATTAAGCTCTGTAGCCTGCCCTCGAGGTTGAAAGAGTTATTTAGCAGAGACGTGCCCGTCGAGGAAAATGAAAACCGCGAAAGAAGAGTCCGCGCGCAGACTTAACGGTGCGAGGGGGGGAACCTGCAGCTGCAACAGTGCGAATTATTCGGATGGCAGATACAGCATGTAGCAGCTGTAGCTTATTGCTACGGTGTGAGGGTGGTAGAAAGCACATGGCGCCCCTCGTTACGCCGCACTTGTGGGACGGAGCTTACCTGGGAAGCACACGCGGCGAAATGAGAACAAGCCTGCGCTAACGAGCGATGGAAACGCATCGCGACACGCGTGAAAAAGTGCATAAGTAGCGATCGAAGCGCCTCGGGAAATTCCATTCCCCCCCCCCCCGGAAAAATTATGTCTGCCGAGTGAACGAGTGCTCGGACGGACACAACGAACATCACGAATTCTCAGCTCCGCCATTCTTGCTTGATCCTTCATGATCCTGAATTTGGGAAGAAAGATCATTCAAATGTTATTTTCACCAATTGTCAAGAATTTATTTCAGAGAAATTGCTGAACCTTCTGCATTGGGATTGTTCATACATATTTACTGGCATTTTAAGTACACCTGTGATTTTTGTCAAGTGAAAGCAATCAAAATTTTGTGAGTTAAAAATTTTCTTGCTTGATCCTCCATGAAAGGGAGCCCACATTCTCTGAATTCGGGAAAGAAGATCATTCGAATGTCATTTTCACCAATTGTCAAGAATTTATTTCAGAGAAATTGCTGAACCTTCTGCATTGGGACTTTTCATACATATTTACTGGTATTTGAAGTACAGCTGTGATTTTTGTCAAGTGAAAGCAATCAAAATTTCGTGAGTTACAAATTTTCTTATGGGGTATGTTTCTTGAGTGGCATTTTTAAGAATTTTTCTCGGAGAAACTATCGTAACTTTTGCTTTGGGATTTTACATACACATTTACTGGCATTTGAAGCACACCTTTGATTTTTGTCAAGTAAAAGCAATCAAAATTTCGTGAGTTACAAATTTTCTTGTGGGGCATACTTTGGAAGGCGGTCTGATTTCGAGTGGCATTTTTAAGAATTTTTCTCGGAGAAACTATCGTAACTTTTGCTTTGGGATTTTTCATACACATTTACTGGCATTTGAAGCACACCTTTGATTTTTCTCAAGTAAAACAATTCGAAATTCCGTGAGTTATATATATTTTTTATAGAGTCCATTTAGATAATTGTGCAAAGAGACATCGGTCAGGAGTGGTTATGCGAACAGTGGTTGAGTTTCGAACAAGAGGGATCACGTAGTCCCGTAACCGGGAGCAAGAACGATTTGTCGAGCAATTTCGACAACGATACGCTTTCAATTTCCGGGAAAGCCCTATTCACAGGAGAAGTCGGCTAGAGGGCGGAATAGGGCAATTCGCGGAATAATCAAGACTCCGGGACTTCTGTATCGAATGATAATCACGTGGCGCGTGCATGCGGTTTCTGTACGTGTAGTGTGCCTCTCGGTTGTTGCGTTCCATTACGTTCGTCCCTGCAAACACGCTTGCACAAGCAGACCGCCTGTCTATGTGTGCGTGTACGTATGTAGGTTGACGTTTTACGCCAAGTTCCCGTAATAAAACCGGACCCCGCGTCTACGCCTTTTCCCGTATTGCGAACGAGCCGCGCCGGCTCGTTTCGATCCTTGTAAGCAACGCTGCCTGCAAAATTATTGCATTGAGAAATAAGTGCGCTCTGAATTTTCTGAAGACCGGCGACGGTCGTTTATTACTATGATGCTGCGATCAGTGGATCCGCTAGATCCATAAGAAAAATTCCGAAATTAAATTTAATAACTTTTTTTCTGCCGGAAAATTATTGAAAACTAAGTAGGCTCAGTAAAAATTATTCTGTGCATTTGTTCAAATGAATTTTTCAGACTTGTGTCTCCTCACTGCAGTATTCCCCTTCCACGACGCTACCCCCACACTTCCAACGTGACCGATCCGATACTGGCAGAGAGGGGGTACCTGTATTCCCCTCGAATCGTGCTACCTCCCCTCATCTGGCAGTCTGGCTGTGAAAAAATATGGATTTTAAAATGTTGCGGATTTTATTTATTTGGAAAGTAAATGTATTGTACAATATAAGTAATGATTATAATCATTTGGAAGATGATCCAGCAACTAGTTTGGATAACGACTCGATGACAGCAATGTAGTTGCATTCAGCTGCACTCGGTGCACCCGTCGAGCCGGTGCAGGCGAGTATCGACGCGTGCCTGTGTGTGTGTCATTACTCCCGTCATGCTTCACAGGAACACTTTCACTGCCTTTTAGTTTAAAGTCCGTCTAACACCGTCGAAACCCCTCTCGCGCCGAGCGGAAAGACACCGTACATATACATACATCGGATCGTGTTCATTTCCCCTTTTGCGAATCATTCGAGCCTCAGGCCTCGCTATTGGCTACGCGATCTATGTGCTGCATCAAAATTCTTCGAGTTCGAAAGAATTGGAAAAAATTAGGTTAGCGTCGAGTTAGAAAACTCAGGTTAGAATAAAAATTAGAAAAATCAGACTCGTGCCAAAATTAGAGATATTAGGTTAGTGCCAAAATTAGAGAAATCAGGTTATTACCAGAATTCGGAAAACTAGGTTAGTAGCGAATTGGAGAAATTAGAGTAGTGACGAATTCGAGAAAGTGGGTTAGAAGCAAAATTAGAAAAATTAGGTGGAACAGGAGTTAGGCTGATATCGAATAAAAAATTGAATTAGCATCCTCGTTAAAAAAATCAGGTTAGTACCAATTAGGAATTAGATGAGTGCCAACTAAACAATTAGATTAGTATTAAATCTTGTTAGAAAAATTATGCTAGAACCAAAATTAGGTGAATGTGATATTGGAAAGATTAGGTTTGCACACCATTAAAAAATTGGGTTGGTACTAAAATTTGTAACATAGCAAATCTAACAACTTCTAACTTCTAGTTCGAAATATGTTCGTGTACGTTGAAGTTGAATTAAATTTTTAAGATAAAAAGTTTAATATAGGTAAGTGTTGCAGAAAATGAGGTATGGAGGGACAGGAAGCTTGTTGATGTTTAATGGCACGCTTAATGATCTCGTAACGAGCACACGCACGCGCCAGATCCCGGCTAGAACCGACATATTAGCGAAGAACTCGCGCAGGTTAATTAACTTGGTGGACTCCGTGTTATCAACGGACCACCGCACTGTCCACGGAAACGAAGGAACTCTGCTGGGAACGCGATGGGGACCTCAGTGGGTCCATTAACATTCACCGAAGTTCATTTTCCACGTTGCAATCTTTCTCAACCGAGCCATGAAAATTTCATTTCCGAGCAAAAATTTCATCTTCGGAATATTTCACAATGTCTTTATAAAAACACATCAAGCTTATTTGTCGCTCATTTTGCATTAATGAACGAAAGACTGAATAGCCAGAACATAAAACAGTTTAACATTTCGAGACAAGTATTAAAATCGTCACCTCGAAGAATCTGATGAAATTAAATTGATAAAGAAGATTGATAAATAGACGGTGTATCTTTATGCATTTATAGGAAAGTTGAGTAGATGAAATTCAAAATTGTTGGATATCATTCAGATTTGAGGATCTCGATATACGATTTCTCCTCTGTTAAAATCATCAAGAGATGAAATAACATTCGCAGTCTATCGATAAATAATGAATTCAGAAATATTGTTGCACTAGTCTGTACTCGTTGGAAATATTAAAACGAGGAATGAATGTTTATCTCGCTCCTGGAAATAATGCAGCGATTTTGCATGGAAATCAATTTATAATTGTACCGACAAGTACGTGTACCGATAACTGTCTCGAGCCACGATTTCTCAACGTTTCCGCCAGTTCCCTTCCTGCTACATTGCGAAATCACCCAATAATATTGCGACGTACGCGAGCAAAAAATCGTCAGACCCGTAAACCAACGTGGAAATCAATTTAGTCCGGTGATAATTCGATTATGAGCTCGATCCTTGCAGTTCCATGCAGTTCCTTGCAGTTCGGAGTTTGCTTTCGCCACATCGAGGAATTCTGTTTGTCGCGTTCGACCGATCGACAAGGGAAATCGTTCCTGTTCGAAGGAGACGAAACGCAACGTCCTTGCGGTTTCCCCGCGATCCTTTGCGAGAACCAATACGTACTCAATCTTTAACTCTACGCGGCACGCGATTTTGAAGAAAATGAAAAGCCAAGTTGCACGGAATTTTTTTTTAACCCTTAGCACTCGAGTGGTGGCTCAGAGTCACCATTAAAAGTTGCTGTACATTCTTCATAATGTTGTTTACATTATTAAGTATGTTGGTATCTAATCAATTACTAAACATTTAAGTATTGTACAAGGTATTGTATCAATTTCATATCCATAAAATGAAAAAAATCATATATGTATATATATTGGATTATATACATTGGATATATATTGGAATTTTTCTAGGACGAATAAAATATTTAATTTTCAAGTTAAAATATCACCGAGTGAAAAAGGTTAATGTTGATATAACTTCAACTTTTCGATGTGGGTTAAAATATATTCCACTATGCGTAAAGAGCCAAGCAAAAAGTGACACAGTTTTTAACCCACCTAACCCCAAAGAGTTAATTCGCTAAACTCGTCGTGGGGGAGGAAGCTAAAGTAGGGTAGGAATTTGAGGCAGCTTCAAATTATTGTTGGGGCATTAAAATACAAAACTATTGTAAACTGCAGAATATTAGTGAAATATGGGACGTTAATAGAAATCAAGTCGCAAATAGATACTGAATATAGTGATAGACGAGCGTGATTGGTAGATTTAAATAAATAATTGTATTCAGAGAAGGTGATTTACGATGCAGGGTTGATTAAAACTAGAACCTGAGGAATTGTAAATCCTCTGTGGGCTTAGTACAGTCTCTTTTTGGTCGGCTGGCTGTAGGAATGATTGAATGTATTAATATGTCGGGATTATTTATTATTTAAATCTGGAAAGAGAATGTGAGAGAATTGGCGAGGACGTTGCTCCGTTTATAGATCTACCATTTTGCGATATGAATAAAATGTTCGGCTGGTGTGTCTTTTGAAATAATTAATTTCAGTGTAGCAAAAGAAATGATGAATTTTAATTAGAAGAAATTATTTTTTCGATTGTAGAATGGGAAAATGAAAAAATGATTTGTTCGAACGTAGCTCGAATAGAGGAAATTATTTATATAAATGTATGGAATGCGCAGTAATTGTTCTATATGGAAGTTCGTAGATTTCGCCAGACGAATAAAATGTGCAATGCTTCTTTATAATTTATTTGAGCGTAGGAGAGAATGTGACGGAATTATTAATTTAAACGGCACGTCGATGAATTATTTATTGAAACGCGGAACACGAAGAAATTCGCATGCACTCCCTCGTATCGCGAAATGAATAAAATGTGCGATCTTTCTCCTCGCTGTAGAAATTATGAATTCGAGCACGGAGAAAGAATACCAAGAGATTAGTAATGCAGATATAGAAGTTGAAATTTGAGAAATAAAAATTGCCTCGTATATATATATTTCTACAGAAATCGCAATTCACCAATGACTGGAACATGGATTGATAATAATTTTATTAACAGTGCAAATGACACAATACCGAAGTGTATAATTTAAAATCTTTTAGAAGACATTACGATCCCATTGTTTTACGATCAGAGATGTGTCTGCGTTCGCGACGTTCTCTTCAGAAGACAATAAAAGATCGCGCGCGCGCACGCGCGTGTGTATGTGTCTGTGCGTGCGAAATATAAAAGCGAGCAAGAACGGAGATAAAGCGAGCTAATGAAACCCGAGGAAAATGGAAAATATCGTGTTATCAAAAACGACGTGAAAGTCTCGTGCTCGGATATATTCCACTGCGATCATTACTTATTCGTTTTTAAATATGCTCCGGTTCTTTTTATCCCCAACGAGCACGGAACATCGGAACGCTTTCCGTACACTATTTGCCAGCTATGCCGGTTGTATTTAGTTTAAATGTTGGTGTTGCAAATTCGCAAATTATTGCACAGCGAAACTTTCCGCAACGAACCGTCTCATTACCTGCGGCAGAGCGGGAGTTCGAGCGTACACGTGTCGATAAACACGATTTTCCTGAGATTCTGCTGTTCCCGGTCATGCTCATTACCTGCAATTATACGTAATCTGTTGGTCAAACAACACTTCGGCCTTCTGTTTCGTTCAGGGGATCCGTCGGCGAATTTGTTGCACTTCTGTGCAACGTATACGAAATTGTTTTGTTTGAAAAACTCTAGTTACCCGTAATTTTATAAAATATTAATCGATCAAGGAGGGGGTACATATCTAATTTTCATTGTTAAATTGTACGAGAAATAATTTGAGGTTCTGTAAAATTTTTCGAGAAAATTCCAGCGAAAAGTTTCACGTGTCTGCCGTTGCAGCCAACCATGACAATTCCGCAAAAAGTTGCTCAATTCTTTTTGAATGCAGATTGAAACTATTAACATTATTTATTTTCCTATATATTTTTAACAAGCACCCTCTATGGCCGTTACGCGCTGTTACAATAATGTTCGAGTATTAAATGGAATAAATTGAGCGACTGCAATTTGTCTGGCTGCACAAACTTCCCAGATTTCGAACATAAGCGGACATAATCGGCCAGAAATACTGTATAATGCTAGTCAAGCATAAGAGGATAGTCAAAAGTTATTTAATCCGGCCGGTGTTCAAACAGTTAAGCGGCGATCGCTGAAGCACCGTGAAAAACGGAACGGCTAGTCGGTTGATAAAGTTTTAATCGGCCTCCTGGCAGAAGAAGAAGCTTGTAATGCATCCTGTTAAGCCGGTGCATAGCGATGCAGCCCCCCGTGCAAGCGTTTACATATTTAACGGGGTTTTTAGACGCCCGTTGGGTGCACCAACCAGCGAGCTTCGAGAAACCATCGATAAATAACAAACACCTCCATTTACGTGCCTGGCCTTTGCGGAAAATCTTTCTCTTCCAATTAAAAAAATCCTCACAGGGATGATTCCTCAAGTCACTTCAGGTGATCTTGGGGATGACATCTTTAATGGAAATACATTAACAAATTAATACGAAATAATATTGTGTATAAAATACAATAACGTATTATTGGTAATAATATTGTGTATAAAATACAGTTTTCGGAGATTTCGTTTTTGCAAGGTTTTTTTTGGCATTATTGGATTTATTTTTTTCCACTATTTTAGACTATCCCATAACCTTCGGCTGAATTTCCAATACGCATTAAACAATTTCAACAGGTACTCAGTGAACTTTGCAACATTTTACCTCACTCAAGTGTACTCGACGTATCAGTATTAATTCACCGACCAATCAATATTACCGCTAATATTATCAACAGCTTCTCGTTACAACAACGTCAAAGTGTTTGTTGCTGATTTTCCCACGGAAATCGATTATCGTTGGGCAACTTCGGCCGAATTTCGTCGTTCCGATTTTAATTAACCGAATTTAGCTTGTAGGTAGCAGCTTTTACGTAGGTTTGCACGAAACCACGGAGGAGTTTCTTTCCACGAGTGGCTCTAATTGCGCGCGGAATTTACCTGGAAGCATTCCCAAATACTCGCAACATTTCCATCGAAAGGAGATGCTCGATCTGAACGTTATTAATTTAGGATCGCCGCGAAATTCAATTTGGAAAGCTTCCACGAGAGGGAGAGAGTATCTTTCGGTTGCAGTCGTCGAAGCTGATTCCCTGCGATATTTGATGGGAACCGAAATGAAATGCTTGGGAACATAAATTCGACGAGAACGGCCGCGACAAGGGTGAAATTTATAACCGATTTAAGAGCTTCCGCGGCGTCCAATCGCTTCTACGGTAATTGATCTAATTGAAATCACTGGACGAGATGTTTAATATCTGCGAGACACTTCGGACGTGAGATATTAATCAGCGGACTTGAGGCTTCTTTCTCAAATCATTTTAATAAATAGGCGGACTGTACGATCTAAGAAAAGATGAACTGTATGTTTTAGAAAAAAATATATATATATAAAAACTTTTTAAAAACCACGCTTATATTAAAATGCACTAAAAAAGAGAAAATAATTTTGTTTATAGTCACTAATATCTAAACAAATTTACTTTCTCCTTTTTAGTGCATTTTAATATAAGCGTGGTTTTTAAAAAGTTTTTTATTTTTTAGTCTTTTTTTAAATAGAACGCAAGATATAGTAATACTGATCGTACTACTGAGTATTTAGTAAGGCCCGGGTTCGATTTCCGATGAGATTTTTTATCTCCTAAAACGCCCAGTTTAGTTCTTTATTTTATTTTTTTTTCAAGTTTCTAGCTCATCGGGAAGTGGTTTAATATTCGATTTCAAGATTTAACGCATACAACAAATAATAATATAATTGTGGTAAAAAGGTGAACTGTATGATCTAAGAAAATTGCCTCTCCCCTCCACTGCGGGGCACGCCCAGTTCCGCCAACTCTCTGTCTCGTTTAATAACTCGGCGAAAAAAAATCGTATATCAACGTTTGAACCGTGATCGTAAAGAGGAAACATGCTTTTGCAAGATCACGTTAGAATCGTCCTGGGAAAAAATTGTTCCGGCCCGGTAGAATTTCAAAAAATTTACACAGAAAACAATTTTCTTAATTCCGTTTTCCGGAGAGGTATAATAAATGATTTCGAGTACTTCTGGGAGCACGGTCGGGTCTTCGATCTCTCGAGAGGCGAATCCGTTCGGGAAGTCGAAATGAAATTTTCCTCGTAGCCGCCGCTTATTGCACAGAGAGGGAAACAAGGTTGCGCAATGGCCGGCATTTATGCGGCGCGGCGTTTACTCCAATTTGTAATTATATTCCGCATGTCCTTATCGACCTTTCAAATCGTTTGCCGGAGCGCGCGCCTGGCCACTCGATAATTGCAAAACACTCGGCGCTCTCGGCATACCGTATGCGTGGGTACATTTACAAAATTAATCGCGAAATTGTTGCAATCGTAGGCGGTCCCCCCGCCACCCCAACTGCAGCTCCTCCCTTTTCCGTTGTTGCCCGATTTCCACAGACTACCTCTGTTCTGCATCGCGTTCTTCCGCTTTCGATTATTAATCCGACGAGCGGGAACGCGCGCGTGTTCAAGTGCAGCGCAACTATGTGCATTAGGAATCCGGGTCGCGGCGCTTTCTAAAAAGAACCTGCCCGAACAATCGGCACGAAAGTCTGATCGCTGGTGCGCGCCACTCCGAATCGACAGGAACAATTAATTTCGCGTGATTTTCCGCCTCGCCGTATTTACAACAATTTACATCGTGCCAGGGAACATGGTTGCTTATCAATTATGTTAGTCTAACTTTTCTAATCACATTTGAACTTTCGTTTTTCTTCGCTAGTCGATATTTTTCAACACCGTACAGGCTGGTCCAAATACAGGACACACTCGTGAAGCCGAATTATTCCACCCTGTTACACCGGCAGCTATTCAGTTAACCCTTTGCACTCGGAGCAATTTTAACTTGAAAATTAAATATTTCTTTCGACCTAGAAAAATTCCACTCTGTATGATTCGTAAATCACCTTCTCTGAATACAATTATTTATTTAAATCTACCATATACGCTCGTTTATCAATAAATTCAGTATCTATTTGCGACTTGATTTCTATTAACGCCCCATATTTCACTAATATTCTGCAGTTTACAATAGTTTTGTATTTCCATGCCCCAACAATAATTTGAAGCTGCCTCAAATTCCTACCCTACTTTAGCTTCCCCCTCCACGACGAGTTTAGCGAATTAACTCTTTGGGGTTAGGTGGGTTAAAAACTGTCCCACCTTTTGCTTGGCTCTTTACGCATAGTGGAATATATTTTAACCCACGTCAAAAGTTAAAGTTATATAAATATTAACCCTTTTCACTCGGAGATATTTTAACTTGAAAATTAAATATTTTACTCGACCTAGAAAAATACCATTATATATGATTTTTTTCATTTTTTGGATATGAAATTGATATAATACCTAATACAATACTTAAATGTTTAATAATTTATTAGATACCAACATATTTAATAATGTAAACAATATTTTGAATAATGTACAGCAACTTTCAGTGGTGACACTGATTCACCACTCGAGTGCTAAGGGTTAACACAGTTACACAATTAATTCCCCGATAAATTCCGGAGCGATTCGAAAAATCTGAAAAATTCGCGGTCGCGTTGATAGGTCGTTGGAAATGAAATTCATCGGTGTCCCGAAAGAAGCAAGACACGCAAGCGCATATATACGTAGACGTATCGGGAAAAATCGATGATCTCCGATATGATCGTGGTCGTTCTTTTTTTTTCGAATTTCTCCGCGGCATTTTCGCAACGCGTCGTCGGGCGGCCGTGGCTCATTAAGGAGAACTATCACCAATTAATACAGCCGGTTGCTCAGCCGTTCTTCGAACGCGTTTCCTTCTCCGCGAAATGTCGCGCAGAATTCCGAGAATTTTCCTACGGCATTGCTATTCCGCGGCCGTCTCGAAATGCAAGAATGTAGCTCGTGACACGTGGAGCCAATCCACACTGTTCGCGGCCCGTAAACGCGTTTCCCGGTATAAACGCGGATTCATTTGCCTCGCCTCGCTTTCCTTCGTTTCGCCGGGTTTCCTCGAGCGGCCGAGTAGCCTTCTCGACCGAAAGAGAAATTCCCTGGGTTCTGGTTCCGACGAAACCTCCCGATAAAACACGCGCGATCGACGACGACAGCTTCGATCACTCCGACCATAATGGCGCAGCGGCCCGCGAAGATGCTCGGTCATAGATTACACCTTTACATATATATATATTACATATATATTACATATATATATATATTCCGCAGGACAGCTGGATGTTTACGTGACAATGTTTATAAACGTTTATAAACGGATGTCACGTAAACATCCAGCTGTCCTGCGGAATTCTGTGATAAGGTTGAATTTCTAACTTGATATTACGCGAAGAAAATGTTCAGGAAATAAAGTGCAATTACTCGTTAATTATTAGGTTTAGGACTAATGAAGGTCAATACTTTCTTACTCAGCATTTAACATTCTTCCATATTTTGGTATAAAAAATATAGCATTCCATTTAAAAAAACAAACTCGACCTTCAAATCTCCGACACGCTTCCACCTGTAAAAAAAATACATACACTACATAATGTATCCCTTTAGACCATGCAACTTCTGTATACAAAACTTTTTTGTGCAACGCATACTTTGGAAGTTATTATAGGTGTGCAAGTTGCGTGGACCACCCTGTATATATATGTAAAGAAAATATACTTTCTTTAATTTAAATCGAGCGCGCTTTACATGCTCAGCGCACTCTTTGAACGGTTCCTGCATTTTGTGATAGATAGAGATAGATAGAGGGATGAGAAAAGGTAAAAAAATATAGAGAGCACATGTGCATAAAAATTAAGTGAAGATAGAAATAGTTAACTAACAGAATAAGTTAACATAAAAGTCGTGTTAAAAATCTTTCTATCTTTTTCTGAAATGTTCAAGCGAGCTTAACTCGTTATTATTCTAAGCTAATAGAGATTTTTCAGCAAAATTAAGCACAGAGGGGCTCTACATACTTTTGCACTACTCCCTGACTCCTAAGAAAAAGTTTAGGCCACTCGTGACGTTAGTGTATATACAGTACATTGTACAATGTATAGTTAAAAGGACGATTCAGACCATGGATTTGCTCATTTATTTATTTAACAGTCCATTTCACAAGATTTCTTGAAATGCAGTTTTCCTTATAAGACCTTAACCCTTGAGAAAGTGGAACCCGAGAATTCTTAAGACCTCTAAAAACACGTTTATCGCTAATAAAGTAGAGAAGAATAATTTTTCAATGAATTTTAGTGGAAATGTCACACAACAGACAGACACGATATTATTATATATAAATATTTGATATCGTGTCAGTGAAAAGTGTCGCATTCGGAAATGTTGTTGTTATATCGTTCACCCTGTGTACCCGAATGAACAAGTGAGCACGACTCTCGTCGAAATGTGCATATTAATCCTCAATTCCGATTATAGTTGGCAATTTGGCGAAAGACGGAAGCTGATCAGCGTTTACCCCCAATCCTTCGATATCCCATCGTTTGTACGATGCACGATTGAATGCGCGAATTTACTGGGGAGTGAAAAATCGGCTTGACCCCGCGGGAATCACTCGTTTCATATCGTCGTCGCTTAATCCCCTTCTTTTCCCAGGGCGATGAACGAGCACGGCCTTAATTATCGAGCCTCCTCTATATTAGCAAAAATCGCGGTCTCCAACGGCAGGAAATCATCTTGAAAGTCTATCGGGAATAATCTCGTACGTCGACCGAATACTTCCGGAACCGCTTCCACATTCTCCAATTGTTCTACAGTATTGCCTTCATACTTGTGCAATCTGAAATGTCACTTGTATCGTGCACAGACATTAATTCCTGATCTGTAGTTTAATAATTCGATCGCAAATGTGTATACAACTTATATCAATTTTTATTAACCCTTAGCACTCCGAATTATTTTTCAAATTTGTAGCCAACAAATTTATTTCAGACAATTTTGTTTACTAATTATGATGTATGAAATGTAGCTCTCAAACTTTGTTGTAATTTACATTTGTGGAACTTATATTTCTTTTTAATTAAAATATATTAATAAGAACCCGTTTCATTTGCATTTTTCATTCTCTGATGTTGATTCAGGCTCGAAATGAAGTGTAAAGGATTAACATGAATATATATAATATACTTTTTTATGTATACTATTATTTATATTTTTATTATACTATAATCCCTTTTTTATTTATACTATTTTTTTTAATAATAATATATATTTTATTTTATATTCTATTATACTATTTATATTATATTATTGTATTCTGTATAGAAATATGTAAAGATAGATAGATGTAAGAGTATATATATAGGAGAGAGAGAGAGAGAATAATATGTTTATATAACAAATCCACATACTCACTCTAAATGATTATTATCCAATATAATCTTTCTACATCAAACGTTTCGCACATTGATCATTTAACGCGCGTTATGTACTCGCGCAGACATCCTCTCCACGAGTGTTTAGTATTTGAAATGGCTCGCCTTCTGTGCACTTAAATTACATACACGGTGTACCAATTAGTTTCCCACTTAGGTCTTCGGTGTCCCCTATAATTACTCGAAGCGCGATTCCCGAGCAATTTATTTCACCAGCGTGTTCATTCCCGTCATTCTTCTCGGCGCTCCGCGATAAACGATAATAAACCCACGGAAAACACGTTGATGAATCATGCGAGACGTTTCCGCTGGCGAACACGCTTTTTTACACCCCGTACCGTCCCCGTAGAAAACTCACCCCTTTCCTGACAGTTTAACACGTGATCGTCGGCATTACAACCATCATTTAAAAATTACGAAATCTTACGTGAATGGCTTACTATTTATTAATGCTGGAATTATGTAGATTATACAGGGTGATTCACGCGATTCCAACAAGCTTTGTCGAAGCGTAGAGTCAGTGGAATGTGATCAGCAATTATTTTAATGAATACCTCAATTTGTTTGTACATATTTATTCTCCTTGTTATTCTACATGTGCTATGTTATTTTTATAATGAATTTCCCTTTCCGTCTATTCAAAATTCTTTATTCAACAGTTTTGTCGAAAAATCCTATTTATTTTAGTGGTTCCTCGACGTTGTTCTCAGATAAAGGGTTAACGAGTGACAGAACGTTGATTAACCTAGTTTTTGCAGGAAGGGGTGGCGGGTGAGGGCGGTAAAATTCCGGATAAAGTAACGAGTGGGCGACAGAGTCGCGGTAATTACCCTCGTCTGGCTCCAGAAGAAAAGCAATTCCGAGACTCGTCGACGGACCGGAATTAATTTCGTATATACTTTCGCTGATTTTACGGTTTCCTCGTAATCGGCGAATAAACGGTGAAACGAACGGCCGAAGAACTCGCGGAAGTCAACGTTAAATTCGCGAAAAACCACTGCCGGGTGTCGGTGATCGCTGGAAATTTTTCGCGTTGTGCAACAATTTCGACCGACGAGCGATAGAGGAAATTGGAAAGATCGTTCTCTCGAAAAAAAAGATATACAATCCTACCCCCTAGACACGATTCGATTACCGGATGTTTTTGTTTGACGGGGTTCCACGGTTTCGAATAATATTCATTTACTCCCGACTTTTCGTCGTTATTGGAATATCTGATTCCCATTCGCTTAATCAATTTACCGTCGACAAACTTACCGACTCTCTTTGAGCACCGGTGTTTCGATTCAATTAAAACATCCCCCTACGAAATTCGGAGCCTTCGTGGACAGAGATCAATTTGGTAAAGCGGTGGTTCTCGACACAATTTTATATCCAGAGCAAATACTTGATCGAAGAAGATTGTTCGTTATTTTCGTACGGGGCTTTCGCTAACGCATTCGTGTCATTTTTCCGATTAAAACGAGACTAAACTCGATACGGTACGCCAATTATTTTCGATCTACATGATCTAAGAAACAGCATAGACCCAAGGCTTTTTCTTGTTTCTTGTTCGATTTGATTTAAATCGACTTTGAAACGCCGCACAGTGGGTTCAAACGAGAAAAACGCGGACAAAAATAATTTTTGAAGTTATTTCTAAGTTCACATTAATAAAAATGGTACCGTTTTATAGATTTTGAGGTGCTGATATTCAAATGAATAATCAGATTTTACTTAATACAAACCCATAAAAGTTATATGAGGTTTCTTAGAAACGATTTTCTAGAATTTTGACATACATATTATTAATCTCTATATATAATAGAATCGTGTCTGTCTGTATGGATGTACGTATGTCTGTTTGTAACGGCATCACTTCTTCGGGAAGGTTTAAGAGCAAAACGCATTCGAAAAAGTCCATTGGTTCAAAAGTAGTGACGTTATTAGTGAACACAGACAACTTTTTCATCCTCTTTTGTTGCACAGCGTTGTTTTATGAATTTATTATATCCATTTTTAAACATAAGAATATTAATTCTTATGTTTTCTTGTCACCTCGGTTTTTTGTGAATGGTTAAGGGTAGGATTTAAGTGGGGGAATTTGGTGGATAATTTAATTAGCAGATTCTATTACTAATATCTCTATTACTCTATTACACTAAAATTCATTAACAAAATTATTCCTACCCACCTATCGTAATAAATATTTATTTTCTAATCATTTTTTAATTAATTCCGTGAAATTTTCTTGTCGAAAAATAATATCTCTATCTCCATCCGAGACCACTTTGGCGATTGGAAATTTAATTACGTTAATAATCAACCTGAATTTGTTTTTGCACGTGGACAAAGTCGCGGGTACAGCTCGTTGTATTATAAAGTTGTATTCTTTAAAATTTAACTATTGAATTTTATTTTCAAATCGGACACGAACTTATGCAATAGTCACCTAACGTTGCCACCTCAAACATCTTTGTTGTTTTTAAACATACGTCGTTCTGGTGGACAATCGTAAAATGGAGGAAACAGCTAGGTGCAAAATATGTAATTATTGAACAATTTCGTTTGTTAATTGCAACCATTCACGGTTCGGGGGTCAATTACAGCGTGAGCTGAAATTAGATCGCGTTGTTTAACGTTGCCAAGTAGATGTTAATTAATCGCGGCGTTGATCCAAGGCGTCGGTGCACGTCCCTCTGTAATCGCGATAATCGTGGTGAGCCCAGCCCCGTTGGTCACGCAACCGCCTTAGAAATCCGAGAGCGCGTTATTTCCCTTTATTATATGGATGTATGTACAGCGTTGCACAATCGATTTCGCGATAAATTCGCGAGAACCGAGGTACCTCGGCGCGGATCATTGTCGATTCTTCTTTTCCACCGGGAACTCGATCGCATTCAAATAGAATGCCATTTCCGATCGAGTTCGATCATTCTATCCACGATGCAGCGGTTCGTTTACTGCGATTCCAAAGAGATTCAGTTTGGATGCATTTGATTTTCATAAGACTTTTTTTATATTTTCTTCTGGTATCATCATTATCACTTTATATATATTTCTTTTTATACAGGGTGAGTCCGCAGAAACAGAACACCTAAATATCTCCGTTACTTTTCGTTGTACAAAAAAAACTTCAGATGACAAAGTTACACTGTTTGAAGGGGCGAATTTGATGATGGTAAAAGTTTTTTCTCAAGGTCACTTTTTTTACAAGATTTCAAGGTCATCGATATTTTTTTTAAATGAAATGAGGTATTTTTTAATACATCAATCGACGCAACTGGACATTCGTTATAAAAAAGTATTAACCTATGTATGTCGAAAAGTTAGTAGTTCAGGAGATATTCCAATTTAAGTAACTCTAAAACACCATTACAGTCGTTCTGGAACGATAGTGTTTACTTATTAGTGTAACGTCTTAGTACGACAGTAATGGTATTTTTTGAGTTATTTAAGTTGGAATATCTCCTGAACTACTAACTTTTCGACATACATAGGTTAGTACTTTTTTATAACGAATGTCCAGTTGCGTCGATTGATGTATTAAAATATACCTCATTCCATTTAAAAAAAATATCGATGACCTTGAAATCTTGTAAAAAAATGACCTTGAGAAAAAATTTTTACCATCATCAAATTCGCCCCTTCAAACAGTGTAACTTTGTCCTATGAAGTTTTTTTGTACAACGAAAATTAACGGAGATATTTAGGTGTTCTGTTTCTGCGGACTCACCCTGTATTATCACTAGCTGAACCGATACACGTTGTCCTGTCCAAATTTCAATAAATTTGTTTGTGATCGTTTTGTGAATTTGTGAGGAAACTATTGGAAACGTGTAAACAAAGTAACAATGCGAAGAGACAAGCATTTCTGAGTGATCATTGTATCTATTAACGATTGTGGCCATGGATATTCAATTTAAGGAGGAGTACGTTCAAAAATCTTCTCCAATTTTTCTTTCCCTGAAAACCTTATTCGGACTACCACGAACATTTAAAAAACAATTAGCCAAATCGGTCCAGCCGTTCTCAAGTGATGCGCTTACCACCGAACAGCATTTAATTTTTATTTATACAGATTATTAAGATTCGAATGTATCGCGTTAGAAAATAATAATTGCGAACGGGCACTGCGAAGAATATTCGCCTTTTGTTCGGCTAATGTGAGAATGGAAAAGCGCATACATTCGCGTCAGGCTGATTCAATTGTATCTCGAATCGTCGTTTACTAGCTGAAAGAGCTCGGATTAATATCAACCACTCCTTCAGACCCCGATCACACGGTGCAATTGAATTACGTAGCACGCGTTGCATTAACGATGAGAAACGTACGCCGACCATCATATTTCTTTCGCTCCGCTAAACAATAATAATTAGTATCTGCCTGCGAGAAACAGATTCTTTAATTTCAAAACTTAACCTAATTTCTTGTTCGGACTTTTGAAATGTTGTACTCCCTTGCAAAAAGAAAAAATGCTAATTCCTGACGTCGCGTATGCGGTCAGCTCGCTAACGTGTTACGTCACACGCATTCCGCGAGGAGACGGTCTGATTAATTCGCAAAACAGTCGAAAGCCTGCTCGAAAAGTCGCGGTTCCTTTCATTTCCCGGATTCCTTTCTTTGTCCGCGCGACCTCGCGGGTTCAATCGACCGCGGCCGATCATTTTTTTTCTCGTTCACGCCCCGTCGCTGAAATAGCCGACGCGCGCGGTTACGTGAAACCGCATCGAACTATGTCAAAAGCTCCGTTTTCACAGTTAAATGAAGTGTGACGTATCGCGAACGATTACTCGTATCGCGCGATTCGCAGAAACACGCGTGCCGATGAAACAGTCGAGGAACACCTCTGCCTGTGTTTCGGGAGCGATTCAATGACACCGTCATCGATCTGATACGCACATTATAATGGCAGAGGAATTCGGTAGTTTTTTCCCCGATTTTTTTATCATCAACAAAAATTTCTATCACTCGTCTCAATCTCTGAAAATTTACTAATTTCAATTTCTTAAAATTACTAGCAATAATCAATTTTCAATTTCAATTTTCTAAAACTACTAAGTAATTTCAATTTTTTAAGACTACAGATTTTTACGGTGTATCATATCTGATACAGTAACAAATCTGATATATAGTAAACTAATAATGTGTTTTCCTACTGTGTTCATTTATGTTTATTTTTCTGAAAATGTTGTTTTGATGTTTCTTGTTATATTTTTTACCTTAAATAAAATACAAACACTGATCTTCTATCATTTTTTTGCATCGCAATTTAAAAAATCATGCAGACAAGGGTTAGGTTATTATATCATTGTTATATTATATCATTGATATATTAAGATATAATATCATATCATTCTTATATTATATCATTGATATATTATGATGTAATATGATATCATTCCAATATTATATCATTGTTACATTATATCATTGATATAATATGATATCATTGATATAATATCATAGCATTGATATAATATGATATCATTGATATAATATCATATTATTCCTATATTATATTATTGATATAATATGATATCATTCTTATATTATATCATTGATATAAAGTCATATCATTCTTATATTATATCATTGATATAATATGATATAATATCATTGATATAATATCATATCATTCTTATATTATATCGTTTATATAATATGGTATAATATCATTGATATAATATCATATCATTCTTATATTATATCGTTGATAGAATACGATATAATATCATTGATATAATATCATATCATTGTAATATTATATCCTTTCAAAAAATTCTAAAATCGCCGGTACGTGTTGAGATTGTAAACGGAGTCGAAAATTTGGTGGATCGACTTCGAAAATTTTGCCCGGCCCTTTTGTAGGTTTCGAGGCGCACCGTGTTGCTTCAAATCCGATTGATGATCAGGATTTGAGATGTCGGATGGTAGGGTTCCGCCGCCAAATCGAGTGTTTAATCGAGCGTGTACGTGGCCGAAGAAAAAACTATTCGTCCGTGGAAAAAGGCCGCTGGACGTTGGCCGCGGTTTCATTTTTCCCGCTCGCTTCTTTGTCTCGTTCTTGCTCGGCCAGCTCCGAAGCCAGTTGAAATTAACGACTCGGAAATTCTAATTCAATGGCAAGGCTGCCAGGAGCGAGGAGAGCGGTGCGGGCTTTCTTCGGGCTCCGCGGGCTTCCTGCGAGTCTCGTCCTCCCGGGCTTGTTTCCTACTTTTTGTCACGCGCTTCCTCCGTCCGCGAGAAAGACCCTGCTCCCTTCTCTCTTTCCCTCTGTCCGTGCGAATTCTCTCCATCGCCGGGGCGGCGCGAATTCTACAGATTCGCGGAGCCCAGACCGACTCTCCCCTCGCCCATGGAAACCAGCCGCTCATTATGCCGAGGAATTTTTACCTCGAGGGCTGCTCTCGAGATAAGTCCTTCGTTCCTTCGAACCTCTAACTCTCTTCCCCTTCTGACTTATTAATGGCGCGAAGGATTATCACCGGGTCTGCGGACTCCCGGATGATTGTTATTGAGATGGAGATGAAATTTATGGCCGCCCGAGAACGCTTCTTGGCAATTGAATCGCGGCGAAATTTAACGCGCACCACCGTCGACCGCCACCATTCAATTCAGCAGCTATTTATTTACGAAAATATACATTCGAGAGCTAACCCTGTTCAATTGATAACGCTGAACACTTTCTTGCTAATCATTGCAACAGAAACTGTTCCATAACTCGGTCGAAAAATATTGCAGATCAATTTTTCAAACGCCATTATAAAGCTTTGCTTTGCAAGATTACGTTGGTTTCAATGTGCACAACCGTTTTTCAAACACCTCGGAGTTGTTTGAGTTTGCAAGATCACGAGGTCTCCAATCTTTCGGGTGTAGCCTGCAGTTTTTCACTCTGCATTTTCGGGAAAAATTGAATCCAGGGGTATGAAAGTAGAGAGTTTACTCTTTCAAAGGAGCATAGATAGGATTCCGTGCGATTTTTTTACAGAAAGATACAGGGGTTCGAAGATGAGCAATTTGTCGGTCATGCGAAGCGACAGGTTTTCCATAAGTTTGCAGATGTCGAGCCAATAAACAAGCAATTGCTTTGGTAAATAACTAATTATCTCGCACAAGCGCTATCATAAGTAATTAATCAGACGTGTAATTGTTTGGGAATAAATTATATATGCGATATATCAGCAGCTTATAATTCGCATGTCGCAGCCTGCCAATTTATTAATTCCATTAAATTATGTATCGGCTCACACAAAACGCGGAAACACACTCCAATTACAATAACCTGATTGTCAGCCCCTATTATTCAAACTAATGATAATCGGCAGGAGAGTGGATGGGTGATAACTATTGTTCGAATCGTTCAATCATCGAAACCGTTCATCGCCACTCAACAGATTCTGGTGAATGCAATTTTCCGGGCAGCGTGTTTAATTCATCGAGCTGGAACGATAAGAAATTATTGAAATATACAGGGTGTCCGAAAAATATGTCCTTGGCAGAGATCGTTCCTGAGTTCATTGGCAATAACTTCTCCGTTTACGAAAATGTTCTCCGTTACTTCGTTCAGGAGTTATCAGCGAAAAACGCAGGCCAAGTAGGCGAAGGGCCCCGCTGAGCGGAGCGCCGACATTGGTCGAGCCTGGGCCTGTCAACAGTCCCTGCGCTCCGATTGGTCCGTGTGTTTTCGTTAATAATTCGGTAACGGAGCCTCGGAGAACATTATTGCAAAGGGAAAAATTGTTTAAATTAAGCTCAGAAATTTTGTCAAAGACTGTGTCGCGCATTCGACCAATCGGAGCACACCGTTCCCCATCGAAAAGATTCGCAAGAAAACACAGCGAACGTCCAGCGGAAAGAAAGGAAGCTCGCGGATTGATCTCCCGTCAGTAATTCCGGCATTGTTTCGCATAACTGTCCGGTCGCGGCGTGATCGCTCGGAATGACGAGTAACAAAAGCCTATGAAACGAAAATTTCCACGGTCCGGACGGAACTGTAGCGTTATTAACGCAATTGCACGTGGCGCAAGAAATTTCTCGGTATGGCCGGGAAACCGTTGGAAATGTCGAAACTGGCGGCCGTTCGCGGAACAAAAAAAGAAAAAGAAAAGAAAAAACAAACGGATGCATTCAGATGCATCGACCATCTTAAAATCTGATCGGACGCTTCCTGACCAGACAACGCAGCCGAGTATCGGCCGCACAAAGTTGCAACGTTTCGGTCTTGCGTGAATTTCTGCAACGTTGAAGATCGTCACGGTTCTACGCTTGCTGTTGCGCAATCCTGCAAACTTCTAATCTAGATTAGACAAGTATACTTTCTGTTCGTTCAGAAAACCCGAATCGAATTCTCCCGAAAAGACCAGTACGAGTTTCTCCGGGTTAATTGGCGACACGAAATGTTACAAATTCAAACCGCTGTAGATACGTTAGAAAATTTTTCTCGGGGTTGAACCCACCATGAATTAGAAGACCGAACCTTCCTTTTTACAATGAGTCCTCAAGAATTGATCTAGGATTCTTTTTAGCCGACTTATCGAGGTTTGAGTGAGAGGTTGGAAGAGTGCTGCTCGTAGATCCTTAGGAGTAAAACTACGATGTGTTCGAACATCTGTGAAATCTATAAAAAAAAATTCTCGGGGATGAACCCACCATGAATTAGAAGATCGAATCTTCCTTTTTACAATGAGTCCTCAAGAATTGATCGAGGACTTCTTTTTAGCCGACTTATCGAGGTTTGAGTGAGTGGTTGGGAGAGTGTTGCTCGTAGATCCTTAGGAGAAAAACTACAGTGTGTTCGAACGTCTGTGAAAACTATAAAAAAAATTTCTCGGGGATGAAACCACCACAGATTTAAAGAATAGAGCTTCCTCTTTAGAATGAGTCCTCAAACATTGATCTACGATTTTTCTTTTACTCGTTTCGTTCGACTGTGAATTAGACATTGAACTTTCGTAGGTGTGACGATTCTATTTGCAATAATCGGGGTCGTAGCGGAGAGGATAAATTTTTGAATCATGCTCTGAATGATACTGTATGCGATCAGGTATAATTTAGCGGTGCTGTGTGTCAGGATGTAATTATCGAGGAGACCAAATTTCGGGACAATGGCTCACCTTTTAGACGCACAGTGGAGCTTTCTTCTGCCGATTAATAACGCTGATTAATCGCGCGTTCACAATATGCTCGATTAAGCTAACAATGCGACGGTCGAGGGCTCGGAATAAATGTTTGCTGCGTAACCCAATTAACTTTTCCGCCGGGCACGGATTTGTCAGGCGGATACTCACTGCGGGTGACGCGTTTGTAAATCCCGACCAGTGTAAGTATTCCACGTTCAATGAACATCGACGGCACATCTCCGGAAACGCGACAGCAAAATGCAGAAAGGATACGCGAGGAAATTTACACGCAACTAATTATTTCTACGTTTTTATAAAGCCTTCAGCGCTTGCAAAATGAAAATGAAACAGAGAATTCGTACGTATAACCAGTATTTCATGTAGAAATGTTTCAGGCGATTTACTCCATTTTTCCAGTGCTCCCATCCCCTGCTCAAAAACTTTTTACAACCTTGACGTAATAACTCGTTCCGGCTATTTAATTCCATGGTTTTATTATTCACTCTTTAGCCTGTTTTTTTTTTATTATAGCAAATCCCATATGAGATTTATTTCAACATAATTGAAATACAGAATACAATACATAGAATACAGAGAAAATAAAAAGTTACAAAACAGAATAGGATACTGAAGATACATGAATATTATAATAAAGACAAAAGGTATAAATCACACAAAGACTTATACTTTAAGGCCGCAGCTCTTAAAAAATGATAACATGTAATGACAGGCTTTGATATTCGGTTTGGCTATTAAGAGACTAGCCATTAATGAGACATCCATTAGAAGCTGGAAGTTAATTGTATGAAGTTTATTAATTAATTTGACTTTTGTGTTATTATTCAGATTATTTGAAGCTTCGTTCGGGAGTTTATTAAGAAACAAAACTGGACCAATCAGAACGTGGATTTGCAGAACGTTATTGCAAATGGCCTCAGGTATGACCTTTTTCAAGGACATATTTTTTGGTCACCCTGTATTCAATTCTGTTCCACGTGAACTCGAATTCAAGCGTTTTAGTTGACCGTTTACAAAACAGTGGAATAGTGAAAAAATGGATTTTCGATACAACCATTCGATTTTTCCTGTTACAAGGTTTTCCGTCGTGAAACAAACGCTAGAGCTTGTCCAATAACGTAGTTCACTATCTATGGAGATTACCTTTGTATCCCCCTCCCCCCCCTCACTCTCACACACTGTATTCTGACAATTTATAATTGTTACGAACCCATTCAAAATCAAAAATTGTGTTTCACTCCACAGGCATGAATTCTCACTTACGTCACAAAGAGAACAATATTGCAAATTTCGGAAAAAACCGTGCGTTATCCAATTTTTTTTTCATTGCGATCGCAGCAATTATGATTGCTCCAAATAAGAGAAAAATTGTGTCACTAATCTCGATAGACAAAACCGAACGTATTGGGTGTTCCATTGAGAAAGTGTAATTCTGAAAGCACGCTGTTATTTTACAATTAACAATTTCTTTCGGAATGAACAATTTCTTACAATTTTACGATTAGACTGCGGATGTTCATACAATTTTCAGAAACTCGTATCGAATAGAATCCTATTTTACGTGGTAGTAGCCTTTTTAGATGTGAAATAAATTAAAAGTCGTATTAAATTCTGTCGTATTTTACATCGTAGGGTTTTTTGAAAATTTTCGAGAGCTGTAATTGTAGGATTTAAGTCGTTAATAAACAATTTAAGATTTCGCTATAGTTTCTAGCGACGCGACATTCGACGGAATTCGATAGATGTGAAATAAATTAAAAGTCATATTAAATTCTGTCGTATTTTACATCGTAGGGTTTTTTGAAAATTTTTCAGAGCTATAAATGTAGGATTTAAGTCGTTAATAAACAATTTAAGATTTGATTTCAACTATAACAGATACAATATTAAACACGTCCTTATTTTTTTACACGTCAAACGAGAATGAATAAAACACACAAAGTATAAAACATGAAGGACGCAAATAAATAACAATAATATCGAATCGTCGCGTCGCTATAGTTTCTAGCGACGCGACATTCGACGGAATTCGAATGTCGAAGACGACTTCTCCCTACATAATTGCATGAGGACCCGAGTTCATTCGTGATCGTCACGTTTTTTGGGAAATCGACGGTGAAAAATTTGAATTCTCGTAATAGGGGTGATCGAGCGAAAAACACGACGTTCAGATGACAGGGATTATTCGACGCGTGCGATCCGCGGGGCGCATGATTAGCCGGACAGTTGGCCAGCCGGCGAATAGCGGAGTTATTGAACCTTGATTTCCACTTTAACATTTTAGTCCGATTTCACTCGTGATCGCCACGCGAGCTTGTTGGTTTACATAACGCGCTCGCGAGTCGTCGTTGCGGGAAATTTCGCGCAAAGGTCAAGCCCGTTCACACGCGTCTTTATCAATTCACCACGTGGCCGAACAACAATAAACAATTAAAATAATTCATCTATCGATAGAAAAATGGAAAATAAATTTGTTTCTGATCGTTTTGTGAACTCAAACAAACCTGTCTACCTGCTACTTGTACCGTTTCAAAAATTATGATTTCTACAGTTCGTCCGAATTTTCCGACGTTCCTTCATAATTGTTTCGAATGTTTTTTCCTGAAAACTTTTCCAGGACCATAACGAACGATACAATCTTTCATCGTTCGAATCATAAGTTATGGTCTTGAGTTAATACAAAAATCCCATAGAAAAAATCACTTTCATTTATTCCCGAGTTTTCCGTTTTTCCGGGCAACTTTTCCAATTTTTCTTTCCCTGAAAACCTTATTCGGACTATGACCAACATTTCTGAAAAAAAAATTAGCCAAATCGGTCCAGCCGTTCTCGAGTGATGCGCTAACCAACGAACAGCATTTAATTATATAGATTGTTTATTTATATAGATCTGGAAAAATAATTTACGACGTGGCATTCGAAGCGTTTCATCGATACATCGCGCGACGTGTTGGTCCGGTACTTGTTATGCGAGTTCGAGAAGCTCGTCTCGCGGGCTATAGCGAGCGTGTAAGTAAAGATTTCGCGGGGAAAGCCAGGAAGTCGCCTGGCCGCGAGTGAAATCTACCGTCTTTTATTTTCGTATACATCCAGCGACCCCGATCGCGTTTCTGCCGCGCGCGCACGTCACTTCCGTTCGGATAAATGGCTCGGGCTGTCGTAACTCGAAATTCTAACGTACGATTAAAATTATGTAAAACTAATGAAATTAAAGAATTATAATATGTTAATATTTATATTGTATGGAGATTGTTTGTAGAACTTGGATCGTGTTTGTAGAAGTTGGAGAATATATTTATCTCGGATAGTAGGGGCCCCTAGAATGCTTGCTTCTCCCACCAACCTCTCGCTTGTCCTCTTCATGTCAATGATGCTGGTGGAGGGAAACGGTTTTGTTCCAATTGAGGGAAACGTGCCTTTGAGGGCCACAGAATGGCCACAGGGAGCCGTATAGAGTTAACGTAAAGATATTAAATAATTAATAATTATATTGTATGGAGATTGTATGTGGAACGTTGAAGCGTATTGGATTATGTTTGTAGAAGTTGGAGAATATATTTATCTCGGATAGTAGGGGCCCCTAGAATGCCTGCTTCTCCCACCAACCTCTCGCTTGTCCTCTTCATGTCAATGATGCTAGTGGAGGGAAACGGTTTTGCTCCAATTGAGGGAAACGTGCCTTTGAGGGCCACAGAATGGCCACAGGGAGCCGTATAGAGTTAACGTAGAGGTATTAAATAATTAATATTTGTATATTGTTGAGAAAATTAAGTCGTATTCGTAAAAGTTGGTAGAATATTTATCAGAGTAGATTCCACACGGACCGTGACTGTCAACACGACCACCATATTATCTCCGGATGATTTACTGTCGCGTTTTCCGTTTAATATTGCAGGGATTAGGGGATCGAACCACTATCCCATTGCTGATCGGTGGTTCCAAAGTAACTTTAACTGGCAAACGAATCCGTGATTCATGCAGTTCGGTTAACAAGCATTTAACTGCGTAACATATTTAGCTAGTGAATATCATTTGGTAATTAGTACAGTCGATTCCCGTAGTAATGCACGAAACACGCCGAGCCTGAATTATCGTTACATGATAATTCTGACGCGATTAGAGTACCACAATTCGCGTGGATATGTACCCGGACACTTTTCGAAACCCGGATATCGAACATAATCGGATTCGTGGAGATACTAGATCACAAATCATCCCCAGATCAATAACTGTATGAACAACTGTCGAGAACAGCGCATAAAAATTGCACATTTCAATTCTTTCCTCGCAGTAATCGATGAGCCAGTTCGGATAGCAGAGGCACTATTCAATCCTGTATTAAACGTGCAAATCAGACGCGAAGCGTATCGTGCTTGGGCTCATTTTAATCGCAAGAACGTCCCGGGGATGTCAGTAAATGTCCCATAAACAAATAATGATGAAGGAACAAGTTATGGTAGGAAATGTGAGAAACGTTTTGATATCGACGTTATTTTACAGATCAGAGGAAATCTATATTTACGCTGAACCTACCACGATCAAATTGACTGGTTTCACGATTCATAGTTATTGAAATTATAATAAACGCTTTTATAGGAAATTACCGAATTAACTTTGAACGGTTGAAGTAATTTCAATCTTCTCAATTTTATATGTTTTGCGCTCGATAGGTTGAATTATAGAGTGGAGGATGAGATATAAGATATCGATCATGCCAGTGAGAGGGTTCGATGGAATTCTGGAAAAAGTGCAACCGATCGCAACGAAGGTTAATCGCCGAACCGTCTCGCCGAGACGAGACGAAAACGATCAAGCAGGATCGCTCTGGATCACGGCTGCAGTCCGGCGAGCATGGCTCGGTGCACCTAACCCAGACCAGCTCCGACTTAGGCGTGGTTCGTTGCGTAATGCAAAAGCGAGCACCGTTGCCAGCCCGGCCGTTTTATACGCGTATGCATTTTCTACGAGCGGCGACCTATGCGCTGTGTGTCCCGCGGTTCTCGTAACGCGACGATAAGCGCAGAAAATTCATATTCGCACGAGAGATCGCCGCCCCCGCGCGCTCGCGGATTGTTACAGCCGCTTAGAAAGTAGAAAGCATCTACAGGGTGTTAAAAGACGACACGAGATCGGACGCGATACTGCAGAATTTATGCGCCGTCGGCAGTCGTAACAATTCCTGCATCTCGGTACTCGGTGCTCTCGGGTTTCATCTTTAAAACAACGTACAATCGAAACAAATCACACGCGTAGCTCAAACACCAGCAAATCTATGTGCAAAATCTTAAATTAGGAAGTTCAATAACTCTCCAGAAAAGAATAAGTAAAAATGGCATTCGAAATCAAAAAAACCTCTCTAAAAATATATGACTCCTGCAATGTTTATTATTTTTGTATGAAAATATTCACACGCGTAGCTCAAACACCAGCAAATCTATGTGCAAAATCTAAATTATGGAGTTCATTAACTCTCCAGAAAAGAATAAGTAAAAATGGCATTCGAAATCAAAAAAACACTCTATATAAATATTTGACTCCTGCAATTTTTATTATTTTTGTATGAAAATATTCACACATGCAGCTCAAACACTAGTAAATCTATGTGCTAAATCTTAAATTAGGAAGTTCAATAACTCTCCAGAAAAGAATAAGTAAAAATGGCATT
The DNA here is from genome assembly GCA_916610235.2 of Lasioglossum morio. NCBI lineage: Eukaryota > Metazoa > Arthropoda > Insecta > Hymenoptera > Halictidae > Lasioglossum > Lasioglossum morio. The sequence goes on along the minus strand of OU744324.1, from coordinate 18,816,020 downwards.
CATAACAAGATAACACTATATAAGTATATGACTCCTGCAATTTTTATTATTTTTGTTTGAAAATATTCAGATATGTAGCTCAGACACCAGTAAATCTATGTGCAAAATCTTAAATTAGGAAGTTCAATAACTCTCCAGAAAAGAATAAGTTAAAATGGCATTCGTAACAAGAATACACTATATAAGTGTATGACTCCTGCAAGTTTTATTATTTTTGTTTGAAGATATTCAGATATGTAGCTCAAACACCAGTAAATCTACGTACAAAATCTTAAATTAGGAAGTTCAATAACACTCCAGAGAAGAATAAGTAAAAATGGCATTCGAAACAAGAAAACACTATATAAATAATATGACTACTGCCATTTTTATTATATTTGCATGAAAATATTCACACATGTAGCTCAAACACCAGTAAATCTTCGTACAAAATCTTTATTTACGAAGTTTCATACTTTTCCACAAAAGAAATGAATGAAAACGTGATTTCCAGATTTATCGGCGCTGGCGTTGAAAGAAGCGTTTATATAACGTTTATTTGTCAATGCAAAGAAATTAATGTCGCTCTCGGTGAAATCAGAGCGAAAAGAGAAATGCAGGAATAGTTTTCGAATTACTTCTGACAGCAGACGCTTTTTCTGTTTATATCATTGTACTACCTATACTTAGATTATAATACATTTAAGGTATTCGAACATGGTGCATTAGTGATTGAAACGTTTCCAGATGATAAGATCAATTTCAAACTTTTTAGTATTTTCTAATGGTTGGACGCTTTCACATCCAACAAGTGCATCGATAATTCTGTCACTATACATAAATGTATATGAATAACCCTGTCAGTTCTAGTACTGGCTTGCTTCGATATTTTTGCATTCGAATGGCAGCGTAATTGATGACAGCAGGGTTGCCACAGTCCTCGTGTCACGACTGGTTGACCTTCGCTTTATCGAAAACTCGATAACATTGTCGGTTTCCGGTCAGTTGCCCACGCGTCGATGGAGTAATAAACTTTGTATTATATAACTATAATGACCCCGTGAAAGTTGCTGAAGCTAGTACGAAGTGGACGAAGTAATTAAAATTGTAATTGAAGATAACGAGAAACTGAAGATCAAGAAAGGAATATAGGTTACTGCACATGCTGGATACACCTATGGCCTCCACTTGCTTCACTGGAAGTAATGGAGCTGCTCGCAATTTGTTAAATTCATCCCAGACGGTCTTCATACAACAATATTAATTATACATCACCAACTAATTTTATCAAGCATTATCTCCAATTGTGCTCACTTTATTTTCTTATAAACTGGTATAATTGCCAAGGTGATTTGAAGCAAGTTTATCTATTGCAGAAATGTTCTACGAGGCATCGTTCAAAAGTTATTAACAAAAAACACGGATAAATGGGCGTGGCTACACTGGAAGAAGGCGTTGGCCGTGCTAGGCTCCGCCCACTCTCGGTCGGTCAAGGTCAGCGTTATACTAAGCGGTAGCCTCGCTGTGATTGGTCCGTGTTTCTCGTAAATAACTCCTGAACGGAGTCTCGAAGAACATTTTCGCAAAGGAGAAAGTTTCTTTAACTAACCTCAGGAATAACCACTTTCGGTAACAACATTTTGGAACAGTCTTTAGCGCCGCTATATCTGGTTTTACTCCACTTAGCCTCGTCACCGTGGCAATATCCGAGACCTTTTGACACAGTTCATCATTTGATCCGAAAGTTCCCGACCGGAGCGTGCTTAAAGCTTTATTACGTCCGCATAAAGCTGTCAATGCGCGCTTCATAATGTCCTGAGCCTGAGTTGTTTGCAAGGTGGAATACCACGCGCTGATCCACGGTCTGAGAAACTTTTAAACAGCATAAACATTTTGTTGCGCGCAGAGTATAGTATTGGGAGTTATGTGGAAGATAACGGCGGATAGTTGTCGGTGAACACGGTGGTTATGCGGTTTTATATAATACGGTCGTAATAACGCGTTCAATCGAGATCGATTCCACAGTGTATCGCACGGTGGTATATTGTTATTACGCACTTCGGTTGTTGCACAGTCGAGACGCGGATATTTCAAGTTACTGCTTTGCATTACACTGACCGAATGACTGTGGCGAATTGCTGAGAAACTGTTACGCACTGCCCAGTACCCTGGTGATCCTCGTTTTCGTCCGATTAATGAACTTTTCGGCTCTAGGAATTTTTCCCGAAGAAACCGTTCGATCTTTCGCATCGAGATTTTACACACGTAGTTGTGGATATTTTTACTACGCGCACTATTTCTTTCAAATCAAAATTGAAAAAAATGGCATTAGTAGGAATTTCTTTTATAAATACGTCCTTGGGGGGTCTAGATCTTTAGGAATTTTTTTCTGGAAAACCATCGAACTTTCTGAATTGGAATTTTTCATACGCATTCACTGGTGTTTGAAGTACACGCGTGATTTTTTACACGTGAAAATAATCAAAATTGCACGAGTCATAAATTCTCTCATAAACACGCCCTTGGAGGTCGGTATTTCGAGGATGTTTAATCGCAGATCTTTAGGAATTTTTTTCTGGAAAACCATCGAACTTTCTAAATTGGAATTTTTCATACGCATTCACTAGTGTTTGAAGTACACGCCTGATTTTTCCATAGCAACAATAATCAAAATTGCACGAGTTATTATTTTTTAAACATGGGTCGACGACTGCCCCCATTTAAGAAATTGCGGGAAAAAAGGGGAATGAATTTTTTGGAGCTGAGAAACCAGAGTAGCCCGTTAAAGGATCGGAACAACGGAACACAGCTACCTGTCGGAGGCTTGCGTAAGATAAATAGTGAGAGAACGAGAGCTCGTTACAGGCGGCGAGGTCCTGTTCTTTAACGAGAAGAGGTTGCTAGATCGGACCGGATCGGACCGGTCACCATCCACGCTGATTGGACGCTAATACCTGTCCGAGGTTTTGGTCACAAACCGGAGCAACAGCGGCCGCCGAGGCTTAAACAGAGAGTTTCCTTCTGAAATTCTAGGCTCGCGGTCTGCCCGCTCGTTTATGTAACGAGACGCCTAATCGCGAAGCCGCAGCCGGAAAAGATCGAATGATGCTGTTTGCGGTCTATCGATTGCGTCCCGACCGCACGGAGATCACTCGGACACGTTGATCGCATGATCTCGATGAGTCTCGATGATCCGCTCTATTATTCGAGCACGGCAATGCCTCGTCAAACGTCCCTGGTTCGATAAAATGATGAATAAACTGCTGATAAAATGTTCACAAAGGAATCAGGCTAAACAAAAATTGATTTCTTCAGTGAATAATTTGAATCGTTTGAAATAATTGTATATATTAATAATATATTAATTGTACAATCAGACTGATGTCCATTTATCACGAAAATGAAAGAAAAATATTCTACATATTATTCTCAATTTATTGAAATTAACCCTTTGCACTCGGAGCTATTTTAACTCGAAAATTAAACATTTTTATAGATATAATATGATTGATATAATACATCATACAACACTTAAATGTTTGATAAATGATTACATACCAACATATTTAATAATGAAAACAATATTTTTAATAATGGTACAGCAATTTTTAGTGGTGACTCTGAGTCACCACTCGAGTGCTAAAGGTTAATACTGAATGAAATACGTATTTCGCCTAATTATTTTGTGACGAAAATATACTAGATACCGTTTAAAGAAGGATCAGAAGAATAAAAAAAGAAAAGAGTCTCTACTATTTTCAATTAGTTAAAACGATTAATGAAAGGGAGCAACGTGACTGTTCGGAGCACGATCATATTGTTTCATCAGCAATATACAGAAACTACAAAGTGAAATGAAAGGGAGCAGCGCGGAGCCGGGCAAATTTGGTGGAATTATGAAAATAATCGTACAGGCGACAAACAAACGCGGGTCCCGGTATCTCCGTCTGTTTTTTCATTATTGCCGAATTTATATCATTCGCGATCGAACGTGACGTTATCGTGGCGATTCATTAACGGTTTTGCAGGGTCTGGGCTGTTGTCAATTTCGTCCGGGTAGGTGAAAGCCCCCGCGACTAGTCCCTCTCCCGTGGAGAGATAGAGAGGGAATTGCAGCAGTAAATCCAACGGAATCAGTGAATTACGAGTGGCGTGGTTTGCGCGTAAGGTGCAGCGTATATCTCGCGTTGGAAATTCTCGATCCTGGAAATTAACGTCGCCGGCTTTCTACGGGATTGTACCGAGACGGACCCGAGTCTGTCGTTGGTCTCCTAAGACCACTTCCGCTGTCTCGGGACACCCTGTTGCTTGTTGATGATAATTAAACTCATCGCTCGTTCTCGGTACACGCTCGAATCTCTCCTGGCCGACTTCCGACGATGCTTGTTCGCCTAAACGCGATCATCGTTCTTCCTGAACGCCTTTGCGTTCACCGATCCAACCACCACCGTTACGGCCACCATTTAATTTTCATAATAAATTCTAGCCGTTATTAATAATTGATCAAATCAATCGTGTATATTGTAGGAGGTTTATTTAAATGCTTGTTTATTCAATGACGGTTCATCACATAATGCAATTCGTTAAAGACTGTTATTTTACAATCGAATATCGGTTTTTAATAGCAAAGCGATCGTCGGTTCGTAATGACAACCAGCAGCAGACGATCGTCACCGACGATCGATTGACACCAACACATTAAAATATGTAAATAGATACCTACAATATTATATATTTTCTGAATTTCGTTTTGTATTTACTCTGGTAATGATGCAAGGGAAATAAAACATCAAATATCATAATTTATATTTAATATTGAATTATCGTATATTATACTACATTGCGAGTCATTTTTTTCTAAACAAAAATGCTTGGAGTGTAGTATAATATACGATAATTCAATATTAAATATTAATTATGATATTTTATAATATATATATATATATATATATATATATGAGACTATTATCATTATTATTCAGGATAATGGAGTACACGAAAATATGTTTCTCTGTAAACAATGAAAATTTTGTCTTTATTCCTTGTTTAACAACGAATATTTACACTAATTACAACCTTATCTGTGAACAAAGAAACGACAATTGATGTTTACTATTATCACTTCTCTATTTACACTACTAATTTTTGTTATACTTTTAAATCTTTGTATTTTTGCACCTGTGCTCTATTGCGTAGTCACTATCTATCTTTCCTCAATTCTCCTGCTAATCGTCGTCCCATCTATCGGTGATTAAAATAGAAGACGCGCGGAGCATGAGTAGCGCGGCAAATTCAGAACTAAAGAAAGTATACTTTCTTTACATATATATATATATTTTGGTTTGTTAGACACAATTTACCTTTGATAAAGGTTCAAACTAGAAGCGAAACGTTAATCATATTTGCAAAATAGCTAATTGATTAAAAATAGATGGAAACTGTTGCGCCGCAAAACATTAATTTAAAAATTCCAGATACTCTGAGCAATTCTGCTCGAGTTATTGATCGATGAGCAATCGTTCGCGACGAGGAAGTAAAGTTCAATCACGTTGTAATATACTCTAGATCTCCGGCGAGAAATCGATCTTGCCGCGACCGCGAACAGTATCGATTTAATAATATTCTGCGGTCGGTTTCGTCGGAAACTTTACACGTCGTGTAACCTAACAGTACATGAGAGGGGGTAAGTTCTTGAATACGTCTCTCTCTCTCTCTCTCTCGTTCTGGTGTTCACAACGTGTTCACGCATGAACACGGCCTTTTACGAGAACTATGCCGCGTGTCCGACTTCGCTGGAGCTGGGGCGCGGCGGGTTTAGGTGAACTACTTTAGAGGCCGGCCCCGTGTCGACAAGTTTCGATCGGTTTCGGTCTCAAAGGACCTAACTTTGGTATCGTTCAATTACCCATCGAGTTGCGCTAATTAATGCTCGGCGATCGGCTTTCCCCGTTAATCGCTCGTAAAACTTCCCCCCCCCCTCTCTGCCCCTCACTCCCTCTCACGGGATCTAGTGACATTCCGGCCTCGTCAAAGTCAGACGTCGCGCCGCGCACCGGTTTCGTGTGTTTCGAGACACGGGGAACTCTCTGCTACACCGGCGAGAAATACCGTGTTCTACATTGTTACGTATTTCCCGTTGCTGCACCGGCTAATTAAGATTCGACCTGCACGGTCGCAACAGGCCGGAAAATTCTACGACTGTCCGCGCTGCTGCGCGGAGAAAAACTGTTAATAAATCGATCTCCTTGAATAAATCATTTATACCTACGAGTATTATAAATGTTGTTAAAGTTGTCGATCGTGAGATTGTTAAAACAGATAAAGAGAACATGATTTCGGCGCAACGGTTCGATCAAATAAACAATTAAAGCAATTTTACAAATACAAACAGTACAACTTACTTCGGGAAAACTGTGTCAAATTGACACGAGGGACGGATGAGGATTAACCACCCACTATTTCCGCTACCTAATTTTTTCCGTCTAAGTGTTCAACCAGTAAGTGTTCTAATGTTAGAAATTTTCCAGCCAATTTTGGGAATACTACAATTAATGTTATTGGCGCACTGGTTGTTCGATCAATTGTAGACAATAAGCTTTGCAAAATATCACATGAAATTTGATCCAACGTTTCGGTCTGAATCTAGACCATTTTCAAGAATGTAAATTTTCTGTATTGCGTCTGTAAGAATTTATCAATTAATTAATATTAGAATTTAGATTTAGAATTATTGAACGTGTTTTGAGAAATAGAGCAGGATTTCAAACAATGAAATCCAAATCCTCATATGGAGCAATAAATCTTTTAAATCGCATTATTGCTAGCTCAAACACATTTTATAATAATTTTAATTTTTTCAATGGCACGTTATAGGCATTCAAAATGAAATTTCGTTGTACTATTCGTTAATAGTACCTATATTTGCTTAGTTTCACTCTGTCCATAATTATGTGAATTTTAGATTAAGACTTAAGATTAAGATTCTTTTCTATCATACTATATAATACTGCATACATTTGTATAAAAGGACTTCGGTCCGTTTAAAATAAATAATAATAATAATATATGGTTAGGCAAACGCATTCCCGAACAAGAAAAAAACACTAAGGTATTAAAAACGAAAACAAATGTATAAACTCACTTGCTTAGAAAAATGTACTAATTTAAATTCTTAAGAGTCGATGAACATGTGATATTTTGCAAATTTGCTTATTGTCTACAATTGATCGAACCAGTGCGCCAATAACATTAATTGTAGTTTTGAACAATTTTCGATCGAGATACAGAGAACTATTTAATTGAAAAGTTAGAATTAGGAAATCCCAGTTTCCAATACAGAGAAATTTTTGGAATACTTCACGACGATGATTCGGAGCTTCCGGAGCGTGCCGGGAGGACTGTCGCGGCTCGGGCTCAGCGGGTCCAGCTAGTTATAAGCGCGGTAACGCCTTCGGCCTGGATTCTAGAGCATGAACTTATCGGGAGCGAGGCGGCGAGCACTATCATTGCGCAAGCAACGACTCACAATGCCTTCGGTCCGAGCAAAAAGTGCTCGGCGAGCGAGCAAGCTGCTCTCGACCGATCGAACTATCGAGGGGATTGGTCGATCAGACTAGCTACATGATTTGTGTGTGTGTGTGTGTGTGTGTGCGCGCGCTACGTGCGCAGCAACCGTAGACTTCTCCGTGGAAAGGGAAATCGGCTTCTATCCACGCTCTGCGCGAACGCAGAATTTTTCCCCAACGGGTCAGCGCTTCATTCTGGGCCAGTTTTACAGCTACCCCCCCCCCCCTTCCTCGACCAATCCGCGATTTATGTTTCGTCGTCTGTGAGCCGACGATTAATAAATTACAATTAATCGTTCGGGACCGTTTTGTTGTTCCACCAGGCGAGTCCAGTAATTTCTCTAGCTTAGAATACTCTTTAAAATTGAATAATGTTGTTGCATTTTATTTTCACATGATACTGCAGTGTAAAAAGGTAAAATTTTTTTCTCGATTGCACTTGAAATATGTAATAAATTTATGATTTCAGCGCATGGTTTGATCAATAAACAACAACAAATTTGCAAATAATTAGCACATCATCAACGTTTCGATCACAATGTGGATCATTATCAAGAGAGACATTTTTGCGTCTGAAAAAACCAAATAAATATAATAATAGTTGAACAAAATATTGGGACACAGTCAAAAAGAACAAAAAAAAGAACGCAAAAGAAAGCACATATTTGTTGCGACAAAATAGAAATTTAAAAGAAGAATAATTAATGAGTTACGAAGACAGCGAACTTTAACCCATGATGGTGAATAAGTAACTGAACCATGTGAGAACTGAGCAGTGAAAACTCATGTGTATTTTAGGACAGGAGCGTTCTATGATTGGTTGATCGATATCGATCAATGAAATTGCAAAAACATTTATGGTGGCAAATAAGAATGGTAAATTAGACTTAATAAATACTTTATAAAAATCCAACCCAACACAATGTGAAAAATGTGAAAACAAAACAAAACATGCAATACTGCAGTGTTATTCACTTTTGCATTAGACTAATTTAATGCTACCACTAGCATTGGTTCGTTCGAGTTGAAATATTCAGTTTGAGAGATTGATATATTCATCAATTGAATTGTAGGAAAGTTTCACGGAAATTTAATAATCTTTGCAATTTATATATCATTATTATGCATTATTAAGGATTCCAGTAGTATTCTAAACCGGTGAATTTTGAGTAAGAATTATTCTTTCGATAAATCTATACTAGTACAATAATATATCTGGAAAATTGAATAATAATGGAATATTAATTATTGGATATACTACGCGTGCTTGTTTCTTCGGTGTTGATTGTTCTGAATGACAATGGGAAGTGAGAAGAGTTTTGCCATTGTTGCATCATCGTGAATACGGTATTTGTATATCCTCCACGAGAATTATTGATATAATTGGATCGATCAATTTGTAATCTGCAACCATTGCACCTCAAATACCGTTCGTAACTGTCGTGCCTCTGGGGAAAATTGGCTCTCCCTATAGCCCTTACTGTTATTCTGAGACAACCTGTCATATGGATTGGAATTCTCTCATTGTTTATGTCAATATTGACGAGAAAACTACGCTGTCAGTTAGGAACGAGCTACGTTGGCCTCCATATTTCGCTGCGCAGCATAACGAATTCGAGTTGCTGTCTCTTCAATCTGTAACGGAAAAATCATTTCTAGATTATAATCAACACGCTGAAATTAATCGTTTCGGTGAATCAAGAAGCAAAATTGTAAAGGCATGTCTGTTGCAACAGTTGCATAAAATCTGCAATGTAATGTCAGTTTCTATTTTTACAAATAATTATAAATCCATCTTTATTAGCTTCCTGTTTCGAGGAATCATCAGATTAACTTGGAAAAGTTTCATCTGGATCATTCGCGTTTGCGTTTCATAAACGATTATTCGTTGTTCATTGATTTCAACGTAATCATCCCATCTGTGTGAACTGAAAATTACTTTTCCGGCTAGTTATTTATCAGGTAATTGAATGGCGAAGAGGACACGCGGCCCCACTGTTTTGCCATTGAACAAATAATTGCTTTTTTTATTGTCACCCGAATTTCCACCCCATTTCTACGGAAGGTGTCCCGACGCATCCGTTAGTGAAATCGGAGATTTCGCCAAAAATTGCGAAACAACTACCGAAAATATTTGCAGAAAAATGGTCGCAAAAAACAAACAACTCTCCCACCGGTTTTTGCGTCGAACTTTATAGCTCGTAACCGTCCGAAAGTTAAGGCTCTAGTCAGAACAGCCATTACAGCCTGCCGAGGAATTCAGGTTTCACCCGTCAATCTCTGTCTGGCTTTAAAAATCGGTTGGGGGAAAAAAGGAAAATTGCTTTCTCTCTCGATGTTCAAATTTGCTTGGTTGTTCAGCCGATTTGGCAGATGAAGTCGACACATAAACAGAGTATAATAACTCGGGCCAATTACCATCGGCGTTGCTCACTTCGATCTCGACTTCAAAGATTCACTAAAAAAAGGCTTCAAAGGCGTCTCTGGCACGATACGTTTCACTGTGCTAATTAATGCCTCTAATGACCTGTTCCTGTGAACGAGTCCTCGATATCACAGAAAATATAAATAATCGACGTTCATCAAACTTTTCAGAGACATTTTCTGTTGACACCGTTGATTAAAGATGCATCGTGACCATCACTTATTAAACATTTATGGAATGGAAATATTCCACGTCGATATCACAGAAAATATAAATAGTCAATATGTGATGGTATCAGCGCACAGGTTCGATCAAAATCAAAAAACAAGCAATCTTGCAGTTAACAAAAGCCCAACGTTTCGACCCTGATATGAATCATTTTCAACAGAAGAAATTTTTTTTCTGCGTCTAAAAAATTAATATTACTGTAATATGTGTTAAACAAATCAACCAATATGAAATTAACAAAATCCTATGTATGTACTGCTTTCATTTCTTAACCTTCACATGGTTTCAGTACAGTTTCTACCGGCAATGTGTCAGTTTCTTTCTGAAATTTCATATTGGTTGATTTGTTTAACACATATTACAGTGATATTAATTTTTCAGTCGCAGAAAAAAAATTTCTTCTTTTGCAAATGATCCACATCAGGGTCGAAACGTTGGGATTTTGTTAACTGCAAGATTGCTTGTTTCTTGATTTTGTTTACTTGATATTTTTTACTTAACATTTACGATCGACACAGCATAATTTGTAAATAGTCGACGTTTATCAAACTTTCGGAGACCTTCACTTATACCAGGTCGAAAGAAACGTTCTAATTTTCGTGTTGAAACAGCTCCGAGTGCAACGGACAAAAAAAAGAAAGATCATAGAAGAAAATGTCATAAAACTCAATGGTAAAAAAAGTTGATTTTCATTTTCCCTGGCGAAAACAACTTTCCGCACAAACCAATCGTTTTTTTTTTTTACGTAGACGGATTTTGTATTTTCCGTTGCGTTTACATTCTGAAGGGACGCAGTCCCGTTGCAAGAGTTAGAGGGTAGCAACCCTTCCTCCTCCGGTGGATTTATTTAGGTAACTCCGCGAACTCGTTAAAACGTCCCTTTGTATGAGGGAGGTGTGGTTCTCCTCTGGTTCGTTACTGTGACTTCTATCTCTGTTTGAGAGAAAGTTTCTTTCCTGTTAATTTGTTTGTTCTCTGTGCTATTTACGACAGACTAATCCCCCACAAGTCGACGTTGATTTTTCAAATAACTTTTTTCTTCAACTGTCTCGTGCTTGATCGATCGGATCGATTCACCTCAGAAACTTCGACGACGAATATGAAATTGAGAGGCCTATGGCTGTGCTGCAGTTTCGCACGGTGCAACGTCGCCGTTGCACGTGTGTGCACGTGTGTGTTTGCGATTTCCCGGTGGAGTCGTAACCAATTAAATTGTCAAAGGCAGCTTTTGCCGGCAGCGTAACAGAACGCCGTCGTGTTTTACGTAACTGTCCCCCACGCGTCGTCCAACAACGAAACAAAGTCACTTCTTCAAGAACCGGCAGAAATCCCGTGCTAAACACGCGATCATCGTCTCGGACAATGCTGTCTTCCCGCGGCTCTCTCATCGCAATCTTACTAATTGCTCGATGCAAGAACAAAAACAAAAGAAACCTGTCCTCACTCGAAAATTGTCTCTCGTACTCATCAAACTTCAGAAATCCAAGAAACTGTCTGCACACCGAGAAACAAAATTTCTTGATATCTTTCTTTAACTTCTCGTTCATCTCCAAATTATCTATGGAAATTCTAATTTTCTGTTTATCGATTAAATTAAACCAAATAGAGAAGAATCGATAGATTTCTAGAGAAGAATCGATAGATTGTTCATAAAGAAGATTCTACAAACACGATTGGATAATTTCAATTTATTTGAATGTTCTTGTCGCATAGATACACTGTTCTATTATTCAAGTGTGCATATCATGTGTGTAACTGTGAACGATATTTAAATTGTAATAGAATAGGTAAATCGTAAGAAAAATTCGAAGAGAAATGGAGTAAAATCGTACAAATTTAGAATTGTTTAGAGGGTCTTATTGTAATTGAAATTACCAGCCAATGGCAGAGTCTTTGCAGAAATAGTATTAATTAGAATATGTAGGGCGGGCAGTGGCTCAGGCACCTCTAGAAATGTTCCATGTACTATCTAATACTTGTAACCCACCTTGATAAACTGTAGGTCCCGTCGCGAAATAATTTTAGCGAAGAGTTGAGAGCGACGTAAAATAAATAAATAAAAAGAAAGCAAATTACAATTTGCAATGTCCCTAAGATTTTCCCATGGAAATCACCGACACGGTTTTCACCGGATTCGAGATTTGTCCGACAACGGTTTTAGATTCGTTGTCGGACAAATTCGTTATCAGTGAAATCTGTAGTCGACGAAAATGTTGTCGGTGAAATTTGTGTCGTTGATTTCCAATGGGATCCGATTTGCGAGGGCGTCACCTCTTGGTCAGCGATTTCTAAGATCACGGGGGAAAGAGCGATCGAGCGATCTATCGTCGGCGCGATTCGAGCGAGCAATAGCCGCGCGGTGTTGTCGCGGCCCGTTAATATATACGCCGGTGTGTCGGTGCACAGGTATGGACAGGTAACGCACACGTTCGCAGGTATACAGGTTCCTCTGTGCAAACGGCAAAGCAGCGGCGCGGCGGTGCCCACGTCGAGCGGAATGCAGTTATTATTCAACGTTTACGCGACACGCTCGCCTGCCCGCGTACCAACTCGCGCCGGCGTCATTAATATGCGGTTAGGCATGCAAAAGAATTGTAGCGTATCGTGCTCGGAGGCCGCCAGAAAAATATCGATATGGTGAACGGGAACGATTACGGTGGGACCCCGTGTCTTAGATCCAGCCTTCTCCCTCCACCCCTCTGTTCTCGGTCGCAATTTTCGCTGCACATTTCTCTACGCTTTTCCGATCGGTGCATTTTTTTTTCTCTCTTCTAGTCCGACATCTGCACCACAGCAATTTAACGAATTACGCCCATTCGAAATTTTACTGCTGCACGTTTAAACCTTTGCTTTAACACGAAAATCAAACGTTTCTTCTGACATAAAATATTTACAATCTCTATGATTTTCTTTTCTTTTTTTGTATATTGTCACGTCCGGTGGTTCAGCCGTTATTAATAATTGATCAAATCAATTGTGTATAGTATATATTTTCTGAATTTCTTTTTGTATTTACTCTGGTAATGATGCACGGGAAATAAAACATCAAATAGCATAATTAATATTTAATATTGAATTATCGTATAGTATACTACATTGCGAGTAATTTTTTATCGAAACAATAATATATGTTAATTCACTATTCAATATTGATTATGATATTTTATGTTTAATTTCCCGTGCACAATTAGCAATACAAAATGAAATTTAGAAAATATATAATATACACGATTGATTTTATCAATTATTTACAACGGTTGAACCACTGGACGTCACAATATACAATATTTAACGACGGTTCTATATGGTAGATATGAAATTGATACAATACCTCGTACAATACTTAAATGTTTAGTAATTGTTTCGACACCGACGTAGCTAATAATGTACACAATATTTTATAAATAATAGTACAGCAATCTTTAGTGACACCTCGGAGACGCCTCTCGAGAGGGTTAAAAATGGAAATGTTCTACTTAAATTTTAATTATTTTCTTTCTTTAAGTAATAGATGATAATACAGCGGTTTGTTTTTCAATCCTTTGAACGTTGCAAATTTTTCACAGACATTGTTATCGTACGGTTACTATATCGATGTACACCTGGTTATATCGGAACAGTTAATTATCATAATGAACGTATTTATATTGATAATTACCCGAAGTAATAAAGCCACAAAGTAAGTGCGTATCTGCATAACATCACGACTGTGTATAATATGTATAACAATGCTGGATCCCGTAGAAATAATAGGCAATGATAGTCCTTCCAGCTCCAATTAATTAGATCGTGAGATATTTGAGAGATTCGAGCGAGGTATGTACTTTGAAAAAGTCGGAAGAATTTATGGCATTCGATCACCTACAGGTTTGATAAGTATATGATCGATTAATGAGAGGGCGGAGACCATGCAGCAAAATATCTCTGTTACACAATTATTGTAACCGCCACATTAATGAAAAACTAGAAAACTTTCTTAAGGGACTTTAATTCTGCGAATTGAATTTCAACGAATTGCGCTCAATTTAATATTTTATTTCCGGGAATTTCATCGCAATATTTGTGGATATACGATACCGCGAAATTTTTTGCCTTTGCGAATGTATTCGCAATTGGTAAATTCAATTACAGCGAGCATTTCACTGGGTCCAATTTCATCGAAACATTCGGAAAAAAGTTTCAGTAAATATTTTCTACTGCAAAATTTAATAGCAAAGAGGTTTTATCATTGCACTTGAGAAGTTCCCGAAAAGGGTTCAACTGCATCTTCCCGCGAATTCCCAGAAAATTGCAACCCGGTGGACGTCGATTTGCTTGATGCGGCGAGGTGAATGGTTTCGCATACGCAACCGAAGGCGGAAAGTGAAATAACGAGGATGTCGTTCGGTGAACGGACGAGCTTCATTAGAAATCAATCTGCACGTAACGGTACGAAAATGTTGCACACTCCGTTTCCGGTGAAATTTCAACGCGAGCCTCGAAGGTTCTCTTTCTGCGTGTTTCGGCGAATTTGAATCTCCCGCTGATTTTCACCGGATGACCATTGATTCCGGTTATCGGGAAGCTCCGCAGCCGCGTAAATGTGGTTTTAATGAAATTTCATTGTTACCACTGCTCTACATTCCGATTCGGGGAATCGAACATTTTTCGGTTAACAATGAAAAAGTACACTATTCGAACCCCTTTGCATTCACCGATCGTTCTCGGTAAATCCATATTCTATGTGCCCTAATCGAGATGCCCGTGGGAATTTAATTGTATAAAATAAATAAATCACACTGTTACGTGAAAATCCAACTGTTTTGTAAAAAGCAGCGGGCCTCTATGGAAACCAAAATAATCTCGATGCTGTTTACAATAAATTCAACGAAACATCGTGTCCTGTACGAATTATTTTCGTTGATTAATGCCGAGGTAAAACCAATATTAGTACTGACGGGATTTATATTCAAATGCATTTTAAAATCTGTTACCTACGGCGCAATTGTAATTATTACAGCTGCTTTCTTCAGACAAATTTCGACTGTGTAATATGAATTTTCACAGGGAATCGCGTGGACAAAAATATAAATTATACCCACTGTTCTCGTATCGAATAAATTCCGTTTAATTGACAAATAAATTCCCTTTACCTGCGAACAAGTGATCGGTACAATTTTACGATATATTTTATCGTAAAACAAAAGACTTCAAAGGTGCTTTGAAATTGATCAATTAATTCCAGAAAAAAAAAGAAAAGTGGAATGTCTCGGTAGCGATTTTGATCTGGTTTTTGTCGGTTTAAGTATGAAAACGTAACCCCGGAGAACGAGGCAAGTACTTTCCAGATTTAGCGTGTTATATCGAAATACCAGAGGCATTCCGGCCGCTTATTCATGAATGGCTGCTCGCGATAATGATTATTCCGTCACCTTATTATGCCGCGCAAACAAACGTCGGCTGCGTAGAATTGCGCACCGTTTCGCGGCAACGATAGTTTACCCTAATTAATACGGGATGTTAACGACACCGCAATTGAAGGCAACGTCGAACAGCACGAAAAGAATCTTATTTTCGTTGTACCGTTAAGGTGCGATCTCCTTTGCGCGTCGGGACGCAGCGTTTTGTTATCACAGCACCTTTGCGACTGCGTCCAGACGCGTGCGTCTACGCCAAAAAACAATATCGCCTTAAGGTTGGTTCTACACGTTCACACCAGCGCTGCAATTTATGTTTTTTTTTTTTTTATTATTGAAAGCTTAATTAGAACTCCCCATAGGGGGTTATAAAGCTATACATTAGTAATATACATCTTACATTTGAACATTAGTAATGTAGGTACAGTAGAACACATTAAGTATATAAAAACTTGAAAAGAAAATAACATGCCTCAAAAATCAATTTATGTTTTCTAGTCCTTTTTTTAATTAATTCTTTAACCCTTCGCTGCATGATTTTTTTAATTGCAATGAAAAAATTGAAAGAAGGTCAGTTTTTGTGTTTTATTTAACCCTCGTTCGTTCCCCAGAGTGGAAATTCACCCATTCAATATTTTCCGATACTGTAAAATTATGCATCCTTATATGTCTACGTCGTGAGATGTATTTCTTTAAAATGTGATGCTATAAATGAGACATAATGTGTTGTTTTAACGTGTAAAATAAAAGTGGGTGAGTTGTTATCCCAACCTCTTTTATGCAGCCATTTTTTAGGAAAAATTGAAACATTCTCAGAGATATAAACATAAATAAACACATTGTTAGTTTACTATATACCAGATTTGTTAACTGTATCAGATATGATACATTATGCAGCGAACGGTTAAAGTTTCTTGCCTTAAAATCAAATTAAAAATTGTTCATTTGTTACTTACTTAGTAGTTCTTCGGATAAGTTTCTTGCCTTAAAATCAAATTGAAAATTGTTCGTTTGTTACTTACTTAGTAGTTCTTCGGATAAGTTTCTTGCCTTAAAATCAAATTAAAAATTGTTCATTTGTTACTTACTTAGTAGTTCTTCGGATAAGTTTCTTGCCTTAAAATCAAATTAAAAATTGTTCATTTGTTACTTACTTAGTAGTTCTTCGGATAAGTTAAATCACCGATATCTTTGAAATATTCATAATATGACGAATAAATTTTGAATAGAAATGAATAAATTTTATTTGGTAGATTCTCTTATGTATTTACTATATATCCAAAAAACGCAATAATGGAAGTGCGAGCCACGGGTGGTACGCAACGTCTCAGCTTTTCAACTTGTTTCCTCTTTGAAGTTCTTGAAACTTTCAGCGAGACCCAAATTTTGTGAATAATTTATCTGGACGCAACGCTGGAATATATTGTGTTTTATATGCTCTAGATTCAATGCAGTTCCATTTTATGTTCCAGACGCTTCGAGTGAATGATGAATGGAATAAAAACTGTGCGATGAGGCAGCGGAATATAGCCACAAGGAGAAAGCAATCGATAATACCTCTGGTACAGAGTTTCTTTTAGCACGGTGCAGTATGCCGAAAATATTTGACCCACACTGTATTCTCATTTAGCAGCCATCCAGTTTGATACGCCGAGGATAGCCTTTGACGTCATACATAAAGGACATGCTTGATCAAATATGCATCTTGAAGCTATTGATCGTAACATTTTCATCTGGCCGGACTGTGTATTTTTAAATGGCGAATCAGACTAAATAACAGATGCATTAAAGAACTAATAAATTACTCGACAACATGGAAATTCTCCTAACTTGATAAATCTCGAATGGTTGGAAAAAGTCGCCAGTCAAGATAAAAGTCAACTAACTTCACTGCACGACTACATGCTTACATCTCCAACAACAGCGACAAAAGATGTCATATTGCCTTCAGCCAGGAATTTCTCTTTCAAGCTGTTCATTCCCTGACATGCCTCCATTCGAGTATCATCTCCTTGTGTTGTTACTTTGCAAACATAAACGCCTCCAGACATTTATTTAATGGCATATTGTCACAGCCTCCATACAAAATGACACAAGACATTCCAATTTTCATTCCACAATTTTTGACTATAGACAAATTTAACAATAATAGAAATTATCAATGTGATTTTCAAAGATTTTGGCTTTAGATAAGTTGCATAATAATCGAGATATTTATTTAATGGTATACTGTCACAGCTTCCATCCACAATGACACCAGACATTCCAATTTTCATTCCACAATTTTTGACTATAGACGAATTTAATAATAATAGAAATTATCAAAGCGTTTTTTTGCAAAGATTTTGGCTTTAGATAAATTGCATAATAATCGAGACACTTATTTCATGGTATACTGTCACAACCTCCATCCACAATAATACCAGACATTCCAATTTTCATTCCACAATTTTTGACTATAGACGAATTTAATAATAATAGAAATTATCAAAGCGTTTTTTTGCAAAGATTTTGGCTTTAGATAAATTGCATAATAATCGAGACACTTATTTCATGGTATACTGTCACAACATTCCATCCACAATGACACCAGACATTCTAATTTTCATTCCACAATTTTTGACTATAGACAAACTTAATAATAATAGAAATTATCAAAGTGTTTTTTTTCCAAACATTTTGGCTGTAGATAAATTACATAGTAATCAAGACAATTGCAGAATAATTCGACAATTTTTGTCTATAGACAAATTTAATTATAATAGAAATTTATCAATGCGTTTTTTAAAAAAATTTGGCTATAGGTAAATTGCATAATGATAGAAATGATTAGTGACTTGAATGTAAAATTTATACGTATACGCTAAAGCGATTGTTTTGTTCGCAGAAAATGCTAATGCAATGTTGTTAGCGATGATCGAGAGTGCAGTGGTTACACTGGATTTGTGTAGCAGTCTTACGGCCACAATGCAGTTTTGATTATATCTGTCGACGACGCGTGCCCACATTTACATTCCAGGAAACTGACCGCGACTGCCGAGCTAAAATTGGCAGCGTTTTCCATCGGACTGTCGTCACATCCTGTCGGTAGTTTTCGGTATAGTAACACAGGCCAAGTGCACGTTGCTCAGTTTTCCAGAACGGCGAAAGCGGTGCGCATGCCACGAGCGAAACAGTGAGCGAAACGTTGCACGATTTTCGATGATAAAGCGATAGAAAGCGACCTAGCGTTCATGTAACAGCAATTATGCACTTTTGGCGATCGTTGTCGTCGGCTGATAAATGCCAGCCCGGTTCGACCTCACTTAAAAAAAAATTTTATCTCGCCGGAGAATGAATGTCTCGATTCCGAATAAACGGGTTTGCTTGTTCGGTGATTACGGCGTCGGGCCGCGATCGAACCCCAAGATTTTCTGTCGGACGATTCTGATTAATTGCAATAGTAAATCTGGTGGAATGGAGTGGGCATTTTAATTCACAGCGATAGAAATATATTTGGCGCATTCCTAAACTATTTTGTCAGAAATTTCTTTATTAAATTTATAAAACAACATAGGATATTCGGGGAAAATAAAAATTGGGGGTAGACAGAAATTGGGAGATGCGGGAAGGTGCATATAGAAATTTGAGGAAAGGAGTTTGGTGCGTGTAAAAGTTTGGTGCAAAGAAATGAGGGGATATAGAAATTTTGTGCATATAGAAATTGGGGGAATGCAGACAAATGCGATCAAAATTAGGGGAATGCAGAAAAGTGCATATAAGATTTGGGGGAATATAGAAATTTGGTGCATATAGAAATTGGGGGAATGCAGAAAAGCGTATATGGAAATTGGGAGAATGCAGACAAGTGGGTATAAAAATAGGGGAACACAGAAAAGCGCATACAGAAATTGGGAGAATGTAGACAAGTACGTATAAAAATAGGGGAATGCAGAAAAGTGCATATGACAATTGGGAGAATGCAGAAAAGCGCGTATAGAATTTGGAAGAATGCAGGAAAAAAGCATATAGAAATTGGGGGATTCAGAAAAGGGCATATAGGAATTAAGAGAATGCAGACAAGTGTGTATGAAAATAGGAGAATGCAGAAAAGTGCATATAGAAATTAGGGGAACGCAGACTAGTGCGTATGAATATAGGAGAATGCAGAAAAGTGCATATAGAAATTGAGAGAATGCAGAAAAGCGCATACAGAAATTGGGAGAATGCAGACAAGTACGTATAAAAATAGGGGAATGCAGAAAAGTGCATATGACAATTGGGAGAATGCAGAAAAGCGCGTATAGAATTTGGGAGAATGCAGGAAAGTGCGAATAAAAATAGAAGAATGCGAAGAAGTGCATATAGAAATTGGGGGTGTGCAGAAAAGCGCATGCAGAAATGAGGAGAGTGCAGACATTGGTGCACAGGACGTTCTTCGCAAAAAATGAGTTCGCACGACCGAAATGGGACACGGTGGGATTGCCCCGCATAAAGATCTAGGTAAAGCGTTGACAACCGGCGGAATGTAGGTCGAAACACGCACCGGTGCATACAGGGTTTTTACTTTCTTGATTGTGCTTTTGTTGGTCGGATATCCGCGGCAAAAACGGAGATAAGAAATCAAATGCTGCGCAATCAGCAACGTTCACTTGTCGAATACCTTTCATATTGGCCTTTCCGTTCCAAGGTAAGGGTGATATACATAACATGTGTCGACGTTTTTTGTTCTCCCTTACAGATTACGAGAACAAGTGTTATCATCAATCACGAAGGAAATTTTCTCGGAATTGGCAACCTGCAGGCAATTTCTTCGATCGAACTGTTCGTGTTTTCCGGAAATTGATAACTCGAAATTCCCAATTGGGGTATCCAGTTGTTATAAATAGAGTGGGAGAGAGGGAGATAGAGAAAGAGAGCCTGGTGGTGGAGTATGTAGCGGAGGAATTTTGTTACAGATGTTCGGGCCAGGCCATCGAGCATTCCTCGATTTCCACGTTAATGGGTGCACACCTGTTAACACGGCTCGCGTGTACGATAATTGCGCTTCGGACTCTCTCCTCCGTCCATCGAACGCAATCAATTCCATCGGGCACACCACACAGGGGGTGATCCCTTTTCACCCATTTGTGCGCCATTTACTCTTTCCCATTCGAGATGCCAGCCGATTCAGATTCGCGGTCCAGCGACCGGCCAAATGGTCCGATTAGAATTTTAAATATCCATTCTACAACCGAGATACTCCGCTAGCAGTGTGTATTTCTCTCTCTCACACACACACTATCTCTCTCTCTCTTTCTCTTTCTCTCTCGTTGTCTCTCGGATAAATCGATTAGGGTCTCGATCGGAATTTTAGATACACCCAGCTTCTGAAGATATTCAGATAACCAGGCCTGTAAATTGTACCGAGCAGCGTTAACAACCGTCGAGAGTCGCAAAACCAGGGATCTTCGGGTTGCGAAATGTGCCGAGGGAAGTTGCAATTTGCGGACGTCGTTCGGTCCTGACGATCCACCGCGCCGAGAGGATCGAGAGCTGATCGACCATTCCCTTCGGTGATTCGATTGTATTTAAATGCGACGATGGCGTATTAGATCCCGAATGGACCGCCGGTCTCGTTCACTATGCTCGATGTCGAGATTAATACCTTTGCAACGAGCCACGGGATATTATCTTTCGCAAATTCGTGCTGCTACCGACACGAAATTCCTTAGGACGTAATTGACGTCGATCCATCCTTCATCAATGTCCCAATCGTTGTGAATTGATTTGTTTCTACTTTGTTTTTTTTTTATCAGATTGTTGATTCAGATCTGATTGTACAATTAAATAGTTTAGTGGGCAATTTCTTAATGTGCCTGAGTACAATGTCGTTGAATGACATCTTACTCAAAGGTTATATAAAATCGAAACTTAATTGTTGATTCAGTTGAATCAGTAATTCAATGTTGATTCAGTAAATCGTTTAGTGGGCAATTTCTTAATGTGCCTGAGTACAATGGCGTTGAATGACATCTTACTCAAAGGTTTAATAAAATCGTAACTTAATTGTTGATTCAGTTGAATCAGTAATTCATTGTTGATTCAGTAAATCGTTTAGTGGGCGATTTCTTAATGTGCCTGAGTACAATGTCGTTGAATGACATCTTATTCAAAGGTTTAATAAAATCGAAACTTAATTGTTGATTCAGTTGAATCAGTAATTCATTATTGATTCAATAAATCGTTTAGAGGATAATTGCTTAATGTACCTGAGTACAATGTCGTTGAATGACATCTTATTCAAAGGTTTAATAAAATCGAAACTTAATTGTTGATTCAGTTGAATCAGTAATTCATTGTTGATTCAGTAAATCGTTTAGTGGGCAATGTCTTAAGGTCTGGGTAAAACGTTGAATGATATCTTGTTCAAAGGTTTAATAAATTCGAAAGTTGATTGTTTGTTGAGATCAGGGTTATGGACAGGTTAAGGGTTGATCCAGGATTTTTGATCTCCGAAGAAAGAAACCGAGCACAAAGGCAGGGCAAGCAACGCACCACGAGTAGTTCGCTTCGGCAACTAAACTCGAAAGTATCTTACGCAATCGTCGGAGCGAGATAGTGTGGGCTACCGCTCCGTCCAGCTCGGAGCTGCCCATCATTTCCGTGTTCTGCAGGCTGGTTGGTCGCGAGCGCATACTACTCGCCTCAATCCGTGTGCACCTCGACGATCAACTGCATTGTCTACGTTCCCGGTTTCCCTTAACCGCTACGACTCCATCAGCCATTGCAATCTCACTGCCAATTTTAATCTCCTGCATCCCTCGTTGGATAAATCGAACGACTGACAACTCTGTCCACCTACACAATATTTATTACTTGCTCGATTCTACTCTATATTAACGCTAAACTATTACATTTATTGATAAAAATTACAAGAATGCAATCCAATATTTTAGTCATTTCTATCTCCTTTATCTCCATTTTTATCTAATAATACATGGTTTGAATTAAGCAACTCATTCTATCATAAACATTTTATTATGAACAGAATTATATAAAATGAACGTGACGATAAAATACACGTCTGAACTGAACGAATTATGTCGAAAGAGTGTGAGAATCATCAGGTCTATTAAATCAATGTATAAATGTCGCAAAAGTTGAGGAAAGTGTGGATGATTTCATTTGAATTTAATCACGCAATATATAGATAAAATTGTTTATTAAAAACAAAAAAAAAAGGAATCGTTCCTATCCGAAGAAATAAATCTGTTGATTCAATAAATTTGGGAATTTGCAATCCAATAATCGTGAATAAAAAATGGCTCGCCCCGTAATTATTTAACTGACCATTTGTAGGACGCTTGACTGCATTATTGCAACAGATTATCGCTTTTCATTTTTACATTGCAAAAGACCTGCGGTTGGGCATTGCAATCTACAGTTATCGCACATTGTCGAGTAGGGAGGATTTATTAAATATGTTAACAATAATCATAAACAGTATTGTTTTTTAATTTAAAAAGAAAAGGAAGATACGAAATAAATGGTGATTGCGAAATAAATCGTGGGTGTTCTTTCAAAGAGCAGTTATGGTTGCATTTTCCAGATATACCGCAGATCGCATGCCGCACGCATAGACAGTCAGTCATTGTCTCGATGAATGCTGTGAAAACGACGTTGATATCGCGATAGAAATCTCGAAGCTTTATTTCGCAGCTAGCTGATCCAACTTTATATAATAATTACTTTCTTATGCTAATCCCTCCCCCGGCACTTTCTGCTTCGTGTTTATGGCACGCACCGATCCACGTCAACGATATTTAAGTCATCGGCAACGGGCCGCGTTCATGACAACCAAGCGACGTTGTAACCGTAAAAGCGAAATATAATTTCCGTGTTCCTGCAACGGTTGCACGGTCACGCATACACACGCGTGTTCACGTTAGACTGCACCTATCGCATGCACTCCTGCTGCACCGTGGCCACTATACTTCGAGAATGGAAGAAAATCATTGCGAATTATCTACGCGAAACAGCATTTTAAAAAGCTGTATTAAAATCAGAATTTGAAAAACGAATCGGTACTTTTAGAAAACATAATATATATGAAGTAATAAATTGTCCACGTGCAAAGAGCTTATAACTTTTCATCCGAACCAGTACCGTTCGTAAAGTTAATAAATTCCAGTCGCCAGATGATTAAAAATAACTGAGGTATGAACGTTACGTCCGAGCAATATTATTTCTTTATTTGCATAATAGATTTATCTCCTTTTTCCAACTTTCCTCGGCCAGCGATCGCTCTTGCTTAACTCGGACTGAGCGACGTCGTGCAACGCCAAGTACAATTTTTAATTAACCGATAACGCTACGGGTGAATAACGAGCTTTGTTTTCGTTAATGACGTTTCCAGGTCGCGAAAGAAAATTTTCTCGAAAGAAAATTTTCTGCGCACAACGGCGCGCTGTGTATTTGTCTTTTATTCCACCGATCGTCTGCCGCAATATCGCCGGCAGCTTGCGCGATCAGGTCGCTCGGCGACTTTCCTCTGGACTGGATCACGTCTATGATGCCACTGAACTAGAATCACCGTTTGCGTGCGCTGCTCGCTGACCGGCTCAGTCAATAATTAACGCATCGATTATGTCTGGACAGCCGATTTCATGCATTCAAAACGAGTTGGTGTCATTTCAAATAGTAAACACATTAAAAGAATTTCAATATACCGTTATACTTATTCCGCGGATGTTTATGAAAACTAAAGAAAAATGTTCAAATAGAATGTGCTCTCATCCCTTAAATCTAAAAATGTAAATAAGCCGGGCCTTATATGCGTTTGGTTCTGCCTTTGTTAATTTAATTGTCTTGCTTTCAGTTAAAACAAATGTAACTTCCACAAATATAAATTACAACGAAGTGTAAGAGCTATATTTCATAGAATCAGTAAAGAAAATTGTTTAAAATGAGTATCAGTCGAGGAACTGTCCTTTAACTTCAAATGAAACACTTGGTTGGCGACAAAATTGAAAAATAATTCGGAGTTCAATGGGTTAATAATTGTAAAAGATAATTCCAGTATTGAACAATGGTTTTTAGTTCGTTTCAGTATCGATCTTATCCATTCGTTTCATAATAATCACGCTGAACAGTATGTCCCTTGAAGAATCTCTAAAACCGAGTAGTGATGGATAGAAACGACTCTCGAATTCGGAATAAGCGAATCTCCTCTGGAACAGCGTTTAAATCACTCTGGTTCAGCTTGGAGAGAACTGCAGGCTGTTTAGAGCGGCCATGCATCGATTTCCCTGAGATTGGAATTGGAGTTAGGGTTGCACCAGCCGACGCGGTATGCGTATGCTAATTGATTGTGCAACGTTCTTCCGGTCTGTGAGCACACTAGGCCCGAGGGTGGGTAAAACGACTGGACTATGTCTCTCCACGCCTAGACGCTCGTTTTTCCCTTATCGTTCCTCCTTTCTCTGTGACCCGGGGCCCGTCGCGCGAGGAGCAAGACACAGTTTAGCCGGGACTCTTTATATGTGGCGATCGGTAGAGCACCATGCCCAAGAAAATGCCCCGGTTCACGCTTTGGAAATATCCTCGATCCGGCCGGCCGGCCCCGCGCACGAAAGTTAACGAGTTTCCACCGCGAGCTCGTTAAACATCAGCTTTCCGTCGTGCGTACGTGTCACACTGATTGGCCTGGCCTGCACTCGGCGAAATGGAGCAACCATCTCGCCGAGAAATCAAACAGCGCCAACACGAGATCGAAGAATTAACCCCCATAATAACCGAACAACTAACCCTCGTCCATTTCTCCACACTCGATTTCAGATTCCAGTCATTTTCTGCACAGCTCCGAGAAGTACTACGGGTCTTTAGGGCTCGATTGATGGACCAGCATCGGTAAACTGGGATCAGGGACTCAGAGAACCCACAGTAAACAATACTAATTTCGTCAAATTACTATTATAATTTATAATGATTTGTGCATGGAACTTTGTTAGGGATATGCGCGACACTTTCCCGAGTAAAATGAGTACCAACACGATGCGATTAGAGGCTTATTTGATTGATTAAATCAGGATTAAATCAGGACTATCCGAACTGATCGGATTTTACTGCCACGGTGATGGATTCCGTTTTTGACGATTATTGGCGTCTAGTGAATGATTAGTACTTTATCGATTAGTTTGTTTGATTAAAGATCGCTAACAGTATTGAAGAAATTGTTTGGAATGGTAGGAAGCTGTCGTTCGGAAAAAATTGAGTCAGGATCACAATGCGCCTCGGTCGGTGCGCATCAGAAGATTCTGCAGACGGCGATTATGCTGTCGCATACTTCCACTATCGTCCCCAGCGCAACGGCGTGCAACGGACACGCGTTTCTCACGGATCCCCCGCTGCGACGCCGCGAAAATTTCTCCGGTTTCACATCCTGATGTTACATAAAAATTAGAGCATTGGCGTCGCGCGTCCTCGTCCACCTCTTATCGTAGTTTCTCTAGCTCGAGGTCGCAGAAGGTCCTCTTCGGGGCCTTCAACTCGAGCCACAGCCATGTTATGGTTGTATCTACTGACTCTACCCTTCAGGTTCAGGGGACTGTAACAGTTAGGAACCTTCAGCTGGCAGGGCTCTAAAATTCATCAGCATTTTTTGATTTTTAAGTAGCAGAGACTTCAGCATCTTCTTCATGAAATTTTCATTATTAAAAACAGTTAACTTTCAGGTCAATTGCGTGTTTTATGCATTCGTGGGAAAAATGGATAGGTATTTGAAACAGGAAAATGATTCTTCAGTATTTTTGATTTTTAGGTAGCATAGACTTCAGCATCATCCTCATGAAATTTTCAGTACCAGGACCAAGTCAATTTTCAGTTTTACACGCTGATTGGGGATTATATATGCTCGTGGCAAAAATGGATTGTTATTTGAAACAGGAAAATGATTCTTCAGTATTTCTTGATTTTTAGGTAGCATAGACTTCAACATCTTCTTCATGAAATTTTCAGTTCTAGGAGCAAGTCAATTTTCAGTTTTACATGCTGATTGGGGATTATATATGCTCGTGGCAAAAATGGATTGTTATTGGAAACAGGAAAATGATTCCTTAGTATTTTTTGATTTTTATGTAGCATAGACTTCAACATCTTCATGAAATTTTCAGTTCTAGAAGCAAGTCAATTTTTAGTTTTACATGCCGATGGGAATTCTATATGTTCGTGGCAATAATGGATACTTATTTGAAACAGGAAAATGATTCTTCAGTTTTTCTTGATTTTTAGGTAGCGTGGACTTCAACATCTTCTTCATGAAATTTTCAGTTCTAGAAGCAAGTTAATTTTCAATTTTACATTTCGATTGGGATTCTGTATGTTCGTGGGAAAAGTGGGTAGTTATTTAAGACAGAAGAAAGATTAATTCTATGATCGCGGCGCTCGGGTCTATTTCGACCCAAAGCTGTTTATAGTCTCGCAGGGTTTAGCTACTCTTTCCCAGTGGTTTCAGCTGTCGAGAGTACGTCTAATTCTCCCAGGAGGATCGGATGAAGGTTCTGTCGCCACTCGGAGCGCAACAACAACAACAACAACAACACTCGTCCATTGTAACTTTCCCTCTGGAAATCGTGGCCGGCTAAATCGCGGTGGAAAATCGGGGAAACTCTGTCGTGTAACACGATGTTGTCTCGAACTCTGCGATTTACGATCCTCGCAGGGATCGATTCTACCAACGAGCAACCTTGACAAGGTCACGACGTTCCAGCTGATCTCTTCTGATTTATCTAAAATCTCGCTCACATCTCATGTTTATTATCTTATATATTATATTTATTATCTTCTATACAAATAAAAATTAAATGCTGTTCAATTGGTAAGCACGTCACTTGAGAACGGCTGGACCGATTTATCTAATTTAAAAAAAAAAAACAAACATTCGTAATAGTCCGAATAAGGTTTTTAGGGATAGAAAAATTGGATATTTAATCATGATAAACATAATAAACAAATATAGCGACTTAGTGAAAAATTGTCCGGCGTCAACTGCAAGCGATGGAAGACGGATTGAATTTTGTTCTTCAATGACCCTGACGAAATTGATAATAATTTTCCACTAACTCGTTTTTCTTACAAACGCATAAAATCTAGCGGTTCCTGTGACGACATTAGAAGAATCTCAGAGGCACTGTTACACTGATTATCATATTTTTCGATTTGGAAAATTGTTTGTATTCATAAAATGTCCGCAGGCTTAATCCAAGGGGTCTGTCATTAATCCAAGACGTTGGAGTTGCACAAAACTATAGATCCTGCACTGGGGGAAGATGTCATGTGCACTTTCGTACGAGATTTTTCGTGAACTGAATTTCAGGTGGAAAATCCGTAGCGGATCGGTCGAAACGAAGTAGCACAATGCAGAAACGAGCTGCGCAAAGCCGGCCTTAAGGTCCGCTCGCAGGATAGAGAAAGGGACACGCTCCGATTGGTACGATCGATGCATGAGAACGGCGACGTGTGCAGCAAACGAGCGGTATCAAAGTTCATCACGGAATCACGGGAGCATGGACGACTCGAGCGAACTGTTACTTTTTCTCGCGGACTCACCCTCGGCGCAGGACCGTCGAGCGATTTCGATTTCGCAACGCGAAAAACGCCGAACCGCGTTAATTGCAGCGCTGCGAACGTGTGGCAACGTTGATCGCCCGAAAGTATAGAAAATTGTTTCGGCTCGATGCAATTGTTTCTACCTCGACAATACGATTTCCGTATATGTTTCGATTTTCAACGTTGCCAAATAATTAGATATCATGTGGCAAACTAGCGTACAAAAATCCCGAACACACAGCAACCATGGTGTATTCGGGTAACAATAGATTCGCGAAGAGATCCAACTTCCCAATTATATCAAACAATGCTCTCGGACCGGGAGCAAGCTTCGTGCATTTAATGAACAAACCGCAAACATTAAAGCAACTAACCACCCAGCTTCAGTTACCGCGCAATTAAAATATAATAAAATTAGAATAGGTCCACGTTTTTCGTTAATAACACGCACAGGAAAAAAAGTTGTTCGAAATGATATCAGGAATCGGCCGGTTCAAGTACAACATCTATAAATAATAAATTAAATGATTAACAGCCTTCCGAACGACGATATCAAATTACGAGATGAATCGATCAACAATTCACGATCCAAAGCCGATTACGGTACAGGATGACTGTGCAAACAGTTTTGTATCGAGGATCGATCGATTAATCGGCGTTAATCACGTCGCCGCCGTCCGCTAAATGAATAACGAGCACGGTTAATTGCGGTTCTCTATTGACGCGGCGCTAATATCGATCGCCGCTACTGTTTCGAGGGTGAGGCGTGAATCGAAAAGAACGTGCGTCCGAGCCGCGGTATCGCTTTATATATTCGAAACCGGTCAGGGCTGGCGAGAAAAGACACGCGCGGGCGACTTTCGCGATAGCCGGGCGCATTTTTCGCCTAAATAATATAATGGCTTTCACTTCGAACAGCCGTGGCGCGAGCCGGAAATCTACTCGGCCGTGATACTCGCCCCCCCCCCCTCCCCCCGAAATCGCCGCCCCGCCCCTACTAATTAGCTTCTAATTCGATTTAATTAGCCTCGCCGAGACTCAGATTGAGACATCAGAGTTTTTCCCAGGGTCGTCTCGTTTCCTTTATTTCTTTTTCTTTCTTTCTTCTGAAGCGCGCGCGCGCGTCAGCATTGAATCATGTCCGCGATACAACAATAGATACAACAAAAGCCGAACGTCGAAACCGTACGTTACGTGCTTGTCCGTTTATCAGACGATTTTTTTCCCCGCGCCGACACGAGCCACAACCTGATCACCGGTTGCGCAATTATGTAGATTGCGCCAGCTTACGGATCCGTGGAATAATGTTATCTCCGCAAATATATCTCGGGCCGGTCTGCCATGGAAACTAGAGACGCGCGGATTTAACCTCTGTTCGTCCCGCAAAAGTGAAAATGGCACGCGAGTCGCCGAGATTCCGCAAGAAAACACGCGTGAGCATCGCCGATACGATTTCCATCGCGAATTCCTCGCCGTCTGCGGCTTCCGATTCGCGGAATCATCGGTTCAATCTCGCCGGGGTACTTCTGGACACTTATCCCGAACTATAATACAAGGGAGTCATTCATAGAAATCTCTCTGTCTTTTCTTAATTCTTTGTCGTCGTCTGAGTTCTCGAAAAAGAATTCTCGCATCGATGGGGTATCCTCAGACACTTATCCAGAGCTAGGGAGTACTGATTCAACTGGTGCATACTTCATCTCTACAGAAAATTCTTTTTCGTTTGACAAATCGAGTCTTCGTGGTCTGGGACCTCGATTGAGATCGATGGAGTACTTGCAGATACTTATCCTGTGCAAGAAGGGAACATTAACTTATTAGGGAACTTGTATATTATTGCATTCAACTGGTGCAGTATTTGTAAAAAATAAATCTGTCTCGAATTTTTTAAGAAAGCTCAGTGTACTACCTTTGGACAGTTATTTTGAACAAGAAGGGAACATTAGTTTATTAGGAAACTTGTATATTATTGCATTTAACTGGTGCATTATTTATAAAAAATAAATCTCTCTAGAATTTTTGAAGAAAGCTCAGTGTACTACCTTTGGACAGTTATCCTGAGCAAGAAGGGAACATTAGTTTATCATGAAACTTGTATATTATTGCATTCAACAGGTACATTATTGATAAAAAAGGAAATCTCTGTGGAATATCCGAAGAAAGCTCAGTGTACTACCTTTGGAAAGTTATCCTGAGCAAGAAGGGAACATTCGTTTAACAGGAAACTTGTATACTATTGCATTCAACTGGTGCATTATTTATAAAAAATAAATCTGTCCCGAATTTTTTAAGAAAGCTCAGTGTACTACTTTTGGAAAGTTATCCTGAGCAAGAAGGAAACATTAGTTTATCAGGAAACTGGTATACTATTGCATTCAACAGGTGCATTACTGATAAAAAAAGAAATCTATCTGGAATTTTCTAAAAAAGCTCAGTGTCCTACCTTCGCACACTTATCCTGTGCAAGAAGGGAATATAGAAAGATCTTTGAGGAAGCTTTGTCGTTTGACAGAAGTTCCCAACTGGTCATGTGTCGTTCAGGGGAACGAGACGAAGGATCAGCTTGCGACTGAGATGTATGGTGGAAGGTAGCCCTTCGGCAGCGGCCGATTATTTCCAGGTTCCCGTATAATGCAGCGTGCCAGCTGGAATTAGTAGGTTGAGGTAATAAGTAACGAGCGACGGCGGCAGCGGCGGCGGCGACGGCAGGCAATCTATTTAGAAAAGAATTCAGGTTTCTTAAGGCCATTCAACGACCCGTAATTCTAACTCTTTAGAACGTTTCGCGTTCGCCACTAACGCGAAACTCCTTTTCGATGCGAGGACCTCGTTTCCACGTAACGACCACGGCCCCGTAATCTGGACCGCGCGTGTCGCCATTCTTGGATGGCCACGTCTCTTCCGTTCCTCTTCTTCTTCCTCCTCTTGGTCCTCCATAAAAATTGTTCACATAACATCATCCGAACGGAAATCCTCGGAATCCACCGGGATCGTAGTCGTACCCTCAAACTCCAGATTCCCATGTTCACGTGTTGCTTCTGGATCTTCGGTATTAAGAAAATAATTTGTTTGCCAAGGCAACATTCCTCTCACAAGCCAAAGCAAGCCTTGTTTCTAAGTTTCTGTAGTAATTGATCGAAGAAACACGATCTCTACGATCTAGAAAAAAAAGAAATCCAAGTAGAAGGATCTAGTACAGCTCTTAGCGCCAGTGCATTGTCCAATGCGAGTGACGCACGTGGACACAAAGAGCTGTTTGCAAGTATTATAGACGATGCCTAGCCAGAGAGTGTGCTGTGCAACCTCTTAACACTAGAACTACCGAGCACTAAACGCAGTTGGCATACATTTCCTTATGATAACGACAATATACCATTTATTTCGATTTCGTGCAAGTTTTAAATATGTACTCCAACAGAGAAGTTGACTAAAGAAATTTCTCGGAAAAACACATTTATACTTTTAATATTTCGAATCGCAAACAGTTCGCACCAGTCATTCTGACTTGCCCGGTAGTTCTGGTGTTAACGAGACGTTAAAAGCTGGAGGTACGCGGAGAGCAATAATTTTTAAGGTGAGAAGGGTGTCTTCACGAGGGACGCACTCGTTGTCAAGACTCCGCGGAGTCGTTGGGACCCAGCAGGAAGAGTTAATCACAAAGTTGCGAGTTTCTGAGACCGAGAGAGTTAGGTGTATGGGTGACCAGGTAACCCGGGTGGTGCTCGGTTGCACTTGGTGTGGCCTGGTATACTGTGTGTATCGTGTGGAACGTTGCCGTGTGTTGGTAGGGGCGGGTGGAGTAGGAGGCTGTTAGACGACGGAGGCCCCGTGGTGCACACAACCTACAAAGACAGGGGGGCAACCTCTGTACACACGGTACGACGAGACGCAAAAGGGGGGACCACCAAAGACCAGCTGGTGGGACTACGCGTTCGTCTATGCTGGCCGTACTGCTGGTACGGCTAGGATTATAGTTTTTCTGGGGGGAGGGTGGTGGAGCGCCTTGCTTTCGAAAGGATGGTGATTGTGGAGCGTAGCCAGAGTAGAGTTAGGCGTATATAAGGCCCGCCGGCCCGGCCCAAGTCAGTCATTCACCGGACTACCAGCCCACCACACACACAACAAACATGAAGGCCTTCGTGAGTATCCGACCACCATAGGGGTTGGTGATTCGTGGGGTGTCTCGAATAGTCTCGGCTATCTTGTCGTGTTCCAAGTGCTCTGGAAAATCTCGCTTTTCATTCCTGCTCGATTATTAATAATATCGTTACGAATTTTCCAAACGAGAATCTCTCCTGTGGGAGGCACGAGCCTCGGCTCTCCCTTTCCAGTTCGAACCGGTATAGACACGGTTTCTATCGGTAGAGTCACTCAGGAAACAGTTTTTCCGTTGAACCTCGGTTGTTCCTCCAAGATCTTTCGCGGTGTTCAATGTCACGGCTCCGGCTGGTGTGTTCTCTCTCGTGTGTCCTTTTTGCGGCCGAACAAACGGGGCTTCTTGCGCCGCGCCTGTCCCATTCATGCTGCACGCCGCTGCATGGTACACTGACCACCTCGTGAAACCGGTTCCGGTAGTATCATCGTCATTCAGCCGCGGGGGACCGGTTCTCCTCTGCGCATCTTCATTCATCGTCGCTCGATCCTCTTAACACTCTTCGCTCGTCCGGCCGTTCGAAACAACAGAGTCAATTTAGAATCGGTGGTTGTTCCCTAACTGTTTTCCGCAAAACTCGGCAACGTGTCGTTTCGAAACAGTTCGCTTCCCGATCGGAACACCGATTGGCCACGTCACCGCGTTCCGAGCACACCGGGATGTGAAAGTTCCTAGTCGACGGATATGCATAGCCCTCGGTTAGGTTAGGTTCGCTGCAACGCTAGGCGTGACAACGCTAGATCATTTTCAAAGTCGGAAAATCGTTCGGTTAGATCGAACGCTAGACTGCTAGATAAAAAGAGCTAACTTTGGATAGCTCCTCGGATCTTGTTGTTAGCTCTAAGCTGGCTAGCTAAAAGCTGGCTAGCTTGAAGCTAGACAGGTCCCTCGGATTTCGTTGATACCTCTCTGCCAGCTAATCCCAGATAGTTGCAAGCTGGACAGCTCCTACGACAATTTTCATAGCAACAATAAATTTCTCGAATCAGCGACGACTATACCGCGTAACTGTTTTTACTGAAACTGGCGATTACGTGAACCGGTCGCAACTGGCCGATTGCATAAAACAAGAACTGTTTTCCCGGGCTCTAATCGAAGCAAGCGGCCAACCCCGTTCGGAATTTCTTCCCCTAATATGGTCGTTAGGCGTGGTGAACGGGGCCGTCGATTGATCGTTCTAGAGAGAGGGTGGGGAGGACAGAGATAGTTAAAGCTCCCGCGAAAGTGTGATCCGTTCGATCGGTGTTCCAATTGCGAAACATCAAAGCGGTTTGTCTCCCGGAGTCCTGCTGCTGCACAAGGTGGAAGAGACGGTGTTGCGAAACAACACCTTGGAGTTCGTTAAGAAAGTTTTCCCAGGTGTTGAGAATCGTTTCCCGTGTAAAACTGCATGGCGCGCGCCTCGCGGCCAGCCTAGCACGGTATAGTATCGAAAGTGAAAGGCGCGGTTATGTTACAACAGGCGGTGGTAATCGGTGCCAGGCCGATCGGAGATCCGCGCGGTGATAGGCTCCGAGACGCTTCCGTAAACCTGAGACCGATAGAGCTCGTCATCGGGTTCAACGGTTGCCTTCATCCTCGTTCTTCGACTTCGATTCTCTGGAACAGAGTTGATTGTTGAACTGACTGACTCTCTTGGCTCATCTTAGATCCTTCTGCTACCGAGATTACACCAAAGACTGCCATGGGTTGATTCGATTTGTTCATCGAGCGATCAACTCTACCCAAGGCAGCTTTCGTGTCCTACCTAATCGGCAGCAAGACGATTCTAAGCGACTAGCTGACTCTGACGAAGACGCGATGGGACCTCGCGGAGGATCGTGTGACCAAACTCCGGTTCTCTGTCTGCAGATTGTGTTCGCCTGCTTGGCAGTAACGACGGTGCACGCCGGAATCGCCCACGGAGGTGGTTACGGTGCTGGTCTTGGAGGTCACGGAATCGGCGGAATTGGTTTGGGCATCGGTGGCGGTGCTAGTCTTACCGGAGGTCTTACCGCGGGAGCGAGCAGTGCGTCGTCCCTTCAAGGTGGTGCGTCCTCCTTGGGATCCGGTGGTCTTGGTGCCAGCTATGCTGCTGGTGCTGCGTCGGCGGCTGGAGCTGCTGGTGTTCAACAGATCGTCTCTGGTGGTGCGTAGAAACCGAGAGGACAAGTCTCTGACCGAGGACGTCGCAGAGAGATAGAGTTAAACTCATCTGGACCGGGTGTGTGTTCTATGTAGGAGTGATCGGAGGCAGGGCTGACATTGGACCCGCTGAAGGCCCCAAGGCTAACGTTGGACCCCAAACCGGCCCCTCTGACCTGGTTGGACCCCAAGAAGGCGCCAAGAACGTAGGTGGACCCCGTACCGGACCTGCTGGTCTCGTTGGACCCGCTACCGGACCATTCACCAGCGTAGGTGCCTCCGCTGGAACCTCCACCCTTGTGGGACCATCCCAAGGACGCGCTAACCTGGTAGGACCCTCCACTGGTGGTGTCGCTCTTCTTGCTGGCAGTGGAAACATCAACGGTGATGATGGAAGCTCTGGCTCTGCTGCCGCTGCTGCGCCCGCTGGTCTCGGAGTTGCTGGTCTCGGTCTCGCTGGTGCTGGTCTGTATCCGAAGAGTAGCCTTCGGCGTCGTCTGGTCAGCTGATCATCCGTTGATCATCTGACTCGGATGATCATCGTTCTAGAGGAAGACGAGGGTTGCTAAAACGGTTTGTGATTCGGACTTGCAGGTGCCATCGCTGTTGTGGGTGGTGGTGCCGGTATTGCTGGTGGACTCGGCGGACACGACGGTGGTGTTGCTGTGATCAACGGACCGTCTGGCGCTATCCACGCCGGTCTCGGCTCCCACGGAGCTATCATCCCCGGGGTACTCGGCAAGTACTAGACGTTCTAAGGCCCCAGCGATCTCGGCTCGGCGACGGCGGCATTCCCACCACAGTCACTTACCGGTCTCAAACGATCCTCAAACGCGCTCAACGTCTTCTACCCCCCCTACCCAAAGCTTCGTCCAACCATGGGGACATGGTGTCGAGAGTAAAAGCGGCCGCGCGCGGCGTTTTTGTCTAAGTGGTGTATAGTCGGTATATAGTCGGAGAAAATATTTTTAATCGCAGTCCTTTGTCGGTATATATCGAGATAAACACGAGATAAGATAACGAAGCGCGCGGACAAAGAACAATCCACGAAAAGCTCCGAGAACCATCGATCAAACAGTCGGCTAGCCTGTCTTCTCCGATCTCGGGTCTGTTGTTCGGATCTATCTCACTCACTCACTCTCTCTATCTCTCTCTCTCTGTCTATTCTCGATCGGGAATTATTGTCGTTGACACCGTGGCGATCTGGCCATTCGTGATCCGCGGCCTCGTCTCGACCAGACTCTCGGCTTTTGTTTGTCCGCGAGAGAACAAGGATATCTATGTGTATCTGTGTTTTTTTTAGTCAATTTTCGTCCATTCATCAACACACATATTTTGCGCGAACACGGGAGGAGGTCGTAGCGAAGCCGCGATTGCCCAGCCGCGATTAGCACAACACATCGTTTCCCGGCGAGGTAGCGGAGGGTGTAAACATCTCGCGTATTCGATTCGATCGAACAACGACCCACAATCTTTAAGCACGAGACGTTCGTGATCGGGAAAGCCTTTTCGGGATCTTACACAACTACTCACACACAATCAATCGATCAATCGTCGTCGTTCGATCCATTGTTTCTTTGCGCACGTTGGACGCCCCACGGCTGCTAACCACACCGCCCATGGACCCGGCACGTGGACGAGCTTTGGCGCTTCGTCGTTGGACCAACTGGGCCTTGTTCTGTTTTCTGAACACCCGACGTTGCTCCCGGCAGTTACACTCTCTCTATTAATTTTTGTTTCTCTTGCGTCACTTCCATCCTGTAAGGTCGCCCCTCTTCACAGACACATTATTTACTATTCTCTCTCTTTTTTATTATTATTATTTGATACCCCCACCACCTCTTTTTTCATGATTTTTATTTTCTCTCTGTCCGATGAACTCGTGCGGGAGGCAAAGAGAGACCGTCTTGATCGATTTACGTCAGGGTTTTGTTCTCTTGGTTGTCCAGCGGGCTTCGCCAAGTTGTTATCACTCACTGTCGCACTTCTTCAAGCAATACATTATTCTTACGATTATCTTACTCCGTCCATTACGTTTTTTCTCCTCCTTTTTTTTTGTCTTTGCGCATATTATGTTTTCTCTTTATATATATATACATGTATACATACTATTTTTTACCTACTATTCCTTCGCGTATATATATATATGAACACATTCTTTGCCACACCATACGCGCGCACAAACCACCAAACGACCACCACCACCACCACACTCTCTTATCGCCTAATTATATGTGTACTACGTATATAGAAAGACACACACTCAAACTACACATATATAACGAGTTCGTTTTCTCTCTTCTACTTTTTTTTTTATTCGTATTTTGTTTTTCTCTTCTTTAAATGTAATCGTGTTAAATATGTTAGTGAAAGAGAGAGACCGGTAGATTATGGTAGGGTTCAGCCCTTTTCCGTGAGTGAATGAATGTAAATAGATGGCGCGCCGCTGCCGGCCCCCGACCCCGCCCGCCCTCGTCATACCCTTTCTTTGCGATCACGACTAGCACCCCACCACCACCATAGATAGATACCACATATTTATAGCGTTTATACATTTATACAATACTTTATATAAAATAAAGCATCAGTATTTAAAACTCACTTCTCCTGATCATTTCACTGACCTGCGATTACGTCAAAGAAAACATGAAAACTCTATCTTCGCATCCACCACCATCACCACCACCACCACCACCAACATCCACACACTTCAACAACTCCATCTCCACCAAAACTCTACACTTCCGTATTCGACACCTCTCGCATCACTTCTCCACACTGTAGTCCACTATTTAGCACTCTGCAGCCATCTATAGAACTCTACATCCACTTTCAGGACTCTAAATTCATTTCGAGGACTCTAGAGCCTTCTTTGACTTTTCTTCCACCATTTCTTTGCATTTCCACAGTTCGTTCAACACTATTTTTTCGTTTTCAGACATCTCTCGAACATTCTCTAGCAGCACTCTGTCCTCCAAATAACACTCGAGTTTAACAGAGACAAACGACATTATCCTATAAATATTCACAGGAAACGATATAAACATTTAGCCAACATTTAGGTACACACGATTACGATTGGTCGCACAAGCATCACATTGGACATTGTATTCTTTTCGCTTTTCAATTAAAGAAAAGTGCTGCGGATACCACTGAAATGATTAAATCGAGTCATTTCTTCCTTGGGCTGGGAGGTTCTTCCTTCGTGCGGCTTGATCACCGGATTACCATGCCTCATCGGATTATCACCTAAATATGCATTCATTGCGTCAAACCGTCATCATTTATCTGCGAGAGGGGGACACGACAGTTGCCTGACACACGGGACAAAGTCATCGAAAGTAATGGCGAATATATCGAGGATTGAAAGATACCTTATGTATGTATGAATCTTCTGTAAATAAACGATAAACTTATTATAAAGAAAAAAAGAAAAGAAAAAGATACCTCTCCAATTCATTCTCATACCCCGACTCTCACAATCTCCGATTTGTAAGATCTTCGTGATCGACGCTCGGAAATCTCGAATCTTCACAGTCCCCCGATAGGATTGTTCGGAACGATTTGTTGTTTAAAGATAGAGAATATTGTGTAATAGTTCGCAAAGATCCTTCGTCGTCGAGTCGGTGCGAAAAGTTTGTCTGCCCCCGTGAATTATCGAGCAGCTTTCGCGAATTAATGCCACCCGAGAAGATTATTCGCGATCCCTTAAGCTGAATCTCGCGCGATCCATTCGAACGGGAACAATGGGCGTCGAAGCGAAGCGGAGCTGGAACTTGGATACATTTGTCGCTGTCGAACTGTCGGCGGGATTGTTAATAATTCAGCAGCGTTATAGCTTCGATCAGGCCCCTGAATATTTTTATAAAAATCCTTTATCCTAATCTACAAACTACAAGTCCCCGAAATGTTGTAATTGAACAAGGTAATTCCTGAAGTAATTCGAAGAAACTTTTTCCTTTGCGGAAATCTTCTCCGAGGCTCCGTTACCGAGGTATTAACGAAAAACTACTGGAATAGGCGTGGCCTATACAGGCGCTCCGCCCTCTGCTGCAGCGGCGTTTGTGATTGGTCCACGTTTTTCGTTGATAATCCCTTAACGGAGCCTCGGACAATATTTTCGTAAAGGGAAAAATTGCTTGAAACGAACTCAGAAATTAACCTGTTCAAGGAAATACAGTAACGAAGAAAATTTATACTTATTCCTGCTAATAATTTTACTCTGTGCAATTATTAAGAATTATTTCAACCGCGAAGATAGTTTCTCTAACATCTCTGTATTGTTTGAAAAGGTCTAATTAATATATAAGGGTGTTTCCATTGCGACTGGCAATCACCACTTCCGTTTCAGCAAAAGTTTAGCAATCAACATAAAGTTGATAAACAAATCGAGCTGTTTTTTCGCTCGCGATTGGAAACGCTCCACGAAGTTCCTATTTATTTGTTTATCCGTTCAAGACTCGAATCAACCGCCTGTTGCCGGGGAAGTTCGTTGCACGCGACTGGTTTGCTAATGACAGATTTGTCAAGAGTCGTCAGCTCGTTAGAAAGTTCGACGTCCGAATCGAAATTGCTCGTCTGCGCGCTAATGACGCCGCTCTGCGTCGCGTGTCTCCGTAAGTGAAATCTTCACCTTCTGTGTTCAGAGTTGCATTTGCATAATGCACCGGCTCGGAACGCTTCCTAGAGTTTCACGTACTTGCCCGGCAGTTTCGCTGAACTGTATCATGCTGTTATGCGATTTCCCCAAAGCAACGTGACATTAATCCATTGCACATTCCAGGTTCCTTCAGAGCTGCTTTGTCCACGAAAGATCCACGTCTTCGTCCTCGCAGGGGCAACTGTATACCATGATCAAAATTTTGGGGAGGTCCTCTTCAAGTTTTAATGACCCCATTAATTACAAACATTTTTCTTTGTTCTCTTCATTTGACCACAATTCGATTATAATTTTTCGTCATTGTTCCAGAAGGTCTCCAAGTCGATCACTTCATCTTCGTTACAGAGGTATTGTAAACTGTCATAAAAATATCTGGGAGGTCCTCTTCAAGTTTTAATTGGTTCACTAATAATTACAGGCTGTCAGTGACTTTTATTTTTCCTTGTTTTCCTTATTTTTCCTCAATTCAATTATAATTTTTCGTCATTGTTCCAGAAGGTCTCCAAGTCGATCACTTCATCTTCGTTACAGAGGTATTGTAAACTGTTATAAAAATTTCTGGGAGGTCCTCTTCATGTTTCAACTGGTTCACTAATGATTACAGGTTGTCAGTGATTTTTCCTTAAAATATTTGGATCCTAAAAGAGATTCTTCATGTCTGCGAATGTTCCAAACGTCTCCAAGTCAATCACTCCATCATCTTGATCGTCACAGAGGTACTGGAAACTACGATAAAATTGTTTAGTTGACCTTCATCAAGTTTTAGCATTGGTTCACAAATTACAGGGAAGACTGTCAGTGATGTTCCTTAGAAAATTTCGATCCTGATTTCACTAGAGATTGCTATGTTCCAAGAGGTGAACCAGTCGATCACTCCATCATCGTCACAGAGGTAATTGTTAACCAGGAAGACCGAAGATTTTATGCAATTATGATTTGCAACCAGAAAGATAATTGAAGTATACTGAGATCAACAAAATTTTTGCATATAGATCCGCAGCCTAATGACGACGGTTTCCGCTAGGACTGGGTGTTAATTGGTACACTAATAATTACAGTGAAGGCCGGTTGTGTAAGCTGCAAAGGGACCGATTATGGTGCGAAACTGTCAACGGAAAGGATAACCGACGCTTTGTGGAACAATACCCAGGCCGCCCGCACGTTCCTTTTAATTGAGCATGCTTCCCGGGCATTGCGAAATGGACTTGAAACTCGCCGAACAAGCTTTGGCCATCCCGGAGCTAAACGACACTGTGTAGAGGCTGTCTATACACCTTTGATCTTGAAACTAGGGGAAATGAATGTCCGGCCTTTGATCGACGGACAGGACGCGTTCGATTCGGATGTTCTCAAAGAGACTCGCGGTGTCGAATCTTTATTCCCGACTGTCTGAAGACATTATCACTTGTATTAAACCGGAACATTTACAAATTGTACTTGACACATTTAATAGCTATCATTCTAGACTTCAATTCACTCATGAAGTTGAAGTTGACTCAAGGTTAAATTTTCTTTACACCACGGTAATAAAAGCAGAAAGTAGACTTAAAACAAATTGGTTCCATAAAGCTAGTTGGTCAGGGAGATACGTCAACTTTTACTCCCATCACCCTATACAACATAAAATAGGTCTAATTGAAGGTTTAATTGATCGTGCTGTCCTACTGGCAGACCTTGAATTTCGATCTGACAATCTGTCTTTAATTAAAATTTTTTAAAACGCAACTGGTATCCAGTTCCTTTCGTTTCCAACATTATCCAGAAACGAATTTTTGAAATTTACCATCCTTGGTTA
The DNA here is from genome assembly GCA_916610235.2 of Lasioglossum morio. Classification (NCBI taxonomy): domain Eukaryota; kingdom Metazoa; phylum Arthropoda; class Insecta; order Hymenoptera; family Halictidae; genus Lasioglossum; species Lasioglossum morio. Next base: position 18,775,128 of record OU744324.1, on the reverse strand, counting down.
AAAGAAAAAGAAAGAGAGAAAAAATTATTGAGACTGGTCCGATTAATTGGAGAAATAGATCCCTTATGTTGAAGGCGTTTCTAATGACATCAAAAGAATCTTTAAAAATGTAGGAATACACACAATTTACAAAATACCACACTATTTAAAAGACCTTTTTTCTAATATCAAAAACAAAGTACCGTTACTAAAAAGTTGTAATATTGTATATTCAATACCATGCAAAGGGTGTAGCCAATCTTACATTGGACAAACCTGTAGAGATTTAGAGGATAGAATCAGAGAACAAAAGCATAATATCTTTTTGTCCCCAACGCAGCATACGGTTTTGACGAAACATACAATGGAATTTGATCATGCTTTTGATTTTGAAAATATTAAAATAGTTGATAAAGAAACTAATTTACAACGCAGGGTTTTATTGGAAACGATACATATGATTAAACATCAAAGCGTAAGTCTTAGGTATGAAACACCTTTGATACATGAATACTACGCAACATTACTGAATCGGTAATGTTTTATGATGAATCACTTACAAATAATATAATTGTTTGTTTCTTAAGAAAAAGCATATTGAATGTTAGCGATTGATTAATTTATTACCAATTTCATATTGGTATTTCAACAACTACAGTGTTGTTTGGGTGACTTCAAAGGATTCACTTGCCTAACCATATATTAATTAATTGATAAATTCTTACAGACGCAATACAGAAAATGTACATTCTTGAAAATGGTCTAAATTTAGACCGAAACGTTCAATTAAATTTCATGTGATATTTTGCAAATTTGCTTATTGTCTGCAATTGATCGAACCAGTGCGCCAATAACATTAATTTTAGTTTTGTTAAATGTAGTAGTTGTAGTTAAATTCTCAATATTTCACATACACGATAATATCGTTAAAAAGAATAGTACATACATTTTCGTCTCACTTCAAAGCACGAATCCTCTGCCTTCGTCTGCCCTTATTCATTTTCCTCGAGGATTGTTTCTCACGATTCTACAGCGTAGAAATAGAAGAACCATTTCCTTCGAAAAACTACTGCAAATTCAAACGTTTGTGAAAACTTTCAAAAACTTTTCTCGTAAATGAATCTGAAACGTACGAGTTTTTCCCGTCTTTTTATCGAGGTTCGAACGAGAGGTTGGATCGTGAAAGAACTTTCCCCTCCTATTTGTTCCATAAAACAGTGAAAGATAATCGCATGTCACTTTTTCAGGTGTCCTTGGAAAGAGGAAGCTTTAATCTTTAAACCTGTGGAAGATTCATTCGCGAGAAGAATTCTCCAAAGTTTTTATACCCGTTGGAATTTGCAAAATTTTTTTCCGGAAAGTGGGTCTTCTATTTCTCACCAGCTACATAGTGAAAAAAATCTTGGAGGAAAACGAATAATAGTATGCGAAAGTAGAGCTTTCAAGCTTTAAAATGAGTCCATGTTTGTTGTCCTACGATAATTGTTCACGAAACTATTCCGGTTTAAACATGCAGAATTTTTCGAGAATTAAATACGACGGTGTGAAGCTGCTCTAAAGATGGACACTTAAGTGTTTCTGACATTATTATGCTTTCAAACGACGTTGAGGCTGATCTCGATTCATCAGCAAGATCTGACGCAACTAATTAACGATTTAAAATGGCCGAAATACCAAAGATGAAAATAAACGAAGGGAGATAGAATTCGTGGGCAGGTCTTGGAGGACAGTTCCGGAGGAGATAATCTCCATTGAGGGTTGAGGAGGCGGATCGATCGATCGCGAGCATTAAAACGCTCCTGAGCGGTGCTGACCGATCATATTTCGAGGTTCGAGAGGAAGTTTTGTGGCTGGTCTCGCCACAAATACGACTGCTGGTCTGAAAGGGCTTTAAATCTCTTCCAGGGACCGGGATTTCATCGAGACTGAACGCGGAGGAGAGCTGGGGTTTCTGCAGTTGACCGTGAAAAAATAAAAGCCCCCCTCCATTGAATGCGTGCTAACCCCTGCGCTGGAGAAACCACTTGAACGGCCTCGATCATCACGACGAAGATGGCTAATCGATAGCTGGTACACCGCAGAATTTTCCGGCAGTTTTATTCTTTCCGTCTTTCTCACGGAAATGTTCCTTCATCGATTCCCTATAAAGCCCCCGTCGCCACACTGGTCCACGCGCTCGATCTAGCTGCTCATTAATATTTTATCACTATTTGAAAGTTTAAAGGTATAGCAATTTAGATCGTTCGATTCGTTTTGATATCAGCTACAATATTGTGAAGTCAAAAATACATATTGACTATTAAAAATTCAAGGTACCTTAGTTATTTATGCATTAAAAATTTCTTTTTTAATTTTTTGATTGAAATTTATAGACTGCTGAATGTTGATTAAGTTTTGTTTAAAACATTTTTTTTCTCAGATTGTCGGAAGTGTCTGATAAATCATTTTTTAAGTAATTGATTTTATAAACATAATTAAAAATATTTTATTCAAAACTGTGCGAAAAACATAATAGTAATTGTAAAAAATAAAAATATAATTTTTATAAACAACGATAACTGACTAACGATAGTTGACAGTATATCATATTGACAAATCACTATTGTCATCATTTTCTTCTTCAACATCTTTCAATATTAATCGTTTGACGTTATCATCATCGAAAGATATCCTTTACCAAAGATTGAAAACTTTGACGATTCTCTGTAGTTTATTGAGCATTGTTATTTCAATAAATTATAAATATTAAATCTTAGTACAAGAGATATACTCTAAATACAGACAAATACTATTAATTTGCAACCAAAATGGACACATAATATTAAATAGATTCTCCAGGGTATCAATAAGAAAAGAGGTAATTTTTCGGTGGCAAATAGGATTCATAAAATGTTGATTTTTAAATGCTTGTTCTGATCACAATTTTTAATAAATCTCATTAATTTCGTCGTTTTCGAATGTCATGGACATTTAGGAAGCAATATACATTCAATAAACATCGATTTTGGTCAAGTTACTTTTTTACCAAATGAATGAAACTCTACTCGCCGACACCTAGCTTGGTAAAATCAGATTTCATTCTCGTCTCTTAGTTTTTTAACCGACAATGAGCAATTACAGAGGAGCATGCTTGTTTCTGCGAAGACGCAGTCCACGATCACAGGAAAATCTCGCTTTGAGGAAAACGGTTTAAAAGCCTCGCTTTCAACGCGCTGGCTCGAATAGTTGGAGCGCTCTCTGTTGTCCCTTTCAACGACTTTCGAATCCTGGATCATCCTTCAAAGCAGCCATTTAGATGAGCTCCGGTAAGCTGCTACTCCGCGTGGCCTGGTTCAGAGCTATTTAGGCGAACTACATCGACTGATGATTATTCGAAGCTCGCCTGACCAGGGGCTGGCCTAAATTGTAAATACTTTGCTAGGCGCACTAGCTTCAGAAATTCGAGGCTGTGTTCGAGTACCTACGGCATTCTATTTGTTGCTACTGTTAACTCCTCCACGTAGCTTTCCCTTTACAGTTACAGTGGTTAGAACGTCTTTGTGCAGAAAATTAACGTAGAATTTCATAAACCATGTGTATGAATATGTTAACTAGATGGAGTACAAACAGAATCTGATGCTTGATATGAACAATTTAAAATAGTAAAATAAGAAATAAATTCCATATGGATATCCAAAGTTATTCACCCTTCATTGCATGACTTTTTCTAATTGGGATGAAAAATTGAAAGAAGGTCAGTTTTTGTGTTTTATTTAAGGGAAAAATATTTAAAATAATTAGAACAACATTTTCAGAAAAATAAATAAACGTAGTAAGAAAACACATTCTTAAAATTTCATACATCATGTTTATGAAAATATTAACTAGATAGAGTACAAATAGAATCTTATGCATGATATGAACAATTTAAAATAGTACAATAAGAAATAAATTTCATATGGATATCCAAAATTATTCACCCTTCATTGCATGACTTTTTTAATTGGGATGAGAAAATTAAAAGAAGGTCAGTGTTTGTAGTTTATTTAAGGGAAAAATATTAGAAAAAATGTTCAAACAACATTTTCAGAAGCATAAACAGTAAGAAAACTTATTCTTAGTTTACTATATACCAGATTTGTTAACTGTATCAGATATGATATCCTATGCAGCGAAGGGTTAAAATATAAATTCCTCTTTGACTATTATATCTTACAAATAGAATTTTCGTTTTACGCAAAGGACAGTATAAATAATAACCACTACAGGATAGTGAACAAATTTAGCAGACGTGGGTCGAATAAAATAGCGGTCCGAGGCGCAATTGTGTTAGACGTTAATCAGTGGAACATGTTTTTAGCACGTTACCATCTATTAGCCGTTCGTTTCTCTATAATCTTGCTATAACGAGGGAGAAGGGTAAGTAATAATGGGGGCGCAATTTCCTCGGGATAATTCCGAAATGATAGGTAGCGTGGTTTCGTAATTTCCCGCCAACGGGAAATGGAAGAACGAAGAACACAGACACGACTGGCATATTCGCGATCAGGCGTGGTCCTTTCACTCTCGGGGGTGTGCGATTCCTACACGAGTTCCCAGAAGAATCTGCTTACGAGGCGTGCGAGAGCCTGGGTTTTGCGGCCAAGGTCATTTCGTCATTGAATCGACTACCTCGTTGAACGTAACTCCGAGACTGCGAATCCCGTCGCAATTTTTACCTTTTTCTTTATTAAACAAACATCGTTTCTCAGTTTAGTATTTTCAAAATCAAAAATAATTTAAAAACATCCAGAGAAGTCATCGGAAAACTTTTACAGCCAGCATTTCAATTCACGTATGCACGACGAATAACAAAATAAGTGTGAAAGAGAATTAAAAAGGTGTATTCTGCTAACAAATATTTGTATCGTAACAACTTTTCAATTTTGTAGACACAAGTCACTTATATGCATAGAAGATCAGAAAATGAAGTGACCTCGCGTGACCTTGCCAGCACAAGTCAATGTCAAGGTCGTAACACATTGGGGGTGCTCGGAAATATTTACAAATTTTCTCGACACGATGACGTCGAAACGAACAAGTTAAATTAACCCAACGCTGCACGATTTTTTTGTATGTTCGGATGAAAAAATTGAAAGAAGCTCAGTTTTCGTGTTTTATTTGAAAGAAAAATATTTTAGAAAGTTAAGACAACATTTTCAGAAAAATTAAACATTGTAGGGAAACACATTCTTATTACACATTATACCATATACCAATCTTTTTAACTAAATCGGATATGACACCCTATGCGGCTAAGGGTTGAACATAAATAATGAAGAACATTTTGCATGATCAATTGACGAGAACGTTGTTTTAGTTCGAGGGGATTTGATGTTAAAAATTTTTGTTGTGGGTGATTTTGACGGTCTAGGACAAGGGAAACGAGTCGAAAGGAACAGTTTAGTGGCGTTCACATAATTTCCATAACGTGATGGTGCACATGACCTCTCCTCGCAAGCCAACACAGTGCCGTTTTGAACGAAGGAGGCAGGTACACGCGTGCTCATACATAATTCAGTGTTTCATTCTGCCACCGATTACGTTTCTCCGGTGTGGTCAAACAAACTGCGGACGTAACGCTAACGAGTCCGACCGCGTGAAGAATTCGGGTCTCGACATCGAGAAAATAACGTGCCGGAGGAACGAGAATATTTCCGTGACAGTGTGCGCGCGACAAATAAGAGCATTAAGAGATTATCCACTAGCCACGGTTCTAAATAAACTGCGGATCATTATGGAAAATTTTGCTGCATCAATATTTACTTCTTCAATCATTTCAATAGAAAATAATATACATTTTCCTACCATTCTAAATTTCACCTATTAAAAAAAATTTACAATATCATAATGTTCATATCAACACCACTAGCATGAAACAACTGCGGATTATTATGAAGATTTTGTTGTATCAATTTTTACTCCTTTAATCATTTTAATAGGAAATATATATGTCTCTCTATTTTTCCTACTATTTTAAATTTCATTCACTCACTCTCTAAAGTTTACAATATAGCATAATTTATAACAACAACGGAAAAACTTTCTCCATCAATATTTACTTCTTTAATCATTTTCATAGAAAATAATATACATTTTCCTACCATTCTAAATTTCATTCACTAACAAAAATTTACAATATGATAATGTTCATATCAACAACACTAGCATGAAACAGCTGCGGATTAATATGAAGATTTTGCTGTATCAATTTTTAATATTATATATAAATATTAATATTATATAAGAAATTAATATTATATATAACTTCCCTACAGTTTTAAATTGCGCTCACTCGCTCGCTGATGTTTATAACATTGCATAATGGAAAACGGGGTATTAATTGCTTGAGAAAAGCAATTTAATCATGGACAAGAAACGAGTGGTCCACGATACTTCAATTATTGTACGTACGGAACGGAATACACTTTTAAAGCTGTTTAATTACTAATTATCGAGAAAATAGTGAAATGAACATTACGAGTCGTCCGCAGTATTAAACCGGAAATCAACGAGTACAAATATTAATCCAAATTAATTAAATAATTTTCCTGTCCTTTGATCCACTTGAAAATTATACAAAATGGAACAACAGTGGATTTCTGACCGCATTTATTAAACGAGTGAAAATAAAGATGAAACATCCCTCATACATTCAGGATGAAGTTAATTAATGATAATCACAAAGTCTTGCTACTGGATCAGAAAATAAAGAATTCTAAAGAGCAGCCTCTACTATTTTTTTTTTCATTTCTACCAATTAGAAAAAAATCTTTTTCGCATCATCTAGTAAACTAATTCCTCTGGCTTCCCCTCCTCAAAAAAAAAAAATGGAATCCGTTTGGTGCAGTGTTGTAGAGTGATTTTTATTCGAAGACGAAATAAGAGAAAACTTTGAAAAGTATAATATAAATTTCCGACGAAGATTCAAGCGAGAAGAAATAATAGAGACATTCGTGATACAATTGCATGATAGAATAGGGGCACTTGAAAATTGGGAAACGATTCGGCACGTGCGATTCTAACTCTCCGGCTAGTAGGCTACTCTGCTCCCATAAGAATCCCGATGCATTGCGTCCGTTCCACGGTGCTCGCAGACAATGACTGCAAATGTCAGTCTCACCATTAGCATTGATCACGTTCAATCTGAACCGGCTGCGCGGCGGCCGTTCCTCCTCCGATCGTTCCAAATACGAATTTCAAGACTCGCGATTGCTCCCGACGCCGATGTAATTGTCGGTAAATTGTCTCGCGAGTAATATCGTTCTGGCAACAACCGCAAAGGTCTTACTCGTTACCACAATACCCTAAGACCTCCCCCCCCCTTGACTGCGGTTTCGTCCTATTATGCTGCGACATTCTCACATTAATTCGATTGTGATATCGAACACACCGTTTAATACGATCCACTTGATTTACGTGTCAGGGTCAGAGACGGGGATCTACGTATATGCATCGAACGGAATTTTCATAATCGAGAAACCACAAGGTTCATCGATGCTGCAAACTTTTCTTTCATCTCTGTTCTCATTGATCACCGGATCGCAGATCTTTATGCAAACTACGAGTCGTAGGAATTGAATAGAAATTTCTTTCCGTAAGAATTGCGCGGAATCAGATTCCTCAAATTATTTCGAGCAACTTTTTCCTTCGCGGAAATCTTCTACGAGCTCCCGTTATGGAGTTATTATCGACAAAACACACCTTAAAATATAAGAGGACGGGCCCTGGTGCAGCGCGCTGGCATTGGGCGAGCCGGGGCCCGTCAACAGTCCCCTCGCTATGATTGGTCCGCGTTTTCCGCTTATAACTCCGCAACGGAGCCTCGCACAAAATTTTCGCTAAGGAATGAGTTGCATCAAAATGACTTTACTTTGAAGGAAGTATTATAAAAAATTTAGATGGGGGCTTGTTACTTTTATAAATTTGAATTTTCAAATAATTGCTCTGTTGTAAATAGTGATGGAATATTAATGACGGCCGCTTAGGTGTGAAGCTGTGATTCGTATCAGGATCTGACTTTTATCATCTGGAATCGGCATTCCCGCGTTCTCGAACGAAAAATCGTGGGCGTCGGAGCAACCGCGTCATCCTCGCTTGTGAAGCAACCGATCGGTCGGCAAGCGGCAAGTCGAGCGCTAACATTATGGGTGGGAAAGAGTCACGTTCTCAGGGATTAATACGGTTTTCTACGCTATATTGCCTGCAGACGAAGTTACGGGCGTAAGAAGCGTGTCGAGCCGAACGTGACCTTTAAATCCGCAGTCGAATAACAAAAGACGCGATCTACGATGCTCCGGTTACCGATACACCGGTTTCATTCTCCTCGAAAATCTTCGTGAAAAAAACCGGCTTTATGCATAATCTCGAAAAAATCTCTACCTCTCGCCAAAATGGTTGTCATTACTTTTGAAAATCGTTATCCTTCCTACAGATTAACATTCCGATGAATCAGCTACGTTTCTCAGATTAATTAACATGTCCAGTCATTTCGAATGACAGTTACTCTCAATGGAAGAACCTACTTCATTCAGCCTGATCTTTACAGAAAGATAGCGAACCAGCAATTATTCCGGGAATACTAATTCACCGCTGTCGAGGCGAATTACATCTAAGGTCAAAGATCACTCCAACCACACTGTCGTAAAATCGCAAATTACATGGATCGCAATCACCTCCGCGTTGATGATTCTTTTGTTCGGAATGTTCGATCGAAAGTGGACAAGTCGATTTGCATATACTTCGTGCGTTGGCATCGGACGTGTCTCTATACAATTTCTATTATAAACGTATAATTTTCATGTTGCAATCCACACGGTATCCTCAAACCAGGACAAACACCAACGAATTGTCTAGTCAGTTCAGTGTACGATGACACATTGAACCTAGATTGTCTCTAGGTCCAAAGAGGATGAAGATGTTCCTAACAAAACGTCCTCAAGCCCGGACAAACATCCAATTTTCTATACAATTTAGTCTATGATGATACAACGTCCTCAAGCCAGGACAAACATCATCCAATTTTCTATACAATTTAATCTGCGATAATAAAATTGTGTCTGGATTGTCTCCAGTTCCAAAGAAGATGAAGATGTTCCTATCAAAACGTCCTCAAGCCAGGACAAACATCTTCCAATTTTCTATACAATTTAATCTACGATGATAAAATTGGGTCTGGATTGTCTCCAGTCCAAGAAAGATCAACATGATCAAAACCGACATTCTCAAACCAAACACCAACCGATAATTAGTTAAGTCCACAATGGAAACTGTGCTCTAGATTGTCTGTAGGTCTAAGGAGGATGTTCAGAAACACAACATCCATAAACCTGATCCAAGGAAGTTGAACGAGTGACGAAACAGTGGCGAGACAATGGATGAAAAATTTCGCCGGATTCCAAATGGAAACGACTGTTTCCCAACGAACGAAGGTCAAACCAACGGTGTCTTTCTTCATGGGGGTGGGTGTGCCGGATGGTGACCTTCTTGCACAATGGCTCACCGTGAGCCTCTGCGCCATCAGCGGATATGATTTGAAGGGATCAAACGGGAGGCGCGGTCGAGATCCTGGAGGAGTATATAAAGTCTGAGGTAGGAGTCCGTGGGCACACTCAGCGCTCGTCTGGTTGGCAAGATGAAGGTCCTCGTAAGTATCTTGTCTCGTCGGCAGAGCGTCGAACAGTGAATCAGCAGTCGTCCGCGAGTACTGGTGGAGATGTACTGACCCACTTCGGGGTTTTTGTTCGTGATGGTGAAAAACTGTGGCAAGGATTATCCTGGGATAGTGACCTCTTCGATCGTCTATCCTCTCTCGATCTCTATCGAGACGCGGGACTGTCAGTGATGGCTAGACGGGGTTGCTAATCGAGTCTTAGGAGATCTAACACCTTCGTTAAATAATTGGAACGTGGGACGGGGACGAAGAATCGAGAATGAGTGACTGACTAGGGACATTAGCCTAGCCTAACATACTAAGGACGATGATTATACCATCTACGATTGTCGTAGACTATTTCTACTAATTGGACAGTTAGATACATGGCGGAATAATACGAAAAGTGGGTCCGAAGGTCTGTTAAATCTTTGGCCAGTTTAGTAGAGGGGTAACCCATTGGTTGTCCACATCGGTTTTATCCACATCTTCTCTATATATAAAAATTTCCTATACAATGAATAAGAAAGGATATTTCGAAATTCAACTCCTAAGGGGGTGAAAAGTGGTTGCAACGTTTGTATGAGAAATATTTTATTTGTGGTCGGATTTGCTTGATACTTGGTCTTAATGCTCATTTATACAATCCGAGTGGGGTGAATGGGGGGTTGAAAGGTTTCATGGAGAAACAATATCAATTATCGAGGGCATTAAACAGTTTCCTGTGCGAGTGAGGTCGCGGGGAAAAGCTAGTCCTTAATAAAAAGGGAAATTAGCCTAACACCGAGTACTATCACCCTAGTAAATAATCGAAGCAGGTGTTGACTGAATCTAGGAGGTCACCTAGGCCTATTCGGAACCCCTAAGTTCACTGGCATGATGTGGAATTTTGTTCAATAATTTCTTTAAAGTTCAGAATTGTGTGAAAGTCTCTAACCTTGATGTTTCAGCTGATCCTGGCAGCCCTGCTCGCCTCAGCCGCAGCTGCCCCTCGCCAACGTCGAGAGGTCGTGTGGGGTGGTTATGGTGGTCACGGAGGCTACGGTGGTCACCTAGGCTACGCTCACGGGGTCCATGGAGTGGCGCTAGCTGGTCCAGCTTTGGGACCAACCAGTGTAGCAGGTCCTCACGTGGGATCAGCTGTGTTGGCTGCACCCTCGATAGGGCCAGCTAAGTTGTCTGGGTCTGTTGCTGGTCCGGTACACGTGTCCGGTGCGGTTGCTGGGTCCGCAGTGGTCACTGCGTCTGTTGCTGGCCCCGCTCATGTCGAGGGCTATGGTGGACCCTACGATGGACCAAGTGGTGAGTACTTATTGCTAAACAGACACTGTCTTGGTTGAATTCTGCTAACCATGATTATGAAATTTCAGGATTAGCTTACGCAGGTCCGGGATATGGGTACGCAGGCTACCCAGGGTACGCTGGGTACGCAGGATACGGAGGCTACGCTGGCCATGGGGCCCATGGGGCCCATGGGGTGGTCTTAGCAGGCCCAGCGTCACACGGAGCTGTCTACGCAGGCCCAGCTTCTCATGGAGCGGTTCTAGCAGGCCCAGCAGCACATGGGGCAGTGCTAGCTGGCCCAGCATCCCATGGTGCAGTTCTCTCCGGGCCCCATGCAGGAAGTGCTGCTGTCTCAGGACCCAACGCTGGCTCTGTCGTCATAGCAGGCCCTTCTGGGAAAATCACTGCCCATGGGACTGGCCACGGTGGCATCCACACCGGCCATTGGTAGAGGACACGATCTATGAAGCAAGGAAGACACTTTGGTCTTTGACTCGCCACTTTATTGTCCAGTAATTAGACTGTGGATTTTATTTATTCATGACAACGTTAAGTGAAATTTCAAATAGTGGACAGATACATATATATATTGTTAATATATTAAGATCAATAGAGAATTAATGGCATCAATGGAGAATTTTTTATTTTGCATTAAAAATCCGCAGTTTAACGACGACAAAGCAAGTCTATCCCCCCCATTGCGAACAGCTCGAAGTGAACTCAATGTTTATCAAGTGTGCTTGTTCCACGACGTTTCCCGCACGTGACATATATTTTATATTTTACGATTTTTAAATAAATAGATAGTACGATAATTGATGGAACGATCGCCGCGTGTGAAAGATTATCTTTTTAACACGTTGTGGTTTTTCTTAACAATGTAATAATTAATTCTGATCTCCTATAGGATATTAATATTAAATACGATTTGTAGCTGGCAGGTGTGTTTCGTTCAATTATGATAATTATTATTACATATCCATTAGCATTACGAATTTTTTAGCGTGAACACCGTAGAGACGCTTCAAACGTCTGCTATCCTTTATCGCCGTTATAAATTCGTTATCTCCTCCACTTTATCGAGCCGTAAATTAATTACCTGTCTATTACAGGCATTATCTGCTTCTGTTCCGATTAAAGGAGCCGCCCGGCATTCTAACGTAACGTATCGCCCCTCTAAATATATGATTCACGGCGACAAATTATTTATTCGTTTCGACTGGCAGGTTCGATCTTCTTTATTAATAAATTTAGTACGATTTATTTTATCGCGGTGAAAATCATTTCTACGTCTGGTCTCTCGTCCATTAGCAATAACAGTCGCAGAATGTTCAGCAATTTTTAATTCAGTTTCGTCGCATATTCTAGTATGCTGAATTCAATCGCATTCATAATAAATCACAGTTTCAGGAAAATTAAAATGCAATCCTGTATAAAAAATTTATAATAATTAAAATGGAACGTGGGTGGTAGCATGCTAATAATTGCTTCATAAATTCTTAAAATTATAAATACATTATAAAATTGTTTAAATGTTAGGGAGGTTAAACATGAGGAATACATTTTTGGAAGAATCGATTATTCATAAATGTTGAATCTATTCAAAATAGAATGATTATAAAATTGTATTAATGTTTAAAAACTAGGGAGATAAAAATGAGGAATTCTTTTTTTAAAGGATCGATTATTCATGAATGATTGAATCTATTCAAAATAGAATGAATATAAAATTGTGATTAATGTTTAAAAATTCGGGAGGAACGATTGAGAATAAGGAATTTTATTTGTAGAATTTGAAATTATAATTTATAGTTTATCATTAAGGCATTTTTCGGTGGTGGTAGTGTCTACATGGTTGACCAGAGTTCGCATTCCACATTTGCAACCTACATCACCTGAACACAGGTGTTCGAATGCAATTCGAATAACACTGGACTAACGAACGTCTCGTACTTACATACTGTTTAAAAATTCGTCCACGTGACTAGGGGAATTCACGGCGTTATCTTTCATTGCGCTCGGTCAAGGAGTTTATCGTAGGATCTGTACACGACAATTACCTTGCGTCTCGTTAGGGTTAAACCTTCTCGCATGAGCTATTTTTGTGCTACAGTTTGCACAATTGCTACTCGAACCATAGCGAGCTCAATAGTCCTTGATCCTTCACCTGCATTCTTTTATACGTGACCCGACAGACGTTGACCTGTCCAAATTTCAATAAATTTGTTTGTGAAGCAACTTCAGTTTGAATCTTGAAATTCAATTCGTCGACATCAATGCTTTTCTCATTGGAAACCAATAATGCGCAGCCAAACGTGTCAACCTGCTATTTGTATTGTTTCCAAAAATGTGATTTTTGCAGTTTATCCGAATTTTCCGACTTTCCTTTGCAATTGTCTCGAATTTGGTTTCCTGAAAACTTTTCCAGGAAAATAACGAACAAAACAAAAAAAGAATTACGCACATCCATCGTTCGAATCATTTTCCCCGAATTTTCTATTTTTCCAGGCAACTTTTCCAATTTTTCTTTCCCTGTAATCCTTATTTGGACTATTACGTACATATTTTTAAAAAATATTATGCAAATTGGTCGAGACGTTCTCAAGTAATGCGATTATCAACTAACAGCATTTAGTTTTTATTTATATAGGACGTACGTGAAATTAAAATTTCCCATGTCTAATGCCGGAATTTTGGAAAGCAAATCGTCATGGGATTTTCGTAAGCTCGACGGTGTTCTGAAAAGCCCACTCAAATCTGGACGAGCGGACGATTTATCACGTGATTCATGGGATCCTTAAACCCACTCGGATATAAGCATGCGTACATTTCCCGGAAAGATTTATTGCCAAAAATCGCGGTCCCTGGATCTCTTTCACTCGGTTGCCTACGAGGACGAATATCGAGGAACAGGCTCGAAGAAACGGTCTCGCTTCTATGGGAACATCTTGGCCCCTTGACAGTTTCGACATCGATGATTGCATTGCGGGAACGCGATGATCTACTACGGAATTCGGAAAGGTCAATCGATGCAATCGTCCAATGGACAGTTCACACTATTCGTACAGAAATTCGTTCCAGCATCTCCCATATCCATTAACAATTTTTATTTCATGTTAGAACTCGTGTTTCCTGCCCAACTTATTTTTACTAAGTCTTCCGTTAACAAGGGTTATTTTTAATTATCTTTATCCATCCTGTATACATTAAATATGATCATTAAGGAAATTAATTTTATTTTACGAATATCCACTTATAATGTAGAAGAATTCACTAACATTTGATTTCAGTTGATCTATGGATTGAATTGTATTTATAATTTCGAAGAACTGGATGGGTTTTAAAAGAGTGTTCAATGTGCCATATTTTCGATCCCCTTATATACATCTCTTATTTTTCTAGAATGAAACAGAGTCCAGATACAGTTTGTGCAATTTTATCCAAGCTCGAATTTTTCAATAATATAAAATATTTGAATTGAAAATAATTAAATTAATGTAGTTTTCACCACCCTGTATGATTCTCTTATTTTTTTAGGATGCGACAGGTAGATAGCCTCAGATAAAAGATGTTCGAATTTGCAAATAGTAGAATATCCCTCATTAAATTGAATAATCCAATAAATTAACTGGGTTTTATTAAAAACTAGCTGTACTCGCGACTTTGTCCACGAGCGATAACAAATCCTGGTTCATTATTAACGTAATTAAATTTCCAATCGGCAGTATTGTATTTTCATAGTATTTCTCCTGTAGGAGATCGCCCCTTAAATATCTTTCTGTTATATAAAATAGTTTTGTAGTTTCTGTCACGAAACAAACATCGAGAGGGGTTTGTTCTCAGTTGATACTGTCACAAACATACAGACCAACACGATTTTATTATATATAGAAATTGAAAGTTTCACAATTTTCTACAATCGAAAGTTTCAGAATTTTCAACAATTAAAAATTTTACAGTTTTCTACAATTATACAATTTATATAATTCTACAATTTAAAATGTGACAATTCTCTACAATTTAAAACGTCACAATTTTCAACAATTTAAAATGTCACAATTTTCTACAATTTAAAACGTCACAATTTTCTACAATTTAAAACGTCACAATTTTCTACAATTTAAAATGTCACAATTTTCTATAACTTCACAATTTTCGTCAATGCTATACTTATCTACAATGTTACAATTTTTTCCATTTCTGTAATTGTACAATCATTCACAATTTTTCAATTTCATGCAAAGTACGTACAACACGTGAAATGATGTGAATTTTACAACTGTTTTCATTATTACAAAGTATCCGTGTTACATATGATGAAAAGACGCTTTCAGGGTTTTTGCCTCGGCGCGTTCATTCCGTGTGGAATGTAAATTATTTATTAGGACCCGGACACGTAGCTGAAACAATGCTCCCCGGGTATAATTGTTAGGAAATAACCAGCTCTATTCTAAGAGCGGATGAGGTAGATTCTCAATGTAAATGGCACAGAAGTTCGTTTCTCTTCATTTGCTTTGTCTACGGTGGTGCTTTGCTTTAAATGCGAGTCGAGTTAAACGCAACGAGCGTGAGAGATTCAGAGTTATTGCTCGTTACTACGGTAACTTTCTTAAACAACGACGCAGGTCGATTTGAATTTTATGAGGTAACCAAGATCGATGTCGAATTCAGTCTGCCGACTACTGTCTAATCGATTCGCGTATCGGAGTAATTAAGATCTTTTTAATCGTTGTTCGCGAGACAGGAAACAAGTGTATACG
Source organism: Lasioglossum morio (assembly GCA_916610235.2). Lineage (NCBI taxonomy): Eukaryota > Metazoa > Arthropoda > Insecta > Hymenoptera > Halictidae > Lasioglossum > Lasioglossum morio. The sequence continues at coordinate 18,759,435 of OU744324.1, read as the reverse complement.
TTCGTATTATATCTATACAGGGTTTTCCATTTAAATTCTACAAAAATTATTTAACAAATTTCTTCTACAAACCAAAATCGTACGAACCAACACAGTTCTAATTCTCTGCGAATATTAAACATTATTTTCACGTTTCCTTTGTAATATTTTGATTGAAATATCCCTTCATTGTTAAGATACGACAGAAAATTGCATAAACCATTACCATTTTATAATCGTTTCTGTAAATGTCCTTTCCCGTTTGTACAATGTTGTAATTACCTTTTAGGACCAAACATAAAATCGTATAAGCGAATATGTATCGAATTGTAACAATTTTCATGAACAAAATAATGAGTTCTTATTAAAAATGTATAAAATCCGCAGTCTATAAAACAATTCTTTTCAATCATCCTGTCTTATTTTGCAACTATATGTGTCCTGATTATTCATAATAATTTCCTTTTATTTTCGACCAGACAGTTAACGATCCGAAGTCTCTAGATCCACACAGGATCCCCGGAAAGTTTGCGCAGATATATGGCTGCCGATCGATAAATCATTCTATCGAAATCGCAGCAGTGACAGGTTGCTGACTACCGGGAGAGCATGCCTCTCGTAATAATCTCGTCGAGCATAAAGCAATGCAGGTTAGATTGTTTTCGCGTTCCTCGCGCACCCCGGATAAGCTATAGCAAACGAGAACGACAGGAGGTGTGGCCGATAACGAGGTAGATACGGTTATAGCCGGGTCGTTAAGGCCTCGTGAGTTGCCGGAGATCGAGGAAGGTCGATCGATGGATCCCTCGGTCGAGCATACTGGTTCCCATTATCCGCTCCGAACGATGACGTTCGATCCCTGACTCGCCTGGCAATACAAAAATCGGGAAATCAGAAAATTCGTAAATTTCATCGAGTTTGGGAAGTTACGAAGTTTGTAAATTTTATCAATTTTGGGAAATCATTAAATTCGTAAATCTCATAAATAGAAAATCAGAACATTCGTGAATTTCATCAATTTTGGGAACTCACTAAGTTCGTGAATTTCATCAATTTTGGTAAGTTACTAAATTCGTAAATCTCGTAAACGGGAAATCAGAAAATTCGTAAATTTCATAAATTTCGAGAAGTCACTAAGTTCGTAAATTTTATCAATTTTTAGAAGTCATTAAATTCGTATATCTCATAAACGGGAAATCAGAAAATTCGTAAGTTTCCTAAATTTCGAGAAGTCACTAAGTTCGTGAATTTTATCAATTTTTAGAAGTCATTAAATTCGTATATCTCATAAACGGGAAATCAGAAAATTCGTAAGTTTCCTAAATTTTGGTACATCAACAAATTCGTACGTTTCATAAATTTGAGGAAATGGTCGACCACCGAAATATCGTCATTCCTACGATTCGCGTGGCTACAGAAATGGTGATCTACAGATCGCACGCGGGTGAACTGGAGTCCGTTGATCAAACATTGATCGAGGTACAGAGATTTATTTCCACTCATCTTTTACGTTATTCGTCCAGCGAGTCGGATGTTTGTATTGTTCGCGATGCTATGGACATACTAAGTCCTGGGAGCGAGGAAATAAAGCTGTACATGCTAGCCCAAGGAAATGAAGGATACGTGATGGTTATGGGGATACCGCGGACCTGTATCGATACTTCCGGCAACTCTGAGATACTTTGAAAAATTGGGAACAATAAAAATTGCACGAGTAATGTTCTAAGGGATAATCTAGTTTTCAGTGCGAAATTTGCCAATATTAAAATTTGTTTCCCGAAAACACCCGCTGAACCATTCTGATTGTAATTTCGCACATGTGTTTATTGCTACTTGAACAACACACGTGATTTTTTCCAACCAAGAATACTCAAAATTGCGTGAACCATACATTTTTATACGGTACGTTTCAAGGGGTAGTTTCCCAGTGAGTGTCAAAACAATTTTTAACAATTATGTTCAAGAAAACAAGCGAACCTCTTGCATCAGGATTTTGCACGGACATTCAGTGACACTTGAAGCTTGTACACGATTTATTCGAAAGAGAAACAATAAAAAATCGCAGGAGTTACAGAATTTTTAATGAAGTTAAACAATTCCTCAATATTGCACGATGCTTCAAGAAAATGCAAGAGAATAAAAATTGCTAAATCAACCGTCTTACCTCGGTAACGAATGGGTCCATAAATCGGCAGGTGTGTTCAAGATCCACGGATTCGAGATCCATGATTCTAGATCTAGCTCGGTCTCCGTTCGCCACGGGAAGGCTCAGGCCATCCATTCGAAGATGACTTCAATTAGACCACGGCGACATGATCGGTGCGATCTCGGGCGCGTAACATGTTCCCGAACAACCCTAACTGATCGGGAAGAGAGCAAGCTGGCCAGAAGGGAGCCACGGTAATCCCGAGCAGCGACTTTCCGTCAGCCATTACGGACGAACATTGGCCGTTCAAGCTGATGCTAAGTGAGCTTTTATAGCTGGTGTACGAGCACACGTGGGTCGGTGAACTTATCGGGGGTAAGGGCGGGGCTGTGCGCCCGCAATCTCCTGGACCGTGACGGGGTGAAAAAGCTCGATCTATCGTTGTTCGGGGGAAAAAATCAGTGCGCACACTGTGTCGCAATGTTTGCCACTGTGTGGGGCAAATTCGAGACGCTGACCACGCCTTGCGCTGTCTTCAGCCAGGGGAATCCGGTTTCCAATCGAGGCTACGCTCCGTGTCGGTATTTAGGCGATTTTTATTTTATCCGGTTGGGAATGGGAATTTTTCAAAATTCGATCTTATTCCTTAGGGAATATGTCTGCTTTTTCAGTCAATGTTCATAGTAATTTTGAAGATATTGGCTAAAGGAGATGGACAGACAATAATTATTGGATTGGAAAGAAAGCTCCGTGTCAGTATTTAGGCGATTTTTATTTTATCCGGTTGGGAATGGGAATTTTTCAAAATTCGATCTTATTCCTTAGGGAATATGTGTGCTTTTTCAGTCAATGTTCATAGTAATTTCGAAGATATTCGCTATAGAAGATAGCCAGATGATAATTATTGCGTTGGAAAGAAAGCTCCGTGTCTGTATTTAGGCGATTTTTATTTTCTCCGGTTGGAAATGTGAATTTTTCAAAATTTGATCTTCCAGCTTATTCCTTAGCGAATATGTGTGCTAAATTTTCAGTCAATATTCATAGTAATTTCGAAGATATTCGCTAAAAAATATGGTCAGTCGATAACTATTGGGATGACAAGAAAGCTCCTTGTCAGCATTTAGGCGATTTTTATTTTCTCCGGTTGGGAATGGGAATTTTTCAAAATTCGATCTTATTCCTTAGGGAATATGTGTGCTTTTTCAGTCAATGTTCATAGTAATTTCGAAAATATTCGCTAAAGGAGATGGTCAGTCGATAACTATTGGGATGACAAGAAAGCTCCTTGTCAGTATTTAGGCGATTTTTATTTTCTCCGGTTGGAAATGTGAATTTTTCAAAATTTGATCTTCCAGTTTATTCCTTTGGGAATATGTGTGCTAAATTTTCAAACAATATTCATAGTAATTTCGAAGATATTCGCTAAAAAAGATGGTCGATAGCTATTGGGATGACAAGAAAGCTCCGTGTCGGTATTTAGGCGATTTTTATTTTCTCTGGTTGAAATTGTGAATTTTTCAAAATTCGATCTAATTCCTTACGGAATATGTGTGCTTTTTCAGTCAATATCATCAATAAGATGGCCAGATGATAACTATTGGGTTGAAAAGAAAGTTCCGTGTCGGTATTTAGGCAATTTGTATTTTTTCCGGTTGAAACTGTGAATTTTTTAAAATTCGATCTTCCAGCTTATACCTTAGCGAATATGTGTGCTAAATTTTCAGTCAATATTCATAGTAATTTCGAAGATATTCGCTAAAGGAGATGGTCAGACAATAACTATTGGGTTGGAAAGAAAGTTCGTAGCGTCTTCAAATTAAGAATCGAAGATAACATTAAAGTATTTATTCACATGTTTATTAAGTAACACGAGAAGTTACCTCGAAAATGGCAGAAAATAATACAACCGAATGAATAGTATGTTATCGAATGAATTTATGAATGTAATTTTATTTATAAACTTGATATTTTGAATTGTAGATGCCCCGAAGGGTAAATTGTCCACTGATAGCAATTACGAGGTGTGTTCTAGATCGTAGAATAAATTTTGTCTTGTAGAGGCCTCGAAATTGTAATGGTGGTATTCTCGTTGCGTACGTTTCTGTAATAACAATCACCATAAACCGGGAATGCAGTGTTCTTCCACTCGTTTGACGGAAGCCAATCGAATTTTTTTGGAGCCGTCGCAGTGTTTGATTAAAAGAGAACGGGATCGGGAACGACGCACGTCGCTCCAGCAACGGTGATTAACGAATGTGCGGAATTCGCGTCTGTAAACGACGTTGGTAATCCTCTTTCATCGCGTTTCGGGCTTTGTAATGGTAAACCGGTTACAGGACGCAACGGTACGCGTTACATCCGCCTGTAAAATCGACGGTGCTGTTGCCAGCCCCATTGGCAGGCTTGTCACTACTCTTATTTCCCATTCCACCTCGATATTAAACGATAACCATCTATTGGATTGGCAAGAAAGTAATTTCTTCCTATGGTAAAAAAGATACAAAGAAAAAGAAAAGAAAAAAAAACAAAAAGGCCAATTCTGGAAAAATTTTAATGACTGCGGAATTATGAAGTTACCAGAGTGATGGCAAAAGATCATCGAACGAAATGGAATATATTCTACTGATTGAAGTTCTTTTGCTTGATTAGAAATATTGGGCTTTTCATTTCACCTTCAAATACCGAAATTACTTTCTTGCCAACCCAATAGATAACTATATCGAAATTCTGCGAAATCAAAAAGATACGGCACTCCCATAAATCGAACGTGTCGATTTTGTTTCCAGCATTTCATCAGAACTGGGATCTAGACCAGTGTTTCATGTCACTCGGAATATTCAACACCATGAAAACGATTTTTAAAAGTTTTCTCTTTTTATACGTAGAAACTATTACAGAGGGTTCCATAGCTCTTTTGATCTCTGGTTCGAGCAATTCGAATAGGTGATCTATATAGAAATTCCTTTTGAACCGCACGAAAATTTGATTTCGCTGTTGTCGATATTGAAAATTGCTATAACTTTGTCAAAACAAAAGGCACGGCCATGAACCAGGACTCATTTCGAAGCTTGGAGGCTCCAATTTCGCCTGCCATTGTTCGTTTTCCACCAAGATTTTTTTCACGACGAAGCGGCGGAGATATAGAAGACCCAGTTTTCCTAAAAAATATTGGAGATTCAAAATCATCTCCAGAAACTTCCAAAAATTTTTTGATGCGAATGAACAATGGTAGGCAAACTATATAGATTTCAAGCTTTAAAACGATTCCAAGTTTATTGTCCTGCGAGTATTTTTTACGAAATGATCGCAGTTTAAATATGGGCAATACTTTTCAGATCCACTATGTGGCATAAACGATGAAACTACTTACCGCTATAATTATAAATAAATCTTAATAAATCGGTAGGGGATGGGAGTTAAATGGCTGAGAGTAAGAGGTGAATTTTTATAGCTGATCACGCTGAAATATAAAATCGAAATAGCTGAGACATGAATGAGGAGAGAAATTAAATAAAAACTGTAAAAACGTGGTTACTGTATCCAGGATCGGCGACCAGGAACCAGTGCACGGTAAATTTTCTAGTGTATCCAGAAACGCCTCCGTGATCGTGAAAAAAAGAAAGAAAGAAATTCAATGTGCTCTCGTGAACGAGGCGTGGCATTAAAGTCGGCCCCCGGAGAATTTTACGGAACCTCGGAACAATTATTCGAACAATCGCGTCGCCGGTCACCTTTGTCACCTTCGAAAGTGCACGCAACGCCCAACAATGATATTCCAAACGATCCGTGGCATAGTCGGTGATCCATTGCGAGGCCTGCCGCCACTGTAACACACGTATCCCCGACTACAATGACACCGTCATTCCAGACGACGACAATCCCGGGACAAGCGTGGGCAACGCAACTCGAGCCTCGCCTAAACGGATGCAACAATGCGAACGCGTAACAGCACAACTGCCGACGCGTGCTCACCTAATTCAGCGTGTATCTTCATCGCGACATCACGCCGGGAGTGAATGAGACAACCGTCGACGAGGTCTTCCTGAAGGTCGATGCCGATTGGCCGTGATATTTCAACGTCTTCACTCCGATCATCGTGAATGAAACCTGCTTTCACAGTTATCGGCACATTTGTATCTCACACAGACACATTTTTATTCGAATAAAACAATGAAGAAAAATCGCAGCTCAATTTTTCAGACGCCATTGCGAAGGGAAAGCATCCCTCTACAAGCTCGCGTCGGTTCCATTCTCGAAAAACATTTTTTACGAACTCTATAACGTTCACTAGAACCCTGTGCTTTTGGTTATTCCGGAAATGACACATTTTTCATTTGTACTGGAATAAAACGGTAAAAAAAATGGCAAATGAAACTTCGAGACGCCATTATAAACGGAAGACTTTTTTCTACAAGCTCACGTTGGTTCCATTCTCGAAAAACATTTTTTACGAACTCTATAACGTTCACTAGAACCGTGTGCTTTTGGTTATTCTCGAAATGACACATTTTTCATTTCGACTGGAATAAAACGGTAAATAAAAATGGCAAATCAAGCTTCGAGACGCCATTGTAAACGGAAGGCTTTTTTCTACAAGCTCACGTCGGTTCCATTCTCGAAAAACATTTTTTACGAACTCTATAACGTTCACTAGAATCGTGTGCTTTTGGTTATTCTCGAAATGACACAATTTTCATTTCGACTGGAATAAAACGGTAAATAAAAACGACAAATCAAGCTTCGAGACGCCATTGTAAAGGGAAGGCTTTTTTCTACAAGCTCACGTCGGTTCCATTCTCGAAAAACATTTTTTACGAACTCTATAACGTTCACTAGAACCGTGTGCTTTTGGTTATTCTCGAAATGACACAATTTTCATTTCGACTGGAATAAAACGGTAAATAAAAACGACAAATCAATTTTCGAGACTCCAATTCGAAGGAAAGACATTCCTCTACAATGTCAAGTTGGTTTCAATCTGAAAAAAAATTTTCAACGAACACGATAAATTCCAGTATCACCTGTACTTTGGGTTAGGTCCGAACAGTAGCAATCATCCCAAGAACAGGTGCCACAAAGCCGTACCAGAGTTCGTAAAAAATTCTTTTCCAGGATGAAACCAACGCGATCGTGTGGATGTACGTCTCCCATTTGAAACGGCGTGCGAAAAGTTGATCTTCGATTTTTTCCCACCGGATGACGGTTGCTCGAATGAAAAATGCAAAAACGATTGTACTCTCGCGCCACGTTTCTACAGTTGCTAAAGACAAACAGGAGATGTAACGAGTGAAAAAAATGGATCGAGCAAGTGGGCATGGCAACGGCTATGCGGTTCAGCAACGTGACAATTTTTAGCGCTCGGCGCAGTAACACGTCCGATTGAATTCCCCCGCGCTATCGGCATATATCTTTCTGTCCGGCTGGGTTGCAACGCGTTCTGCAAGGTTAAACGCAGCCGTAAAAAACGTATCGAAACGGATGCAACAGTTGGATAGGGAGCACGTGACCCCCGTAGGCCGCGGCGGCTAGGCGTTCGTTCCGTGTGTCTGGCTGATAAGCACAGAGAGAAACACAGTGAGCCAGAGAATGTTTGGCGTGTCCTGTGCCCCGCCCTTGGGGTTGGCGGGAGCAACGGAGAACACCAAGACACCAAGACACCAAGACAGAACAACAATGCCCCTATAAAAGCGCCATCGGAGCCGTTCGATGTCAGCACATCCACTCCAGCCACCGAGGCAAAGTATCCTACAAAGTTTTTACCGAGCAATCTCAACACACTTCCTCTTCAACCATGTGCAACCTGGTAGCGGTCTTCCTCCTCGCGGCTCTGTCCACCGTGTCAGCCGCGCCATCTCTACTGGCCCACGGAGCTGCCCTGGCCGGGCCACTTTTGGGACCTTCCGCGCTCAGCGGGCCCATCACCGGACCCTCCGCACTCGCCGGACCTGCCGTCGGACCTGCTCGCATCTCCGGTGCCGTCGACGGTGGCGCTGTTGTCACTGGTTCCGTTGCTGGACCGTCTATAGTTTCCGGAAGCATCGCCGGAGGTGCTGCTCCCTGGGGCGCTCCCTGGGCCGCCGCTGCACCATGGGGCGCTGCTGCGCCCTGGGCTCCATGGGGTGAGTCGCCTTAATTCACTCAAACTAACGTCGTTGTTCTTCATTGCTCCTTCACGAAACATTTATTAGCGGATCGGTGACGTTTCTCCGAGTGGAACGAGCCCAAACTCGACACCATTCGGTGCACATTTAAATACCGCCTTGATTATCCGAACCGATGCGGAATTCTTCATTTTCTGAATACGTTTTTCGATTCATTTTGAAACTGTGCATATACAGAATTATAGGAACCATCGTTAATACCTTGGTAATTCCTTGATAGTAACTGTTTTCATGATCTCAATCGACAAATTGTTAATAACATATATTCATGTTTTCAGCGCACTGGTTCGATCAGATACTACTACTTAAGCAATTTTGCAAATTAACACAAAAATTTTCAACGTTTCGGTCAACTATTTAGTCCATTTTCAAGAATAAAGATTTTTCGTATAATTGCGTCTGTAAAAAGTATTAAATTAGTATACATTACGTGCAGCACGAAAGCCAATAATTCCAAATGTTTTAATTACAAAAGACCACATACTTGCTAAGTGAATAAACTATTTTAAACATTTTAAACCTTTATGAGACATGTTGATTCCATGCTTGTGATGTACAGAATGAGGAAACAGACTTCCTTGATAGTCCTTCGACCAGTTCGGATACTGGAGGGCTCCAATAAATCGGGGATTATGCGGGTAAATATGAATGGAATCGAGTCGTGTTTGGTATCGTTTTAATCGGGGAAATGGCAGGAACACGCCGGTGAGAGTTCCACGAAGAAAATTATTCGAGACGAAGAATAATGATCAATGGATCAGTTCAATGTCTATCTCGGATCGTATTCAGCGATGCATAGGAACTTTCGCCGTCTTATCGACGTCTCCCAGAGGCCGGTGCGGTTGATTGAGCTAATCACGAACGACATTTGTCTTCCAGGCGCGGTCTTGGCCGGTCCAGCAGCAGGTCCAGCAGCCCTTGCAGGTCCGATCGCAGCTCCGGCTTTGATTGCCGGACCATCTGGTAGCATAGCAGCCGGACCAGCCGGTGTTGGGGGTATCGTGAGCGGGGCAGCGCATTGGTAATCGCCTGAAATGGATCACCATCCAAGACACCTTCGACTGATCTCCCCTTCGATGCCCAGCCATTTTGGAAACCGACCGCGCCACGATCTCCGTCATACACCGCTAGTACCTCCTTTTTGTCACACTGTGTATCTCTTTACATATATTCCGTGTACATAACAATACCTCACATATACGTTTCTTATACGTACATAATAAAAACAATTCCGAAGAGGAACCCAGCTATTCTCGAATCATTCTTAATCACTGCTGCTTTAGTCTGAGCGACAACTCAAAAGAATATTTTTAGCGAACTGTACGACCCGTACACCTTTTTGTAGAAAGCAAATAAACGATGTGTTCTTGAAAGATATACAAGTTGTCTCTCCGTTTTCAACCTCTGGTAGTCCACCTCTCCACAATTGGGAAATTTCAAGTTTAAATTGAAGGAATTTTCAAGTTTAAATCGAGGGAAATTTCATGCTTATATTTAGGGGAATTCAAGTTTTGAATTGCGAGGAATGTGGGATATGCTAAATTTGTGAAACTTTAAAGTTGCATTGTAGAAAACTGTGAAACGGTGAAATTGTAGAATTCCAAAGAAGCAAATCGTCAAACTGTAGAATTAAAAAGTTGCAAATTGTGATAATGTGAAATTGTAGAACTCTGAAGTTGCAAAGTAGAAAATTGTGAAACGATGAAATTTTAGAATTCCAAACCAACAAATCTTAATACAGATAAGGTATAATGATTTCGGCGCAATGGAACGATCAATTAAACACGATAAAGCAATTTTACAAATTAATTGAAAATGATCCACATAAGGATCGAAACGTTGAAAGTTTAAATTAATTTGTAAAATTGCTTTATCGTATTTGATTGATCGAACCGTTACGCCGAAATCATTAATACTTTATCTGTTTTAACAATCTTACGATCGATAACATTAACAACATCAACAAATCTTAAACTATAAAATTCTGAAGTTGCAAAGTTGAAAGTAGTAAAACTGTGAAATTGCAAAATTGTACAATTTTAATGTTGCAAAGTAGAAAATTGTAAAACGATGAAATTCTAAAATTCCAAAGCAGCAAATCTTAAACTATAAAATTCTGAAGTTGCAAAGTTGAAAATAGTAAAACTGTGAAATTGTAAAATCGTGCAATTTTAAAGTTGCAAAGTAGAAAATTGTGAAACGGTGAAATTGTAATGAAAGAGACATAGTTCATAACATTTCCCATACGCTCTTCTTTGCGTCACAAGTTTTAATCGTTCATTATTTTTTTCCTAACCTAACCTAACCTCTCCACGGATACAGTCAGTCGACGATTTCTGAGGGGTGTCCTGAAGAACGATGTCCGAGAGGGTACGTTAGACGTTCCGAATGTCCGAAGGCGAGGGTCGAGGGATCGGTCGCGCGGGAATTTCACACTCGACGGATCAAAGGGAAGGGAGTCGATGTCAGGTCAAGTCAACATTAGTTTGCGATTAAGGCCGAACCGATTGGAGGGCATTGTTCTCATCGTCACCCCGGAGGCTGTCGACACCGGCCTCTATTTCGCGGTCCATTGTCCCGGCCGCCGGCGACCGTGGGACGATACCTGTCCACCTTTGCCGGTAATTGGAGGAAATTGCTTCAACACCGCTCCAATCAGCCGAGTATTCTCTATACGAGGAGCGACAGTACCGGATCCTCCTGATATCCGAGCGTTTCCCTCGTCCTGAGCTTTGTTCACCACCTCTCTCTCTCTCTCTCTCTCTCACTCTCTCTCTTTCTCTATGCAAGCTACATCATCGTCGCGCCCCTTTAATCTCCGTTTTCAATCACACACTCGCTCTAGGAAAATGCACCGAAGGATGCATCCACGGCAACGGTCGCCTGGACCAGGGAACTTTGCGCACTGTTTCCGGGACCTTTGAAAAGACCCTCCGAAGAGGAAATTATTAGCGCAACGCTGCCTGGCCATTACCATTTCAAAGGGACATGGACGAGGAGCAACAAGTCCGGGACCCGAGTCGTCAAATTGGACAGTTTGTCGGCGAAGTGGCTGAAATGCTCGTTATTAAGGAGCGACGCAGCGAAGTTAGACGACGGCCGGCGTTGGAGGAATGAAATATGAAATTCTACGGTGTACTGCTTCGAAGGAGCCTAACCGGTGTGCTAGCGTGGTAGAGTTTACCAGGGAACGTGTTTGCTTGCGTGGTTGGGCCAAAATGGAGTCGCTAAACCGACTGGACCTAGGTAGACCTAGGTAGACCTACGTAGACCCTTGTTCAACTAAATAGGTACATCTACATAGACCCTTGATAAACCTAGGTAGGACCTACGTAGACCCTTGTTAGACCTCGGTAAACCCTTGTTAGATCTAGGTGGTGCTTGAGTGGTCAGGCCAAAGTGGAGTCACTGAACAGTACTGGACCTAAGAAGACCTAGGTAGACCTACGTAGACCCTTGTTAAACTAAATAGGTACATCTACATAGACCCTTGATAAACCTAGGTAGGACCTACGTAGACCTAGGTGGTGCTCGAGTGTTCGGGCCAAAGTGGAGTCACTGTTCAGTACTGGATCTAAGTAGACCTAGGTAGATCTACGTAGACCCTTGTTCAACTAAATAGGTAGATCTACATAGACCCTTGATAAACCTAGGTAGGACCTACGTAGACCTAGGTGGTGCTCGAGTGTTCGGGCCAAAGTGGAGTCACTGAACAGTAGTGGACCTAAGTAGACCTAGGTAGACCTTTGTTTCGATTATTTTACGTCGCTTTTTCAACTGCTATGGTTATTAAACGACGGGACCTACAGTTTAAGGTGGGTTCCGAACCACCTTGGGCACCACAGTTTTTTAAAAAAGCACATTGAATTAATTCAAGAGGTGCCCGGGCGCGGGGATTCGAACTCGAGACCGCCTGGTCGCAGTCGCGCGTTCTATCCACTGACCCACTGTGTGCTAGGTAGACCTACGTAGACCCTTGTTAAACTAAATAGGTAGATCTACATAGACCCTTGATAAACCTAGGTAGGACCTACGTAGACTCTCGTTAGACCTCGGTAAACCCTGGTTAGACCTAGGTGGTGCTCGAGTGGTCGGGCGAAAGTAGAGTCACTAAACAGTACTGGACCTAAGTAGATCTAGATAGACCTACGAAGACCCTTGTTGAACTAAATAGGTAGACCTACATAGACCCCTACGTAGGTGGGACCTACGTAGACCCTCGTTAACACATTCACAATGGCGTGTGCCACCGGTGGCTCAAGCTCGAGTGTCCCATCGAACGGCGTGTACTTCCGGTGGCTCAAACTTGAATGTTAAATAATAGGAATTATTTCGGCGACGCCCCTTGGAAAGAAACATAAATTGCAGCACCGGCGTGAACGTGTTAAACCTGGGTTAACCCATGTTAGACCTAACTGGACACTCACTACTTGTAAAACTTTAAAAATACCTCCTAATCATTCTTCAGCTGCTATCGATCAGCTGGTGAACAAGCTTGCGAAATTGAAAGTGAAGAGTTTCGACATCAGAAAGAATTCAATCTACCGGACGAGCGAATATAAAGTGACTAGTGAACCCTTAGCAAGAACCATTCTACGTAACGAGTCTAGTGATAAAAATTGAGTGCTTACCCGTCGCAGATCAGCCTCGAAGAACACCTCGCACTCTCATCACCATGATGAATCGCGTTGCACCTTCACGGTTATGAATCTGCGAGAATGAAGAGCACATCCGGGATGCAAATTAGCAAAGCGTCTGCAGAAACAGCAGCAACGGTGGCAGTAGGATATCCCCGGTGCAACAAGTACGACGAGTCCTTAAATCAAATAGTCTTGCGCCCTGGAGACAAGGTAAATTCAATCAGCCGGGCCGACGGGATGATAACGGTTAACGTCGGCTCGCGTAAACGGGCGAAATTTATAGTATACCGAGTAATCGAGTTGCGGGATCGCGCCGAGTGCTCGCCGTGAGATAGCACATTGCGCTTCTCGTTCGGGTGCAATTAATCCGCGAACCTCGGCGAGGCTTTGCGAACCTCTGCGAGGTACTATCAGGGTTCTACGAAGGTTCTACCCGGAATGGGAGACCTGTTTCGTCGAACAGCACACGTAGAGAGAGAGACGCATTCTTCCGTATGGAAATATATAGGTCGTGCCCAGAGACGGTTAACGGAACGGCGTGACATTTTCCCGTGGTAAAAATCGGAGCAAAAGCGGGAGACGGCTTCAGGGTCGACCTGGGGTATAAAAGCTGACGTCGCGGGGTCAATTGGCAGTACAACAATTAGCTCTCTTTGCCCAACGCGGAGGAAGAACCACACAAACAGCAACCATGAAGTTCTTGGTAAGAGTACCACTTTTCCCGTATTCACCTTTCGGTCATTCATTCATGTTGCATTCGTCAACGACACTGCGCTCAGCTTGAAACAAATTTAATTAACGGTACACCAACAGCGTATAATTGAATCAATTCAATTCTTGATTAATTAACGAAAGCAACAAGAGGGCGCATTGATTAGCCGGTGAATTATTTCGTTCAGTTTGTCTCAGTAGCTTACAAGTAAGACACGAGCACAGTACGTGGTGTTGTTTTTCTATAATTCTTAAGTTATTTCATTAGGCAAGTAAGTTGACAAATTTCAAAAATTATTTTAAACGTGTTCTCACCAACAGAATATCACCTTTTGTGTTTTTTTTTAATAATTCACAGACGCAATCACTTGTTTCTTGAAAAGGGTCTAAACAAAGACCGAAACGTCGAAATTAATATATTGAAAAATTGCTTCCAATTAAATTGATCGAACCGGTGCACCAAGAACATCAAGTTTGTCTAACTTAGTAGTTGTAACATGATATTTGGTCCCCTCAGGGTTTCAAATTCATTTATCAATCCTCTTCTTCTTTCCATTCTCACCATCGCCTTTTCAGCGGGACCTACTGTTTATGGTGGGTTCCAAACCACCTTTTTGCCAACAACACGTGAAAAACACTCCGGGTGGGTCACTTTCCGGTTTTTTACCAGATGGTCACCCATCCTAGTGCCGTTCACGTTCCACATTGTTTAACTTCGGTGATCTAACGAGAACCGGTGCTTTCAACGGGACTACGGTTCTTGGCTTAAGTTTGTTTAACAACGTTGTAATTTTATTGCCCCCAGGCTATGTTCGCAGCGCTCGTATCGGTATGCTCTGCAGCTCCTAGTATCTGGAGTCCACACTTAGCAGGCGTAGCTGTCGCTGGACCTCATGTAGGCTCTGCAATTGTTGCCGGTCCTGGAACTGGAGTTGTAAAGGTAGCTGGTCCAGTTGCTGGTCCGGCTGTAGTCACCGGGGCTGTCGCTGCTCCATCAGCTGTTGTTGGCTCTGTCGCTGGTCCTACTGTTGTTTCTCAGCCCGGTGTTGGCTCTGTTGTCGTTGGTGAGTTCAATGATCTCGTGATTCATTCATTCATTTGAAAAATTGCCAAAACAACAAATATATAAAAGAATTTTTTAAAAACCACCGATCAAAATAATATTGTTTAGATATTAGTCACTATAAATAAAAGCGTGGAGCGCTAAACTATATCAACGTAATCTTATTTATAGTCACTAATATCTAAAAAAATTATTTTCTCCTTTCCAGTGCATTTTAATATAAGCGTGGTTTTGGAAAAGCTTTCTATTTTCTACTTTTTAGTCTTTACTACCCTTCGATTTTCGCTGGGATACTCTGCCGAGATTATTTTCTATCTCCTAAACGCTCAGTTTTTTAAAAAACTTATTTTTTTTTGATATTGTATTGTTATATAGTTCTGAGCTATGTCTAAGTTTCAAGTCTCTAGCTCATCGGAAAGTGGTTTAACCATCATACGTTCCTCAGAAATAGTTCCATAAAAGATTCTATGATACATTCTCACCCATTTTCGCTTCGTACTTTAAACTAAGAAACATTGCTTCAATTTATCGCGTGAAATTTAAGAGAAATACGTGTCACGTTACAGATAAAGAAGAACCAATCATTTTGTAATATGTAAAAATAGTGAATGGGTGAATTTTCACCCTGAGGAACGTATGAGGGTTAAAATTCGATTATAAGATTTGATAGCAACAATATGGCCAGCTAATAGAAACGTGGTAATAAATGAACAATGATTCTTTCAGGTGGAGGACTCGTCGCACCTGGATTAGTTGCACCTGGACTAGTTGCATCTGGATTGGTTGGACACACGGTCGTCGCTGGTCCAGTCACATCCGCGGTCGTCGCTGGTCCAGCAACGTCCGCAGTCGTTGCTGGTCCAGTCGCCAAAACCACAGTAATTGGCGCGTCTTCATCAGCGGTAATTGCCGGTGGACATGGCTGGTAATTAACTAGAAGGAGCCAACCTCGAAGCCTACGATATACCTCGTGCCTAACTCAGGCTCACAACTTCTGCGACTATACTTAATATATCCACTGGTTTGAGACGGACCGTACGTGTCCCGAAACATTACGCTTGTATTTAAACACATACTTAGATATTTAAATGTATAAATAAATATCACTGTATTCGTAACACTCGTCTTTATTTATTGAATTATCTAAGACAGGGGTTCTTAAAGTTATACTGTCCGAGGCCCTCCTCTAGAACAACATTCGTTTTGCGAACCCCATACAAACCCTACGCATTTTATTTATCTTAGTTAACCCTTCACTGATTCATGATCTTTCTAACTGGGATGGAAAAATTCAAAGGAAATCAGTTTTTCTGTTTTATTTAAGGAAAAGATATTGAACAAAAATTGAAACACCATTTTTAGAAAAATAAACATAGTAAGGAAAAACACATTATTAGTTTACTATGTACCAGATTTGTTGACTGTATCAGATATGATACACTATGCAGCGAAGGGTTAATTGAATGAAAGCGAAAAAGTTGGGGGATTTAAAGTTAACCTTTTGCACTCGAAGGTATTTTAACTCGAAAATTAAACATTTTTTCCTAGCCAGAATAATTCCATTCGATACGATTTTTTTCTTTTTATAGATATGAAATTGATAAAATACCTCATATAATACTTAAATGTTTAATAAATGATTACATACCAACATATTTAATAATGTAAACAATATTGTAAGAGTAAAGATGTTGAACTACAAATATTTATTGAATAAAAAGCACACAACCGTAAATAACAATATACAAGTAACTGAATAAACGTAAAAAACTCTTTAACCGTAATTATTATTATGTTCTTGGGGGTTGAATTTCGGAATATCTTTTCTTATCCCTTGTATAGATCATAAAGGAAACATCTGCGCAAAATTTCAGCTTTCTAGGTCCAAGGGTTTAGCCTGAGCGTGAAAGTGAGTGAGTGAGTGAGTGAGTGAGTGAGGTCAGGACTGTCTTTTTATATATAATATATAAAGATAACGGTACATCAATTTTTAATGTTAACTGTGAGTCCGAAGGGTTAATGTAAAAATTGTTTCGCGGTCCACAGTTTAACCCTCATCCACACGACGTGGTACCCGGGTACCTATTTGAAATTCATTTAGAATAGTACAAAAAATTACCCGTGTGGATGAGGGTTAAGAACCCCTGATCCAAGGGATGTTTAAAGGAGCCCATTGATTTTCATGGAAAATAGTTTTTCACATCGATGACTGAATTGCACCGACCGTAGTTAGCCGAAACAGGCTAACAGAGCGCGCGCGACGTTTCCGCCGCCTCGGCGACTCATCGTTGCGGAATTCGTCCGGGAGCGTACGCTCGATACATTACGAATCAGCGGCGGAGCGAATCTCGTGGGCTAACCGTGTCCTCCCACACAAAAAGGCACGTACGAATAATTTTGCAACTGCACACGATTTGCAGCGAGGAGGGCTAACGCGCTTAGACAACTCCCGTTAGGATCCCTCTCATGAATATTTCATCGTGCGCCTCCCTATGGAACAAAGTGGGGGAGGGGAGTAGATGAGCGGGAGAGGGGAAATAGAAGCAACAGAAAGAAGAGTAAAATAAGAGACTCCGGTTAGGCGAGTTAGCAGCCTCCTAGAAGTTAGCGCCCCACTTGTTGAATTAAATAATTTCATTAGTTGTGCTGAATTGTGCTATGTTTGTGCTATATTGTGCTCGAATATTACAATTATAACATAAAAAATAAGATGAAAAATTGAGAAAAACGATTTTTTAAGTAGCCCCCCCACTTTTCATTTTTTTCAATTTTCTCAATTGTGCTAAGTTGTGCTAAGATTGTGCTAAAGTATTACTTGAAAAAAATAATAAATAAAGAAGTTATAGCGAATAATCGTTTTGGACATCTGATTAACGTTTAAGTAAGTAACAATCATCCAAACAGCATATAATCATATATCTGAGTTGTACTAGCCTAGCACAAGTTCCAATTTCTCCAGCACAACGATATAAAAGGTAGTTCACTGTTGTACGCGGCCCTTCGCGCTACAATACTATACCATTTTTGGACTTTCTGGACATCCGACAAACATGATATCGCATATCTGTGTTGTGCTAGCCTAGCACAAGTCAGCACAACTTGCAATTCCTCCAGCACAACGATATAAAGGGTAGTTTATATTATAGTTTCATGCCGCGTACAAGAGTAAACTACCCTTTATATCGTTGTACTGGAGGAATTGGAAGTTGCGCTGACTTGTGTTATATGCTGTTTGGATGATTGTTACTTACTTAAACGTTAATTAGATGTCCAAAACGATTATTCACTATAACTTCTTTATTTACTATTTTCTTCAAGTTATACTTTAGCAGAATCTTAGCACAACCTCGCACAATTGAGAAAATTGAAAAAAAATGAAAAGTGGGGGGCTACTTAAAAAATCGTTTTTCTCAATTTTTCATCTTATTTTTTATGTTATAATTGTAATATTCAAGCATAATATAGCACAGACATAGAACAATTCAGCACAACTGATGAAATTATTTAATTCAACAAGTGGGGGGCTAACTTCTAGGAAGCAGTTAGCACCTGTGCGAACCGTGCGTTGCCCATGCGAAAAGCAACGAAACGCTCGACACGGTAGAGTGGGAGGGGTGAGAGGTGGACAGGTAACAATACAGGGACGCAATTATGCGAGTCATAATTGGTTCACTGTCAAGTACGGCGTTCGACAAGCTCGCCGACGACGGCTGATAAATGATCGTCTCCGTTGATAGCGAGCCACGGTAGTCGCGGTTATGAGAGTGGAACGGATTTTCTCCTCAAGGATACCTAACTGTTCGGACAGATGTCAGGTATGATAATCGGTGGCGCAATCCGAGATACGCTGGACGTACCACGGCGGAAAGTATTATTCTGGGACTATCAGGTTCGGTTAGATATCAAATCGATGTCCTCTCAACGTTGAAACAAGCTAATGCACTTTCTCTCCGAACATTCCCGCAGAATCAAATTAATCCGAGTCGATACTGTTCTTGATAGTTAGAAATTTTACGTCCGAAATATTATACGAATTAAAATGAGGATCTATTAATACACGTGCACTATTTCATGTATATTTAAATACACGTGTGTTAACGTGTTTTAATTTTTAGGATACAGTTAATAATTTTCGAAAGCAAAATGGGGGTATACATAAATTAATATCAATGTTCGAAAAATTATACGAATTAAAATGAGGATGCATTAATACACGTGTACTATTTCACGTATATTTAAATACACGTGTGTTAACGTGTTTTAATTTTTAGGATACAGTTAATAATTTTCGAAAGCAAAATGGGGGTATACATAAATTAATATCAATGTTCGAAAAATTATACGAATTAAAATGAGGATACATTAATACACGTGCACTATTTCACGTATATTTAAATACACGTGTGTTAACGTGTTTTAGTTTTTAGGATACAGTTAATAATTTTCGAAAGCAAAATGGGGGTATACATAAATTAATATCAATGTTCGAAAAATTATACGAATTAAAATGAGGATACATTAATACACGTGCACTATTTCACGTATATTTAAATACACGTGTGTTAACGTGTTTTAGTTTTTAGGATACAGTTAATAATTTTCGAAAGCAAAATGGGGGTATACATAAATTAATATCAATGTTCGAAAAATTATACGAATTAAAATGAGGATACATTAATACACGTGCACTATTTCACGTATATTTAAATACACGTGTGTTAACGTGTTTTAGTTTTTAGGATACAGTTAATAATTTTCGAAAGCAAAATAGGGGTATACATAAATTAATATAATTAATATCAGTGTTCTAAAAATTATACGAATTAAAATGAGGATCCATTAATACACGTGTATTCTAATATACATACGTGAAATAGTACACGTATACTCGTGTACTTATAGGGACACGTAGTAAGGTACGTGTATTTAAATACACGTACAAAACCACGATCTGTAATATATACAGGGTGTCTATACTTCAAGATAGTATAGCTTGTGTTTTTCTTCCGAAGATGTTAGCAGATTTTTAAATTGATTCCATACACGTAGGAAATTTGACGTGTAACCATTCGGGAAATCATTCGGTATGTGCGGAAATGGAAATACGGGAGAATTTCAATGGGACGAATTAGTTGGAGTGTAAATTGAACGTATCAGAAGCACCCAGGGCCAGTTAAACCGAGTCGATTAATTGAGCCCTATTTTGTCGTTTAAACACGCCGAACAACACGGTATATACTATGGGAAATTAGCGTGACGCGACACAATCAAATGTCCGAGTCTGTGTCGCGTGCCGACGCGCAATATCGTCCAGGGGACCATGATAACGCTCTCTCTCCCTCCCTCTCTCTCTCTCTCTCTCTCTCTCTCTCTCTCTCTCTCTCTCTCTCTCTCTCTCTCTTTCTCTCTCTCTCTCTCATCGTATATACTTGCAGTGGTTGAAACCCTCTGATTCGCGGGCCAAACTATATTCGCGCTTAATTCTCTGCTCGCGTGTCTACACTACCAATATAACGCACGCTAGCGATACATCGAGCGGATCGTTTACCAAGAACCGTTTGCGGTTGGAATTAACGTGCTAATTGTTTCAGCCACCTAATTATGGTCGGCTCTTGTCGTTTGACAGATTCATACATCGCAGCGAGACATCATCTCTGATTAGATTCGGGATCTGGATGTGACCATGCGTCACCTGATTTAAGAAGTCGATTACGAAACCGACGAGGACATTGCTCAATTATTTTATTATTATTATAGACGGACTGAAGTACATAAGTGTTTACAATAAAAAATAAAGAGAAAGATAAAAGACTATTCGTCTAATAACAAAGAAAGGACATGCACAAAAACTAATGGCACAAACGATATGGTATTATCCTATAATCCTGCGCAGTTGCTTTTTAAAATTTTGTAAAGATTCAATAAAATAATCAATACGATTTTAGATAGTGGGTGAGTCTGCAATAATGCGATTCGTTGGATTAATTAATCCATAAGTAAATCTTGCTTTAAGTGTATGAAATCCAGCGTTACTTCTCGATACACGTTCAGGTACATAGAAATTGATTTGCGCAAGTAGAGAGGGACAATCAATATGATTATTAGTTAAATTAAAGATAAGTTTGATTGTAGTTAATGTTGTGGAGTAATGATGATCTAAGAATGACAAGGATTATTTAGTCTATATGAACAATACCTGAGGAATATTGCAACAGTTTCGTCTTAAAAATTGTAGCTATTATAATGGAATTAGAGTGAAGTCTTGATCTAAGTAAACGGGAACTTTACGATCTAAGGAAATTGCTTACGGAACAGGACGGACTAGGAGCTTTTGCTTGGATCAAAATATTACTGTAAAATATTGTACTATTTTCCATATTCGATCCACGAAGATTGAAATGAACGTAGTGGGGGGTTAATAAAAATTCAAGGGAACCGATTCTCCCCGATCTGGTTTCTCATTTGCTTCGATTCTGTTCGGATAATGACGGCATATTCTTCGCGCGATTGCAAAAGTCCGTCAACAATGGGAATGCAAGTTCTGGTGGAACAGGGTAGGAAAGTTCCCTATAATTGATGTCGTTTGATACAAAGAGCAGAGATTGAAAGAGCCTGGGCAAATATTCTTGAAACGGTGCCACTACCACGAACTCGTCACAAAAGGCGGAACTTTTCAATATCTCCAGTTCGTCGTGGCTTGTGAAGCCATTTCCGACGGACCCGAGGGACTCTGATCGTTTTGCGACCCGATGCGACGCGGCGGGCGTGAATTCGAACAGGAACCTCTCGTTGACAGGGGTAATTTCGAATGGCCGGGGTCGAACTACTTCCAATTTCACTTCCTTCCGACGAAAACGTGACGCTAATAAAGTGATCACCACCCACACCCCAACGAAAAACATCGCTATTCCTGTACCACAAGCGCACGAATTAATTTCTAAAGATTATTTACGATCTCTGTATGTTTTATGTTTCGCAAATAATTTCAAGAATTTATGCATCATTTTTATAAATAATTTCAAGAATTTATAATCATGTATTATAGATTAGTATTAAATAATATCAAGAATTGATGAACAATCTTTATAAATGATTTCAAGAATTTATAATCATGTATTATAGATTAGTATTAAATAATATCAAGAATTGATGAATAATTTTTGTATATGATTTCAAGAATTTATAATCATGTATTATAGATTAGTATTAAATAATATCAAGAATTGATGAACAATTTTTATAAATGATTTCAAGAATTTATAATCATGTATTATAGACTCGTCTAAAATAATATCAAGAATTGATGAATCATTTTTATATGATTTCAAGAATTTATAATCATATATTGTATACTACTATAAAATAATCTCAAGAATTGATGAATAATTTCTCTAAATAATCTGAAGACCCGAAAAATGAATTCCTAATTAAACGAATCCGAATTAACTAAGACTCGTTCTAATTACAGAATTATTTTTAATTCGATAATGAACGACTAAACGATAAGAATAAAATGACTAATCAAAATGGTTACAATTCGAGGTCTTAAGGCGATTAAACATTGAGAAAATGAAATAGCAATTGATGGAATTGTTGACGAAGTTCACCGCCATCGGCCAACTAGCGCGATAATCAAACTAACAAGTTCTGTGAACATTGCGCGAAGATATTCGTCACCCGGAAGTTTGCCCTGTTAATCCAAAGTCGGAAGTTCCTTCGGCAAGATAGCGTCGGTGTTTCCTGCGAAGCTGCAACGCGCGAATTCGGTCGAGCGCGACGAGACACGGTGCGGTGTACGGATCGCGATTCGCAATTTGACGAATTCACCGCGTGCAATTACGCCCGGGTGTGCCGCGTGTCGGCGTCGGGATTCAAAAGAACAGATTACCGCGCTGGGAAAAATCAGTGAAACGTCGGGGAAAAATGCTCGGCTCGTCGCACGCGAAATAAAACACCGAACAGAACATGTTTCGTTTTTCCCCGTTTACGTTTGATGCTCGTTTGCGCGGACGCGTTTAGGATAGAACGTATTCGGATGGAATAGGGCACGGTAAAAACATTATTTTATTAAATTAATTTTCAGGAAACTACCACTCAGATCCAAGTATCATGGACATTTATGCAGAATAAAAATTGTCTGCGTTTCACTGCAATATACAAAAGCTCGATGAACATTTATTTCCTTTAATTCTGCTAATATTTTCACCGTTTCGATTTAAACCGACTAATTTTTCTGATGAATGCGTATCAAACCCGCTGTCAAAATTGAATTTAAATTTAATATTGCAATTTTAGATGAAAAAGAAAACGGAAAAATAGTTGCCGCCAGATCCCAAATTGTATTTCGTTCATAATTCAAAAATCATTCAATTATTTGGTGCATAGAGTATTATTTCTTATTTATTTCTTTCAATTATTTATTTATTCGTTATTTATTTGTCTAATAATCATTTTTTTTGGCAGCCTGTGCCACACAACTAAAAATGTTTAAAATGAATCGCTTTCGATAGAGAGAATTATTTATTAACAATGGACTGCGATTATTGAGAAATTATTATTAAACAATTTGATAAGTCGAAAATAATGCAACAGTATAAATAAGTTTTGTCGGATATTTACACTGCTTTAGACAATGTTAGTGCACTACGATAGAGCATCCTCTGTAGAACGTAACCTGAACAATTTATTCGTAAAACAACAACCCCTTCCGAAAGAGAAATAATTTCTACAGAACATAATAATACAGAAATTTCCATCCCCTGTATTCTGTCGAACGCAAACGAGAATTTCGGTAGTTCGCACGTAGTTATTAGTATGTTTCTGAAAGGGGCAGAGAACGATAGAGAAGATCAGCAGATTCGCAGGAAGCCATGAATTGCTGACAACCAGGAAAATGTTCGCTAGCTGCAACAAACCGTTACGTGGTACTAGGCGTGCTGTCCGACAGCCTTGTGATAACCGTGATAACAGTTCTCGTGTCCGTGACGTTTGGATCCGGAACTTGCATCAGCAGCTGCGATCCCGTTCATCGGTGACCGCACCCTGACGTGTTTAATATATTCTTACTTTCATACAGGGTTGTTGAAGGCTGTTTAGTCAATCCTCCGTGTCACAGGTTGGGTATATAAGACTTGGGGTCTTTGGGGTTGAGCATCAGTCATCAGCTGAAGACTACTACCACAAACAACATGAAGTGCTTGGTGAGCATACCCTAAATCTAGACAGCTTCTCTAGACAGCAGCTTTGCTAATTTCTCAGCTGCTATTTTATTCAGTCCATCAATCAAATTAATTAATCAAATACAAAATAAATAATAGGAGAATAATGCAGATGCACAAGCCTGACACAGAAACTAGGCCTAGAGCCAACAGTTTCAAAATTGTGAACCAACAAAAATTAGAATAGACAAGACAGAAATTGATGAAGCTAGTAATAAAAATAATATTGATAACGGAACAATAAAACAGGTGAATAAACCTAACATATATGTTAGGTCTAGAGCTAACAGTTTCAAAATTGTGAACCAACAAAAATTAGAATAGACACGACAGAAATTGATGAAGCTAGTAATAAATAAAATGAATAACAGGAGGATAATGTAGATGCACAAGCCTGACATAGAAACTAGGCCTAGAGCTAACAGTTTCAAAATTGAAAACCAACAAAGATTAGAATAGACAAGACAGAAATTGATGGAGTTAGTAATAAATAAAATGAATAACGGAACAATAATATAGATGAACAAGTTTAATATATAAGCTAGGTCTAGAGCTAACAGTTTCAAAATTGAAAACCAACAAAAATTAGAATAGACAAGAGAGAAATTGATGGAGCTAGTAATAAACAAAATGAATAACGGAACAATAATATAAATGAATAAATTTAACATATAAGCTAAATCTAGAGCTAACAGTTTCAAAATTGTGAATCAACAGAAATTGGGATAGACAAGAGAAGAACTCATGGATCTAGTAATAAATGAAATTAATAATATAACATCAATGATTGTTTGTCGTAATTTTAGCTCGTTCTCGTCGCCACCCTGGCCATAGTTGCCGCCAGCCCAGACCGCGAACGTCGTTCCCTTGGTTGGGGTCACAATGGCGCCGTAATCCTTGGTGGGGTGTTACCTAGCGTGGCTCTCGCGGGACCTCTAGCACCTGCTGCAGCAGTTCTGGGTCCTGTCGCTGGGTCTGCTGCCGTGATTGGGCCCGCAGCAGGCTCCGCCGCTGTCATTGGACCAGCTGCCGGTTCTGCCGTCGTTGCTGGGCCTGCTGCTGGTTCTGCTGCTGTCGTGGGACCGGCTGCCGGTAAGCTAGCTTCGCGTTATCACCTCCAAGCGATTGTAATTGCAACTATTAACGTCATACTCCACCTAGTTCACGTTTGCTACCTGGAACATAACAGGACATGGTTCGTTAGAGAAGTTCTGTTCACGTTCTGTTGACGCTCAATTTGAACAATCAGTTGGAACAAGCTTCGTTTGAAAAATTCTCAGGAGCTTTCATACCTATTTATTTGGGACCCAACATGAAGATTCTTAATTTAGCAGTTGCTACGTGAACTGGTTTTCTTGAAAAATGGCTTGGAGCCACGAGACCTAATTATATCTGGGGACTCACATAATAATTCATAATTTAAACAGTCGATACGTCAGCAATCTTACTCCAAATAATTATCAGAAGCTACCGTACGTAACTATTCGGGGACCAACATTAAAATTCTTAATTTAACAATTGCTACGTGAACAAGTTTTCTTGAAGAATTGCTTGGAGCAACAAAACCTAATTATATCTGGGGACTCACATAATAATTCATAATTTAAACAGTCGCTACGTCAGCAAGCTTCCTCCAAAAAATTGTCAGAAGCTACCACACCTAACTATTCGGGAACCAACATGAAGATTCTTAATTTAAGAGATTGCTATATCAAAAAGTTCCCGAAAAATTGTCAGACCTAACTACTGTACTTCAGGACTATCATGAAAAATCGCTGAAAAAATAGGAGTCGTTGCGTAACGTGAAAATTCTTGTTTTAGGACCCACGGTGGTAGCAGGCCCAGCAGGAACAGTGGTGACCGGAGGCACCGCAGGCCTGGGAATCTGGTAATCTACCCTGAAGACCCAACCCAACCTTGACCCCGTACGACAACTGAAAGGATCTCCCATGCCAGCGACTTCTACGAGATTGTTCGGGTCCTCCTTGATTATTCGAAGCCGACGATTAAACTCTCTTGATCGATCCGAGAGAGGATGCGTTCCGGATATATATATTTCTCCCCGAGATTCTTCCTGTAGCAGAATCTCCTTGTACCTAGACCACCGCCCCACCATTATACGCTTTTATACGATAATAAATGAACCTCCGCTGTACTTGTTTCTGTTTACTTTTAATCCAGCCGTGCCGCCACTAATCCCGAGAAGTATTGTCCCTGTGTATAGTTTGAGAACCGTTTAAGTGGCTATAAAAGTTATCGAGCCAGCTCGTCGGTCACGAGCGACCAGTTGTTCCAGTTTTTAATTACTTCGAATTGTTGAACACAGTTTCTATAAAATAGGGGTGGGATTAATCTGAAAACGTTCGAAATAGACTGAAACTAGAGACTAGATCAGTCGATTATTTTCTTTGCGAAATTTTCCCATTATTGCATGATTATTTTCTGCAGCTGTGCAACCGAGAGATACATATTTTTCTTTAGCGTTATTTGTTTCAATGATGCAGGAAGTGCGTGTGCAGTCGTTGTTGCAGGACATTTGTTAACGCATTGCATCCGGAACACGTACCAGTACGTTTTATCGATTGAAACGCGGATGCATGTCCACATTTGAATAAAATAGTATTTTCGAAAATTCTATTATGTCGACGAGGTTATAGAAAAGGTCGAGTGCAATGCATTTTTACAAATACAGTTGGCAGAATAGCTGAGAGAATAAATTGATCCATTTTTTTTTTTCATGGAGTTCGATTTATTATAGAATTACTCCAGTGGTTGAATATAGAAAATTTTCATATTATAATACACTGTATACATATAATTTTAATGTAATGCGAGTTTTATGTATCGAAAAATTGCAATTCGAAGATATGGAAATTTCTGTATAGGATTGAAGAATATGTTATTTTACAGTGAAATCAATTTCCCCTTGATTTCTGATTCCTGCAATTATTCTGTAAGGTTTTTTAATACTTTTATCAAGAAATCAATGCACAATTGCCAGTCACGTGTGCAACCATTCTGTTGCATTTATTTTTATTATTACTTCGCGAATAAATGCAGTTTGCAGATACGTGTTAGTGACAATAGATTGCATATCGGCAAACTTGTCGGTGCAGTTTTGAGCCACATATTTCGACCGCTGTGCGAACAGGCCAGCCGATAATCATAGCGTACATACATGTCAGTCATAACGTGTTACGGTAAATCGTGTTGATTAAATTATAGCATTTTTTTGTTGGAATTTGTAACGTTCCGCCGATATTCTAATTAACTAAATCATACCGGAGCACGATGTTTGCGGTAAAATGCATTATTACCCCTGTAAAATGCACAGGATGTTACATGTACATTCACGGGGAACATATAACGTGATTACACAATGTACATGTCGCTGTTAACACAGTGAACACACGTTGTCGCAATTATTTCGAAATTCATGAGCAACGTTAATTGAATTGTGTTCGGCAATCCAACTGTTTGTTAGTCAATGGATGAATCATTTTCTAATGAGCGAATAGAACATAGATATCACATAATGAATTGTAACATAAGACACTGAAAGTATGTAATTTCAAACAATAGTGCAAAAATTGAAACGGAAATGAAATTCAAAATGTCAATGTATTCTCTACAGTTTATTCAAATGATTCAAAAATAATACTGCAATTTAAAACACTAGTGAAAAGAGAAAACCAATTTTTAAACAATTCAAAATGTCAATACACTGTTTTCAGCTGATTGAAATTGTTACAAAATACAATTACTAATCGTTATAAAACGATTCAGCTAATTTAGAGCTGGTGCGCTTTTCTAATATGATTCCACCTTATTAAAATTGTTAAAGAATCTGATTATTGTTTCTTGCAAGTGGATGCAAATAATTTTCGCACGGAGATCCGCAGTCTGCTTCGGAGGATAAAACGATTCAGCTAATTCAGAGCTCGTGCGGTTTTCTAATCAAATAGTTTCTAGATTTACAATTAAATTATAAACTAAAAGGGTAGAAAGTGTAGTACAGCGTGTATTAAGTTTTAAAATAAGTTTAATATCTGATGATTGATTTTCTGTCACAAAAGGTAGGGGAGAGGGTAGAATTTTCGATGGTGCCAATCGCGAGGGGTTGATAATTGCTGCCGGGAGAGGGTTGATGGGGATCGTCAGACGCCGAATCCAAATTTCGAGCAATGATAGTTCTCTGACCGTGGAACTTCATTGTAATACTTCAGGTCCATGTGGCGCCAGGATGCTAGATCGTCTTACCAAGCTTTCAGTCCCCAAGGGGCGGCAAGGGCGGGTGCGGCTACGACGGCGGCTGCGCAAACATAAAAAAGAACATTATGCAACATCATAGAAACATACAAAATTATTTTGAACTTTTATTAATTAATCCTCATACTCTATGTCAAATTGCTACTCGTTTGTAACAAAACTGGGAGGATGTAACTTCAGATACGAATAACATTAAAAAAAACCCCAGACGACAAAGAACGTTGTTACAACTTAATAAAATCACTGAAGGTAAAACAAATTCTCATTTGGCTCCCATGCCAAGCAATCGATGCAAACAATTTTTATATTCATTCAATTATTCTCATGGGACTTTCACGGTGAATTTACAAAATGTATAAGAGTTGACAGATTGGGGCAAACAAGCTTTGAGATTAAATTACAGTAAGAATCGACTTCTTATTTTAACGTTTCGGCAATCAGCGCGTCCAGGGCGAGTTTCGAAGCAGATTCCAGCGAGTGTAATACAATTAGCAAATAGGACAGTATGGCAGTGGAAATGGAGAGATAATTACGCGCAGCGAGGAGCTTAGGTCCTACGGCAGCAACACCGATGGGGGCGGCAGCGATACTGGGGGCGCCGATCCATGGGCCAGCAAGGGCTGCTCCGCCGAGGATTCCACGACGTTCACGTTCCTGTTCGGGGAAAGCCGCGACGATGGCGAAGATAGCGAAAAGGATCACCTGAAATAAATCATCATTTAATACAATTGATCCTTCGACATGCATTCAACCAATGCACGATTCGATTCAATTAATATCTGCACATGCTTAATTTAACCCTCCGGCGATTATTTCATTAGTCGATTTCGAATGTCTCAGGATTTTTTCATAGATCTTCCAACAGCAATATAAATTATTTTACATGAAACTATTTAAGCGTAATTACTGGGAAGCTAATTAATAGGCTGCCAGTGAATAATTATTACTTGAGATCGGCAAAATAATCTCAGTGGAAAAGGATTGTAAATTAATGAATTTGATAGGACAAAATTAAACAATTAAACAATTACTGACAGATGAACGATAATTGAAATACTTAATGGTGTTCAGTGGTGCAAGTCAATATTTTTGTATTGCTCCAATAATTATATTATCAGTATTGAAAATTTAACCATGCACTATTGTAATTGTGAAATAAATTGGTGCATTTGATATTGGAAAATTGATCTCGATAAAGAAAAAATGAATGCAGTTAAACAATTAGTGACAAACGAACGATAATCGAATTACTTAGTGGTGAATTGGTGCAAGTCAACATTTTTGTAGTGCTCCAATGATTATATTATCAGTATTGTAAATTTAACCGTGCACTATTGTAATTGTGAAGTAAATTGGTGCATTTGATATTGGAAAATTGATCTTGATAAACAAGGAATGAATGCAATTAAACAATTAGTGACAAATGAACGATAACCGAATTATTTAATGGTGTTTAGTGGTGCAAGTCAATATTTTTGTATTGCTCCAATGATTATATTATCAGTACTGTAAATTTAACCGTGCACTATTGTAATTGTGAAGAGAATTTGATGCATTTGATGTTGGAAAATTGATGTCAATAAACAAAGAATGAATGCAATTAAACGATTAGTGACAGATGAACGATAATCGAATTACTTAGTGGCAAAGTGGTGCAAGTCAACATTTTTGTAGTGCTCCAATGATTATATTATCAGTATTATAAATTTAACCTTGCACTACTGTAATTGTGAAGTAATGCTGAAGCAGGTGATGTCTTACCAGGGACTTCATTTTGTTGGTTGGTTTTGGTAGCTTGAGATTCTTCGAACTCGAAAGTGCAAGCGACTGATGAAAACACTGGCATCGACTTTGTCTTTTATACTCTTATTTTCCTACCCATACAGAGGAACAGTCGCGTACGTCATCCACCCCGTACGAACGCGTGTCAGTCGTTTTTCCATAGGCCTACAATATGTATAGTATAGTTGTATTAAGGCTAGTGTTGTGGCTGGACGGGCGGGCGTGGTCAGGGAGAGACTTGAATCCGTAAATCAAGACAGCGATCTGAAACGATGAACTCGCACCGCGTCGATGTTGCATCAGAAATCTCGCCGCGCAGCATGCAACGCACCGCGAATGTTACAGAAGTTTCAGCCGCTGTAGAAACGGGGTCGCGACGGTATTTGCATATTTCACTGGTCGGAGATTTTTACCGGCTACCGCGCGGCCATAGTCCTCTCCTGCCTTGTTTAGAACCTGTTGTGTCCGGCAGTAGCACGCTGCGGTATCCCAAGCTCGGTCGTGGCGCTTAGAAGCTGCTCCGTCGATCCTCGGAACCCTTTGTCTTCGAGGGCATCCTCCAAAATCTTTGTTTTTTCTTCGCAAACTGCCTCAGACCAAATAGACTTTTCCTATACAAATGATTATTTTGAATTATCGCTTCTGTATCTGTGAATATTAAGAATATTATAGGATATGATTAGAATGAGCAGAGCTGACTTCCAGCTTGTACGCTCACTTAGGGTATGCCGAATCATAAAGATATAAATAATTCTTTTAAATTTATAGTTAATGCCTTCCTAACACTATAAATGAAATTGGGTACATTATGGGTTATTATCACAATGAACAGAGTTGACTTCCAACTTGCTATGCTAAATTAGGATATGCCGAATCTTAAAAATATAAATAATTCTTTTAAATTTATAGCTAACTCCTTCCTAAAGCTATAAATAAAATTGGGAATATTGTAGGATATGATCACAATGAACAAAGCTGACTTCCAACTTGCTACGCTGAATTAAGGTATGCCAAATGATAAAAATATAAATAATTATTTTAAATTTATAGTTAATGCCTTCCTAACGCTATAAATAAAATTGAAAATATGGTTGGATTTGATCAGAATGAGCAGAGCTGATTTCCAACTTGCTACGCTGAATTAGGGTATGCCAAATGATAAAAATATAAATAATTATTTTAAATTTATAGCTAACTCCTTCCTAATGCTATAAATAAAATTGGGAATATTGTATGATTATAAGATCAGAATGAGCACATCTAACTTCTAGCTTGTTAGGCTGTCTTAGGGTAAGCTCTGCGAAGCAAGGTGAATCCTCATGCGAAGCTCATCCTCCCTGCCTCTGATATTTTTTAATTATTTAGAAAGAGCTAAGTAAACTATTTAGAGATAGCTTAGATACCAATACCAATATAATATAGTCATTGGCTGAAACCTGCTGAGACGGATAAGGATGATTTGAAAAGTTGATGATGGGCCCCCGAATTAGGGTTATCTTTTAGGGTACAAGATGCAATTCCCAGTGAATGTTGCGACATCCACTTTCGATTTTGCGTGAGCCAGCCTTGAATAAACGCGATCGATAGCGAAAATGTGTCGATCATGATACAGAAAAGCAGGAAATGCTGCCTTGAAAGTCCAGTTAAATGTTACAACATTGGAAAGCAATTGCTCGTATCCACGAGCCTCCGATACAACTTTTCTATTCACGGTTTATTAATTCATTCTCTCCGGCAAATAACACTTGCTAATTGTGCTGGTTGCGAAACTGGGCTATTCCGATCTTTCAACAAAAAGCCCGGTTCGTTCGAGATTGCCATCGACATCCATTAGCTACCCTTTCGATGATTCTTCTCTAATGGTGTTTGGTAAAAAATGAGACCGGTGAAGGCTCGAGTCAAGTCGTCTTTTGAGCCACTAGATGTCACGAAAGAGGCGAGCAATTGTTCATCAATGCAGCTGCTGGAAGGTTCCCAGGGTATAGTGATCGATGGTTCGGTAGCTGATTCTCCGAATCAGAGCATTTGAGGATTCTCTTAATTATTCTGATCTAGTTTGTTCTGTTGCTTCATCAAGGACCCTCATTATTCATCTGCAAGACACCTACGAGTAGTATAGTGTCAGCGAGGCATGATGCAAGGTCTGACAGTGGCATGCTCGGTTAGACTACTGTGCTAGAACGTTCTAGATTAACTGCTCATTGTCATCCCAGCTGCGTTTGCCAGACAGAGAAGTCGAACAAGTGTTCCTTCTCTTATGAATTTTCATAACAATACTTCGAATTCAATTTTAATTACTTCACTGACGCCAGCTTGATTGTACTCTTGGTCATACTGATGATGGTCTACACACGATGATGTCTACTCATGATCATACTAATGATGTCTAGTCATGATGATACTAAGGATGGTCTACTCATGATCATACTAATGATAGTCTACTCATGATCATACTAATTATGGTCTACACGTGATAATG
This sequence comes from Lasioglossum morio, assembly GCA_916610235.2. Lineage (NCBI taxonomy): Eukaryota > Metazoa > Arthropoda > Insecta > Hymenoptera > Halictidae > Lasioglossum > Lasioglossum morio. Next base: position 18,726,987 of record OU744324.1, on the reverse strand, counting down.
TCTACTCATCTTCATAGTCATAATTATACCAAAGATGGTCTACACATGATGATGTCTAGTCATGATCATACTAATGATGTGTAGTCATGGTCATACTAATGATGTCTAGTCATGATCATAATAATGATGGCCTACTCATGATTATGCTCATGATTATACTAATGATGGTCTACTCATGATGATGTCTACTTATCATCATAGTCATAATTATACCAAAGATGGTCTACACATGATGATGTCTAGTTATGATCATACTAATGATGGTCTACTCATGATCATACTAATGATGACCTACACACGATGACGTCTACTCATGATCATATTAATGATTGTCCACACACGATTACGTCTACTCATGATCATACTAATGATGAAGGACCTGTACGGTGATGCCAGTCGCCTATTATCTTCCCAACATTGTTGCTTTTCAGATCATCTAGACCACTCGAACGCGACGGTTCCGGTTTCCATTGGAATGCCCAAGTGTCGCGCAGTAAAAACCACCGCGTTGACCTTTCTCTCGGGAAGCTCATCACAACGAGAGGTTACACGTAATCGAGTATATAACGGTAGCAATCCGGTTCGAGAAGGATCAGTATAGCGAATAGCGCGGTAGTGCGCCAGAAAAAGGATCCTCTGTAGAGAACAGACCGAAGAGAGGATATAATAATAATAAGAGAGGACGTCGTGGGAGAGTGGAGCAGCAGCCGCCGCCATGAAGTTGCTGGTAAGCAAGGGAAAGGGAAGGGGGAGAAAACTTTATCGTGGCCAGTCGAAGGAAAGATTGTTACGAAAAGGAAATCCTCGCGGTGTGCTCCTGATGAGAAAACTTTAATCTGTTAGCCCATCCCACCCCCCCTTCACCATATAATACACTCCCGGTGTCGTCCGTGAAATATGAATGGCACGCTATCTCTGACCAGTGTCTCTTGATATATAGACCCGGCGATGACCAGGAATTCGGAGTCAGCCGGATAATTGAAACGTATGGCCTTGCGCTGTAACTTTGATTAAGTCGAGTAATCTATCGATTTCAGTTAAGAAGACTCCGGGACATGGAGTTGCATTTCGAAGCTTCTCCATTGATCGACTGGAGAGGTTGCTGGATCATCAGATTCATCATTGATCGCATCCTCGTTGTCAGATAGAGACGTTGCTTGGTGGCAAGTCTCTTCATTGATCAGTTGGAGATTTTGGAGAGACAGCTATTGCTTAGTTCTCTTTTAAGGAAGAAAAATGTCAGAATGGAACACGATTTAAAGTTGACGAACAGTGTCTTTGAGATGGTCTTGAAGGTACCGTATCCATCCTAGCACCTCAGGCAAAATGTTTCGCCGAATGCGATCCACGTGCTCCCGTAGCCTTCCGGTGCCAGTGATGATGTGTTCATGCACGACACGTCTGCAGGGAATCTAGTTATGCAAATTGATGCGTGCGACTCGATCCGTGACCACCGGGATGAGACACCGACGCGTACCGGATACTGTTTTCAAATCGCTTGGACCTCTAATAGCGCCCGACCTCATCGATTGTTGGCTAAACAGTGATCAATGATGTCTCAGGCGTCCGGTTTCGCACAATAGCTTGCCAAATGACTTGGTCGATCTATGAAGGCACGCCGTGGCATCCTCTTTGAAATGAATTCTGAAGAGACCTTATAGCCATGCTCTTTGAACTTCCCTAGGGTCTCCATAAAGGTACCATCTTTGAATCCCATAGGGACCCTATAGAAATCCTCATTTAAATTCGGAAGGTACCCTATGGCATTCTCTTTCAAATATCCTAGGGACTCTATAGAAATCATCTGTAAAATTCTGAAGAGACCTTGTAGCAATGCTCTTTGAACTGCTCTAGGGTCTCCATAAAGGTACCATCTTTGAATCCCCTAAGGACCCTATAGAAATCCTCTTTAAAATTCGGAAGGTAAACTACAGCATCGTCTTAGAAATATCCTAGGGACCCTCTAGAAATCATCTCTAATATTCTGAAGAGACCTTACAGCCATCCTCTTGGAACTCCCCTAGGATCCCCATAGAGGTACCATCTGTGAATCCCCTAGGGACTCTATAGAAATCCTCTTTAAAATTCTGAAGGTACCCTATGGCATTCTCTTTCAAATATCCTAGGGACTCTATAGATATCATCTCTAAAATTCTGAAAAGACCTTATAGCCATCCTCTTTGAACTCCCCTAGGGTCTCCATAAAGGAACCATCTTTGAATCCCCTAGGGACCCTATAAAAATCTTCAAAATTCTGAAAAGACCCTATAGAAATCCTCTCTTAGATTTTGAGGAGACCCCACAGCTTGGAATCCCCATAGAAATCGTTAAAATTCTGAAGAGATCCTACATCATCCTTTTTTTTTATTAAGCTACATCATCCTTGAAATCCTCTGTAAGATCCAGCAATTGTCCACGGTTCGAGCTGATATCAGCAGGAAACAATTCGAATGCGACAGATTTACGAGGGAAATTACGCGAAAGCATTCGAACAATTGTGTCGCGTTGTCCCACGTAGGTACATACAAGCGTTGCAGCGATAACGCGTTGTGACACTCGTCTTAATAAATCACGCCTTATCCGTTTTCAGCTGCGGTTGGTGGCATCGATTCTCCTAACGTCCGTTTGCACTGCCAGCTACCCGTACCGTGAAATAGTGGGCGTTGGGCAATCGGAATCGCCAGTATTCGTTGCGCCGGTTTACGAACTCGCACCTGCAATCAGCCAATTCGACAGCGATGAAGAGGTAGCTACGATTGTAGCTGGTCCTGTCACTGGAACCACGATTGTAGAAGGATCCTCTTCGGGACCTGTTACTGTCCTTTCACCTGTGGATGCTGCTGGTATCAATGATCCCCCACTAAAGACAAGTAGGTAATTATTTTTGCGTTGAAGGAACTCTTGAAGAAGATTCTTCGGAGTCAGATTCTAGCTGATTTTTATTGATTCTGCTCTCACATGTTTCATATGTCAAGCAACAAACACTTGGGTTACCTGTGGGATTTGCAACATTCGCATGTCGTATCAGAAAAAAATTCTGCAGATATTCTGACAGTATACTTTCAAGCCAAGAGAATTCTTCGCGATTCTATTCCTGTAGCTAACTTCAGTTGCGCAACCAGGGTAGCATTTACGCTGTACCATTGCCTCACGCACGCATTTTATGACACGCATAAACCGATGAATTTATTAAACGCCATATATAGCCGAGCTGCTATGTGCAACAAACTTGAACGAGCTGAGTGCACGATTTATTAGCTGGACACAGGATCTGTGTTGAGGATAAATAAAAAAATATATAACTCGTGTAACTTTGATTATTTCTACTTGAAAAAGAAACATTGGTGTACTTCAAACACCAACGAATAGGTATGCAAAATTTCAATCCGGAAAGTTTACTAGTTCTCCGGAAAAGAATTATTAAAAAGAACACCCCTTGAAACATGCATCACAAGAAAAAATGTATAGCTTACGCAATTTTAATTATTTTCACTTGAAAGAAATCACAGATGTGGTCCAAGTATCAGTCGATATGTGTGCAAGATCTCGAACCAAAGAGTTTCATAGTTTTCCAAAGAGAAATTATTCGAAATTAGTTGTACACTTCTGAAGAGACCTTCTAGCCATGCTCTTGGAACTTCTCTAGGATCTCCATACAGGTAGCATCTTTGAATCCCCTAGGGACCCTATAGAAATCCTCTTTAAAATTCTGAAGGTACCCTATGACATCCTTTTTATAATATCCTAGGGATCCTATAGAAATCCTCTTTAAAATTCTGAAAGTAACCTATAGCATCCTCTCGGAAATATCCTAGGGACCCTATAGAAATTCATCTCTAAAATTCTGAAGAGACCTTATAGCCATGCTCTTTGAACTCCCCTAGGATCCCCATAGAGGTACCATCTGTGAATCTCCTAGGGATTCTAAAGAAATCCTTTTTAAAATTCTGAAGGTACCCTATGGCATCTTCTTTCAAATATCCTAGGGACATTTCCATAGAGGTAGCATCTTTGAATCCCCCGGGGACCCTATAGAAATCCTCTTTAAAATTCGGAAGGTACCTTTGTACAGTTTTACAGAACCTAGAGTTCATTATTTTATTATATTGCCACTGTCCTTGAGTTTCCCTAGGGAGAGAGAATATTAGATGTAAGATAATAGGATTGATTACATTAGGTTAGGTTAGACTAGATTAGATTAACAAATGGCATAGGATACGGAGGAATGGGTGGAAGAATGAATGGATAGATTGATGGAAGGATGAATGATATTGTAGATCTGTAAAGCTAAGTTCAATTTCTAAATTAAATAAATTATTATTATTATTATTAGTTTTACACTTTGATCCTCAGACGCGACAGAGGACTTACCCCAGGATGCAAGAGAGGAGCCTAACTTGGACAAGGATGCAACAGAGGTGGGTAACTTGGAAGATTCGGTGATCATTAGAGGAGCGTCATCGGGTCCGGTGACCCTGGTCGCTCCTTCGGCTGCAATCGGCGACAATGCACCGTCAGCTGGAACAAAGGGAGCTGTTGCGTCGTCAGCATCTGTTGCAATCGAAGACGCAGAAATCTCGACAATTAAAGAAACAATAGGAGTAGCGTCAGCAAAGGCTGTAATAGGTCCCTCGACCGGGCCCATCATCATTGTTGGCCCTACCGCTCCACCCATACCCACTACCAATGTCCCGACAGTTGCTCCCATTGCAGTGGACACTGACGTCATTGGCACAGCCACTGCAATCGACTCGTTAGCTGCAGATAGAAAACTTGGCAACGAAACTGCTTCGACCACAGGTAAATCTTAAACACCCTAACCATTTCTGAGCATTACGACGTCATCCAATCAGCATCTGCGCGGTCCTCTTGCATTTTGACAAGTTCAAATAATTTATTTTGCTTCGAATATTATAAATGGTCCAGTTAAAGGATTGGTACATTAATTTTATTGACATTGTTAACGTTGTTGTTAATGTTGAAACGAAATCTGCGAATGTCACAAATCGTTGAATAAAATAACTCGATAATAAATACTGAAAAATACAAAGAAAAATTTTTTCTTGAATATGGAAAGACCATTAAGAGGTGAAATGAATTTTTATTGGGTGGTATGAATTTATTTATTATTATTCTTCTATGACGAAGAGGATTATTCCTCTTTTAGGATGAGGAGGAGGTAGGGTAAACTGTACTATTGCTGGCACTGCAGTAGTTATTGGCACTTTTGATTTAAACGGCAAATATTAAGAATTCCTGGTATAGAAAATCATTTAATATTGCTTCTTATTTATATTTCAAAACAAGCTTGTAAGTTTTCATAACAGAGTTCCATATATACCTGTTAGCAACGCTGGTACATAGAGTAAGACAGTAAGAAAATTTTCGTTACGAGTAAGTATACTTTATCGCTTCATAACTTAATTTCAGACTGTACAACACATGTAATATGTGTACGTTTAATTACAAAACAAATGGCCTGTTTAACGTTTACTTCTTACTGTGCCAATGACTGTACTATTTGTCTTACGATTGTTATTCACTGAATACATTTTACAATAAAAGATTTATGACTCGTACAACTGTTTGATTTTTCTGAAAAATTTCTAATAGCTTATAATGATAGCAAGTTAAGTTCGTTTAATTATTTCAAGAAAATGTGAAAAGATTTTTACTACGATTTTGGCTTTGGATGCCAATCATTGTACAGTTTACCCTATGTAGAAACGTTTTAGCAGGCAACGAACATAATTGAATAAATCTCTTGATAGTCCACTTATGGTTAATTGTTGGGTTAGTTAACGGCTAGGCATTTTGTTGTGTTGTTAGCGTGTGTTGTTTTTAGATGCACCGGAGCCAAATCAAGAGATCTCGGCGTCCAGCACGACGACCGTTTCCACTTCTGGAAATTCCACAGTTTCCACGTCGGCGAAGGTTAATTTGATTACACCTGCAGCTGGAATCGCAGCGGCCGCCGAGACAGCGACAAGTAGCATCGTCGTATCAGCGGTAACTGCATCCACCGCGCACGCTTCCGACCCCACTGCAACCGTTTCCGGTGATGCTGCATCCGCGTTGCTCATCCACCCGCTACTCTAACCGTTTCCACGGGCCGACACGGTTTGCCAGTGGTCAATTCACTCGGAAACGTCCACGAAACCTCACATCTTTATTAACTAGACTTTACCCGTTCCCATCGGCTACCTACACCGCGACAAAATCTCGCAAAACCGGTGCAACTTGTGCATCGGCGCGTGAAGTGCATATGCACCACGGTGACTCTAGTTCACACTTGAAGAACATTTTTCGTTTTTCGCGGTGTCGGAATTGTTCCAATAAAAAAACCTTGTAAATTATTGATTGCCTCGAAAAGTATGCTAGACAAAATCTGTAGGTCTGGACAGGCTGCGTTTGTTTATATTTTAGAAAAAGTTTGAGAAGTGTGGGAACAAAAAATTGCTGCAGATGATTTTTAACGTATTCTTTTTGTGGCGTCGGAATTGTTCCAATAAAAATCCTTGTAAATTATTGATTGCATCAAAATGTATGATAGACAAAAACTGTAGGTCTGGACAGGCTGCATTTGTTTATATTTTAAAACAAGTTTTAAGAATGTCGGAACAAAAAATTGCTGGAGATGATTTTTAACGTGTTCTTTTTGCGGTGTCGGAATTGTTTCAACAAATAAAACAAATACCTTGTAAATTATTGATTTCATTGAAATGTATGCTAGATGGAAACATGTAGGTTTGGACAGGCTGCGTTTGTTTATACTTTAGAAAAAGTTTGAAAAATATCGGAACAAAAAATTGCTGGAGAAAATTTTTAAATGTGTTCTTTTCGCGGTGTCGTAATTGTTTTAACACATAAAACAAATACCTTGTAAATTATTGATTGCATTGAAAAGTATGGTAGACGGAAACCTTTAGGTTCGGACAGGCTGCGTTTGTTTATATTTTAGAAAAAGTTTGAAAAATGTCGGAACAAAAAATTGCTAGAAATGATTTTTAACGTGTTCTTTTCCCGGTGTCCGAATTGTGTCAACAAGTAAAACAAATACCTTGTAAATTATTGATTGCAACGAAAAGTATAGTAAGTAGACAAAGCCTGTAATAATAGAAAATTTTTAACGGATTCTTTTTGCGGTGTCGGAATTGTTTCAACAAATAAAACAAATACCTTGTAAATCATTGATTGCAATGAAACGTATGCTAGACAAAACCTGTAGATGCTGCGGACATGCTGCGTTTGTTTATATTTTTGAAAAAGTTTGAGAAGTGTCGGAACAAAACATTTTTGGAGAGGATTTTTCACTCATTAGAATGCAGATTTGACGCATTCGTGAGAAAAATGAGAAGAATAGCCGTGACGGAATTAGAATACGTAACCCTGTCAGCTCGAGCCCAGCCTTTCTAAAGAGAGTTTTATAGTGTGCACCGATAGGACCGGTATGGTAGCAGGAGGCAGCGCATTCGTTGACATTGCGTGCGTTGGCGATCGTGCTGATACGAAACAAGGAAGGGAAAAATTGTGCAAGGACGACGGGAACCACGCGCAGTCGTTGGCATTGATGGCTGTACACTTTCTTGCGAGTTGCAATGCTAATCTCGTTATCGCTCTTTGTCGTTCGATTGTCTCTGCACAAGCTAGATTTTTTCCTGTTCTTTTAATAAACCGGCGAGGAGACATTGTTTACATTTAATCGGTTGAGAAAACACTCGTTGCATTCGAACGTTTGGCTCGTTGCATTGCAATGTTCAGCCTGACACTGGATATTGATTTTATTTTATAAACATAACAAGACTGTGCCTATTCAAATTTTTTGCCATTTTTTTCAATAGTATATATCCTATGAAATAAATTTTGATGCAGGCAGAATGCACACCGCGTTCCAAACTTATTTTGGATATACAAGTTCTTTTTTTTATTAAGCTATGAAACCCCACATGGGATTATTAGCAGCATGCACATGGCTGTGCATGCTAACATTACAAGGACAACTTATAGAATTATAAGTAAAGAAATTAAAAAAATATATAACTCGTGTAACTTTGATTATTTCTACTTGAAAAAAAAACACTGGTGTACTTCAAACACCAACGAATAGGTATTATAGGAAATTATAAGTAAGTATAGAAATACTTACTAGAATTGAACAATATAATGAACATTTTTGAGTACAATATTAACACTAGAGAAATAAGCAGTGGGACTTCAGGAATGTATGTATATAAAATAGGGGGTAAAGAGTGGGTCCGCACAAAAAGGAATCTATTGTATAGGGTGGAAAGTATCCCTTGTTGCAAAGTTTGCGAATCAAATTACTTCTATTATTATCATAAATCGGACATTGCCATAATATATGATTAGGATCCTGTATCAGACAACCACATGGACAGCTTGTGTCATCAGCAAGTTTAATCCTAAAAAGGGAGGCCCTTAGTTGATAGTGTCCAGATCGAAGTCTGTTAACCCAGCAAATAAATTCTCTAGGGAGCCTGAGGTGGTTAAACCAAGGTTTGGATCCAGAGTGATAAAACGATTCAAAAAATTTTATACCCTTTGGATATACAAGTTGATTCATTAAGAACTGTTGCTGTAAATTATAAAAGGCGCTGTTTGTTTTAGAATAAACAATTTTTCACAATCCACATTTACTGTTTCATTCGCTTACACTTTACGACTGTCCACCGTACATTTGAAAAACGAAGATAGTTGACGAGTTGAATTGAAAATAGGTGAAACGGTTCACAAAATGTCTTCACTGAATGACGTATTCGGTCGATAAAGAGAAGAAGGTGGTTGTAGAGCCGTGGTAAACAGGAATCAGGCGAGAGAGGATTTTCGGTAAATAAAGGGGGCTCGTGGCAGTAGCGTTGTTTGATTTGCGACACCCAGTGGACTCTGGGTATTGTTTCGAACGACAGCATCGCCACTGTAATGAAGTGATATTTATCCCGTTAATCTAGTTAGCTCGCGATCCGAGCGATCTAGCGGCTGGCGCAACCTCTACTTTGGGTTAAATCATAGCAAACAAGCCGAACCTAAACCATGCGATTAAACATGAAACTCAATTATTACCGTGTTGCTTTCACCGGGCAAACGGACTGTGTCGAGAGCTCGCTTCGCTATGGACTTTTGCCGGACAAGAGGCGCCGAGTGTGTTTGTCCGTCTCACTATTTCAACCTTGTCCGACCATTGTCATCGTGCATTTTGATTTTCGCCCGTGAACGTTCTCGTAGACACCACAAAAATACTGTCCTGCAATATTCCACTTCTGTACGTTTCGAAATATTATCGAATTTCCATGAAATTCTGTTCAATATGTTTACATTTATATAGAAGAAGACGTTCACATTTTCGTTTTTAAATAAACAACATATGTTTTAATTCTTCGACAATTTTATTTTCTTATTCTTACAGTTTTGCTTAAAGATCAATCAAGGATCAATTAATATCCTAACGGTTTGCATTCAAAGTGCAATAAACTTGCGATCGTGCTAAGTTAACTTTTTAAGGTACTCCATAATTTACAAGATAGGGAATTATGGAATAATTTTGCATACTGCAGTAGAAATTAACTAAAAGCTCTCTATGTTATTTCTTAAGGTAGAGAATTAATTATGCAACAATCCTGAAAATCTACCATGGAGAATGTTCGGTGGAAAATTAGTTAGTCCTGAACCCAAGGATGGGGAACTTAGAGGTCCACCTACAGGTGAACTTAAAGCTCCGTTCAGAGGTGAATTTAAAGCTCCACTCAAAGGTCCACTGAAAGATGAACTTACAGCTCCGTTCAAAGGTGAATTTAAAGCTTCAGCCAAAGGTCCATCGGATGGTGAACCTAAAGCTCCGCTCAAAGGTGAACCTAAAGCTCCGTTCAAAGGTGAACTAAAAGGTGAACCTAAACCTCCACTCAAAGATCCACTCAAAGGTGAACCGATAGTGTTGCAACCACGTTCGAGCAGTCGTCGAATGTGCAGCAATTCAGCAACGAGATCGAATTTTGGATTAGGCAATGGCGCCGGATTTTCGCCAATAATCCCATAGGCGCTGTCGCAACCCGATGGTCTCAGATCGCCAAGGACGCTGGCGAGAAGTGCTTTTCTCGTCGCCGAAATTTGCTGAATTGTCTGCAAATAACAGTTAAAAAAAAACAATTCATTCTTCAATACCCACAACACCCGAAAATTCTTTCAATATAAATTGCGAATGTTATTATTCTTAAATTAAACTATGTCTAGATTCGTGACGGACGAATTGTTGTAAGTGGCGGAATATTTCGAAAAATTTTCCGGAAAATTGTTACGTACGTATATAACGAGTTGAAAAACAATATACCGCGAATTTCAAGTAGACCGCGTAAATAGTCTTTCACAGAAGAACAGCACAAAAGGTGGTCCATGCTATTATTCTCAAGTAGAATAGACCATAGTGATTAAAAATTCGTCTTTCTTTCAACGTGAATTAAAAACAATTGACTGGATACTCAATTTTCTTATTTCTAGATTGTTAGAAAAATTAACAGAACACGCTATTTTCTAATTTCCATGTTGTTCTACAAATACGTACTTGTAGACAAGCGAGGGCTAGCAGGCACAAACAAATGGCTTTTCGTCCTTCCATAATTCGCCTAAAAAATGTTGCGACTTGGAAAATTCAGCAATGCACAATTAGGAAAACGAGACTCAATGTCACCAATGATCCGCGACGACTTTATATACCCAAATCTTGCGTTAATGTTTCCAAATAAACTGAGGAATATCGTCACGTAGATCGGTGGGATCAGCGGTAGATTCGGGAAACTGCAACATTTGCATAAATATTGCAGCTGCCTTCAACAATCGAATATCTTTCGTCGCGAAAGCACGGATCGAATTCGCGCGAAGATAAGCGGCGCACCATCGGTCACGTGCTGACGTCGATGTTTCATAATTCGATTCGCGAGTCGTCAAATACACATGGATTAGGTCAGCAATACAATCGCATATACGTAATAGACAACGGATGCATTTATGGCTTCCAAAAATGTTAAAAAAATGCTAGAAAATAAAATAACACAAAATTTAATGAAATTTTTATTCATTGTGGATCTACAGAGACTACTACCACTGAAAATAAGAAAATACAATCACATATACGTAATAGAAAACGGATGCATTTATGGCTTCCAAAAATGTTAAAAAAATGCTGTAAAAAAAAAAAAAAAAAATATAGTCAAATTTTTATTCATTTCGGATCTACAGAGACTACTACCACTGAAAATAAGAAAATACAATCGCATATACGTAATAAACTATTTTCCACTTTTCCAACCATTTTCCCACTTTTCAATCTCACCACCGAGGTGAGGAGCGAACTGACTCAGAGATTGTGAACAGATACATTTTAGTTCTCAAGACAGACAGTATTCCAAAAGGAAGATACAATACGAGACAGATTGTCAAAATTCCAGTTCACGAACAGTTATAGTTATTGTAAATAGTGTCAAAATAAACTAAAATTCTTTACGGCAAAAAAGGTGTTGAGCTGTCAGTTCAATTAAATACCACGGAGAACCTCTCTTATTTAATAATAATAATATTAAATACCACGCAGAACCTCTCTTATTTAATAATTAAATAACACTCAGAATTGGCCTGGAAAAATTGAAAGTTGCATAAACATAGGCAGTCTAATTATATGTATATTATTATATACTTCAGTTGAAATTTCGACGAGCACAAAACGGTTCGCGCACCGTGATTTGTTTTTTAACAAGTTCACGGCGAGATACATTGATCTCTCTCTCTCTCTCTCTCTCTCCGGTCGATTATTAATTTGCGGGACCGCCGTGAAATTGATCGTGAAAATCTCACGCACGATCGCGCTCTGTTATAAAACATAAATGTTTAATGACTCGCGCGGACGCGCTTCTCCGACAGGCAAATCCGATTACCGGTTTCACGGGACAAGTTCCTATCAGAGACAATTTTCAGTCGCGCTTGTTGAATAAATGGTACACCTAATTCCGAACACGACCGATCGTTTAGCTTGCTACGTCGACGCAGCTTGTCGGACATGTGCGTTCGCCATGCCCGTTGTTATAATTACCGTGTTCTATAAACTGTGCGAAATAATCATTCTTTTTTTATTAAGCTGTTGATTCTCGCTCTGCTCTAAGTGTCACTTTTCTTCAGATTTACAGGTGTCGGCGTTCCTCGTTTCACCTTTATCTTTGAAGCGAAGCTTATTTGAAGTTCACGTCATAGAACATACTCGAATATACTTTTATAATTATTTACAGATCCAAACAATTATTCCCTTGAAAATTACAAGATACAATTATATATATGTTTAAAAATTTTCATTGCGACAAGTATATATACGTAGTTATTTAAAAAATAGAAAATTGATGACTGCGAAAGTAAGAATTATTCCCTTGAAAATTACAAGATACAATTATATATATGTTTAAATTTTTTCATGGCGACAGGTATATATACGTAGTTATTTAAAAAGTAGAAAATTGATGACTGCGAAAGTAAGAATTATTCCCTTGAAAATTACAAGATACAATTATATATATGTTTAAATTTTTTCATGGCGACAGGTATATATACGTAGTTATTTAAAAAGTAGAAAATTGATTACTGCGAAAGTAAGAAGAATTATTCCCTTGAAAATTACGTGATACAATTATGTATACGTTTAAAAATTTTCATTGCGACAAGTATATATACGTAGTTATTTAAAAAATAGAAAATTGATTACTGCGAAAGTAAGAATTATTCCCTTGAAAATTACGAGATACAATTATATATATGTTGCCAACAACCGTAGTCCCGTTGAAAACACCGGTTCTCGTTAGATCACCGAAGTTAAACAATGTGGAACGTGAACGGCACTAGGATGGGTGAGCGTCTGGTAAAAAACCGGAAAGTGACCCACCCGGGGTGTTTTTCACGTGTTGTTGGCAAAAGGTGGTTCGGAACCCACCATAAACAGTAGGTCCCGCTGAAAAGGCGATGTGAGAGTGGAAAGAGGAAGAGGAGGATTGGTAAATGAATTTGAAACCCTGAGGGGACCAAATATCATGTTACATACAATTATATATATGTTTAAATTTTTTCATTGCGACAGGTATATATACGTAGTTATTTAAAAAATAGAAAATTGATGACTACGAAAGTAAAAAGAAAAAAATTTGGAAAACGAATTCTTCGTAATTTAATGCCAGAAGATTTCCGGATCTATTTAGAGGAAGGTTCGAGAGATGGAATTGAAGAGACAATGATTGAGGATTGAATAAGATCTCGCCCGATAGACTTCAATTATTGTACCCAGGCGACTGGGTACTTTTTGTTCTCTCATTTTCTGTAAATAATGATCGCAGCGTTGCAACGTGCCGCTACGTCATTGTAGAGATACAAAGACGCCCTAATCTGACGGAAACCGGGCACTGGACGAAGATTAATAGCCTTGAGACACTGGATCTCGCGCAGCTACGGGCTTTCTTTGTACATAATTTGCAACAGTCTTCAGATCGATGCTTCGCGTAATGCGGAATGACCGATCCGCGTAAACTCCCTGGACTTTTAAAAACCGACGCTGGATAATTTCTGTGAAAGAAGAAACTGATAAGATAGAAAAGATGCCCAGTAAAGTGTCATTTTAAATTGTGATTATTAAAATTTCATTCAAAGTTTCATTACAAATTTCACACTGATTTTTATATGTCAAGATTAAAGTTGTCGCTCGCATGGTTACTAAAATTGTAAAAAAATAACAGGATGATCTGTCATTTTATAATTTCATTTAAAGGGTCATTTTAAATTTCACAGTGATTTTTATTTCTCAAGATTAGTGTTACGCTCACGGGGTTACAAAAATTGTTAAAAAAAAACCAGGGTGTTGTGTTATTTTAAATTGTAATTTTCATAATTTCATTTAAAGCGTTACTTGAAATTTCACACTGATTTTTATTTGTAAAGATTAATGTTGTCGCTTACGTGGTTACTAGAATTGTAAAAAAATAACAGGATGTTATGTCATTCTATAATTTCATTTAAAGCGTCAATTCAAATTTCACACTGATTTTTATGTGTCAACATTAGAATTGTCACACACGTGGTTTGGTAAAATTATAAAAAGAGAACAGGGTGTTCTGTCACTTTAAATTGTCATTTTTATAATTTCATTCAGTCCCATTTTAAATTTTACACTGATTTTTATATGTCAAGATTAGAGTCGTCCCTCATACGATTACTAAAATTGTAAAAAAAGGAACAGGGAGTTCTGTCATTTTATAAATTCATTTAAAGCGTCATTATAAGTTTCACACTGATTTGAATTTGTCAAGATTACAGTTGTCGCTCACGTGGTTGCTAAAATTGTAAAACAAAGAACAGGGAGTTCTACGTATACAATCTGGCTGCAATCTGCCTGCATCCACAGAAATTGATTAGATTTCGAATTTCCCTTCAGCATGTACTGACCCAGTGCACTTTTCGAATTCCAATGTTTCAAACACAATAGTATGCAGGCTGTAAAATCCGGATAAATCCTGAACGAAGCTGCCCGGGGTTGGTTGGGGTGCGCTGACATCCTATTCACGAACCGGAGCCTCTTATCGTAGTCCGGCCATAAAATCTTCGCGTTATCAGGCGTAGCTCGTCGCTTCGCGCTGTAGTCACGAACACCCATTGAATCTCTGTTTCGCAGCGGTGATGCATCGTTGCATCGTTGCATCCACGACCTGTTCGTTCCTCGATCTCGCGCATCTCTCGATCTTTCCATCAAAAATTCCCTTCGTCGACTCGACATCGATTTTGACACGCGTCACGTAGAGCTACAACGTTCGTTAGTTTTCTGTCTCTCCACCCCCACCCCTGACAATCTTTTACAAAATTGCATTCCATGCGATCTACCGTAACGACCTTTGATTCCTCCGGATAATGCTCGTGGTTTCAAGACCGTGACCTGCGTCGATAGTGTCCCGCGATAACAAAGTGAAAAAGAACTCGCTAACGAGCCGCACGATCGCGTGGGCGGGTTTTCTCGCACGTGGAGAGATCAGCTGTTAATTGCGGTGCAGGGTTACAATTTTTCATGCATGTTCTCTTCACAGTAAACCTAGCGACACCGGTCGAAAAGACCGGTTGCAGGTTTATTAGTTTACAATTAGATTACAGTAAGATATCCACTCCTTTAAATTGTATCTAGTGTATTTTGTAAAATTTTTTGATGATGAAAAACACAAAAGTATTTTGTAAAAATAATGTAAATAATAGTAACAATTCTTGTTATGAATGAAAAAAAATCCGCAATCTGGTAACGAATGAGCAATCTGCTGGAATTTATTTAGCAAGGTGCTTATGGCATTAGGTTGGTTAAATAAAAAAAGAATTTGTGGTGTTGAGTGTACAGACCGTGTCCAGACAACTGTCAATGGGCGACGTTCATCGAACAGCGAATTACAACCGTTTAAGAGAGGAAGTTACACAAGCGAACGGTGGAAACATTAAAACGCGTATTAATTGGTAGCCGAGCCGACGGTAAAATTGCTACTGTATTATTTCCGAGAGCCCCGGGGCTGGGCATTGTCGGTGGTCGCAGGGCCGAGTGCATTAGAGTAAAGTGCATCCAGCCCCCGGAACGCGTTACCCCATTACGAGAATTACCAGTCGGCCAACGACTTCCCCCTGTTTTTCTCCGTGTTACCAGAAAATTGCCACGTTTATTGGGACTCGTTGTTAACTTGCCCAGCATGGCTCTCCCCCACAAAGAACCCGTCGATCACTGTCAAAATCCTGGATCCTCATCATCGATTTATCCTAGATAAATCAGCTTTCAGAAACACAGATCACTTTGTGACTCCTTCCTCAATTTTTCACAGAGAAACTGTCGAACCTTTCGGATCAAGACTTTGCATATTTATTTACTGATACTTGGACCACATCTGTGATTTTTTTCATGTAAAAACAATGAAAAGTGCGCGAGCTATGGTTTTTTGTTCTAGTGCATGTTTTAAGGGATGATCTGTTTCGAACGGCATTCGCTACTCATTTTTAATCGTTCTTCTCAGGAGAACTATTAAGCTTTGTGGATTGAAATTTTGCACACATGTTTACTGGTACTTGAACCACATCTGTGATCCTCACCATCGATTTATCCTAGATAAATTAGCTTCCAGAAACACAGATCACTTTGTGTCTCCTTTCACAATTTTTCACAGAGGAACTGTCGAACCTTTCGGAACAAGTTTTTGCACAGTTATTTACTGATACTTGGACCACATCTGTGATTTTGTTCAAGTAAAAACAATGAAAATTGCGTGAGCTATGGTTTTGTGTTCTAGCATCCTCACCATCGATTTATCCTAGATAAATCAGCTTCCAGAAACACAGATCACTTTGTGTCTCCTTTCACAATTTTTCACAGAGGAACTGTCGAACCTTTCGGAACAAGATTTTGCACAGTTATTTACTGATACTTGGACCACATCTGTGATTTTTTTCAAGTAAAAACAATGAAAATTGCGCGAGCTATGGTTTTTTGTTCTAGCGCGTGTTTTAAGGGATGATCTGGTTTCGAACGGCATTCGCTACTCATTTTTAATCGTTCTCCTCAGGAGAACTATTAAGCCTTTGTGGATTGAAATTTTGCACACGTGTTTACTGGTACTTGGACCACATCTGCGATTTTATTTTTCAAGTGAAAACAATGAGAATTCCGTGAAATGTTCTTGAATAACGAACCAAGCGATCGTTCGAAAAACAGGAAGATTATCATGAACACCGCTAGTCTGACCCTGACGAAACCTCTTTGAACGTTGCCGGCATTACGTTCATTGTATTTGTTAGGGAATTGCCTCGCGGAATAGAGTGGCGTCTGTGTTTACGAATTCCCCGAACCAGGAAATCGACGACGGGAACGAAACTCTTTGACTCTGTGCGGAAATTCCCGCCACGGATAAACGTTTTTCCGCTCGACAAAGTCCCAGCGAACCTTGCGGAAAACACGCGCGGCAACTGCGCGAAAATTTCAGTCCGAAGAACAATCGCGTAGACAGTTCCCGAAATGTTTCGAAAACATCTTCTCTGATTATCTAAGGGATTCAAGCACCGTCGCGAACGATAGATTAGAAACCATTCGATCGTTTTTCAATCGCCTTCGTCCCTCCTGCGTTTTAACAGATTCACACCGTCGTCGTCGCCGTCTTATCGACCCTTGGGAATGTCAGCTATTGGTTTCCCATTCGTTCTCGTTACGAGATCGCGAGCGCGTCTTCTTCCCGCTCGTTTAATTTACTTTGGCAAATTCCCTTCCATCAAACTCCCGTTAACTCCCACTTTGACATTCATCCTCGCTTTCACCGATCGCCGAACTCGAACCGCTGTAGAATCTTCGAAAATTTTTTCTAGATGATGAATCCAACGTGGATTTTAAGTTTGAACCTTTCCTTTTACAAAGAGTCCTTGTAAATTGATCTACGATTTTTTTCGGCTGTTTTATGCAAGAACAAGGATCGAGATTGATACAATGATTCATTATAGGGTTGCTGCTATAGCCTTCATTCAAAGTTTGATAACTCACCCGAAAAAAATCGTAGATCACTTTTTGAAGTCTCGTTGTGAAGGGGGAACTTTAATCTTCAACCTCGCATTAATTTTATTTCCGAAAAAAAATTTTCAATGTTTCTACAGGGATTTGAATATACACCGTTTTCGAGACTCACGTGTCTTCCGTTTCGCGGGACACCTGTCGTTCAAAATTTAATAACTCGACCAGAAAACATCGTAGATCACTTTTTAAAGTCTTGTTTTGAAGGGGAAGCTTCGATCTATAAATCTATGTTGGATTTATTAGAAACAAAAATTTCTGGAGATGCTACAGATGATTGAAATTTTTCAACGGATTGTTTAAGCTGGTATTTTTTAGAAAACTGCCACGTTCGCAAGTTGAGGGCGTGGGACTGGTAATCTGTAGGCGTCGCGACGCTCTAGACGAAGGTCGAGAGAGAAAACGTGGAAAAGGGTGGAGGGATAGTGTGTGTGTGTGTGTGTGTGTGTGGCTCGAGACACGGTTGACCCAGTGCTTGTGGACGGTAGCAAACTGCAGGCTTATTTAAAGCAGAGGCTTCCGTCCCCAGCTTCCGTTCGCGTCCGAGATTTGGGGAATATCCGACGGAAACTTCCCGTGTTTTCCGGTCCAAGACGAAACACTATCACGAGGGAATTCTGGGAATGTGTAGATCATTTCCGAAAGGAGCGTTTACTTTTGATATTCATCGTGACTTCTTAAAAACCGCATTTAACAAGGTACATAACTATCGATTTTATACATTTATGGCAAACAATGGAAATATTAAAAGACTTTAAGGATATATCATTTTATTAAAATTATTCAAGAAAGAATCTTCTATATTCTTCATCACTATCGATTTTATACATTTATGGCAAACAATGGAATTATTTAAAGTGTTCAAGAATATATCATTTTATTAAAATTATTCAAGAAAGAATCTTCTATATTGTTCATCACCATCGATTTTATACATTAATGGCAAACAATGAAACATCAAAAGAGTTCAAGAATATATCATTTAATAATCCTTAGCACTCGAGTTGTGATTCAGAGTCACCAATATAAATTACTGTGCCACTATTCTACATATTGTTTATATTATTAAATATGTTGGGTTTTTTCCAAATACTAAACATTCAAGTACAATATGACGCATCATATCAATTTCATATCAGTGATATGAGAAAAATCATGTAAAATTGAATTATTTCAGGTCGGAAGAAATGTTTCATTTTCGAGTTACAATAGCACCGAGTGCAAAGGGTTAAAATTATTCAAGAAAGAATTTCCTATATTGTTTACTACAATCAGACAATACTTATCCTGCATCAAACTATGTTCAGTCTTCAAGAAAAACGAGAAGGCGCCCTCTTCACCCTTGCAACCCTGGAAAAGAGACTACCCCGTTAAATCGGAAATTCAGCAGTCGCCTAATAGTCTGATCGATGGAAACAAGCTCCGGTTAATTTGGCATAGTGCCCCTGATTAAAGGTCGGCCTCCTTATCGCGGTTCGAGAACGCTATGCCGACCATGGTTGCGAACGCTTCCGGGACGATAGTTGGGAAATTTATTGGCTGGACAAGTGTACCGGGGGTTGTCGCCCCGGTATTGTTTTTCCGTTATCTTCGAAGTGGTTCAGATTACTCGCCGCCGCCTGCGAGTTGGCATTCGCAACAAGGAGGCTGCCGCGCCGACCTGAAACGATCTCCTCTCTCTGCGGCAACGGAGATCGATCCCTCCTCGCGTGCCAAACGATAAGCTGCTAGTTAAGCTGTGCATAAAAGCACAGTTTCAACCCCCTCGTGTAATTGTGGACCGGTCACTATACTACTATCACTGCGCCACGACCCGCCGTCGGATTTTATGCCGGGGAAAAACGAGGATTGGATTCGGGGCAATTGCGTCAACGATCCCAGAATATATTAGGTCAACCAGATGCGTTCTGGGGGTGAAACTCCTTTTTCTTCCCTCACCGGAGACTATTATTATTATAAAATGATATATTTGAACGCCATAAGGTACATTCCAGAGATCCTTGCTCCGCCGAGATTAGCCCACAGTTATCTTTCATAGGGCGGCTGGAAAAAATATCGAACGTCAAGTTTTGGGTGTCGTTTCGAAGGGGAGGCTCCATTCTTCGACTCCAGGGTGAATTCAAGCGACACAAAAAGTTTCCAATGATTTTACAGGTGTTTCGATCGGAACTTTTCTAAACACCCATTGTTCTTTGCACTCTGGGCCAGTTAGGGTACCCAACTCGCCAGAAAAATATCGAACGTCAATTTTTGGGGTGTCGTTTCGAAGGGGAGGCTCCATTCTTCGACTCCAGGGTGAATTCAAGCGACACAAAAATTTTCCAACGATTTTACAAGTGTTTCGATCGGAACTTTCTTAAGTACCCATTTTTCTTTGCACTCTGGGCCAGTTAGGATAACCAACTCGCCGAAAAAAAATCGCACGGCAATTTTTGGGGTGTCGTTGCGAAGGGGAGGCTCCATTCTTCGACTCCAGGGTGAATTCAACCGAGACAAAAATATACAACGATTTTAGACGTGTTTCGATCTGAACTCTTCTAAATACACATTTTTCTTTGCAGTCTGGGCCAGTTAGGGTACCCAACTCGCCGAAAAAATATCGAACGTCAAGTTTTGGGGTGTCGTTCCGAAAGGGAGGCTCCATTCTTCGACTCCAGGGTGAATTGAAGCGAGACAAAAATTTTCCAACGATTTTACAGGTGTTTCGATCGTAACTTTTCTAAATATCCATGTTTCTCTACACTCTAGGCCTGGCTGATTTTAAATAGGGGTTGCAAATTCTCTAATTCTTCGGATAGTAAAGTCTTGTAAACGGCTGGCTTCCAAAAGCAGACAAATGCTCGTAGATTTGAAAAATGCGGCGAAAAGGATTTCGGTACCGGCTGGAGTGGATTATCCGGCGTTAAGGAACAGGTGAGAAGGTTTCACCTGAAAACGCAGCGAGATCGAGCACGTCGCCATCCCCCGGTCACGCGAGCAACCATCTTGTCGATCTGGAATTCCAGCGAGCCAGGGATCGCTTTATCGACTGGTTCGCGTCCCAGCTGAATGGTGAACCGCAGAGACGTAAACGCCGTGGAACCTGTTGCACCGGGGCGCTTTCACTATTTGCACACCGTCGCTGTTTGACGCTTGGTCGAAGTTAGGGGTGCAGTCTCTTACATGGAACTTTCGACAAGCCGGAATACTTGGCAACAGCTGCTTACACCCCCTAAATTCTACGAAATCTACGAGCCTCATCCCGATTTCGAATCGATTCCAGTGTAAACGTATAATGCGAGCTCGCTCTCGTTAAATAAATCCGAACTGCGCCGAACTTTAATAACCCCCGCATAACTCCATTAACTTGGAATGAAAGTTTTATGAAATTTAAAAGACCCTCGGGGCTCCGTCTGCGATTTACATGCTCCGTCTGCTCGAATTCTTAAGCAGCCGTGTAGCCTACGTCAACTTATTTCGCTTGCCGCCGAAGTACGTACGATTTTTGAAAGGCAAATTCGTTCACTGTAATTTCTCCACGTAGCCAGAAGATGTTAATTAATATGTTGACAAATTTTATCGCGAAAGCAACCAACCATTCAGCAAAAGAAACCTGGCCGAACCTCCTCGCGAATATCGAGGATCTTGAAACACGTTGCCAAGATCACCATTCTAACATTTAGAATGTAATAATTAATATCAAATCAATATTCTGGATTAAATTGTCCAACGGGAAAGCTGTACTGTGTTCATTTTGATACCAGAATTTATTAATACACTTCACACACACACACACCGTTCTATCTTAATTATCATGAGTTTGTGCATTTCTGCAGAAAATAAACATTTTGTGCTCGCATTATAAGATGCAGGGGCTACACAGTAAATTTTCGAAAAGTTATTTCAATGTTTTAAAGTCTTTTTTAAATATCGCCCACTGCTTTAAATTCAGCGCAATTCAGTTTTTCGAGTTTATTTTCGCTCGGCCGTTCTCCGGACAGCCCCCATAAATCTCTAGAGTAATAATAACGACTTTTCAACTAACATCGGAGTAAAATTCAATTTCTAAAAGTTGTAGACGTCGAGGGTGACCGGTAGAACGGATTGCAACTTTCAGTCTCGAAGTTTCTATTAACTGAGGATCACCTACTCGCCGTGCATCAATTATCCCGACTTTTTTGCCTCGCAACAAATTTAAATTGGATTTCCTTTCTCATGCGACCGGCGTGGATATAGTTGCTAAATATTTAATGAAAAATAGTCTCGCGAACGGTAAATAACGCGGCCACGCCGAGATGAGAATACCGTGGGCGAATCTGTAGTATAGGAGACGATGAAGATTTAGCGGCGCGGCAGTTTATGAGAGTTCGAAAGTAACGCGCCACTAATTTCGAATGTAAAATATCAAAATTTTATAGGCACGTTACCGAGTTTTCATCGTTCATGTAAAACGGAACATTTTGCTGCACGAGATGAACGAAATTAGTCTTTTAATTTAGGAATTTAATAGATAGTACGATAAATCTCATTTTAATTGAAGCACGAAAATTTAGACGATTTTGATTTAGAAAAACAAAAATGATAGACAAGGACACTGTTTTCTCAGGTTCTCATTTTCCATCTAGGAACGCTTGTTTCACTCTCATTTTTTTTTTGTTTTAATTAGATTCTTTCGTTTCATTTTTATTTTATTTTTATCCCTCGGTGTCAAATTGACACAGTGATAAAAAAACGATAAAATAACAAGTCAAACAGTTACTTTACGATGTTTTTTTCATTCAAATTGATGAGTTAACATTTTCATCTTGGGGTTTTGCGGTTATATGTTTCGCATTAAAAAAAATAAAAGTCACCAAGTTTTGGACAAATTTACTTATAAATTACTGACCAGTATAACTTATTTCGGAAAAACTGTGTCAAATTGACACGAGGGATGGATGAGGGTTAAACATGTAGGTTATGGGATTTAAATAAACAGTCACTTTTTGATATATTTGTTTTATTTCACTTTATTCTGTTTTAGCTCAAGGAAGGCACGTCTGTTCTTTTCAACTGACACACTGTAAACTGAAATTTAGTCGTAGTTTAGTCGAATTCGCCTCGTGTTTACCGACGCTCTCGGTTATCCTCATAACACAAAAAAAACTATTTGTAAGAATAGGTACGCGGACCCATTCTGCTTGTATTGAAAGCTTAGGAAATAAAAGATAATTGTTGTATATAAAAGTAGACCTTCATAAAATAAATAAATAAAATCAACAAAACAGTGCTTCAAACGATTGTTCGCTTTTGTTACAACAATAATATCGATTCCCTTTTAAAGTAGAAGTTTAATAAATGTCAGATATAAAAGTGCAGTATGTACAGTGATTATTATTATTATTATTATGATCCCGCGTAAATTATTACAGGAGTAAAATCGCCAGCGAGTGTTCTAGCCGTGAGGGTGGCCGGGGGTGAGCCTCGAAAGGGCGTTGATTTTACGAGGCAAGTGCTTATTGCTTTTACGACGAAAGCTCGGGAAACTGATTACTGAAAATGTAAAGTTCTAAAGTGAGCCGTACGAAAGTCTACCAGTTATTACCCATTTTACTGGCCATCCTCCTGACAAACCGGGAACACGCGTCGTAAACTCGCAGGAGTTCCCTGCAGCTTTCTTCCCGGGCCAACTACAACAGGCTCATAACGCGAGCACTATCGCGTTGTAATAAATTTCGAAAAACGAGTTTATGTAGTCATCCGTGTACTGGCTTCATATATATTCGGACCAAATTATATCAACGTGGCGAATTGACCTTAGTCAGACGCAAACGTCACTGGAAAGTCATCGTCGAGCGTGAAATGCAATTGATTTATAACAAAGCAATTCCTTCGTCGCAAATAAACATTTTCAGAAATCCTCTGAAAATAATTTTTAACCCTCATCCGTCCCTCGTGTCAATTTGACAGACTTTTTCCGAAACAAGTTATACTGTTCTGTTATTTTTAGTGTGACTTTTATTTATTTAATGCGAAACACAAAACCGAATAACGTAAGATGTAAATGTTAACTCATCCATTTGACTAAAAAAAACATTGAAATTATTTTTATTTTGTGTCACTTTGTCAATTTGACAGACTTTTTCCGAAACAAGTTATACTGTTCTGTTATTTTTAGTGTGACTTTTATTTATTTAATGCGAAACACATAACCGAATAACCTAAGGTGTAAATGTTAAATCCTCAATTTCACTAAAAAAAAACATTGAAATTATTTTTATATTGTGTCACTGTGTCAATTTGACACCGAGGGACAGATTCAGTTCGCGAAATGAGGGACGAATGAGGGTTAAACTAACTATATCGTCAAGAATACAGAATCAATTGTGTACAGTCCTCTTAAAATAATATACAGGGTGTACTGACGGGTGGTACAACCGAGGGGGTGATTCTACGTGTAAAAATAAGTCGAAGAAAAGGAATAACATTTTCTCGTTTGACGCCTCGTTTTCGAGAAGACAGACATTAAAGATCCGTCGGGTTCGCGTGCTTCAGTATACGCAGGAAGTAGAATCGGTTTGTCATGATCAGACGCGTCAGACGTATATTTGCTACATCTTCGAAACCGATTTTCTCGAAAACGAGGCGTCAAACGAGAAAATGTTATTTCTTCTTTTCGACTAATGTTTACATGTAGAATCATCCCCTGGCCTGATTATACCACCCGTCCGCCCACATCCTGTATAAAATAATTTTCTATAATCCCCTAGAAATCATTCATAAATTAATTCCGTCATCGAGAATATAGAATCGATTCTTTAAAATCCTCTGGTAATAATTTATAAATTAATTCCATCGTCAAGAATACAAAATCAGTTTTAGATCCTCGAAACATCCTCGAAAAATAATTTATAAATTAATTCGATCACCAAGTAATGAAAAATCAATTTTCTAACGTCCTCCAAAAATAATCTAAAGACGATAACGTTTTTAATATTGTACCATACGATTTCAACATTTTTGGGAAGCTAGAGAATTGTAGAAAAATTACTAAAAGTTGCATTTTACATTATTTTCAGCAGTAATATTTAAAATTGAAATTGAAAATAAAGAGGAAGTCCAAATAGTTTCAATATTCTTCAAATAAAATACTATTTTCAAAATGTACTGCCTCAAATAAATAATATTAATCTCAAAAATTACTACACCAAATAAATTAGTTTAATTTCAAAATTACACACATACTTTACAAATAAATAGAATTATTTATTACTTACTATTTAAAATACTATTTTCCCCAGCTCTGCCAGCAACGCAACACACAAGTGTGAAAATTCAACATCCTTGAGCACATGTAAAACAGTATTCACCGACTGGAGTGGTTCCAGTAACAGGTACTGGAGTCGAAGTACTCGAAATAAACACACGTCACAATTAACTGCGCGATAGCACTAAATAATTAACGAATTGTCTACTTATGTTGACAAACGCGTGTTCGGTGCGCGGGGGTTCAAGGACTGCGGAGCTGGGACGAGCACGTGGTAACGCGCCGACGCGTTCGCGGGAAGAGCACGTGGCCGGTTGGAGTCGGCGGGTGTCGGGTGGTTTCGCGAATCGGCGAGCAAAGGACCGGCGGCGGCAGTCGCGCGCCGGCCGCTGCTTCGAGAGGGTGTTTGTGTTTACGCTGTCGCGATGAGAATTTCACCCCCGTAGAGGTTATGTTTACGTGTGTCGCGGGAACCAGACCGGCATGCTTCTCCGTGTATCCACCTGAAAAAAACTCGAATGCGTGATTTTTTGATCATCGAAACCGGCAACGATCATACGTAAGTCACTCCTCACTCTAATTACAATAATTCGCGGTCGATCAATTCGGAGAGTCGAGTGAAGCTTTATTGGGAGGTGAACATGGCTCGCGACAGTGCTGTTTGAATTGTTACACCCTATCGAATACGATCTTTTCGTATATTGTTCGTTGAAGTAGAGTCGTTATTTTGGAACGACGAAATCGTATTCGATTATTGATGTCACTTTATTGAACATTGAAGATTGTAATAACTAGACAGCGGATAGTATGCGTTCATGAGAAACTATGAGTAGATGTAATTTATAACAGTGCAAACGTTAGAAGAATTAAAAATTGCTGTTATATAATTTTTATAGTTAATACAAATATTAAGAAGGAATATAAATTTATACTTTATTCATGTTCGTTAAAAATCGGATAGAAAGTCTTTCATTTGCATAAAGATCCGCTGTGCAGTGATGACGTTTATGGCGACTCGTCACAGTGACTTCGTCGGATTAAATTTCTGTTGAGATGATCGTTATTCTCGCTGGTTAATAGACTGTTCGAGGAGGTTGCGATTAATGTGATTAACAAGCAACGTTAATGGACACTCTGATGGCGCATAGGGTCAGTGACATCTCGCGCACCATAGTCTTAAATACTGCCTACGTCACGCGTCGCACACGTGAGGGTTCACCCTCGTGTCAAGATATTTTATTTTTCACACTATTTCCGGATTAATTCACGCTTGATCCAGCGAGCATAGAAACTGGCTGGTCTGTATGAAATTGGAAAAAGACGTAATTGAATGTATTATCTAGATTCTGGGCAATATTTATTGCAATAATGAGCCACGATGAAAAAATTATAATTTCGGTAATTATTTAGCGAGGGGTACTCTTCTCCGAGTTTGATGAAAATTAAATATAGTTATGGATCTGGGTTTAATTAGAAATAGGCGCAATTGGATGTATTATCTAGATTGTGGGCAATATTTATTGCAATAATGTGCCACGATGAAAAAATTATAATTTCGGTAATTATTTAGCGAGGGGTACTCTTCTCCGAGTTTGATGAAAATTAAATATAGTTATGGATCTGGGTTTAATTAGAAATAGGCGCAATTGGATGTATTATCTAGATTGTGGGCAATATTTATTGCTATAATAATCTACGATGAAAAAAATTATAATTTCGGTAATTATTTAGAGAGGGGTACTCCTCTCCGAGTTTGATGAAATTGAAATATAGTTATAGATCTGGGTTTAATTAGAAAAAGGTGCAATTTAATGTATTATCTAGATTGTGGGCAATATTTATTGCTATAATAATCTACGATGAAAAAAATTATAATTCTGGTAATTATTTAAAGAGGGGTACAGTTCTTCGAGTTTGATGAAATTTAAATATAGTTATAGATCTGGGTTTAATTAGAAAAAGGCGCAATTGAATGTATTATCTAGATTGTGGTCAATATTTATTGCTATAATAATCTACGATGAAAAAAATTATAATTTCGGTAATTATTTAGAGAGAGGTACTCCTCTCCGATTTTTATGAAATTTAAATATAGTTATAGATTTCGAGATTTTGAATAACTCTTTCCTTTTATAACATCGATAATTGATCAGTGGAATATCTGAAATCTGACCGGCAGTGGTTTAACATTACCGAGAGTGCTCTGTTGGTTCACAGGTTTCCAAAAACGAATTATTATCGGACAATGTATTTGTCGCATTCATCGCTAAAATGAATAGGTGTAATTTAAAATAATTTCAAAAACTATAACTTAAACCTGTTAACCCTTAGCACTCTAGTGGTTACACAGAATTACCATTGAAAATTGTTGTACCATTATTAAAAATATTGTTCACATTATTAAATATGTTGAACCTAATCAATTACGAAACTTTTAAGTATATCATGAAGTATTATATCAATTTCCTATTCGTATAAAAAAAATGTGAATACACATACAATCGAATTATTCTAGAATTGGAGAAATCTTTAATTTTCGATTTAAAATAGCTTCGAGTACAAAGGGTTAACAGAGAAAATTAATTTCTATTTCACTGGAGTTCATTGGAAATTTTCGTTTCCACAAAGATCTGCTGTCAAAACCGTTGGATGAGTCGGCGTATGGATTTCAGAAAATTCCTAATCAAAATCGCGTTTACGTTCGTACCGCGAGAAATATGCATATTTGCCAATGATGCGCAACAATCGTCGAATCAGACTCCTACGGTCGCAATAATTCTCAAAACAAATAAAAAAAAAACCATTCCCCACGGTATAATTCTCTCGCCGCGTGACGCTCGGCAGATGAATTTTCGCGCGCGCCGATTTTCGCGAACGGGATTCGCGTGCGAGGCCGTATATAACGGGATGCCGCGCGAAATGCTAGGCGCCGAACAATGGCGCAAGTTTTAATATCGTTCGACCGCTCATAACCGGCGTAGGTGAATTACGGGAACGGACGTGTTTGAATTCCCTACCGCCGATAACAATTTCGCGATCGACTGGAGGGGGCGGAAGAGGAGTAGGAAGCTGTTGTGTTCCGGGCTCTTTTCGATCGACAAGAATTGTAATGCCCGAATAAATTATACGATACAAATGATGTTGGCGACGGACTGACTGTAATTACTCGGCCGGGCTATTTGCCGAAGACCCACGGGGCGAGCCGGAATTCCGCGACCGATTTCTATCGGCGAATAAACTAACAATTAGCCTGCTCGATGCCCACTGTTCTCGTCGATTGTTTATTATTCGTTTCATTCGGTTGAAGTAGACGTTCCTCGCGTGATAACCCTTTGCATTTATTTTAATTCGAAAATTAACACTAGATCTCGGTGACTAGGATAACAATTTACCCATTTTTATTTTACACGTTAAATGAACAAATTATGTTTCATTTATAGCGTCGCATCTTAACACCTTACCGACCGGAAGCCTATTAATAGGATTTTTAATAATTCTGCTGTACCAAAAAAAAGCATAGAAATTTTCTTTGATATTGCAATCGTAAATGAAACTATTAGACAACGTTATTGAGGGTGACTTAGTTAGTTCATACTAAATGCTAAATGAAAATTTACCCATGTACCATACATTTTTCCAAAATATGCAATAATCACCGGTCGCTAATGTGTTAAAGAAATACATCTCTCGACGTAGACATAAAAGTATAAATAATTTTACGGTATGTGGAAATATTGAATTAATTAATTAGGTCTTTAAGATCGACACAATTGGTTACATCACTTTTAACAGATAATATGGAAAAATATGACAGCTTATTCTGTCTTAAAATATTTCGTAAATATTTCTTAATTCTTTCAAGGATGTTGAAAATCGTAATGCCGACGCATTGGAAACTGGAATTGTTATAAATATTGTTAAATTACCACAACATTTGGAAACGTTGAAGCAAATCATCTTTGTATGATTTCATACGATCACTGTCTGTTCAGAACACAGGCTGTTTAACAAGAATCGCGACTTCACTGTATTATGAATTTTCCCAAATCAGAATTTTAGTTTGAAATTTTTATTATGAGAAAAACGAAGAATTTGATCACATTTTAAAGAAATACATCTCGCGACGGCGTAGACATAAAAGGACGAATAATTGTACAGTATGTGAAAATATTGTTTGGGTGAATTTTCATCTTGAGGAACGTATAAGGGTTAATGTGGTATTCGTCTTGGTCAATGTTAGAGTTGAATACGAACGGCGTGGATGATTCAATCCCGAGAAATTTTCGATTTGCTTTGACACCTGTAATTGGATCAGAAATTGAAAGAGCATCGCGCGATCACGGTCACTCGCCTAATTCTACGTCACAACGCCGACATTACAAACTGTATCGTGTACCGGAGAGTTGGAGGGAGCCGTTTTACCGGCTGCTTCCCTTGCAGAACTGCCAGAGTTTAATTCGATCCGCTGTTCCGCCACCGAGTGATACGCGCTACGTCAAATTCCGCATCGGGGCGACAGATGCAGAGAAAACAGCCATTTATTAAACTTCCGATCGCCTGCTCCGCCCCTTATTGCTAAATATTTTTGTTATCAATCATTCGTGCAAAATCCATTTCGTTCGGATTGATCGAAAATTGTATTTCGTTGGACAAAAAATTGCTCAACGTGATCCTCCGCGAGGAACGATTTTGCAAATTCTTGAATGGCACGTGACCATGTATGCCAGGCGATAAAAAAAAAGGGACAATGCTCGCAATCGATGAAGCTATTGTAAGAGCTGACGTAACCATCTACCGACCAGCCTTTTGCGGAATCGCCCGCATAAGCGAAAATCGGCTCACCCTATCGCGAGGAATTTTCCAAAATTCCGCGGCCTTTGAACTCTGCGGTCACATCAGTTTAACCCTTATCATCCCCCCATACGTTTGCAATGATCGTCTATATCAGTCTTGGTCTCTAAATTATGCGAAGCGGATTTCCATACTCACTTATTCAAATGAATTATTCTATTTTCCTACTAATTTACGTGTCCAAATTACGAATTTAAAATAACATTTTTATAGCCAGTTGCTTTTATCCGAACAATCAAAATGTTAAAGAGATCAATGATTTTAGAGTAAAAATATAAATTCGCATTGTCGTCTTCGAGGAACGATTTGCGTAATAAAAAATGTCCCGAGACTAATAATTTAGTAATGATCATAAGAAATTGAATTTTGGTCTCGATTAACGTGGGAGAGTTCATGGAAGAAACATTTTCCGTGTGAAAATATTGAAAAATGTAGATTAGGTATGAATAGTAGGTACAATCAAAGAACAATCAAAATGATTTTAGAGTAAAAATATAAATTCGCATTGTCGTCTTCGAGGAACGATTTGCATAATAAAAAATGTCCCGAGACTAATAATTTTGTAATGATCATAAGAAATTGAATTTTGGTCTTGAGTAACGTGGGAGGGTTAATGGAAGAAACATTTTCTGTGTGGAAATATTGAAAAATGTAGATTAGGTATTGATAGTAGGTACAGTTAGACCGGCCAAAAGAAAATGGCGGACCGGACGGTTCCCCTATCTCTTTATCGGAGGCTTTCGCCGATCATCTCGGGGAAGATGCTTCGAACAATCATAAATCACAAAAGAATGGGTGGCTGACAAAGGTGTTGAGCAAGAGGCAGGGAGGGGGGGAAACGAGGGTGTAGATAGATAAAAGGGCAGAAGGGTGAAGGAAGGGGGTGCTCAAAAGGGGTGGAAGAAAGAGTACCTTTGCTTCCGGTTGCTCCGGCATCCTCGAACTTTTTCCATCGGGTCGTATCAGCTTTCTCTTTATCGTGCTGTGATTAAGACGTTTCCCACGGTCGGCCGCGAGTTATTGTCGAATAAAATGCCGCGATTAGGCTAGGATTGCACGGAATGGAGTGGAAGCTTCTCCGTGCCGTTCCTCCTTTTACGATTCTTATCCGCGCCGAGGGAATCTGTAATTTCTGCTGAAAGCCCCGGAAAATTGCCTGCTGATTATCCTTAACACCGTCGTGTTTTTACCGTCGTTCTCCCCATTCAATTTCCGGGAACAAGGAAAATTAAAAATGCTCTTAAACATATTTTTAATCAGAACCTGTTTCGGATGTTGTCACTGTTTCTCTGAAGTTGCGCGGACAAACGCACAGTTTTATACTCGAGCCATTTATTTTTCAGTCGTTATTTCTACGTTTAACCAGAGCTGAGAAGTTTCAACAGATCTTTTTTTAGACCGGAGCTTTTCAAGCCGAACAACTGGCACATTTAAAGATAACATTCCTGTGAATTATTGACAGACGTTGGTGTCGTACGTAAGCCAGCCCAATTGAACTTCGACGAATTTTTATTTGCGGAGACGCCCAAACCATTTGCTTTATCAATTATTATTGAGACGAACGAATGTGAAGGTCTTACAATTTCGAACGGGTCAGGAGTTCAGCGATTCAATATTTCAGGATGCATATTTTAGTCAGAGGTTGTGGAAACGATAATTGATTTGCTAAAATTGTCCTGAATGGCATTCTTAATAAACTGAATTAACCCTTCACTGCTTGATTTCTTTAATTCGGATGAAAGAATTAAAGAAAGGTCAGTTTCTGTGTTTTATTTAAGGGAAAAATATTGAAAGAAATTAAAACAACATTTTCACATTCTATTCATTCAACAAAATTTCATTCTTAGTTTACTATATACCAGATTTGTTGAAGCGAATGATGCCTGAGGTTATTTCGATAATGAAAAGTTTCTTCAAATGACCACAGGAAACATTCCAAAAACATTGTATAATTTCTCGACAAGATCCTGGCTACCATATGTGGAGCAGCGATAACAATTCCTCGAAAGTAGTTCCCTGGTTCTTGTAAGAGTTTCTCTGTCATAATTACCAACTTGAAAGAGGCATTCGTCGAGACAAACAAGGCAGTATCAGTCGGAGTTATGCTCCGAAAAAACGATCTCTCGAACGCGACGTTACGTACGCCTCGTATCGAAAAAGTCGCCGGTTAGTCTGCACCCGAAATATACGACATTGCATCGCCACGCGAATACTCGTTCGCCCCCGTTGTTTCCCTCGTCGACCAACGGGAAGAAAAGTCACGCAACTTCCTCCAGAGAGTCCTTCTGGACCGAACGAAAGAATCGTTACCATTGAATTAAACTCGAACGGCGTGTTTCGAGAATGCCCGGCAGTTCGGAACGGTTTGTCGTTACGTCGCGATTTTATTTTCGATGCTGACGAAACAACGTCTAACGACGTGCTCGTCGATCGATTCGTACACTCGGCAAATTGGCGAACGTTGCGTCTAGAAACATGGAGTCTTACATATTATACGTAGAGATTTTGAAAACAGGATATTTTCAAAACAGACATCGTAAGAATGAATTGTAAGAATGATATAAGTATGCATGCATGTGACTGAATATGAGTGTGTATATATGTTTAAGTGTTATAATATGTTTTTATTGATTTACATGTTATATATGTTTTTATTATATATAAAATGATATATAAAATGAATGTTCTACGTTATGATTTTGTTAAAATAAAAACGACAGTCCGCTACGAGTGATTGACGAAATTCCGTGTCAACTCTTTAGAAAATATAACATTTCGTGAATAGAACCTTTCAAATCAATATTATAACGAGAGCTGGACATTTTTTAAACGTTTTGATATGTGGAGATGTAACGTGGAAAATGTAATTTGTAGAAAACTGTTTGTAGCAGTGATTTTTTATTTTTATTTTTCAGTGTTGAAAATTCGTGTAATTAAGTTTGTGAATAAGTTTGTGCAAACAAATGATCAACGGGTGCGGACCACAGCTGTTCGAAATTGGCACGGGCAACCCCATTAGGAAAGATATTAACGAACGATAATTAACAAATTCGATGCAATTCAAAATATATATATATGTATTCTGGACGATCCCCACGGTAGCTTGGATAAATGTTGCGACCGTTATACCAACATTACGCATTAATCTGACAAATTTCAAGCATTCGTATCCATTGGGAGTTGGACACGTGTTTTCATGAAATTTTCTGCGTGTGCCACCACATGCAATTAACATTTCACCAATGAAAGAAATCGATGTGATAAAATCATCCCTTATGCGTGGCCATGATTAGGAAAGTGAACAAGTCGAAATTGAAAAAAACGCTAATTCAATGTAATTTTTCGATAGTGTTTGCTCTTTCAACATTATATGGATTTAGTGTTAATATCCTTCTCCTTTAAATAATTATGTTCACACATTTCTATAGAATAGTTTTTACGTCGATAATATTTCCGTGCTCTTATAAATTTAACCCTTTGCACTCGGAGCTATTTTATTCCGAAAATTAAACATGTCTTCCTATCTAGAATAATTCCATTCTATATGATTTTTTTCATTTTGTGGATACGATATTAATAGAATACCTCATACAATATTGAATAATGTCCAACATATTTAATAATGTAAACAATATTTTGAATTATAGTACAGCAATTTTTAGCGGTGACTCAGAGTCACCATTCGAGTGCTATTAATTATAATAGTCCACGACTAATACAAAATAAATTTTACTTAATTTGAATTTCCTAAAAGATCGTAAACTACGAATATAATTTGATTTAATATAGTCTATGAATATGTATATATGCATGAATATGTATTTAATGTAATTTACGTTTGTGCAGCAGAAATAGATCTCAGTTGAGATCTGAAATGTTTAATAAAAGAAACAAAATTTTATAAACTGAAAATAATCGCAGAGTTATCCGCGTAATGATTGAGGTGAGCCGGTGTAAAACAAATTGAGATTAAAGTTAGCGTGTCGCGAGGGTTCTTTTAAAAGGAAAATGTCAGACAAAGGATCGGGGCTGGGAAAATTGAAATTGGAAGGACGACATAGCGTGCGAGTTTGTTAGCGCGAGGTCAGTGACCTACTCGAGGATGCTATTCCAGATAAACGGGGCGGACCGAGCGAGAGAGAAAAATATATCAATTACTTCTAGCTCTTGCACTTCGCATCCATACTCGCGTTTACATATGTCAAGAAAACAGTCTGAACGAGGGAAAACACTCCTGACACGTTCTTCGTCACATCGAAAACAAAAATGACTACTGAAAAATTAATCTGCCAGTTAACAACAAATGTTTTCATCACATCACAGCGCTAATGTTTATTTTCAACTTCCTCAAAAAATGTAAGATTAGGATTTAACGTCCACCATTTATGATAATTTCATTTAATAATTGTAAGCTGTAGTTTATGTTACATGTATATGATATTGCATATTTATGTTATATCTATATGTATAATATGATGTATGCTATATAAACCAAACAAGGTTTACGGCATTAATGAATAAATAAAATAATAAATAATGTTTTCATCACGTGTAGTCGAGTGTCGAAAACAAGACGAACAGCCGCGCTTTGGTTTCGCCGGAGTTCTACAATCGGATTGGCCAGGACTAGCTTGCAGTCCTCAGATAGCAAGAAGGAATTTGTCTAAGGGATTTCATTCAATTTATTTTACTTCGTCCTTCGGACCCGAGCGCGCACGGCGTAAACTAGCCGAAGCGGACGTAGAAAAGACAGTTGAGAAGTGTACCGAAGAAACTCTTTGCGGTCTATTAAGCCGCGAGAAATTCTCTGTCGACCACCGAACCGATCCCCGGAGTTTCATCAACTTCCACAAAACGATCCTCGAACGAACCTCTCTCCTCGGATAAATCATTCTTTCAACCACGATACAGTAAAGTCTTGATCTGGAAAGGGGAACGAGATCTGTGGGATCTAAGAAAATTGCCTAGCCCCTCCGAGAGCACCGTGCACAATGTGAATATGCAAAAGAAATGTTCATTATTTCTTTTACGGGACTTTCACGAATTTATTTGTGGCATTTTTCAAATGACTATCCGATTTAAAGCGACATACAAAATGTACAATCACGCGAATGAAAATCCTCTGGTGATAGAAGAGGTCCTATTTTCTCGAAGAATGTTTTTTCAAATCCTGAGATTGAAAAAGAAATGTACATTATTTTTTTACGAGACATTCATGAATTTATTTGTGGCGTTTGTCAAATGACTATCGAATTTAAAGCGATATACAAAATGTAGAATCATGCGAACGAAAATCCTCTGGTGATAGAAGAGGTCCTATTTTTACGAAGAATGTTTTTCCAAATTCTAAAATTGCGCAAGAAATGTACATTATTTTTTTACGAGACTTTCATGAATTTATTTATGGCGTTTATCAAATTACTATCCAATTTAAAGCGATACACAAAATGTAGAATCCTGTAAGCGAAAAACCTCTGGTTATAGAAAGAGATCCTATTTTCTCAAAGAATGTTTTTTCAAATCCTGAGATTGCAAAAGAAATGTTCATTATTTTTTTACGAGACTTTCATGAATTTATTTGTGGCATTTTTCAAATGACTATCCAATTTAAAGCGACATACAAAATGTACAAACACGCGAATGAAAATTCTCTGGTTAAAGAAGAGACCTATTCTCACGAAAAATGTTTTTTTCAAATCCTGAGATTGCAAAAGAAATGTTCATTATTTTTTTCGAGACCTTCACCAATTTATTTATGGCATTTTTCAAGTGAATATCCAATTTAAAGCGATATACAAAATGTAGAATCATGCGAACGAAAATTATCTGGTGATAGAAAAGGTCCTATTTTTACGAAGAATGTTTTTTTCAAATCCTGAGATTGCAAAAGAAATGTTCATTATTTTTTTACGAGATTTTCATAAATTTATTTATGGCATTTTTCAAATGATTATCCAATTTAAAGCGACATACAAAATGTACAATCACGCGAATGAAAATTCTCTGGTGAAAGAAGAGACCTATTTTTACGAAGAATATTTTTACAAATTCTGAGATTTCGGAAGTATATTCCCATTAAATTTCCGACATTTATTCAGGGCAAAATCTTTATTTTTAGTTATAGTAATATGATCTGGAAAATTATCGCAGTTATTGGTACATTTTCCGTATTCAAGGTAGCATGAGAATACAGAATAAATTCTGTTCGTTTCGCCGAACATTATTTAGTCAGACATCGATCATTTTGCAAGCACCATTTCATACCTGTCCGCGAGTATCATTCCGTCGGAGTTCCAGTAAAAATCGGGACGCGCGACGCGACGCGACGCGACGCGCGAGATTTTAATGAAACGTTAACCATTCTCGCGTCATCGAGCAAGCACCGTGTCCACTCGTCTCTCGAATCATTTGTACGCGTCACAGGCCGTGGCCAGTCGTTATAAACGATCCCGAATACGCAAGAACGGACAAATAAATTACAGTTTTACAAGGTATCGCGAGCCCCGCGGCGCGTGTTGTTTACAGCGATAAATTTCGCGGAGAGATCCCCGAGTCTCGCGAACGAAACGATGAACATTTCCAGGAATTACGGGGGCTTCCCTCAGCAGTCAATCAGACGTATTCAATACGTCTTCAAACCCGCGTCTACAGGACGCAGAAAATTCGCCAGATTTTTCTTCAATTCGCTTATTCAGAAAATCGTTCTCCATTCGATGTACACTCTTTTGCGAAACAGTGTCTTCTGATGCTTCGTTTTATGAATCCACCAACTTTTAATTAGCTCCCTAGTGCACACGATACTGCTGGCAATGTTGCTCTTTCATCGAAGATACCCCGAGTTAATGACGCGCATTTCATTGGGGGCTTCCATTGAACAAGAATCAAGTTTCAACAAGACTCGCGGAAAGTTTATGCTTCTGACGTATTCATAAGCGATTTCCAACGACTGAACGTTCCGCGTGAATATCAGAATGTCGAACGAGAGGAATTTCAGCTGAAAAATTAATTTGTCAACGATATCGGGTTGTCGAGGATTTTTCGTTGCTCCATGGTTGTCCGAAGATTGTCGGGATATATTCAAGCAACATTTTCCTTTGCGAGTATCTTCTCCGAGGCTTCGTTCAGGAGTTATTACCGTAAAACACGGACCAATCGAAGCGCGACTACTGGTATGGGTTCAGCGGAGTGTGGCGCTCGTATTGGTCAAGCCGGACTCGGGCCTCTGCTGCAGAGTCCTTGTGATTGGTCCCTGTTTTTCTTTGGTAACTCCGTAACGAAGTCTGGTAGTAGATTTTATCCAATGAAAAAGTTGCTGCTGAATAAATAATTAATTTTTAATTTGTAAGAATGAATTGTAAGAATGATATAAGTATGCATGTCATATGACTGAATATGAGTGTGTATATATGTTTAAGTGTTATAATATGTTTTTATTGATTTACATGTTATATATGTTTTTAGTGATTTACGTCGCGTTAATGTTTTATAAAATGAATGTTCTACGTTATGATTTTGTTAAAATAAAATCGACAGTCCTCTACGAGTGATTGACGAAACATCGTGTCGTGTCGAGTATCAATTCCGTGTCAACTTCTTACAAATTGTTTAGCAGCTCTGCCCATAGAAATAGTGTAAAAGAAATTTTTAACATTTGTCTAACAATTTCCATACGGTTTCGACGTCGAAATGTTTGCTATTCAAAAAGATATTCACTCCAAGCCGAAAATGCAGAAGTTTTATCGCGGCGAGGATCTGCGTCACGCGATCCTCTCTCTCTCTCTCTTTCGAGATGAGGTCGTCTCTTCGTCTGAAATCGCCTCACGTGCCGATCTAGGAATTGAATAGGGACCATTGAAATTTTTTCTGGTCAGTGCGACGATGTGCATCGTCGGCTGACCGACATGCACATTCGTTTCTCGTCCCGCCCCGTCGACGCGACATTCGCTCTTCTGGCTCTGGCCACGAAATTCGTCGACTCGAATATAATTCGCCGACAAAAACGTGTGCGCGCACCCTTTTCCACCCCCCTTGATACGTCTGCTCGCATTAATTCACGGTAATTTCCCGGGGCCAGCCAGTAATGAAGCGCGTGGAGACGTGCGTGCGACAGTGAGCCCGAACTTCATTCCACAAAATTTTCATCGTGACCATTATTTATGCCGCTCGGATTGCCAATTACGCTTGTCTCGCTGTGCGTGGATTACACTGGAGAACAATGATAAATAGGGGCAGGACCCAGTTTTCGGTGTCTTGGCATTACGAACAGGAAATTTTTCGACGAGCCGCTAACCGGTCTCTCGGTTATCGGGACGCTTTATTTTTTTGGTGCGAGGGTATCGGGACGCTCTATTATTTAGACACTCAGTTGTAGGACGATCTGTTATTTGAGCGAACAGTTATCGGGACGCTCTAGTATTTGAGCGATCAGTTATCGGGACGCTCTAGTATTTGAGCGATCAGTTATAGGGACGTTCTAATATTTAAGCGCACAGTTATAAGGACGCACTTTTATCTACGCGCTCAATTATAGGGGTGCTCAGTTATAAGGGTGCTCAGTTATACGGGAGCTCTGTTCTCTGGCCGCTCAGTTATAGGAGTGCGCAGTTATATGGGCGTTCTGTTCTCCGGGCGCTCAGTTACATGGACGCTAAGTTATAAGAGCGCTTTGTTCTTGTGGCGCTCTGTTCTCCGGGCGCTCAGTTATAGGAGTGCTCAGTTATATGTGCGTTCTGTTCTCCGGGTGCTCAGTTATAAGGGCGCTCAGTTATAGAGGAGCTCTGTTCTCTGGGCGCTCAGTTATAGGAGTGCTCAGTTATATGGGCGTTCTGTTCTCCGGGCGCTCAGTTATATGGGCGCTAAGTTATAAGAGCGCTTTGTTCTCGTGGCGCTCTGTTCTCCGGGCGCTCAGTTATAGGGTTGCTCAGTTATAGGGGCGCTCAGTTATAGGTGGCGTTCAGTTATTTGAATGTTCAGTTATCGGAACGCTCGGTTATCCGAACCTCCAGTTATCCAATAAGTCTTATCCCGCCAGTGTTCGAAATGATATAAATCACGTATTTTCTTGATAAATTGAAACATCGTTCGCTCGCTACGACAATTTTTAAAAACCCCCGTAATCTCCCATCAATTTTTCAACTTTGCTTTACGTTTCCACGAGTTTAATACCAACCTACGGGATCGCACGTAGCTACACAACACACTCGAAGCGTCACATGTTCCACATGTTTCACGCGAAGCATGAAACATTGCACATTTTTCGAAGGGCATAAGCTCCGGCTCCGTAATCCAGCGAAGTGTCGAGGTTCGACGCTTTATTTCGCAACACCTTGCTGAACTTCCGGTTCGACGACCATGCACAGCGACGCATTTGCCAGAGTAGCCACTTCGTCACGTTCCCTGTCACTGTCATAAATAAAACACGTCTTGTCATCGGTAATAAAACATGATCGAACAGATATCGAAGGAAAAAAAATATGATCGATCCTCGCAGCTTCCGCTGATCGGTAAAACGAATACAAAGATCCATGGAAAATACGATTACCTATTTGTTTCGAATATGTAGAATTATTTTTTCAAATATTACCTTCGACTTGTTCAGATGATTTAAAACAGTTTTATCTTAAAAATCTAGTCCAGCAACGACAAGCGGATTCAACATTGGAAATAGACAGCAGGCTTTCATGTTAATTGTAGTTGAAACTTGAGTTATCGTCGCGCGAACTCCGCCGAGATAACGCTGTCGGATTCCGGCATTATTTAGTGGAGAACGCGATTTAACTGCGACTGTTGCACAGCGAAATGCATCTTCGGAACGGATGCGAAGTTGCAAGTTTCGGTGCTCATGCTTTGTTCTGTTCGTTTCCAGGTAAATGCGTGGGAGCGTGAGGTGTCGCGGTTCGTGGGTGTAAATTGGTGCGCGGTGGTGTTTGTGCAAAGGGCCAGAAGGGAGGCCGCTACGGTGGGTTTTCGAGATGAGCTATGAATTTGGGCTGCCTCGTAGCCACTGTCCTCGTGCTCCTCTTCCATCAGCTGCCGATCGACGTCGCAGCGTTACCCTCTGTCGTCAAGATTGGTAAGTCCATACAATATCCATCTGCAACCCCCCAGAAATTTCTCAAATTCTCATTTTTAGCCTTCAGCAGATTTAACGTTAATCATTATGTGTTAGCTGTTCATTTTTATCCAGAGAAAATTCAATTTATGTCCATGAATAAAGTAGAAATATTTTCGAATTCAACTGGATATTGAAAAATTCAATGTCTTCTATCCAAGAATAATGAAGATATATTTCAGAATCGAACGGTGGTTACGAATCATAATTTTGATTCACCAGAAAGTGATACAGATTAGATTCAGATTAAAACTGTGGTATGACGAATGGTGTCGGACGAAAACGGCTCTGTGGCGCACTCGAGATGCCGCAATGGCTAAAAGTTAGCGGGGTTGTTAAATGGAACTTTTTCGCAAATTCTCCTCGACGGCAGCGGCGCGAACAACTCCGGCTGGTTGTTAAGGTGAACGCGGAAACTGCGAAACTGCGAAAAATAAAGGCGCGACCGTACCGAGGAGTCTTTTAGTATTCCGACGATCACGAAGTTAAAGCATAATTCGATAAATTGAACTTCTTAATTCAATCTCGCGAAGTTACCGAGCGAGACAGCTTCTCTGCGCTCCTTTGAGTAATTGTTGAGTAATGGGTTCGTGACCGCGTTACCCGGAGGGGTGGCGCAGCTTGAGCATCGACAGCGCAATTAAAATCGGGTGTGCTGCATGAATTTTCATCGCGACGCTATGTCTCATTCAAAATTCAGTCCCCAACAATCGTTCATCCTTCAGCTACGGTTTTCTTTCTGCAAATTTATGCAGTCTTTCATTTTTATTCAATCCTAGCTTTTTTCCGCGGCTTCGCTCACACAGGAAACTGTTTAATGCCTTCGAAAATTGATATTGTTTCTCCATAAAACTATTTAACCCCCCATTCACCCTTATGATTATATCAATGAGCATTAAGACCAAGTATGATGTAAATCAGACTACGAACAATATATTCCTCATACCCTTACGTGTTGAATTATTTAAAATGCCGAAATAGGTGTTTGATTAATTACATCAAAGAACATTAAGACCAAGTATCAAGCAAATCCAATCACAAATAAAATATTTCCCCTTTTCACCCCATTAGGGGTTGAATTTCGAAATATCCTTTCTTATTCCTTGTATAGATCAGAAAAGAAACCTCTGAGCAAAATTTCAGTTTTCTAGGTCCAAGGGTTTAGCCTGGGCGTTGATGAGTCAGTCAGTCAATCAGTCAGTCAGTGAGTCAAGACTTTCTTTTTATATATATAGATAGATAGAAAGATATAGATCCGAAAAGAAACCTCTGAGCAAAATTTCAGTTTTCTAGGTCCAAGGATTTCGCCTGGGCGTTGATGAGTCAGTCAGTCAGTCAGTCAGGACTTTCTTTTTATATATATAAATAGATAGAAAGATATAGATCAGAAAAGAAACCTGTGAGTAAAATTTCAGTTTTCTAGCTCCAAGGGTTTAGCCTGGACGTTGATGAGTCAGTCAGTCAGTCAGGACTTACTTTATATATATATATATATATTATTCACATTTCTCTTCAATTTCTACAAGCTGTATCACTTCAATTAGATTCCATTAAGTTGAAATGGAAGATAGCTCGCGCTGCCCCGGAACAACAAATGTATCGGTGTGTCAAGTTCCTCTTAGAAAATCCGATGTGGCTCAATATTTTCTGCGCAACCAGCCCGGTGACCCGTTTACATCGCCAGCTTACGTCGGCAAAAGTTTCTCCGCGAATTTCACGCTCGTGTGTCGGGCTCCGGGATCCTCTGCGGCCAACTATCGAACGTCGAA
This sequence comes from Lasioglossum morio, assembly GCA_916610235.2. NCBI lineage: Eukaryota > Metazoa > Arthropoda > Insecta > Hymenoptera > Halictidae > Lasioglossum > Lasioglossum morio. The sequence continues at coordinate 18,685,426 of OU744324.1, read as the reverse complement.
GGACATCGAACACCTTGCACGTTCTAGTCGCGAAATATTCGAGAGGAACCATCACCCGTTAGATTTTTCCCAACTGTCCATTTAAATTGTGGGACGAATTGGAACACTTCAACTGACCACTGAAAACAAAGTCTCCAGATTAAGTCACCAAGCTTCCGCCTCGAATTTGTTGTTCTGCCAATTCGGAGGACGTACGACAACAGAGCAGAAGTTTCTCAGGGTGGAACAGGTTGCCGTTTCGTTCCGAAACTGCGATCTTAAGCGTCATTTTCAGGGCCATTTCTTCCGGCGTGTAGCCGACCCTCGCGAGCCTGTTGCGATGCCAAATTGGCGTCGCGCAATTTGCGTCACTGCCGTCTTCGAGGGGATACTTGCTGCAACTGTGGCGAAGTCTCCAGGTGAACCATAACTCGGTTAATGGACCAGGAATGGACGGTAATGAACGTTTGTTGCCACATCGCTGAAACAACCCATCTGTTTCAATTAGCAGAGGCGAATCAAAATGTTTTTATATTAATCCTCGAATTCGAATATAGTATCATAAGTAGCGATGGGATCTGAAACACTTCGAATCGATTCGATCCAATGTTTACGACGAAACATTCGAAGCTTCGAACTCATGAAGATCTTAAATCTCTTGAAACCCAAATCTAATACCAGACCTATCCATGCAGTTACACGTAAAGTTGTTTGCAATTATCTCGTAAACTAAAGTCGACCGTCGAAAATTTTCAGAATATTCACCTCAGCAACGAATTTCAAGATGATCGAAAATTCGACGAATTCGAAAGTCTTGAAAATCGTGAATATTAGACTTCGAATAAATATCGAGTTGGATCGAAATGTTGCAGTGATTGATTTGTTAAAAAAAAAAACTAGCAAAACAGAGTATTGAATGGCCATCACAAATTGTAAGATAACAGTTATCATTATTATTGTTATTTAATATCAACGACCCTTATACATAAGTGTTTGCAAAAAAAAACAAAGAGAAAGATAAAAGACAACTCGTCTAATAACAAAGAAGGGACGTGCACAAAGACTAATGGTACAAACGATATTATCCTATAATCCTGCGTAGTTATCAGTTGTGGAACAGCTAGAGTATTCTAAACATTCCTTCTACCCTTCTAGCTGTTCGCGTAAAATTGAGCTAAGTCTCTGACAACTCTGGTTCACACGAACCTCGTGTGCGTTCTTAAAAGTTTCCCCTACGATCGGTACCACCGGCAGTGGATTAATACATCCTCGGTCCTAGTTCATAATGAATGTCTGTCGCCGAACTCTTGCAGGTATTTTAATACAGCGCGACCCTGTTCCTCTCCGGTAGGTCCACAATCAGCGGTCCATTGGAAAAGTTTTCCGCTCGCATACTCTCTGCGGACTTTCGAAAAATGTATCGGCACGCTCAATCGACACGATTCAGTCTGCCGGAGGGGTTCTGGGCCAGGGAACAGCTTCCCAGTGCATCAGTCGGAAACTAGTTTTTTCCGTCTGGAAGTGTGAAATTCAGGTGAGGGCACTTCGGGAGATCTCGTCGAGAATCCTCCTACCACCCTTTCTCTCCCCCCCCCCCCCTCTCTCTCTCTCTCTCTCTCTATCTCTATCTCTATCTCTATCCATCCTGTTCGGTACAGTCTAGGCTCCAAGCGAAGAGGAAAGAGGAAAAAGAGCGAATAAATGGACTAAGTTCGGCAACAAAGGGCCGGCGCGGTGAGTCTCCACTTGCTACACGCTGCGACGGCGCTTGTTCTCAAATCTTGCGCGCTACTACTCGTCTTTTATTGGCCCCCGCTCTTGTGTGTACCCGTCGAGCACGAACTTTTCCGCCTTTGAACGACCGTTGCCGCGAGTTAAGCAGCTTTCGTTGAGAAATTGGAAAGCGTGACTTCAGATACAGATACAATCGACACCGTAATAGCAGGAACACGAGTCAGGGCTCACACTTTATCATTTTTCTGTCCTCCAACTGCACAATTTGCTGCTACATCGTATAATTCCAGCTGGTTCTCCAATTTTACTGACCTCTTCGGTACAATTATGGGATAGTAGACACTTGATCCTGCGTACCGTGTATTTGTGGCATTTTGCTGATTGATGTAATACAAATCTTGAAAATAGTGTTCAGAAAATATTATATTTCCATAGGTAATTTCGGTGATCTCTTCAGAACAATTATGGGATAGTAGAATTGTTCTTCCATACCGTCTAACTGTGGTACTATTGTTGAACGTAATGCAAACTTGAAAGATAAATACGTGTTAAGAAAATATTGTATTTTTAGAGGCAGTTTTACTGATCTTTTTGGAACAATTATGGGATAGTAGAATTGTTCTTCCATACCGTCTAATTGTGGTACTATTGTTGAACGTAATGCAAACTTGGAAAATAGATCTGTGTTAAGACAATATTTTTTTTGAGAGGCAGTTTTACTGATCTCTTCGGAACAATTATGAGATAGTAGACTTGTTCTTCCATACCTTCTAATTGTGGTACTATTGTTGAACGTAATGCAAACTTGGAAAATAGATCCGTGTTCAGAAAATATTATATTTTTATATGGGGATAGTAGACTTTGTTCTTCCATTTTGTCTAATTGTGGTACTATTATTGAACGTAATGCAAACTTGGAAAATAGATCCGTGTTTAGAAAATATTGTATTTTCATAGGCAATTTCAGTGATCTGTTGAGAACAATTATGGGATAGTAGACACTTGATCATGCGTACCGTGTATTTGTGGCATTTTGCTGATCGATGTAATGCAAATCTGGAAAATCGGTTCTGTGTTAAGAAAATTTATTTTTCTTTACAATTTTACAGATCGATTTGGGACAGTTATTGGATAATAGACTCGCTCTTGGACACCGTGTAATTGTGGTTGAGTGATGCAAATCGGGGAAACAGGTCGTTAGAGATGTATGTCTACGGCGAGTAGCCACCGACGTAGTTCCGATCATTAATAACATTGATTTTCTAGGAGTATATGGTAAAATGGCGCACGAGACAGAATCGGACGCAGTGTTTTACAGAACCGGAAACGGTACGCTTCGGTCCGACAATTTTGGAATCAATTAATCTTTCACGGCTGACAGAGTATCGGGTCAGAATGGCAGCAGCGAGTCCGTTTTTAGTGTTGCGAGGTACTAAAGTCGCTGAAATATTCATGTCGGAAAGCTTCTTACTCTCCGCTGCGGGCTTTTCTAAAAATGATAAAGTTTTATGGAGAACAGTTCCTTCGCGATTCCTGCATTGTTAATGGATTACTTGGGAATGGAGGTACTCGAGTTTTTCTCCGTCTCTGACAAACATAAATATTTTACAACTGTCGCATTGAAATACCGTATTTTGGTAATTTTTGTATATTTCATTTCATTATATCATTTATCTATATATTTCGAATAGAAAAGTTTGTGTGTGTATGATCCCATCGATCTGTTTCGATGAATTTGTCGCACGCGTTGTCCATCTGTGGTTGTGAATAATCGGCCTAGTAATTTATGAAATTATTAGAATATACAAATTTGCGGATCTTTCCCTCAATGTTTCGTCATGTTTATTTTTAGAGGTGCTGAAGAACAGCTTATTGTGCAAAAGAATTAATTCAAAAGAACGCATCAATGCAAAGTTGAATTTTAGTCTAATGGGGCATATAAAATTTCCTGCCGTACGAAAAAAAAAAAGATTTCGCGAGTACTGCCGCCACAATGCTCTTATCTGTCGGCGGATTAACGAGCCGTCGCGCGTCGGTATTCGTTGCGAAGAAATCGATTCGCACACAACCCCTCCCGTTATTATCGCCATTAACGCGTTGATAAGCAATGTGCAGACGAGAGCTGCTCGTTGCATCGCATCTCGAGAAGTTCGGTAATGACCTGCTGGATCGGCTTCGGACAATGGCAACTATTTCCTGGATGGCAGGCAACCTTCAACGGCGTTTGAAAATTCCGATAAGGAATCGTTCAACCCATCAACATCTTAAATGGAACATAGTTCCCTGGAAGCTGGTAACCGTGCAACATAGTTGCGGGAAGTCTTCTGGAAATGTTTCTTCGCAGCAGAGTCGGTAGACGAGGGGAGGGAGCACGAATTCAGGGGAAGAAGTTAGTCTTCAGAAATATTAACCCTTTGCACTCGGAGCTATTTTAACTGGAAAATTGAACATTTCTTCCGATCTAGAATATTTCCATACCTTATGATTTGTGCAATTTTATGGATATGAAATTGGTACATTACCTTATGCAGTACCTAAATTTTTAGTAATTGATTAGATACCGATATATTTAATAATGTAAACAATATTTTGAAGAATAGTACAGCAATTTTTAGTGGTGCCTCAGAGGGGACAGCCGAGTGGTAAGGGTTAAAAATTATTAGTAAGAATTATTCAGAATTTTTGTGGCCTAAAAAATTATACATTACGTATAATTAAATATAAATATATATAATACTAATTTTTCCCCGCGGCTTCGCTCGCACAGGAAACTGTTTAATCCTTTCGAAAATTGATATTGTTTCTCCATAAAACCTTTTAACCCCCCATTCACCCCTACGATTGTATCAATCAGCATTAAGACCAAGTATTGATGTAAATCAGACCACGAACAATATATTCCTCATACAAACGTTGCAACCCCTTTTCACTCCCGTAGGGGTTGAATTTTTTAAAATGCCGAAAAAGAAAATTTCTATGCTTTCTTTTGATACAGCACAACTATTGAGAATCCTATTAATAGGCTTCCGGTAGGTAAAGTGTTAATTTGTTTATCGAAAGGTCAATCCTCGAATGAAAAATCTTCATGCTGAATCTAGAAAAACATTCACACGGCTAATAAAGTCGGGTTCTTGGCGTCGTTTCCCCGTGGCATCGTATTTTTATAGGTCGCATAACTTCCCGCGTAGTATACAGCGACGTTGCCAGGATAATGCCAGGGATGTTCGCTAATTTTCTCCTGACAGCTCGACAGTAAAAGAAGATTGGCTAGAATAGTAAATGTATGCCGACCGTGAATAGATAAGTACATACGTGGTAAATAGAGTGCGCGAATTTCATGGAAAATTCGATTTCTAACAAAAATTATAAGTTGCTTCGAATCTCATTCCAGAATCATCCCTTTGAAATACAATATTTTTTCAGGCGCCTGTGTATCTGCTGTAATTTTGATTTTGTTCATGGACCAAGTTTGTTAGAGTGCAATTTGATACAAATAGCAGCACTTCCTTCGGAGCGCGAGAAACACATGTTAACGAAACTGGAACGAGAAGAGATAACCGAGTTGAAACGTCGGGAAACACAGATGCGGAGGCAATAAAGCAACGACCGTGAAACCGTTCCACGTGCACGCGTGTTGCCGTCGTACGCATTAAACATTAAACGCGCCGGCATATTTCACAGATAAACATTTTTAGCGTCGGGGCGAGAGGACCGCGAGCATTAAAGGAATCCTACCCTGTGGCTGAAGTACTTTACGACAGGATTACTGGATAACACCCGCGTATTTTCAAAGATTCGGATGAGTTAAGGTGGCTTTAATCTTCTCTCTATTGGTCCCCACATTTTTTCCCGAGACTCGTTTCGTCTGTCTAATCTCGCCTCGTTCTTCAACAATTTTCCACGGGCAAAACTACAATCCGCGTTTCCGCAAAAACCGGAGAAACGTTTTCAACGTTCGTGAACGGTTAAAAATTCTAGAGAAAAATTCGACCCATGGAAAGTCATGTTCAAAACAATATGTTAGTTAATCCTCGTACGCTCCTCAGAAATAGTTGCATAAAAGATTCTATGATACATTCTATATTCTATGATAAAAAAATTGAAAGAAGATCAGCTTCTGTGTTTTATTTGAGGGAAAAGTATATTTGAAAATATTCAAACAATATTTCCAGAAAATAAACATAATTTCGAATAGTAAGAAAATTAGTTTACTATATACCCCGGATTTGTTAACTGTATCAGATATGATGCGCTATGCAGCGAAAGGTTAAACTAATAAACTTCGCTTCACTTATCACGTGACATTTTAAAGAAATACGTCTCACAACACAGACAAAGAAAGATCAATCATTTTATAGTATGTAGAAATAGTAAATGGGTGAGTTTTCACCCTGAGGAACGTGTGATGGTTAAAGACCGATTGAATTGTTTAAACAAGTAGCACGAGTTTATTGGAAAGGAATAAATATATAAAACTATTATCATTACGAATGATATCCAACTTCAGAATAATTAAAAGATGTCGAGAAAAATGGAATGTTTCATATATTTTTTAAACAAATGATTCTTTTCAAAAATCGGTTGAGACTAAAAGATTCCCTGTTCAAAGACGCACAAATTCGATTTTCAAATGTTCATCTAAGCCTAATCATTTCTGTGATATTCGATAAAATAGATTTTTCATCCGGACTTTGAGAGCTGTTTTCACCCCCTTAATTTAAGTACGTGTCACATATTTTGTTCGAGTTTTACACAATGCGAAAATTTCGTTAACTTGTGAGTTACGTGTCTGGATCTCTGTAAATTAAATACTCTGTTTGATTGAATTAGACAGTCTCCGAATACATCTTGTCGGTGTTTACATCGGAAACTGAAATTAACGTAGAGAATTGATTGTGTTGTGCAGTTGGGTCCGCTTCACTTCGTTTGAAAGTCCACTCGAGTTTCAAGAAGCTTTTCGAAAAGCACATTACAGAGAGTATCAGAGCCCTTGAGAACTATCAAGCCTTTGTACAGAGATCAAAGGGTTCGAAGTGGACTCTGGAACCAACGATAATTGTTCGAAACAAATGACAAATGGTACTCTTTTCGTCGAATCCTAATTCGATGCGTATAAGCAGGGACAAACGCAACGGCGGTCTCTATCGCCCTGCTGGCTCTGCGGTTATGGTCGTCAAAGGGATTCTATTACGAATCCAACAATGCTAGGATAACAAAGCGGCGAATGGTGGTTGGAATAACATGTCAGGGCAAAGTGAATTAGGGGTGTTGATAACCTTCACAAACATACTTAGCTCGCCAATGCGGCGTTACGAATTATTGCAGAGGGAGAGAGAGAGAGAGAGAGAAAGAAGGTTGTTTTAGTCGCAGTTGAACTCTAAAGGGATTTCCATCGAGAGGTGATATTTTCGCGGTGTTTTTCTTTCTGGAATAAATAAGTAAGAAACAAAAAAATTCTAATATTGCCTCACCTATACGTTATTACCACGTTTGTTTATTATTTTTGAATATACAGTGTCCAGTTTCGATACATGTCAGAACACAGAACCGAGAATTGATTTAGAATGGGGCATTACTGTACCACGATGAAAATGGTAAAAAATACAGCGTTTTTGAAAAACTTGACCACATGCAGCACTATTTTATAAAGGTACTTCCATCAAGAGGTACCATTTTCGAGGTGTTTTCCTTTCTGGAATAAATAAGTAAGAAACAAAGAAGTTCTAGTATTGCCTCACCTATGCGTTATTACCATGTTTGTTTATTATTTTTAAATATACAGTGTCCAGTTTCGATACATATCAGAACACAGAACCGAGAATTGATTTAGAAAGGGGCATTATTGTACCACGATGAAAATGGTAAAAAATACAGCGTTTTTGATAAACTTTTGACCACATGCAGCACTATTTTATAAAGGTACTTTCATCAAGAGGTGCCATTTTCGCGGTGTTTTTCTTTCTGGAATAAATAAGTAAGAAACAAAGAAATTCTAGTATTGCCTCACCTATACGTTATTACCACGTTTGTTTATTATTTTAAAATATACAGTGAATCTCGTTATTTTCACAAAGTTTTCAATGTTCGCACAGCTAGATCTGGCAATTAGGATATAAAAATAGTAAAACTGAAAGCGCTTTGATCAGACACCACCACCGTGCTCACGCAAAAGTGTGTTCGCATTGCAGTCACGAATGCAAGCGTTAACTTAAGCTGCATCGCGCGGTTGGCGAGACTCGCCGAGCGAGAGAGAGATCGATGCACACGTCTCGGGAAGTCATTTCCCTCGGTGCTCTGTGTTTTCATCTTTGGTTAGGAGAGAGAATGGCACCGAGTGGCAGCCGAGTTAGGTCTCGGTAATTCCGTTAATTTCCGAGTGTTGGGCGGAACAGGCTGCTTAGAATTCCGATCGTGTTACGCGGAAACCTTAGCTTTTAGTTGCCATTACAACTGGTCTTCCGAGCGAGCGAACGGCCATTCAGAATTCCTCCCGCTGTCAGACGGTATTGAGGGATCGTCGAAGTTTTACGTCTTCGATCGAACTCCCAGTTAATTGGCTGCGGACCTGAAGATGGAGAATCCTCTACAAAAAACGTACTCTTCTTCATCTCCACAACAATCAAGCTACGATGAACTCTGAAAAATAACTCCCACCATTTTCTGTACAGGGTGTCTCTAAAGGAGGCCACCTTTATCTTTAATGACACCAAAAATATTAATAATTTTTATAAGAAAAATTTTTCTTCTTCAAGATCATCGTTATTTTCCTATGTGGAAACTTGTATTTCTTTTTATTCGATTTTGTAGCACCTGGAAATGTGTGCCCTCGAGTATCAAAGTTCTGATAAATATGATTATGATAAATATTAATAATTTTGTTAAGAAAAATTTTTCTTCTTCAAGATCATCGTTATTTTTCTATTTGGAAACTTGTATTTCTTTTTATTCGATTTTGTAGCACCTGGAAATGTGTGCCCTCGAGTATCAAAGTTATGATAAATATTAATAATTTTTTTAAGAAAAATTTTTCTTCTTCGAGATCATCGTTATTTTTCTATGTGGAAACTTGTATTTCTTTTTATTCGATTTTGTAACACCTGGAAATGTGTGCCCTCGAGTATCAAAGTTGATAAAATTGTACCCTATATTTAAACTGATGATTTATTGTTTCGGACGGGGATATTCACGGTTTCACCAGCCGCATTAGATCAGCATTACGTGTTAGTTTAAACGACGACGTCTTTACCAGAGGGGAAAGAATTGACGTGTAGAAACGGGGAGGTGTCAGACAGCCCATTACAATCATTATCTGGCATCTCCGCCGGTGATTTACGAACCTAATGGCATTAATCCATCATCAGACCGACGGATGATGACAGGAGGTCAATGATTCCTACTCGATTTTCTCCTTCGGTCGCATAGTTATCATAGGTAAGCTGATACCGCGGCCGGAGAACTTTTATCTACCCTCGGAGGACATAATTCTTTCATCATCCCCTTCGCACGAGTCGAGACACGTTGATCAGACTACGCGTCAATTAGCATTCAGTTTCTTTTTCAAACAGCCTAAAAGATACAAATTGCCACTGAGAAATTAATTATTCGTATTTTCGTATGAAACAGCTAAAAATTTCTACAAATTTTTATTCATTGGTAAAATAGCTAAAGCTACCTAAGAATGACTACAACTTGTTAAAACCAGGTAGCAATTGTTAAGACTACCTAAAGATGTGTACAACTTGTTAAAGCTATCTAAAAAATTGCTAAGACTACCTAAAAATGTCTACAACTTGTTAAGGCTATCTAAAAATTGCTGAAACTACCCAAGAATGTCTACATCTTATTAAAACTAGCTAACAATTGTTAAAACTACTTAAAAAGGCCAAAACTTGTTAAAGCTACCTAGAAATTGCTGAAACTACCTAAAAATGTCTACAACTTGTTAAAGCTATCTAAAAATGGCTGAAACTACCCAAAAAAGTCTACAACTTGTTAAAGCTATCTAAAAATTGTTGAAACTACTTCAAAAAGTCTACAACTTGTTAAAACTAGCTAAAAATTGCTAAGACTACCTACAAATGTGTACAACTTGTTAAAACTAGCTAAAAATTGCTGAAACTACCCAAAAATGTGTACAACCTGTTAAAACTAGCTAACAATTGCTAAAACTACTCAAAAATGTCTACATCTTGTTAAAACTAGCTAACAATTGCTGAAACTACCCAAAAATATCTACAACTTGTTAAAGCTATCTAAAAATTGCTAAAACTACCTAAAAATGTCTACAACTTGTTAAAATTATCTAAAAATTGCTAAAAGTGTGGACTGTCATATCCCCGGTACTTGCCAAAGGCAATGTAACATTTTTTAGTCCAGCTTTTATTGCTCCGGACACCCAGCGTTGCTGCCCTGTAGGGTCCCCGTCTCGTGCAATCTCCATGGAGAAAAAAGATTGATTCTCCGCAACGAAATTCGCGAAATCCCGGCTCTTCGTGACTGTTCGGGTCCCCTTTTATGCCGGAGACAGGCGACTCGAACAATTTCAAAATTCTTCCCCCGAGCCGGTAACCCACTTACATGCAAAACCGTCCTTCCACTCGGTTTAGCCTGTCGTCTTCTGCTCCCAGATCCGTATTCTTTCCTAGCCGGGCTTTAGCCGCGAATCTTCGTTGCCCCCTCAGCGATTTGCGAGCCGCGATCGACCACAGCACAGAAAGGAACGCAATCGACCGAGCGACTTGCATTGTATGTGTCCTGTTCACCCCCCGGAGGGTAGAGAATAAAAAAAAACACTATGTGTCGTCCACCAGAGGGACCCAGAAAAAAAGAAAGAAAGAGAAACTTGTGAAAAGTCGACACGACTCGATCCGTGGAAAATGTCTGGCAACCCTTCGAAGCGAACCCTTCGCCGCGAGCGGGTCTCGAGGGAGTCTGCGTTCTCCATACGTTTCGCATTCCGCGAACGTGCTGTTCGTTTGTTTCTACACATATCGGATTTTACAAAAACGCAATACAGAAAAACATTTAGCATACAGTTAGAAAAATCTGGTATAATAGTAAACGAAGAATATGTGTTTACTTACTACGTTTATTTATCTGGAAATGTTGTTCGAATTTATCTCAATATTTTTCCCTTGAATAGTAACCGAAAAACTGTGCATCTTTTTTTTCATCCGAAATTAAAAAGAATCGTGCAGCGAAGGGTGAAGATATTTCGATTTCGATTGTACGTGTACCGTGAGTTAGGGATCTCAGCACTCTCACCTTTCGAAACTTGGCATTCGGATCGATGGGCTGAACCTGTTATACCGTTGAGAACCGGCCGGATCTCTTTTAAATAAGAATGCAAATGTATTTAGGACTAATTGAAACCATAGAGAGACATTCTTTCGTTCTTATTCTAATTCCCGTCGTCTTCGGCCCGATTCTTCGCGCTGTAATGAAGTTTTTCGCTCGCCGCTATGTAATCAGCTTAACACGCGTGTAATTATACCTGCTTGACCGAATTATGACTCGAGGTCGCCAAACGGAACGCACCAAATTACCTTTCCACGATTATACGATTATACATGTCATGTACCTTTTAACATCGTAATCGTTTCGTTATCAGGAGGAAACTCTATGCCGAAGACCGCAATTCGGAACGGAAACTGAGTCGTTTAATTAATGAGCAATGTTGACCCGCGGTGATTGGCTAGTTTGCCAGAGGTCAGTATATTACAAAATTTAATCTCCGAGTGTAATCGCAGCTCGCGTGATCCGTTCGGACAGACTGTGTCGGCGTTATTCGCAAGAATTTGATCGGAAGCATCGCGCGCGTCTAGCAAAGGTTGAGGGCGCCGGAGCCTGAGCAAGTATTTGCACGGGACGCCGTAATGTTTGCGAACCCATCGTCGGTGGTTCGAGTTTCTCAGCAAAAGTAGAAGAAGAAGAAGAGGAAGCCAAGCAGGGGAGTCTGGCATCGATCTCTCGATAGTTATCAAGCCCGCGAGTCATTTGCTGTTGGTCGCGAACAGGAGCGTCGAAGAAAGCCTGTTTAATCAGAGATGATATTCGACACTACCACACATAATTCGCCTGAAAACTCTACCCTTCCCCCTCCCAGACGCGCAGTGGGCCAAGCCAGGACAAAAATCGTGTGCCTCGTTGTGCCTGAACGAGACTAGGATAAATCTTTTTCGTAAAGTATCCTTAAAGTTACGAAACAAACCCCGTTTGCCCATTTTTGACCATTGAAAAGATATTAATAATATAATACTGTATGTGTCGATCTTAACGACCTAATTAACTCTCGTACGTTCCTCCGGGTTCACCCATTGTTTGTTTCACCCATTATTTCACCCATTCACCGAAAATTCACCCATTTGATATTTTCACATACTGTGAACTTATTCATACTTCTATGGCTACGACGAGAGATGTATTTTTTAAAAATGCGACGCTATAAATGAAACATAACGTGTTGATTTCACGTGTAAAATAAAAATGGGTGAATCGTTATCCTAGTCTCTTTTGTACAGCTATATTTGAGAAGCGTATGAGGGTTAACAATGTTGCGGCAAAGAAAGCCCGAAAAGTAAACATTTAAATAAATATTGCAAATCACGCAGCGCATTAGATTTATAATGCTCTTTATATATCAATATGTGTAATTGTTTACCAAATATTTTGTATTCCTATGTAAAAGGTTCTCGTGGATGAAGGAGAATTCATTTCACTTTTTATGCTATAATAAATATGTAGCTGTTCTCGCAATTGTTTTATCTTTTATAATTGTTTTATTTTTTCGAAAGTGAAAGTTATTGAGTTGGTGTTAGGGGCCAGGAAATTCTACTTTGCTCAAGGCCTCAACAAAAACGCGCCACTGCATGTGGTGGACAATTATATAGAACCTAAGCTAACCCTCCCCTTCCCTCACGGCCGGGTCACGTGGTGGACAAAGAGGGGGTAACATGATCTTCTAAAATTGAGTGACTTCCCCTGATCCGGCGACACTGATGCATTATTCCCTGGGTTGAAAATAATACCGAGGAGAAGGGGGCTGCCGGAGAATACTTGAGGGGGTACCGTACCCATGGATATTACTAGCATATTACTAGAATATTACTAGAAAAACAAGTGAAAACAGTGTCTGCGGGAAACCAGTTTTTGTCCTCATACGAGCATGTTATGAGCTGTGTGAGGGCTCATTGTAAAGAGGAAGGTTGATCGCAGGTCGCTCTGCTCATGATTTAACGAGATTATATTTATATCTAATAATATGAGCGTCCAAAGCAGGGGAAACAAATGAAGAAAAATTCCGCAGATTCTAATGTATTTTTCTAATACAAAACGATTTTTCGACTTAAATTATGACCAGAGCGGGCTATGATGAACCTTCCTATGTCAAAAGAACGTTTGTGCAGCTCAAAATATGCTCATATGAGGACAAAAAATGGTTTCCCGTGATTTCCAATATTTCGTTTATACAGACAGAGATTAGAACAAATCTAAGGACGTAGAGTGACTTAGAGAACAAGTTTTGAGCCAATTTTAGTTCAGCTATGTAGACTAGATGGCGCACACACAACACAGAAAACAGTGTTTGTGGAATTCACTTGTTTTTCCTTATAAGTGCATGTTTTGAGCTGTGTGAAGGCCCATTCTAATGAGATTATGTTTACATCTAATAATATGAGCGTCCAAAGTAGGGGAAAAATCGAGAAAAAAATCGAGACACCACCCTCAGATTCTAGCTTACGGGGTTGACAACACTGATAAATACAATAGAATCCATGGGTACGGTTCCCCTTGAAGGGAAGTTCCCAACCACTCGCGGCAGTCGACTAATCCCGAAGTTTACGGACCTGGAAACGGCGAGAAGATAGAGAAGGGAGCCGGTCGACGAATGCGAGTTCGGTAGATAAGAATTTCCGGTGCATACATGCTCGTCGAACTGTCTGGGAATTATTAAAAGCATTCCCGCGGTTCCAGATGCTATGAACCGCTTTGCCGGAGCAGCTCGAACCGTTTCATAGTCGAGTAACTTTTTTCAGAAGGATCGTTACTGTCGTCGTATCTTGTATCCACTCGTAGATCCCGGATATGTTTCGGGTGGGGAGAAACTCCTCGGGGAACAGAGAGAATCGCTTGAATAATTTTATAAAAGCAATCGAAGTTTCCCCGGACATTATACTACGTACTTCGGGAATTCTCTTGCGGAATGTATGAGCTAGTTGCTACCGGAGTTGCGTGGGAGTTGCGCGCACTCAATTCCGAGTGTTTGCTTCGACAGCGAGCCGTACGAGGACGGTCGAAGTAGTATTGTTTTTTAATAATAACAGAGACTGAATTTGCTGATGGTTATTAGGAATGTTTTAGTATTTCTGTGTTAACGTGTGAGTAGTTTTACTAAAAAATAATTTTAGCGTGGAACGTGATTAAACAATGTAGAGTACTCATCTTCTGGACGTGCAAACAAATAGATTCGCCACGGTGGAAGAAATAATATATCTATCATCTGCGGATTATATTTTTAATAATAATAGATACTGAATTTGATGATGGTTATTAGGAATATTTTAGTAATTCTGTGTTAACATGTGAGTAGTTTTTTTAAAAATAATTTTATCGTTGAAGGTGATTAAACAATGTAGAGTACTCATCTTGTGGACGTGCAAACAAATATATTCACCACGGTGGAAGAAATAATATATCCATCGTCTACGGATTATGGCTGGGCATTATGTTTTTAATAGTAATAGAGACTGAATTTGCTGATGGTTATTAGGAATATTTTAGTAATTCTGTGTTAACATGTGAGTAGTTTTTTAAAAAATAATTTTATCGTGGAAGGTGATTAAACAATGTAGAGTACAAATCTTGTGGACGTGCAAACTGCAAACAAAATCTAACAGATAGATTCGCCACGGTAGAAGAAATAATATATCCATCGTCTGCGGATTATGGTTGGGGATTCGAAGAAGAGATCCCAATAGAATCCGATGTTCGAGGCGCGACGGCGCCGTAACAACCCTCTCTTCGCAGCCCTTAGTTTTCCTCTCGGGTTTTCTCTATCCTTTCCACGATGCGGCGCTTGTCCCTCCTGTCAGTTTCCTCGAGTTTCCTCGGTACGTTCTTTTCCTGGCGCGCTCTGTGCTTGGCCCATTGAATTACCGTGGACCAAGTCTCTTGTTAGGTACAGACAGCATAAGCCCCTTGAATAAGCGGCGCAGGGACCGACAGACAGTTCTTAGCGATTCATACTGTCTTATTCTGCATAATATTACGGCGAGCGATCGTGTCGCAGGATTCACGAATAAAGAGGACAATTTTATACTCCTGGAGAAAATTGTCGCCTTTGATCGTTCGGCGTTTAGCAAACGAGTCGATGAATTCCGCGCGACTCGACGCGAAGGTTCGGTCTCGAAAGAGTTCGATTATACGCGGTGGTTAAAATATAGGAGAGAGGTATGAAAGTTTCGAACCGCGAGAACTTCCATCGTAACAGCGCCAGCCGGATCATTCGGTTGAATAATTGATGGAATTTAATGGCAGAAGTTAATGGTTAGGAACGGTCATGGAAAAATAAAACCTGTTTTCAGGATTAAGGTGCCCAGGGCTTTCTTCGACTCGACAAGGAAAAATCTTTTTCATGGATTTTCCTACCCATCGAATAATTGAGTTCGATGAAGTGGTCATTGTTCGTCTCGAAGCTTGGAACAACGGGAGTAGGCGTTACGCTTCATCCTGTTTAGCTTCCGTTCGGTGTGCATCGCAGGGGAAACGACCGTAGAAAAAACACCATAGACCAAGGACCACAGGGTGAAGAGTCAGTGAACACCGAGGAAGCTAGGTCTCATCCCCTTCGTCCGGCATGACAAAAGGGATGATGGAGTGTCGGCGGGGACGTAATGAGAGCCATACACGAGAGCTTTAATGCGATTACCCTCGAGGGCTTCAGCCAACTATCCCTGAACTCCTCGGATTTCTGCCTATTGCTCGGTTCCAGCTAAAGATCCACGATTGGCCTGGCTGATGTTGACGACCCCCGTTTCCGGCAATGTTTGCTGTCCTTAACCACAAAGAAAAGCGAAATTTTCCAGAATTTTCGACACTCTGTCACTGTAGCGGGTGGTCCAAGGTCACTGGGACATTTAAACGTTTAAAAAGAAATGCAGGACTTTAATTTTGACAAGATCTAGTGACGTTATGGTTCATTGGAAAGTTTATAAAAATTTTCTACCACCTTCTAACAAAGGTATCGGGTGGCCCAAAGTCACTAGGTTATTTAAATATTTAAAGAGAAATGAAAGACTTGCATTTTAACATGGTCTAGTGAGCTTAGGGTTCATTGGAAAGTTTATAAAAATTTTCTACCACCTTCTAACAAGGTACCTGGTGGCCCAAAGTCACTAGGTTATTTAAACGTTTCAAGAGAAATGAAAGACTTTCATTTTAACATGATCTAGTAACGTTAGAGTTCATTGGAAAGTTTATAAAAATTTTCTACCACCTTCTAACAAGGTACCAGGTGATCCAAGGTCGCTATTTAAAATGGTAATTTGTCGAAAATCAGGGCCAACGTGCGGACTTGATTGGAAATGCGAGAAAAATGAATGACGAGTTACGGGTGTGGTCAGTTGTTTATTGACGAGCGAGCTAATTGGATTCCTATTTAACTGTTGCGGTCCGAAGAATCGATGGAAGCGTTAGAGGAATGTCCCCGGGCGGGACCTCGCGGCTAGTATGACGGGGAAACTATTCATCAATTAATGCGACTATCTGCTGTACATTTGCGGCTGTTAATGAAAATTCCATCGACCATCTTGTTAACGGGCCAGCCGGCTCGTACCGCGATTGTAGGACATCGTGTAACAGATGTGTACACCTCAAACGCGTGAATTATACACCGGCTATTTCCTAATGGAGACCCCGCTTTACTCAACATCCACGGTATAACAATGTCGGTATTATACTATCAATACACTCAGTTCTCATTGGGACATTGCGTTAGGTTCTCCAAAATCAACAATTCATTCGCTAGTTGTGTCATTCGATTTAAAATACACTGTTCGATTCGTTAGTTGGACTGTAATTCTCAAGAAGACAATTTTCAAGCAACTATGGGACATATGAGCTCGAAGGAATTATCATGATTGATAAACGCAGGAGATAGTGGGGTCGATGCTCTTTCCAACGCAGCTTGTCCCATCTCGATATCTCTATTCGTTCTCGAGATTACGAGCGATCAAAGTTTCATTCATAAATTAGTCAAATTGACCTTGACGTTACGGTGCGTAGCGGTGGTCAGTGACCATTGCGAGAAAAAACAGATGGTCAGTGACCAGTGCGAGAGAGAAAGAAATAGCGATCCGCCAAAAAATGACTATTGTTTTCCACAAAGATATCTCGGGAACCAATCTTCGTATCGTAACGAAACCAGATACGTTTTAAAGCGCAGGATTTCAGCTTTCCAACAGGCTAAGGTTTGTGAAAATGGCGCTAACAGTTTCCAAATTACGACAATTTGAATATGATCACTTTTCAATACGATCCTCCCCAAGAGTTTCGCAACGAGTTCGATCGAATAAAATATCTTTTATTAAAAATCTGATAGATGTACGTAAAACTATTGTTTGAAATTATGTTCTGTGGGTCAGTGGGTCAGTGGATCGCAGATGCAGGATTGATGACACGGTAAGAATTTTTGGCTAGCCGATAAAAGAACCAACGTGTCGAAGTGTCCGACTTCGTTGCAGCGACTGTTACAACCATGGTGAGCGTTGGTGGTAAAAACAGCGGCGAGTATCGAAAGACAAGTTGCAGTTTGACGCTCGATCAGTGTCCTTCCTTCTAGCCGGGTCTGAAAGGCCAACAGGAAACGGTAAATATTTCCCGGAAGATGCATGGTCCTCGCTGGATAAGATTGGATCTGTGCCAGTCGCAAATCGAGAACGTTGACCCCCTCACGCATCTCTCTTTCTCTTTTATCAGGGGTTGGCTTATGGTTTTAGGAGTGGGGGGAAGGGAGAGGGTTGTGCTGACTTCCCTCTTTCTCTCTCTCTCCTCTTTTTAACGTTTTCTCGACTTGTTCTGCTAATACACCGTTCCACCTCTCGTAAATTACAATTATCGCGGGCAGGGACGGTTCCTCTGGAACTGTGCCTGATAATTAATTTCGTGGAAGGGACGAATGGCGATTCTGCGAACCGAAAGTTCCATTTTTTTTTTATTATCATTGCTGGCTGTGTTCACACCGCCTCCACGTGTACGTGAAATTCGAAGATTTTCAAATGAATGTTTGACTAAAGTTCACGTAAAGTGCATGGAATTACATCAAGCTCTACGTTGATCTGCAGTTTCGTTTGCCGAAGGCGACTCACGGCCGAGTGTTCCTCTAAACGAACAATTTAACGCACATGACGTGCTAGGCTGCAGATGAAGAGGGATCTTAATGGATCCCGACGTGCGTACACAGCTTGATTTTCCCAACAAATGAGGAGTACTGCTTTGTTGCGATTGATGTAAACGTCGGGCGCATGGTTCTTGCTCCTGTCGTACTGCGTTTCCACGTAGAATGATTAAACAATTGATTATGGATACACGTTATACTGGAACAACTGGCTATCGTGTGAATCATGCATCTCTGGGATTTGTTCAAGTTCCATGAACAAATAATTAGAAATAAAGGAGTTTGGTAATTGGGTTGGGCAGTTTTCTTGCATCCTACAGCTCACGTTTTCTTAGATCGAATAATTATTGTAGATCCAATTGTAAGGAATGATAAAGAGGCCAGATGAATTGCAATATTCACGGCTTATGGAAATGTAACAGATTTATTTATTGAAGACTTTGGAAAATTTTTGAATCGTGTGAAAGCTCACATTTTCTTAGATCGAATAATTACTGTAGATCCAATTTTAAGGAATGATAAAGAGGCCAGATGAATTTCAATATTCGCGGCTTGTGGAAATGTAACAGATTTATTTATTGAAGATTTTGGAAAATTTTTGAATCGTGTGAATAATGTGGCCCTGGGATTTGTTAAGTTAAGTTCCATGAAAAATAAAGAAGTTTGGTAATTGGGTTAGGCAGCTTTCTTAAATGCTGCAGCCCATATATTCTTAGATCGAATAATTATTGTAGTTCCACTTTTAAGGAACGGTAAAGAAGCCAGTAGATTGATTCAGGTGAATTCCAATATTCTCGGCTTGTAGAAATGTAGCAGATTGATTTATTGAAGATTTTGGAATATTTTTTAACCGTGTGGATCGTGCGTCTCTGGGATCTGTTAAGGAGGAGTCGATGACCGCGGAAAGGAGGTTTCAGGGTTTCCGAATAGTAGATCAACGGTTCCTATAAATGAATTACGACAACGGGACCGCCGCTGCGAATACCTTAACGGAAACGTCGATTGTCAGCCATTAATTCGAACGCTTCGTTGGCTCCTTCTGCGAAATCGACTTCCTCGACTGCCTCTAATTTATCGTCCGACGACGAATAAAAAGCGAAGGTGCTCACTCTAGTCGGCTAACTTACCCATGAATCTTCTTGTGTCTTCATCTCGCTTCTCGATGAAATATTAATTCCCTGGTACGCCGAATCGATTACTCTGGCCACTTTAATTGGACTGATTCGACCCCCATTGATTGGAGATCACACTTCGAGAATTTGGAATTCTCTGACGTTTCTGTATTCTCTGAATTTCGAGACTTTAAAATTTTGTGAGTTTCGAATTAGTCGCCAATTTAAATCCGATTTTGATTTGTCAAATAAAAAGCAAAGGATAAAATAATAATAGTAAAATAAGAAATGGAAAAATACAGATTCATTTAAACCACCGCGCACCGTCTCGTTCAATTCATATCGAAGCAGGAAAGAATGGAAGCGAGGGAGACGAAAGGTTCAGTTGAATACTGCCAACGAACTCAACGTCGGTGACCTAAATCGATGACTGATTATGGGTAGATTCTGTGAATTTATAGGGCAGCGGTGTGCAGCGCTCGCAGAAGAAGTCTTCCACTTCGTTCCCCAGATCTTGATCACCGTGATCGATACTGATTAATGGGTATACTATTTTTAGTCCTTCTTTCCCGTTTATTCTTCTCTCGTCGAACGATGCTCGAGCCACGCCGTGATTTTTAAAATCATTTTTACCGAAATTTTTTTACGAACAATGTGCTAAAAAAGCAATTCAATTTTCAAACGGAGCGTATACACTGTCGACAATCATTGAATTTTTACATAGAACATATACATATTAAATTGTTCTATCGAGACAACACAACTGCACGAGCATATGAATATTTTGAATCAGTAATCAATTTTATTTTGCCAATCGAGAACGAATGGCTATTTAAATATGAATTCACATGAAAGCGTGAACGCCAATTTTATACTGTCGAGGGGTTAAAAAAAAACGGCTCAATTTTGAGCTTGTTTAGGTTTCGATTCTCGTCGTAACAAACGCTATTCAATACTCCGTTGATAACGTTGTGACACGGTGAAATGGCGATGAGGCTGTTCAGCCTCGCAAAATTGCACCATGAAAATACATTGAATCTCTCCTATGGTGTCATAGTGGTCTCCTATAGCATTATATCCCATCAAATTGTCCTTTGCAGAGGCCCTGCAGTTTCAACAATATTCTTTTTATTTTAAATTACTAGACTAACAATTTTATCTGTCTTTGAATGACCTCGAAGACTTTTTCGCACATATTAAAACATTCTTACAATTCGGTCATCTTGACAAATTCATCGTCCTCGATTAAATGTATAGATACGATAGAGAAGATACTAAACCTTAAAATTCTTAACTAAATATAATATTATAAAATTAAAACGTTCTTACAATTCGGTCATCCTGACAAATTAATCGTCCTCGATTAAATGTATAGATACGACAGAGAAGATACTAAACCTTAAAAACTTAACTAAACATAATATTATAAAATTAAAACATTCTTACAAGGTATAAACATTCTCACAAAACAATAATTTCTTTCAAACGTTCCCTATTCGCAAGAACACCCTGTACACATCGCGAGGGGTGGGTAGGAGGGAACGTAGCGATTTGATCGGGTTGGATTTTCACGAGAGGAGCAACAGCGAAATTGATTCGCCGGATTGCGGGCCGTCGTCGCGGCGATAATATTAAGATAGAACCGTCGCGGATAGACAATCCAATAGGGATCCAATAACAGGGAGGATGTATCTCTCGCGGTCCTTTCTCGTTTGCTCGTCTGGACAACGAGCTTTCCTACGCCCCTCGTCGTCGTGACAACACAACGTGTCCTCGGGCCCACAAGCTGTGTTGAGTTTCAGCAAATACTCATGATGCTTTCCATGAATACAAAATCAGTCGTCTACTTCTCCTTCCTCTATACCGAGTAACTCCAGTCTGCTGGAGACGGCTGTGCATCGAAGCAACCGACGTGCCGGTATTCCGAAGACGGTTGCGTAAGAGTGCCCGAAGTAACCGTGGAAAATTGAGTTCGCGCCACGGCCCAATCGAATCCTTACCCACCCCGGAGAGTGTCACTAGGACTCCGATGTCTAGGATTTCTTTCTACAACGTTACGATTGTCGTCGAACCCGTTCCTGGGATTCAAGCATCCATACAACTACAATATATGTCAGCCGGATGAATCACTGAGAATTTTTATGCATTCATGAAGGAATTCGATGAGAGCATCGGTGCTCTCGATGTGGAACAACTGGTAGGGGATGGAGTCGATTTTTAGCAGAATAAATCCGAATGATTGATTGCCTATACTACAATTAATGTTATTGGCGCACTGGTTCGATCAATTGGTGACAATAAGCAAATTTGCAAAAATTACATGAAATTTAATTCGACGTTTCTGTCTAAGTTTAGACCATTTTCAAGAATGTAAATTTTCAGTATTGCGTGATTTTTGCAAATTTGCTTATTGTCACCAATTCTTTCATTCAGTTTTTACCCTTATATCGAGTGTTGTAACATGATATTTGGTCCGTTCAGGGTTTCAAATTCATTTACCAATCTCCTTCCCCCTCTTTCCATTCTCACTATCGCTTTTTCAGCGGGACCTACTGTTTATGGTGGGTTCCGAACCACCTTCTGTCAACAACACGTGAAAAACACCCGGGTGGGTCACTTTCCGGTTTTTTTACCAGACGGTCACCCATCCTAGTGCCATTCACGTTCCACATTGTTTAACTTCGGTGATCTAACGAGAACCGGTGCTTTCAACGGGACTACGGTTGTTGGCCCCTTATATCTAGTAACATACTTGTAATTTTTTTTAGGGGTTACGTTACCACCTTAGAGAACTCCTCGAAAAGCAACCCAGTTTGCCGATTAAGGGTCTGTTTATACTGGTATACAGGGTGTTCCAAAACTACCCTAGGAGCCGACAATGGGAGGTTCCTTGGGTCATTTGAAGCGACATTTTCCTTTACAAAAATGTTATCCGCGACTTTGTTTAGGAGTTATTAACGAAAAACATAGACCAATCAGAGCGCGACCTAGACGCGAGTTGGCACAGTCGGCCAATGGACAGTTGGCGCGCCGAGCCGATTTTGCAAACTCGCGTCTAGGTCGCGCTCTGATTGGTCCGTGTTTTTCGTGAATAACTCCTAAACAAAGCCGCGGACGCAATTTTTGTAAAGGAAAATGTCGCTTCAAATGACCCAAGGAACCTCCCATTTTCGGCTCCTAGGGTAGTTTTGGGACACCCTGTATTTCCGACCGGATATATCAGACCAGACAGATATTTTTCAATGCATTTTAATGGAAGCATGTACACCTACTGTAGGTCAACATACTTCCATTAAAATCCATTGAAGAATATCTGTCTGGTCGCATATATTCCGGCGAACATATTTGAGTATAAATCGACCTTAAGGGTACGCGCACAGTGGATCCGTTTTCGTTCGATTCGGCCGACGTCCGACGCATCTGTCTCTTTTTTCAAGCATGCGGAAAAGAGACACAACATCTGACGTCGGCCGAATCGGACGAAAACGGATCCACTGTGCGCGTACCCTAAGACTCGTGTCCTCCCACTGCACCTTCCCCTTTTTTTTTTTTATAGTGCGGAAATGCGTTACGCATACCCTGGCCCCCTTGGGGAGCCAGGGTTATGTGGGACTGTCCAGAGGACTCTCCGGCCAGCCTCTACCCACTAAAACCGCACTCCCACCTAAGATATTGTAAGGAGGGGGGGGCAGGATCTCCGAGAACTCAACTGGCCACTGCACCTTCCCCTTTTTTTTTTTTTTCTTTTTTTTGTTCCTTCCTCCATTTTACTCGGAGACACCGGTGAGGGCCCCTTCTCGGATTCACTCACCGGTGTCCAATACCGAGTGTGGCCACGCGTGTTCTTGGCTTTAGACTGCACCTTCCCCTGCGTCCCGCAACCAGGTCACGAGACGCATCGAAGCAGTGAGAGGGTACATTTGTCCCCCCTCAATTCGTGCTCCTTCCCCTCCTCAATCTTATTGTATTTCCACGCACGTTCGCACAGATTTTCATACACTCGCGAACTATAGCGGAGGCAGGTTTTAACCCATTGATCGCTGCTGGCACGCTTGGACGGCTCGTGTCAGCCGTTGATTTTATATGGCTTTGTTTCTCCGGCACGAGAAATTTGAGGAATTTTTTTCTCTGCAACCTTGACTGGCAGATAGATGAGAGCACGGACTCGTTGTTTTTCACCCCCTTCGGTATAGATTTATCAATATTTCGAAAGGGATCGCTCGGGATTCGCTGGTTGATCCTCAACCCTTCGCTGACGGAGCGTTCGAAATTACAGTTGCGTTAACATGCAAAGTGGAGCGGATTTTTCAAACGCGATACGGATATACATATCGTTGTGTCACGTCCACCGGTGAAACAGATGAAATTCAATCGGCCACTTAACGACACCGCCGGTTGACAAATTTCAAGCTGGTTCTGCAGGCGACAGTGTTGCCGCCACGCTTCGTTCCTCGTCAGCTCATTACCGAAGCCAATTTTCATTTTCACGGGAAAATCGAACGGTCTCGTGTAACAGCAGCCGTGTTGCAAATTTATCGGACCAGTCGCACACGCTACCAATAACGATTGCACCCTAAGAAATTCGCTCACGTAAATGTACATTCTGAAATGTTTACAAATGGATTTTCCATTTCCAAATCATCGTGCACGATCGAAAAGCGCGTTTTCCCGGAGCGAAGTCGTTGCAAAATACGATCCAGCACGCCATGGATTAGTTCAAATTCAATCCGAACCGCATAATGAGATGGCGGGGTTGTACCCCAGATTTTAACCTGATTAAAAATATATGAGGAATCCTGGATAAGCCGGTTTACGTGGCGAATCGACATTACGACACGGCCGAACAACTCCGGATAGAAAAATTAATAACATTACTGAGAAACCACTTTCCCAGATAGACAACGTCCGGATAAGCATTTTATTTTATTACTAGCTGTAGCCGCGACTTTGTCCGCGTGCAATAACAAATCCTGGTTGATTAGTAACGTAATTAAATTTCCAATCGCCAAGGTGGTCTCGGATAGAAATAGAGACATTATTTTTCGACAAGAAAATTTTACGAAATTAATTAAAAAATGATTAGAAAAAATATATTTATTACGATAAGTGGGTAGGAATAATTTTGTTAATGAATTTTAGTGTAATAGAGTAATAGAGATATTAGTATTAGAATATCCTAATTAAATTATCCGCAATATTTCCCCCACCTTAATCCTTCATCCTTAACACTTTACCTACCGGAAGCCTATTAATAGGATTCTCAATAATTGTGCTGTATCAAAAAAAAGCATAGAAATTTTCTTTTACATTGCAATCTTAAATGAAATTATTAGATGACGTTATTGAGGATGACTTGTTAGTTCACAATGAAAATCGCTGTTACTATTGAAAGTTCCATTAAAAATTTTTTAGCCATGTACATACCAGATTTTTCAAAATTATGCAATAATCACCTGTCGGTAATGTGTTAACCATTCACGCAAAACCGCGGTGACAACGGCATTACTATTTTGACCGTGGTCGGAGTAGCCTCGTTCCGTGCGTTGTCACGATTTTGGATTATGTGCATTGTGCTTTACACGTATTAACACGCACAAATGACAGTGTCCTGTTGATCCGACGGAGGAACATAAGATTCGAAAAAAATTGTAAGTACCTATATTTGACATTAGTATTTTATAACCCAGAATTAATATTCTTATGTATAAAAATGTATATAAGATATTCATAAAACAACGTAGAAAGCTGGACTCTGAGTCATTAGACGCTGTGTATCTTGTTTTCGAGCAAACCGAAATCGAAAAAGTCCATTCGTTGAAAAGTTATAAGCAGAAATCTGGACAAAAGAGGGCGAAAAAGTCGTATTTGATCTGTTTGTGACGGCATCAATTGCGAACGGCAGAACGTAAAAAGCAGCGGTTCGAAACGTTAGACGCGACGGTTCTTCGGGAAGGTTTTAGAACAAACCACATTCCAAAAAGTCCAATTGTTCAAAAGTTATAAGCAGAAACATGCGCAAAGGAGGGGGAAAAAGTCGTATTTAATTACTAATGACGTTACAACTTTTGAACGAATGGACTTTTTCGAATGCGGTTTGCTCTTGAACCTTCCCGAAGAAACACCGCGTCTAATGGTTCAAACTTCAGCTTTCTACGATGAGCCGTTCTCAATTGATGCCGTTACAAACATACATACAGACAGACAGACACGATTTTATTATATAAGAATTTCTCGCCACTTGATACACGCTCGAATAGCAGAGACAAAGATGTTCGAATTTTTTTCAAAAAATCCCTGGACTACTTCCACGATAGGTCTGCACAGGGTGTACACAGTGTCGGGCGCCATAGTTTCCGAAAATTTCGTGGAGGAGTAACACCGTTTCGGAGAATCAGTTTAGTTGTAAACGATACGGCTGGTTAATGAGACCAATTCCGATTTATGGACGCAACAACGGAGACACTCTCGTTCTCGAGCGTTCGCCGGGATTTTCATCCGTGCGAAACTCCTCTCGATGGCCAGGGGGCCGCGAACTACTAACGAGTCGCATTAGTTTAATAACTCGGTAGCCTACGCTCGACGGCAACGACGACGCCGTCTGCAAGAGAGACGCGCTACGCCGCACCGGCACGATAAACTCGAACCCATCGCGGCGCTGCACGGTGCACGCAAACTATTAATCACTTGGTCCCCGGCCATTAATTACGCCGGTCCGAAATTCGTTCTTCTCACCGCAAATTCGGCGGGACTTATATTCAACGCTTCCCCCGGACGAATTCGACGCTGGCACCCGCTACAGCTTAGCCGGCCACTCTTAATCTGTCGCGACGAAGACAACCCTGGCTACTAGCATCATCACTCATCGCTCGGGCTACATGTGCATTTTTAAACATTTTTTTTGTAAACTCTAATTTGTTGCCGGGCAGTAGGTTTTTGTGAGTATATCAGGCATGATCTCAACTACATTTCCATATTTTTTTAGTCCCTGAAAGTTACAAAATGGCGGAGTTGTGTAACAAAAGAGATCGCACCTTTCAAGCCTGCTAGGGGACTCATCAGTAAAGATTGCATATTTAAACATTTTTTTCACCTGTAATTGTTTGACAAAAGGCAGGGATTTTTCTGGAGTAGTTCGAGCATCGCCTCAGCTCAATTTCCACATTTTTTTCATCGCTGATAGTTCGAAAATGGTGGAGCTGCACCGCGCTATCTAGGTCCACGTCGATACTGTATTCTGTCTGGTTTCGTCTTCGATGTTAAAACCGCGCGATTATTTTGAATCTCAAAGAGACCTTCCACCACGATACCCTACACATACAAGGCTTTAAAGAGATTCGATTTTTCGAAGCCGACGAGGTCGCAAGCTCTTTAAATTCTTACTGGCCCTCTTTCCTTTCCGACACCGTTTTCCGTGCTAGCGTTCCGTCACGACCGACTCTGGGATTCCGTTGAATGAAACGAAACGAGGATAAGTGTCCAAGAGGGAAGAAGAGAGGAAACTAAACCGAAACAAGGACAGGAAAAATAAAAAAGAAACGGAGAAAGCTGTCTCGCAGTCTCCGGGATATTTCGAAAATCACTCTTTCCGCCCTCTCCAAGAGATGGACAGTCGAAAAAAAAAAGAATGGGCTCGAAAGTCAGCCACGTACAAAGAAGAAGAAGAAGAACAAGGAAAGTGCGAGGAAGAGACACGGGGAGATAAGAGCACGAAAGATGAGAGGATAGATCCCCAGAAAGTAGAGTAAAAGTTTTTGCGAAACTTTTCCATTCGGCGAGGGTATTATACCGAGTGCGGGAATTCCTCTTCTGTTTGAGAAGTTCCGCTGGTTCCGCGACGAGCGACGATGGATTGGTTGACAGCCGAGCTATCTAATTGTCGATTCAATTCTCGTTCCACCGGTATCTATGATGTTTCGTTTCGTCAATCGTCTCTCTATAGGAATTGTAAAAGAACGAATATATTCGATCGTTTTGCTGTTGGTTCTAGTTTGGATCGGGAGCGTGAAAAACGAGGAGGATAGAATCCGGCGGCGATCGATGACAGAGGCGTGCTTGTTCCGTCAGAGACGCTTTCGCGCGATTCCCGTAACCCTAATTCGAGCTGATCGAAACCGTAGCGGTGTGAGTTACTGCCAGGCGGTTTCTGGGACGGATTTCCGATCACAGAGCTCTGTTATCCGACGAAGTCGATACGTCTTGCTGCGGGCCGGCAATCGGGCTCTCGCGGACGATAATTTCAGGCCATTAACGTCGAGCCGCGTGTCGCCTATCCCGCTCCATTAATCATCCTTGTTGCCGCGATTTTTGATAGCGAGCGACTGTATCCCTCCCGTCGATACCTCGGCACGGATAGCGCTGCTAATAGAACGATCAATTCATAGTGAAGGGCTCCGTTTATCGCGAGACAGGGATTATGCGACGAAACAGCTCCAGTCAACTATTAATTGCCCTGCATTGCCGCGCACTTTTCTTATCAGTTCCTTATCTCGATTCGGTCACGATTCGTCGACAGAAATTCATTTGCTTCTCGAGGGAATGGTCTAATTTGCCAGACTCTTTTCGCAGTTGATTTTTTTCGGATGAAGCATCGAACTCTTTGAATTGGGACTTTGCATACATATTCATTGGTATTTGAGGCACAGCTGTGATTTTTTTCAAGTGAAAATAATGAATTTTGCAAGAGTTATTATAGTTTTTGTGGAGCTTGGTTTAGGGTATGGGGTCTGTCTTTGACTGCTAAATTGGGCAAAGTTCACGAATTGTTTTCTGGGAAACTATCCATCCTTTTGAATTGAAATTCAACACACACGTTTACAGGTATCTAAAGTACATGTCCAATTTTTGTCCAGTGAAAATAATAAAAATTCCATAAGTTATTCTATTTTTTATGCAGCTTGGTTTAGGGTATGGGGTCTGTCTTTGATTGCTGAATTGGCTAAAGTTCAGGAATTTTTTTCTGGGAAACTATCCAACCGTTCGAATTGAAATTCAACACACACGTTTACAGGTAACTAAAGTACATGTCCAATTTTTGTCCAGTGAAAATAATGAAAATTACATAAGTTATGTATTTTTCTATCAACTACGTTATAGAAAACATGGGTCGGCAGCAAATTGGAAATGTTTATTATTTTGAATTATTTAGCGGCGCGTTGGGACTGGTGTTACTAGATAAAGAAGCGGTTGTCGTCGTTGTATTCGCACAATGTCCAACAGACATATCCAGAGAGTCCGTTAACGAATGCCGGTGTTTACGTGGTGGAGCCGACGTGAAAGTAAAAACCCCGTTGTTTGCCAGAAGAAGCGACCGCCAGTCGGGGGCGGCGGCGGCGGCGGCTGCGTAATAATTCATCGGAGGCAACGTGGCTGGTGCACGGAGTTCCGAGAACAACGGTAGCAAACTGTGTCGTCAGCGATGCACGCCGTACGACTGGCAAAACGATGTAAAGTTTGTAATGTCTCACGGTCCACTGGAAAACTGGTCCATTCGTCGCGCTCCCGAGCCGGGTCTAGACCTCGTCGGTGCATCGAGATCAGTTGTAATCTTGAGAATTATTGCGCGTTTAAGCCGTCACGCGTCGTGCCATCGTCGTAATCGGATTCATATTTATATTTCGATAGAATACCTGATAAAATCGCATCTCCCGTCTTCATGCAACGTGAAAAATCTATCGCAGCGAACGGGAGCCAAATTGAGCTAAACTTCATCTGAGGACACCAAAAATGTGGAAATTCTTTTTAGCAGTCCTGTAGACTTTGACGAGGAAATTACAAAAATCCAAGTTTCACTGTTAGGATCCACTGGATTCGAAAGTTACGGGAGTTTAAAGTTGAGCGATCTTGGGCGTCTTTGACTGGTAAGGCTAGTCAACTTCAAACACTCATCACTTTTGAACCAATTAAGTCCAAACATTGAATCTTGGATTTCCGAAATGTCCTCCTCAAAATCTACAGGATTGTATACGAAAAGTATAACATTTTTAGTTTCCTCAGGTGAAGTTCAACCCAACTGGAGCCTCGTCCAACGAGACATCCGATCAACTGTATCGTCGGATGAAGAGGAAACTTGCACAGACCTCCGGCAACTTGTATAAAAATCCTGTGAAAGTCGCGTCACTGCGAAGACTCTTTATCGCGACAGCTCTTCGAATCAGGAACTTCGATCGGCAAGGAAGCGAAAAGCAGTCGCAGAGATTGAATTGATCGCGCACTGTCGGAGAAATAACAAACTCGACGAGCGACCGACTGATAAACGTAATGGAGAGGACCGCGCGAATTCTGCGGTTAGCTGTCGAAATGAACACCTGAACTGTCCCGCGAAAATGATTTTCTTCATTGCATTCTACAGAATTGCAGATACATGCAGATATCGTTGTTCTCTGGAATGCAATTATTTCTCCGCGTTCCAGCGACGACGAACAGAAAATGAATGTACCGTGTTTGCGAAATTGCACCGCGCGAAAAATAGAATGCGCCGACACCTCGGAATCAGGATACAAAGAGACCGAATTTTATGGTTGTCTGTGTCCCGACTAGTTCTTTTCATAGAAAACAGGCGAGTGTTTAAACGTGCACGGTCCGTTGCCGAAATTCGACGGTTGGAATTGCAATTCAGATTTTCAAATTGTGTTCCGAGAAATATCTAGACCGTTCAAGAATGGAATCGGTAAGCCGACCAAACAGCGAAACCCGATTAACCGATGCTCCACAGAACGATACAGCGATATTAAACCGTGCAGCTTCCTTGAGATATTTCAGATTTATGTATCTCGCGTTGCTCGCGCACTATACCCGCTCGTTCGTGGACGTAATCCCACAGAAATGGAGATTAACCTGCAGAAACCCTGGGCCACCTTATCCTAAGCTCATGGGATTCGCGAAGATTACGTTGAAAATGGATGTGGGATAACGACGTTGATTTCTGCGATACAAGCTCCGTTTTTCAATGGAGAATCACTTCAATTAATAATCACTCTTACCAAATCGTTCCCATTCCATGCTTCTCTACTTCAGCAGCTGCAAGTCTGTAAAATTTCGATTCCAAAAGTAAATCTTAATCTCATCTGGATCCACTCCCCTGATTTGCCAATATTCAGGAAATTTTTTCTCAAAAACTAGTGGACCTTTGCCATTCAGATTTCACACAAGTATTTACCGATATTTCAAGTACTTCTCTGATTTTTCTAATGTAAAAATAATAAAAATTCCATGAGTTATCACTTTTTTATGGAGCGTCTTTTAGGGGATAGTCCAGCTTTGACTGCTAAACTTGTCAATATTAAGGAATTTTTATCTCGAGAACTATGCAACCTTTTGGATTGAAATTTTACATACGTATTTACTACTATTTAATGATCGTGTCCGATTTATTTCAAGTAAAAATAATAAAAATTGCATGAGTTACATATTTTTTTATAGAACGTGTGTTAGGGGATAGTCCAGCTTCGACTGCTAAACTTGTCAGTATTAAGGAATTTGTCTCTCGAGAACTATGCAACCTTTTGGATTGAAATTTTACATACGTATTTACTACTATTTAATGAACATGTCCGATTTATTTCAAGTAAAAATAATAAAAATTGCATGAGTTACATATTTTTTTATGGAACGTGTTTTAGGGGATAGTCTAGCTTTGACTGCTGAGACCCACGGAAGCAATTAGCAATTAAATGTGGGCCGCGACGACTCAGCAATCCCGGCAAAAAAATCGTCACAGGGTCGAAAAACGGTAAAAACGTCTCCCCGTTATCCGGCGATTACCAAGACACCTCGCAAACGTTGTAGACCAGTTTCTTCCGTGGTCATTACAATTCCGTAGGAAGATTTATGTATTTCTTCCCCGGACATTAGCCACGAGATTCGTTTTCTTCGACGCTGCAGGTGATAATTCTTGGCAAACAAACCCACGGAAAAACTACGGACCCCCCTCCGGCCAACGTTTTCCCTCGTACCCCCCCCCCGTCATTTAAACGACGAATGATAAAGCGGAGCTGTTAAGGGTGGGTGCTCGAAAAGAAACCGTCGTCGCAAGAAGTCTACCACGTTCCTGTCGAGTCCGGTACTTATCGCCGCTTTGCGCGAAAGAACGGGGAGAAACAGTTGTGTGCACCACTGTGCTACAGACTATCCTAGAGGAATTGCACCCGAAAGGAACCGGGTTATACACCGATAAATGGATTAGCAGGATTCGCCGGCGGAGGATAAAACAACCGCAAAGAACTGGAGACCCGGAGAGGTTAAAGGTTCGACGAGAGAAATTGCACGAGAGAGAGAGAACCGTGGCAACGGGGATGCGGTTTTTTCCCAGATTTTTCTGCGTTTAAAGCGATTTATGGATTTTTGTTGCATGGGAAACTCGATGTTATCGCATTCTACTTTTTCGGCTTCCCGTTTTTGCGACTCTGTTAATGACGGAAACAGTATCGATTCACCATGCTTTAGAGTGTAAAGGATAGTGTGACTTTGATCGATAAATTGACAAGTGTCCAGGAATTTTTTTCTGGGAAACTATCCAACCTTTTGAATTGAAATTTAACATATGCATTTACCGGTATCCGAAGTACATGTCGAATTTTTATCCAGTAAAAATAATAAATCTTGCATAAGTTGTTTTATTTTTTATGAAGCTTAGTTTAGGGTATGGTCTAACCTCGACTGCTAAATTGGACGATGTTCAGGAATTTTTTTCTGGGAAACTATTTAACCTTTTGAATTGAAATTTAACATATGCATTTACCGGTATTTGAAGTACATGTCGAATTTTTGTTCAGTGCAAATAATACAAATTGCATAAGTTGTTTTATTTTTTATGAAGCTTGGTTTAGGGTATGGTCTAACCTCGACTGCTAAATTGGACGATGTTTAGGAATTTTTTTCTGGGAAACTATCCAACCTTTTGAATTGAAATTTAACATATGCATTTATCGGTATCTGAAGTACCTCTCGAATTTTTGTTCAGTGAAAATAATACAAATTGCATAAGTTGTTATATTTTTTATGGAGCTTGGTTTAGGGTATGGTCTAACCTCGACTTCTAAATTGGACGATGTTCAGGAATTTTTTTCTGGGAAACTATCCAACCTTTTGAATTGAAATTTAACATACACATTTACCGATATCCGAAGTACATGTCGAATTTTTATCCAGTAAAAATAATAAAAATCGCGCAAGTTATAGATTTTTTCATGGACATTATATGACTATGCGAGTCGATCCCCTCGCTCGGAGAATTAATTAACGGGCTGCGCTGGCATTAATCGAGCGTGGACGGCTGAGGGATCGTCCTTTTGTCGGTGAAAAATGGCCGTTTGTCCAGAGGAACGCGGTGTTATCAATTTCCTTGGTGGCTATCAAGAATCCGGTGGCCCGCGGCTGCGACAGTGACATACGACGAACCAGTAATCGGAACGTGGTCGCTTTCATCGGGTGTCCTATTCACCGACTAATTCGCGACGGGCTTCCACGAGTCTCGCAAACAGCCAACGGCACTGGGTCGCAACTGTTACGCGAAACCCTCTGCAACCTAACCTCAGAGGGTTCTTAAACTATGTACATCCCCCAGGCTACTTTCGTGGAAATGTAAATATCGAAACAGGCTGGCGAACATCCTCCAAAGAGACTGCTGTCCTCGCAATTTTCTTGCGGAGAGGATCCTATTTCTGCGATACCTTCATTTCAGGTCCGACCCCTATCAAAATCGAGGCCATCCGCCTGATTGGACGGTGATGACGCTTTTTCACCGGCTGGACCAGCTTCCTTTGGTCCTACGAAGCTCGCCTCGAGTATAGTTCCACCTTCCTAGGCTAGCCCCGGGAGCTACGCTATCGGCGCTCGTCGATGCAGGGTGACGAAAATAGAGGAGCCATCATCGAGCACGAAGCAACCTTAAATAATACAGTTTCGATCTAGTTCTTTTCTTCGGCGTCCTCCTTTTCCCCAACGTTATCTCTCCTGCAACGTCCAGAGATCTGACGGAATTTCTGCGGTGCTATGCATAGCAATCGCCGACACCGAGGAATATGAAATACTGAGGACTCTTCTTTGAAATACTGAGGACCTAGGGGAGCTTTCGACATTAACACTGAACCTACAAGTGATTGTTACAATATCTTTTTTTTTTGCTTTTCTCGAAACAGCATTGTCAACATTTTAACCCTCATACGTTGCTCAGGGTGAAAATTCACCCATTTATTCTTTTTACATACTATTAAATGATTGGTTTCCCTCTTGATGTGTGTTTTGAGACGTATTTGACTGAAATGCGACGTGATAAATGAAGTAAAGTTTATTAGTTTAACCCTTCTCTACATAGCGTATCATATCTGATACAGACAACAAGTATATATTATATTGCTACGTTTATATATTATATAATACTATTATATATAATATAAATAATACTATATAACAAGTATATTGTAAACTAAGAATGTATTTTCTTACTATCCGAAATTATGTTTACGTTCTGAAAATATTGTTTGGATTTTTTCAAATATATATTTTCCCTCAAATAAAACACAGAAGCTGATCATCTTTCAATTTTTTCATCCCAATTAAAAGAATGATGCAGTGAAGGGTTAAAGTGTGAAGCAAAAATGGGTGAGAAAGTATCGTGGAATCTTTTATGCAACTATTTCTAAGAAGGGTACGAGGATTAAGCTGAATGGTTGGTACCTTCAGTTTTCAGGGTTTATTTCGAGCAAAATCACTGTCAAAAGTCGGCCATTTTCCGAGCGACAGGACACCGAAGCGCCCCTCGGCAACTGTATTCCTTTGTATACGTACAGCTTGGTCCTTGACATGCTGGTGGCCTCGGCGAGTTTCGAAGCATCGATCAGCAATTAGTAAACGAGTTTGCCTCGTGGCACTCGAGCCGCGATACAACTCGAGGAATCTGGCATGAAGCGTATGACAGACTGCACTCGAGATGCAAATCCGTCGGCGGTGAACCGTTATCGAGGGTACACCGTTGAATATTTTTGTTTTTTTGTTCCTTTTTTGTTTTTCCGACACTGTCACGGGAACAATAACGATGCGACACACACCCCCCTCTTCCTCTGCACGTTCCCTCTGTTGATTAGGGGACTCATGGGGATTTAATAAGGACAGGCCGCAGAAGTAGAATGTGCATCGAAGTGCACTTGTCCTTCGTCCGAAAAGAATAGCGGGGTCAGCACGTTCTAAGTATATTGGCATGAAAGGGTGCATTTTGATCGGGGATTTCCGCCACCGCACGCGAAAATCAAATTTAATGAACCACTCTACACTGTCCCGGCTATACTCTCTTCTTCTCTTTGGGACTCTATCCCTCTCTCTCTCTCTCTCTCTCTCTCTCTCCCTCTCTCTCTCTCTCTCTCTCTCTCTCTCTCTCTCTCTCTCTCTCTCTCTCTCTCTGTCTGATCGGTGCTGTCGTTTTATGCTGCTTCCAGGTGCTATATTCACTCATGACCAAAAGGATAGCAGTACGGAGCTGGCCTTCAAGTATGCCGTCTACAAGATCAACAAGGAGAGGCGCATCCTGCCGAAAACTACCCTCGAGTACGACATACAGTATGTGCCGAAAGATGACTCCTTCCACGCGTCGAAAAAAGGTAGCTATACTAATCATCAGACCAAGAAGTATCACGCAGATACACATACCTTTATTCACGTAAAATTATAGAAAAGACTTTAGTATTTTTATTTATGATTATTTATGGTTTAATATTGGATTTAATAAAGGTGGTTCGGAACCCACCATAAACAGTAGGTCCCGCTGAAAAGGCGATAGTGAGCATGGAAAAAGGGGGAAGAATGTTGGTAAATGAATTTGAAACCCTGAGGGGACCAAATATCATGTTACATATTGGATTTAATAATATTATTAGAATTAATGTTTTTGAATAAATAATTATTTTTTTAATTTTATAATAGGGACTTTTTTTTGTAAATATTCCTGTTTATATATTTCATGGATGGTTCTTAAAGGCTCGTGTTGAGACTCTAGGTTTTAGTTCAATAATTTTAGAATCAATTTTGTTGAAATTTTATTCAGAAGAGATTATTATATTTTATAAGTTTTACACGTTCAAACAGCTGAAGAATATTTCGAAAATTTTTCTCGGGAACGAAACCAACTTGGATTCGAAGATTGAACCGTACTTTTTCGGACAAGATATTAAAAATTGATCTACGATTTTTTTTTGGCTGTTTTATGCTAGAAAAATGGGGACCGAGATTGATACAGCGATTAATTATAGGGTTGCCGGCACAACCTTCATTCAAAGGACGATAACTCGGCCGAAAAAGAACGTAGATCAATTTTTGAGATCTCGTTGCAAAGGGAAAGCTTTGGTCTACAACCTCACTTTGGTTTCATTCCTCAGAAAAATTTGTCAATGCTCTTACGGGCGTTTGAAACAGAATCATTTTCGAGACAACGCGTGTCTTCAATTTCGCGGAACACCTCTCGTTCAAAATTAAATAACATGGCTTTAAAAAATCATTGATCAATTTTTAAGGTCTGGTTGGAAAAAACGGAGCTTTCATCTTGAACTTCACGTTGGTTTCATTCCCCAGAAAAATTTGTCAAAGTTCTTACGGGCGTTTGAATCGGAATCATTTTCGAGACAACGCGTGTCTTCAATTTCGCGGGACACCTCTCGTTCAAAATTAAATAACATGGCTTTAAAAAATCACTCATCAATTTTTCAGAACTCGCTGTAACGAGGAAGCTGTAATGTTCAACGTCGCGTTGGTTTCATAGCCGACAAAAATTTCTCCACATTTTAAAATATTTTTGTATTTGTCGGTAGACCGCGGATTTTAT
This sequence comes from Lasioglossum morio, assembly GCA_916610235.2. Classification (NCBI taxonomy): domain Eukaryota; kingdom Metazoa; phylum Arthropoda; class Insecta; order Hymenoptera; family Halictidae; genus Lasioglossum; species Lasioglossum morio. The sequence continues at coordinate 18,649,401 of OU744324.1, read as the reverse complement.
TACAGCTCCGCCATAAACTGGCCGGTTCCGCAGCATTAGTATTCGTTTGTTGGTCTGGTTTAAACAAACGGCCATTGCGCGATATTTTATCCGCTAGATCGCATTCGATTCGAACTTTGTACCCGCGACAAAAAAAATTCACTATCCGCCGAGTAATCCGTAGCCGGTGCTGATTTGATCGCGCGACACGTGTATGGGTTACTTACGCGTCACTGTAGCGGCCTTCCGTGAGAATTCACATCAGCGGATTTCAGCACGCGCGCGCGTTTTGTTCGTTCTGGATCGTATTTCGAATCGATGAGCACTGTGCGCGTCCCCGCGTCACTCAGTTTCAACGCTCGAGTTTCCTAAAATCCTTTGATTGGGCTTTTCAAACTGCTGGACGCCAGGTGAAACAGTTCTTACGGATTAGAACCGGTGACCGTGTATGCGTGCGCGTGTGTGTTAGTTTTACCCCTTCTGTTCAGAAAGGATGTATACATAGATCGTTCTCCGTAGAGTTGTTTTCATCCGGTACTAGATAAGGCTGTCCATGGAGTCTTCTTTGTCGCCAGGAATTCGAACAAACGGTTATGTCTACGAAGTAGTTCGTTCAGGGATGCTTGCCAAGAAACGGTCACCCGATCCTGCTCTCCTCGGACGGAACTCGACTGCGGATTTTACGCGATTATGGCAAGAACGATGTGATCTAATAGCGGAAAGATGAAATTATTATTTTAACAAGTCCGTTTTCCCTGGACAGTTAACAAAATCTGCTATATAGTAAACTAAGAACGCGTTTTCTTTAGTAAGAATATTTATTCTTATTTTTCTGAAAATGTTGTTTGAATTTTTCAAATATTTTTCCCTTAAATAAAACACAAAAATTGGCATTTGTATTCAATGTCCCCGAACTTACAAGGGAAGTTTTTTTTTTTTATTAAGCTATGAAACCCCACATGGGATTATTAGCAGCATGCACATGGCTGTGTTCTTATGTACTTTCTTTCGTGCATTTTCTCCCTCTCTTATGAACTTTCTTTCGTGCATGTTCTCCCTTTCTTATGAACTTTCTTTCGTGCATTCTCTCCCGTTCTTATGAACTTTCTTTCGTGCATTTTCTCCCTTATGAACTTTCTTTCGTGCGTTCTCTTCCTTTCTTATAAACTTTGTTTCGTGCGTTCTCTCCCTTTCTTATGAACTTTCTTTCGTGCGTTCTCTTCTTTTCGTATGAACTTTTCTGTCATGCATTTCTCTTTCTTATGAACTCGTTCTACGAACTATAGTGTGAACTAGCGTCTTGAACCTTGGCCGATCCAAGAGTTTCAAGGCTTCTGTGATTGATGTTCAACACACCCACGTTTTGTACGAATCAGAGCGTTTGGTTCCTCCTGAACCAGCAGTAACCTTGAACTCTAAACAACGCTCTAAACACTACCCCTCAAGAATTCTGCAGACGGTTAGAGGCCCCTTCAGTAATACTAAAAAATGTATTGTTTTCCTATAAAATTTCTCATGCTTTTTGCAACTCTACACGTCAATGTGGCACATCTTCCCCTTATCCGCTCAACTTCATCTTTTGCAAGGAATTATTGTCTTAACAAATGGAAAATTTTTAGGGAGAATCGTGAAAACAACTCGCAACAAAAAGTTTCACCAAGTATAACTAAGGTCCTTCCCTAGTGTACACGCAACAAGTGAAGCTTTCAAAAAATCCAAACACTTCTCCGGTTACAGCTGCATAGAAAACAAATGTAAATAAAGTCTTTTTAAACAAGTCTTTCACCATGAAGAGAAAGTTTAATTATTTACAGAGTGTTCACGCAACAAATGAAGCTTTCAAAAAATCCAAACAGTTCTCCGGTTACAGATGCATAGAAAACAAATATAAATAAACTCTTTTTAAACAAGTCCTTCACCACGAAGAGGAAGATCAATTATTTGCAGAGTGTTTGCGCAACAAATGAAGCTTTTAGAAAAATCCAAACAGTTCTCCGGTTACAGCTGCATAGAAAACAAATATAAATAAACTCTTTTTAAACAAGTCTTTCACCATGAAGAGGAAGATCAATTATTTGCAGAGTGTTTACGCAAAAAATGAAGCTTTCAGCAAAATCCAAACAGTTCTCAGGTTACAGCGTCGAGTCCCGAAAAATTCGTGCGTCTGTCGTTGCCCCGAAGTTATTGTCCAGAGATTCGCCGATTGTCAATTTTCGCAGGGAGGCGTGCTCCCCTCGTTTATGAAGGGGAGGGGGTCTGTCGTTTTACCGTCGGGTTCCGAAACGACATTTTCTGGCTCCGGAAAGGCCAGCCGGCGCCGATGGTAAGCCTCGGGTTACCGTTTTCACGAAAACCCTCTTTCTCTCCCTCTCTCTCGTTCTCTCTCTCTCTCTCTCTCTCTCTCTCTCATTCTCTCATTCTCTCTCTCTCTCTCCCTCTCTCTCTCTCTCTCTCTTTTCTCTCTCTAGCGACGGGACAACCGGAAACGCGGAGACCGGTCTACGGTTGTATGCATGCAAATGCGAGCACTCGTGACCGAGATGAACCTTGCAGGATCGTTTGTTTCGCATAAAGTGTTATCTGCGCCCGACCGTCTCGCTTTTTTCCCGTTTTTACGGTTACATGCATACGTGTCGGATAAACGGCGCGGCCGGCTATCGGCCCTTCTGCTGCCGATACCTCCGTTCGAACCCCCCGATCCGTGAGAAGAATATTAGGGCAATGGGAAACTGTTTCCCACGCGTACGAACTCGAGGGCCCTCCCTCGACTTCAAATCGACCCAAAGTCCTGTCCCCAGAAAATTTATTCTACGTAGTCCTAGCTTTATACTACCTTGAAATAATCTTGCCAATGTTCGTATACGTTTAACAATTTTTTACAGTGTTTATTGTCCCAATAAACTCCCCCAAAGTACAACCCCAAGTCCAATTCACGACTCCTACTCTTTGGTTGACGAATAGAATACCCAGATAGTTTATTTAACTCATCCTAGCTTTATAATACCTTGAGTTAGTCTCGCCAATATTCGTTTATGTTTTACAAATTTTTACAGAATTTATTGTCCCACCAAACTCTCCCAAAGTACAACCCCGTGTCCAATTCACGACTCCCACCGTTTGATTAAAGAACAGGGTCCCCAGAAAGTTTATTTTACCTCATCTCAGCTGTATAATACCTTGAATTAATGTTGCAAAGTCTATTATGCTGTGAAACTACCCCAGAGTCCACCCCCATTACTCGACTCCCGCCCTCTGATCAGAGAACACAGTCCCCAGAAAATTGATTTCACCTGATTTTACCTTTAACATAGCTTCGATTAATTATGCAAATATTCGTAAGCATTTTACAATTGTATTTGCATATTTTAATTCTGCAGAAAAATCCCCGGTGCGATTGTAAATTTTATCGAGATCAGTTTTTCGAAGTAAATTGCTTCGATGTCACGGAAATTCTGCGAGTGTCGTTCAACGTCAGTGGCAGTGTTTCCGCTTAGAAAAAAAACATATGTTTTGTAGAAGAAAAACAGCAGACGGCGAGTGTATAAAAATCGCAAAATCGAATATCGATTCCTGCGAATGCCATTGAACAGATTCCGGTCGTGTGTACGGAGCTTAATCGGGTGCTCGACACGCGTACCACCCGACGTGTTCTAACTACATGTAACATGAATAAAACGTGTAAATCGCAGATTTCGTATTCCCGTCGTTTGTCGCGGCCGGAAATTGTTTCGAGAAGTTTATTTTTCCCGGGGATTCCTAGCGAAGTTTTCCGGAAACGGTGAAAACGCGAAAATGGAAATAGGGATATCACCCCCCCTCCCCCCCCGCTCCTCTGCCGCGTGTGTTTTCATGCTTTTAATAAATGCAATCAAATAAAAATTCTCCGTCGTACGGTTTTAATTAAAGCTGAACGAAGGGATTAAGCCGCGGCCAATCGGCCGGCGTTCTGCTCGCCAACTCGAGTTCACCGATCGACCGTGAACATTATTGCAGCGCCGTCACAATCTTTTGACGTTTTAATATCTTACTGCAGTCGCAGCGCTCGTTCCTTGCAACTGCGCCGATGGCGAATGGAACAACTGCGTTCTCAGTATATTAGGCCGGATTATATTGCGTTTACTCGGAGAAGATTGTTTCTGAATTATTATTGCGCCAGCCGATAAGCTCGCGCGATCTTTTATTCGAATATCTGTGAAACTTCCTTCGTAAAAACTTTGAAGAATTTTCTTCGGGAACCAAGACGTTTCTGAACATTGAAGCTTCATCTTTACAGCAAGTTCTTCAAAATCGTTCAATGATTTTTTTAAGCCAAGTTATTCAATTTTGAATGAGAGGTGTACCCCCGAAACTGAGGAAAAGGGTTGTCTCGAAAATGATGCCTATTGAACTGCCTGCAAAAATATTGAAAAATTTTTCTGAGGAATGAAACCAAAGTGAGGTTGTAGACCAAAGCTTTCCCTTTGCAACGAGATCTCAATAATTGATTTAGGTTCTTTTTTGGCCGAGGTACTCAGTTTTGAATGAGAGAAATACCCTCGAAACTGAGGAAAAGGGTTGCCTTAAAATGATGCCTGTTCAACTGCCTACAAAAATATTAAAAAATCTTTTTGTGGAATGAAACCAAAGTGAGGTTGTACACCAAAGCTTTCCCTTTGCAACGAAAGCTCAAAAATTGATCTACGTTGTTTTTCGGCCGAGTTAACGCACTTTGAATGAAGGGTGTACCGGCAACCCAATAATTAATCGCCGCATCAATCTTGGTCTTCATTTTTGTTGCATAAAATAGCCAAAAACAATCGTAGATCAATTTTTTAGGACTAATTTGAAAAAGGAAACTATATTCTTGAAATCTGTGGTGGTTTCATCCCCGAGAAAATTTTTTTAAAGATTTTCGATATGTTTGAATACACCAGCTACTGTTTTTTGGACAAGAGAAAATTAGTGCAGGTGTATTGTTACCGTACGACCGTTCTTTAGTAAATTACAACAGTTGGTATTGCAACAATGAATTCCTCCGGAGTCACGGAATTCGCTTCAGACGATAGATTTGCACGGAACATTTCTCGCGCGTCTGTTTCGTTTCCAACGTTATCACTTCTTCCCACGTGTTCCACAAGTTCGCCCCTCGCCGGTTACTTTTCTACATGTTCCCGGTTTCGAGAGGGATGGCCGCGTCTTGGAAAAAGGTCGAAGGGATGCGAAATTTGAAAAAGCGCCGATAAAAGGGCTTACCGAGGGGGGAGAACTGGCTCGACTGCGGCGGAAGTACGTTTTGATAACGGGCAGAGCATCGTCCGTCGAAGTCACGACTCTCGTATCGACCGATTCGAGTTCGATTTCAAAGGATAAACCTCGCAGGACTTGCTCCAACACTTTACACCTTGTACTCGAAATGTGCTTGCGCGAGAATAACTCGTGTGATCATCTTGACACGTGGAAAGAGCTGCAAGTTCACATCAAAGAATCAGAATTTTTTATTGCTGCATAGTGCAAGCCATTTTGAAATAATTACGTGCCGAGAAGAATCCATTAAAAATCTTTTATGAACTGTATTTGAGGAATTCGGAGAACACGAACCTTAAACATATTAATGTTTGTGAAGTGAAAAATGTAAGTTGCAGTTTCACATCAAAGAATCAGAATTTTTTATTGCTGCATAGTGCGAGCCATTTTGAAATAATTAGGTGCCGAGAAGAATCTATTAAAAATCTTTTACGAACTGTAAATTTTAGGAATTTGAAGAACATGAAGCTTGAAAATATTAATATTGTATAATATTTGTAAAGTGAAAAATGTAAGTTGCAGTTTCACATCAAAGAATCAGAATTTTTTATTGCTTCATGGTGCGAGCCATTTTGAAATAATTAGGGACCGAGAAGAATCTATTAAAAATTTTTTATGTACTGTAAATTTTAGGAATTCGAAGAACACGAATCTTAAACATATTAATGTTTGTGAAGTGAAAAATGTAAGTAGCAGTTTCACATCAAAAAATCAAAATATTTTTTTAGTGGTGCATGGTACAAGCCATTTTGAAATAATTAGTTGCCGAGAAAAAAATGTATATTTAATATTTTCTGTGTACTTTGATGTTATTATAAATCATAAACTTTAAGAACTCAAAGAAAACTTAAGAACATTACTGTTGTTGAAGTGAAAATTTGAAGAAAGCCTCTACGAAAAATAAAAACTAATGATTGCTCGATATCGATATTCAATGGCTGTATCAGACACGTGTTTCCATGCGCGGGATACACGGTAATATTTGTTGCGAACTTTTTACAACTCCTCGGCGAATTTCGATTTTATATTTATGAAGAGCGGGTTTACGATACCGAAGAGAAGTTCACGCAGCGAATTTTACGAGCGACCAGCGCGCAACTCGTGGATAAATTAATTGCGAGTTAATTCCCAGAAGTCGAATTCTCAGTGTTTTACGGACAAGCAGTATTCAACTCTCGACGAATTAGCTCGGGAGTTAACTCGCGGAAGTCGCCTTCTGATAACACGCGTGCAATTTTATGTGCTCCACTGACTTCGCAGCTTTAAATGGACAACTTGCACAAAGCGAACGTGAATTTGCGAGATGTGTAGAGGCTCGCGAGAATTCCTTTGTACCGTTTGATGGCGTTGTATCACTTGGCTGATCTCGAGGAGCTGCGAACATTTAACAGGATCTGTTAATCAAATAATCCTGCTTCCTCGACGCTTCTTATCACTTCGTACGTCAGGCCAATGAGATCTGGATCTAATAGTTATCCATACCTACTACGATTTGGTATGTCTTTCTTTGTATTTCGCTGGACAACTGTTTCGGATTTCGTTCTTTGGATACGTTGTAATCTGTAATAAAGGTTAAATTCTTCTCGATCGAAATTAAAACATACAATAAATTTAATGATATCGGCTTTGAAACAGCACGTGTTTCAATTACATATCTGCCACCATGGTTTAAAGTTGGTTTTCGTGCAACTCTCAATATTTGTTTTAAATGTTTGTCCACTTTTGATACAACATGTACGTGGAATATTTTTGTTTTCTTTTTTATTACACGGTCTTCAAAAATATTGATTATAGTTTAATTATGTTATATATATTTTTCAGATGCAAAAATGTCTCTTTGAAAAAGATCCACATCGGGATCGAAACGTTAGAAACATGATTTAATAATTGCACATTTGTTGTTTTTTCTATAATTGATCGAACTTGGCGCCGATATCATTAAATTTATTATATGTAATCTGTAATGATATACAAACGTATCACAAAGAAATTTTTCGAAATCAACAAAATCGTTGGTTTTACAGACGTGTGAAATGGAGCGTCAACATTTTTCCCATTCAATTATAATAGCTGAACTAGCAATCTGAGAAAAATGAGTTTCTACTTATGAATTTCTACTCAACATTTATTCTTGATGCTAGTTGACCCGAGAGACGTTGTCCTGTCCAAATTTTAATAAATTTGTTTGTGATCAAAAAACCCATAGAATAAAAGAACATTCACGTTTTTCCGAATTTTCCATTTTTCCGGACAACTTTTCCAATTTTTCTTTCCCGATAAACCTTGTTCGGACTATTGCGAACATTTTTTAAAATAAATTAGCCAAATCGGTTCAGCCGTTCTCACGAAACACCAAGAAATAGCATTTAAATTGTGATTAAAGCAGAATTTAAATTATTTCAATTGTGAAAAATAATCATCTTGGCTCAGGTTGAGAGTACTGAGCCGATTTGTCGTGCGTCGTATGTTGTGTGAGCGTTCGTTTTAGTTTTACGAAAAATGCGTTGGTAACCGAAGGTAACGCTTAAATTGTACTGAGTGATCTGGAAACTATAATATATAATATAATATAATATAATATAACTAACTAACAATAACTATAATATTAATAAATAAGTATTACAGAAGCTCTACTGTACATTTCTTTAAACAGTCGAGCTGAACTGCACCGCTATAAATTCAACATCAATAAATACAGAGAAATTGATAACCAAATACATCGGTGATTTAATTTATCTAAAAAACTACTAAATAAGTAACAAATGAACAAATATCGAGATTTTAAGACAAGAAAATTTCAAGAATTAATTACAAAATGATTAGATAAAATATATTTATTACGATAGTAGGTAGGGATAATATTTCAATGAATTTTTTAAAAGAAAATTTTTTCCAAAAAATTCGATACTACCAGTCCTCCGAATAATGAAAATGTTGATCAGCAAAGGATCGCATGCTAATATTTAATAGCAATCGTCCCGGAACAATACGCTTCACGCATAATATTTTCCGGTTTTTTCTTCCCGTGGAGGTTTCGCGGTTCGGAAAACAGGAACCGTGAGTTTCGCAGAATAATAGAGTCTACAGTCGTGTTTGAAAGATACGAGGTTAGGGGTGAGGTGAAGGGGCGGCTGGAAATTAAGCTAACCGTGTCCGGTGATTGTATTTCAGAGTCGGGGTCAACGGGGTTCTTGCAGCCGTTGCTCTTTTCGCGATTTAAGCTTAGCTTCGGGCGGCATCTGCGCTCCTATCACGTCGCGGCTCGCGCCATTCTGTCTCGCAATTCTCTGCATAGTGGCCCGTCGAACGAGACAGCTGGACATTTTATTATAATACCAGTTATGCTTCCCTCCGCGGTGTTGTTTCCCCGAAGTGTTTCCGGTACCGAAATTCCTGCAAGCATTCGTTATAAAACCTCGCCACGAATTGCACTTCTCGATCAGAGCTCGATAACTCGGCGAAACAAAATCGTACATCAATTCTTCAGGACTCGTTCGAAAGGAAAAGCTTCGGTCTTCAAGCTCGCGTCACTTTCGTTCTCGGAAAACAATTTCTCGAGATTCTACAGCAGTTTGAATTTATACAATCTTTTAGTCAGTGTGGGAGGATTTAAATTGAAACGTTATTTATTAAAGATACAAATCTAATGAAACATACAGAATACAAAAGAACATCTTTATAGAACCGTGTTAATCAGAAGAGTGAAGTAATACGTATTTAATAAATCAATATTATGTAGCTAGGAAACGATTCGTTGTTATCCTTTTAAAACATTCTTCATTTATATATTAGGTGATTATAAAATTGGAGAAAATCAATCCACAGTCAGCGCCGCACTATGGGGCAAACGGCAGAATTCTGTGTAAAAATCAAAGAACTTTCGATAGAAATGAGATGGAGCGATGAAATTTGTTTTAAATGAAAGCTGAAACATGGCAGAATATGAAATAATTATAGAGATTGTGGTACGAATGCTTTTTGACCTTGAAAGAATTCATTAAAATTGCACAAGTTCAAGAAAATTGTGGTTTTTCCAATACCACGTGCGGAAATTTTCCTTTTAACATGCGACACATCGTTTCCCGTAGATTTTTTCACGCTGATTTCAAATGTGGTCTCAAAATTTGTCTACGATCTCAATATTTTTCAAAAAGTCGAATTATTGTTCAAAATTTACATTTTTATTTTTTCAAGGTTAAAAAACATTTGTACCATAATCTCCCTATTTTCCCATATTCTACAATGTTTCAGCTTTAACTTAAAGAAGAAATTTATCGCTCTATCTCATTTCTATCGAAAGTTCTTTGATTTTGACACAGTTTTCATCGGTTTGTCCCATTGTACGCCGAAGCCTCGGTTCCTCGGGCACTGTGCCGTGCAAGAATTTCTCAGGTAAAAATCAGCAACGGGCCGTAAAAGTCGAGGCTTTCGAGAAATCATGCTTTGAAATCAGACCACGTCCGATGTTGTACTATTTTTTTTTTTTGCAACGAAATTATGGAAGTTTAAATATCGACGATTTCCGGAGAACTTCAAAGACCCAGCTCGCGTGTGTTCGACGGTGACACTTCCGGCTTTAACAGAAGAAATCCGGACTCTGTACAGCGTCACGGAACGTCACGTGTTCGAGAGCAGCTCTTGAGGGTTCTATTCTGAATGCCTCGCACGAATAGAGGTCCTTCATGTTGCCACGGTTCTCGATCTTCGATCTGCCGCACGGAGCTTGCTCGGCCGTGAACATCTACGTGCAGTATATTCGCGAGAGACCGTCGGCCATTTTCGAAAACGCGTCTAAATTTCGACGGATAGCTTCGGACTTTATGACACAAATGGGTTGGCACAATTTGAAGCAGTGAAGATATTAAAAGGATCCAAGGACCTCGGCGTATTGGTTAACAGCTGAATCAGATAATTGAAAGAAGAAAGAAATGTTGATTCCTCTGCTGTGTCTTGTAATTAGTGTAAACATGTTTTATTTTGCACAAATATCCGCAGTATAGTAATTACGTTGCTAAAGATATACGTCTAAATTTCGGCGGATAGCTTCGGAATTTATGACACAAATGGGTTGGCACAATTTGAAGCAGTGAAGATATTAAAAGGATTCAAAGACCTCGGCGTATTGGTTAACAGCTGAATCAGATAATTGAAAGAAGAAAGAAATGTTGATTCCTCTGCTGTTTTTTGTAATTAGTGTAAACATTTTTTATTTTGCACAAATATCCGCAGTCTAGTAATTACGTTGTTAAATATATACGTCTAAATTTCGACGGATAGCTTCGGACTTTATGACACAAATGGGTTGGCACAATTTGAAGCAGTGAAGATATTAAAAGGATTCAAAGACCTCGGCGTATTGGTTAACAGCTGAATCGGATAATTGAAAGAAGAAAGAATTGTTTATTTCGCGATCTACAAAACGTAGTTACTAAATTTTCAATATAGGCTCACATAAAAAAAATTGGAAAATGCATCTTTCTTTATTTTTTTTTTTACAGTTCCGATCAATGACAATTTTTGACAAAATTTTGATTCACATCCTGTACCAAACTAATTGCTCTAGCTTCCCCGAAAAGTTTAAATCGTATAGTACAATGTTAAATAAGTTATTATCTTTTTAAGAGTGTCCGAATATTAGTGGGTAGTTACTGTAAGTTGTACCGTTCTCTTATCTGTGTACGTAAAGCCCGAAACATCACGCCTTTAATGTTTTAAACGTATAACCGAGAAACCTAAGATATAAATGTTAACTCATCAGTTTTGTGGATAAAAGAAATATCAAAAAGTAAATGTTTACCTTGTTATGTGTGCGATCTTTTATCTGTGCATCAATTTAACCCTTAGCACTCGAGTGGTGACTCTGAATCACCACTAAAAATTGTTTAATAAAATGTTAAATAATGTACCATTATTCAAAGTATTGTTTACATTATTAAATATGTTTCTATCTAATCAATTACTAAACATTTAAGTATTTCATGAAGTATTACATTAATTTGATATTCTTATAAAAAAAAAAATAATATACATAGAATGAAATTATTCTAGGTTGGGAGATGTGGATTGATTTGCTCCATTTTTATGATCACCCAATATATAAATGAAGAATGTTTTAAAAGGATAACAACGAATCGTTTCCTAGCGACATAATATTGATTTATTAAATACGTATTACTTCACTCTTCTGATTAACACGGTTCTATAAAGATGTTCTTTTGTATTCTATATGTTTCATTACATTTGTATCTTGAATAAATAACGTTTCAATTTAAATCCTCCCACAGGAGAAATATTTAGTTTTCGATTTAAAATAGCTCCGAGTGCAAAGGGTTAACACCGAGGGACAGATTCGGTTCGTGAGATGAAGGACGGACGAGGGTTAACGCTTACTGGCGCCGCCATTGCTCGTGGCCTGAACAAACCCTCCGTTAGCGTGTGCAAACAATTGTAAAATCTGTAAGTTTGTTAGTATATGAAGAAAATCGAGTGTTCGAAGGAGACGATACGAGCAACAAAGGGGATGTTTGGTACGTGTGCGAGTCAGCGACGTTTCCCAAGATCAAGATGGCTGCCCGGACGCTTTAGGAATCGTCTGACAGCAACCCCCTGCCCCTAAACTTCGTTTCTTCCTTCGGTTATTCTGTCCCCGTAATTCGATCTCACCGGTAAAAGGTGGAGGACGTCGAAGAAAGGCTTTTCATTTCCTCCTGGTGCTCCAAGTGTCGTCCTTTCATTGGGAACCCGGACTTCCCGAAACAAGAGGACAATTGCACGGTGTACCGTTCGCTTTCCTTCATAGCCGTTGGGTTTCCTTCCCCGCGAACAGAAAACCCTTTCATTTTGCCTCCGCGCTATATAACGGAAGGTGTTCTCTCCGGACGTGTCAAAAAAATCCACAACGTTCTCGCGATTTCCAAGAAAATACCAACGCGAACGTTCTCCGCCTGGCATTATCATGAAAATACGCTATCGGAATAATATTTTCCGCGGAACGAGCACGCAGAAATATCGCGCGGTACGCCGACAGTGAAACGCTGCGAACGTATTTTCTTCTCTCGTCACCGGCACACGGCGAATTCGTAGCTACGAGAGACTACCATCGGACGTTGAGAGATCGTTAACATAGCTCACCAACTATCGTTATTCTCGTTCGTTTGTTAGTGCTCGTTTCGCATAATTTTCTTTAGAATGACTGAGAAATTGAGAATTGCACGGTATATTATGTACGGTATATCGAATCACCTGTGGGAACGTTAAACAATTTTTCTCGCGGACGAATCCAACGAGGTTCGAAGATCGAAGCTCCTCCTTTCGAATGAAACCTCAAAAATTGATGTACGATTTTTTTAAGCTGAGTTATTCAGTTTTTAATGATAGGTGTCCCGCGAAACTGAGGAAACGAATTGTCTCGAAAATGATGCCTATTAAACTGCCTGTAAAAATATTGAAAAATCTTTCTGAGGAGTGAAACCAACGTGAGGTTGTAGACCAAAGCTTTCCCTTCGCAACGAGATCTCAAAAATTGATCTACGTTGTTTTTCGGCCGAGGTACTCAGTTCTGAATGAGAGAAGTACCCTCGAAACTGAAGAAACGAATTGTCTCGAAAATGATGCCTATTAAACTGCCTGTAAAAATATTGAAAAATCTTTCTGAGGAATGAAACCAAAGTGAGGTTGTAGACCAAAGCTTTCCCTTTGCAACGAGATCTCAAAAATTGATCTAGGTGCTTTTTTGGCCGAGTTATCATACTTTTAATGAAGGCTGTACCGGCAACCCTATAATCAAACGCCGTATCCATCTCGGTCCCCATTTTTGTAGCATAAAACAGCCGAAAAAAAATCGTAGATCAAATTTTTAAGATCTCGTTGCAAAGAGGAAGATTCAATATTCAAATTCAAGTTGGTTTTATTCCGTAAAAATATTTTTGAAAGATTCTACAGCAGTTTGTATGCGTGACACTTTCGTGTCCGGAATATTTCCCCAAAGAAACTCGCACGTCTTTTCGACAATTTTCGAGAATAAAAAACACGCGGCTCCGCGAAAGCATAAGAAGCATTGTTAGAGTAATTTCTTTGTCCGAGTCTTCTCGCTATTAAGCATCCTCAATGAAGATTATGCGTGACGTCGCGCAGGTATCATAACAGAAACATTTTTCATTTGCAAGTATAATCGCGCTCTACGCGGCTGATACGGAAGGTATCGCGAAACTTTCGGATTGGCAAACTTTCCCGGCGTTCGTTCTTTCGGTCGTTTGTTTTGAAGGCTTGCGAGTCATTCAACGAGCCGCCGTTGTTTTCGCAATATTCAAGATCTGCGCGATTACGGTGAAATATTTATGACCGGGGTATTAACTTGAAACATTTAATAGATCACTTTGGAACTCGGTGGAGGATTATGTGTATAGGGAAATATTTATATGCTGTAACTTTTTAATGGGAAATTCGTCGAAGCTTCGTTACAAGCTTTAGTGACAGTTACAGGATGGCTTGGTGTCGATTATCGTTAACTCGTGCGGTGTAAAAATAAATTATGAATTACTCCTTTCTCTGCATTGTTACAATATTAACAAATTAATCTGTTAACAAAGGATCTTCCATTTTTCATTTGTAGAGAGTTGTCAGTCGATTAGTAAAATTGTAAAACATTGCAGAATTCTAAAATATTGTAAAACTGTAAAAACCTATTGCACATTGCTGAACTATGATTATTGAATCATTTATGAATGAGATCACAGAAGTTGATGTTGCAGAGATAATAGATTTAAATGTCGGCCACACTTAAATGTCGCATTCTAGACCACCATTAGGAATTACCCAATTAGGTACATGATCGTTAATTATAAAGAAATTCCAAAAAAGAATTGGAAATTGTTTAAATGTGTGCAGAAATGTTCCGTGTGCTTGGAATATACTCGTCCAAATTTTGTATCGTTTTTACATTTATGCTTTGTATATTGAACGATTCGATTTTAATTTTGCACGTGAAAGTTTTCGATGATGACGCGACAATGAAAAATGAGGTTGGTCGAGAGCAGCAGAGAGAATCGGACCGCCAACCGAATAATCCAAAGTTCCCCTAACTACCGAACACCCCGGAAGAGACAACAGTGTCCATTTATTAGATTTCAGTTCGAAGGTAATTATCCTCTTCACAAAAGCAACACAGACACTAGGTGGCTCGCTCGTGTTAGAAACAGCTAAAGCGACGAGAAATACGTGCGCCATAGAAGCAGACAACAAAGTCCGCACGCTTCGATGGACCGTGAGGATGACCAGGTCTTGTTGCTACGTCCTTTCAACGGCTTTAATGAGCTAGCGAGGCAGCGGTTTTTCCTTTGAACCCGCTGATCCCTCTGACAGACACCTAATCGATCTCGTCGATCAAGGTAATTGCAGTAATTCTCTGTGACACCGACAAACCATTTAAACATTTATCTAACGATTCGTTGCCATTTGTTTTCAATTAATCTGCAATTCAAACACATTTATTCAATTTCCTTTAAAACATTTTTGAAATCAAACCCTTAATATTATAGTAACCTTAGCAAAGAGTGGAGAGCGACGTAAAATAAATTTAAAGAAGAACCGTTAACCCTTCGCTGCATAGTGTAGCAATATCTGATACAGTTAACAAATCTGAAAGCACAAAAACTGACGTTCTTTCAATTGTTTCATCCCGATTAAAAAAAAAATCATACAATGAAGGGTTAATATTATCGTTTTGTTTCTCGGTTGTTAATCAAGATATCGAGATGAAAAAAAAACGCGAACATACTCGAACTAACCAGCCGCATTTCGTGTATCTCTTTCACAATGCTGAGCAGATTATTAACGGTAGAAAAAGGAATTTATTTCTCGTTGAAATAAATACGTAAGAATATTTTTCAGAGAATTGACAAGGCAATGAAAGAGAGGACGATCGCAGGTCAAGAACCCACTGAACCTAATTAACCGGTAATTAGAATTCAAGTCTAAAGCGCAATCCATGTGCAAGAAGATACAGAGAGCTGTGCACTGG
Organism: Lasioglossum morio; assembly: GCA_916610235.2. Lineage (NCBI taxonomy): Eukaryota > Metazoa > Arthropoda > Insecta > Hymenoptera > Halictidae > Lasioglossum > Lasioglossum morio. The sequence goes on along the minus strand of OU744324.1, from coordinate 18,634,121 downwards.
TTGATGCGTTATGAAATCCTAACGACGTTCCCTTTCTGCAAGTCCAGCGTCTCGGAAGAAAGGGTCCGCCAGTAGTCGCAGTCGCTAATTATAACCGTTGCGCTTCACCAGTATCGGTGTTTCACCATTTCGATGTTACCGGCAACCATTTCGAGGTTACCGGCAACCATTTCGAGGCGTTCTGAAGCTTCGTGCTCGAACGCATCCGAAAGAAAACCGGAGAGACAGAGAGAGCAAGTCTAGCTAGAGGCTACAAAGAATTCACTGCTGTTTCATTCTCGAAGAAGTTTCCCTCTGTCACCGCACTGGCGGGAAAACAACGATCACTATTCTCCTCCGTCGTACTTTCTCCGCTACGTTGGTTAGGAAATAACAGCGCTCCGAATAAGAAGAACAGCGCAGAGAGACTTGGCTCTATCAGCCGAAACGAGTGCAAAAGTGAAAGCTCTTACTTCTCCACACGCGTCCTGCGCTTTAAAGAAACACACCGACTTGCGAGGATAAGTGAATAAAACTGCACTTTATAAAGCAACGTAAATAGAAGAAAAACGATATTTCTTTGCACTTGGCACTCGTGGACACATTTTTTACCAGACTCATCGACTTTAAACTTTTTTATCTCCGGAACAAAAAATCATGCGATAGTGATTCTTAGCTCAAATTGAAGCGCAGACATTCTTCTTTCATAGTGATGAAGTCGCTTTCAGTTAAAAAATTCACACGGTTTCTCGGATTTACTTTTCCGTCCAGCGTTTTCCAGAAACACACCGACGTGCGAGGATAAGTGAATGAAGCTACTCTCTGTAAAGCACCTTTCGCAAACAGAATAAAAACGATGTTTCTTGGCACTTGGACCTGACAAGCACTCTTTTAAGCTTCCTTAAGCGTTATTTCTAGTCGTCCATTTTATGCTTTCATGACGTGACAGCATAAAACTACAGAGAGACAAAATTTTTCCTAATTTGTCCTCTCCGGTGTTGCTGAAATTACGACAATGTTTAATCGAAATATTTTCGATTTGTTTGTCCGTTGTGCTTTCGAAGCATTTATTCTCCAGTATTAATATTTATTGTAAATTATTTCCTGTGTCAATTACGTCACGACTAAACCCCCTTTGTCGATGCAAACAATAAAAATTGTACGAATAAGTCTTGCCATCCTCTTTCACAATTATTATTGCAAATTATGAACATTTAAAATTATGAACAAATTAGGAATATTTGTTCAAACGAACTTCTTCATTGACATATTCCAATAAAAGTTCATAAAAGCCCCTTCATCCTCATTCACGATTACTGACACGAAAGGAATGGTTTTATCAGAAAATTCAGAACGAACTTTGTTCGTTCGAGCACATATTTTCTCGTTGCAGGTACCAATACTAGCACCCTCCAGCAAACATTAACCCCTTGTCGTACAATATCGTGTCAGACTCCTGATGAAGATTCAGAACAGAGTTTAATAAATATAACATACACAGTGAGTGTAAAAAGTACAAGACATACATTCGAAATTTTCATTAAAGGCCCAAATAAAAAGGTTTTGAAAAATACCATGCTTATGTTTCCATGTAACTTTGTAAATTATAATCTAAAAAAGTTATTCTATTTTAAAGAGCATACCAATACCTTCTTACACGCTGTGGGAGAAATTAAATATACTTTTATATGTATAACCCTAAGATCATTTATTCAAACGTTATTTATTAAGAATACAAATGTAATGGAACAAATGCAATACAAAAGAACATCATTACAGAACGATAAATCACTATTTTTGTTGCCAGGAAACGATTCGTTATTATCGTTTTAAAACATCTTTAATTTATATATTGGGTTATTAAAAACAAAATGGAGCAAGTCAATCCACATGATTCTCAGCTCATTTTGGAGCACGGACATTCTACTTTCATAGACCCCAAGTCTCGCCGATCGACAAAATCCGTAAGCTTCCTGAGGCTTACTTTTCTGCATCGTGTACTGAAAAACTACCATTTTAGGATATTCTCCAACTTTGGCATATATAAATTCTGATATCTCCGTAATAAAAAATGGTAGGATAGTGATTCTTAGCTCATTTTAGAGTGCGGACATTTTACTTTTAGAGCCCCGAAGTCTCGCCGATCGACAAAATTCGTAGGCTTCCTCAGGTTTACTTATCTGCATCGTGTACTGAAAAACTGCCATTTTAGGATATTCTCCAACTTTGGCATATTTAAATTTTGATATATCCGTAATAAAACATCGTAGGATAGTGATTTGTGGGAGGATTTAAATATACTTTTAAATGTGTAACCCAAAGATCATTTATTCAAACGTTATTTATTAAGAATACAAATGTAACGGAACAAATACAATACAAAAGAACATCTTTACAGAACTATGTCAATCAGAAGAGTGAACTTCGTAACTACGCGTGTTTAATAAATCAATATTTTTGTCTCCAGGAAACGACAAAATCGTTATTATCTTTTTAAAACATCTTTGATTTATATATTGGGTGATTAAAAACAAAATGGAGCAAATCAGTCCACACACACACACACTGTATACGATTATTAATTTTCTTTGAACAGAGATGAAATTCTATTTTGGTTCTGTTAATGTATAATTGTCGGAGAACATATAGGCATACAGTAGATACAAATTTTCTCTTTTTTCAGAGAACCGTAATAAAACAAGTCGTACGGCAAGGGGTTAAAAATGATAGAAAATATTAATAGCTCGCTTAATCTGTCTAAACGGGCAACAGTCAGTTATCGAGAATTTTAATTCCACTCATACGAGACCACCGTCGCTCGAGGATATTAATGAACAGGCTCGAAGGATCTTTTTCGAGGATTTTCCGTCTGAACCACACCGTGTCACGGTTGCGTTGCGCTTCCGTGCGCAGTGTACCCCAGGCGGTACACAGGATCAGAAATTTATTGGCCGTGCCGCAGCCTGGAGAAATTGGATTTTTCCTGTCGAACACCGGTCGGGAACTATGGCGGAGTGGTCGAATCCTTGGCGACTAGCGAGATCAATGCTGGTGGCACTTAATTGCTCCCCTTAACCTGTCCCATGTGGCTTCGTCCCCCCAAACCTGTCGTCGATGATGTAATTACCGGCGCCCGACCGTTTAACGGTAAATTTACCGAAAGCTTATCCGCTTGGTCTTTGGCCTTTACTGGTTAATTAACGAACGAAATTTGACGGACAATCGATTTCCAAGCATCGATGAAAATCAATGAGAATAACTGTTTCAGAACGGTCGAAACATATCCATGGGGGTGGGGGACTCTGTTTCTGAAATATTGCGTGCGTCGCCGACGTAATTGGAAACTGTAACATCAGGCGCAAATCCCCCCCGTTCAATTAAAAAGTTTAATTAAAGCTCGATCTGATCTTCCCCGGATTCTGTTGTTCACCAACGTGACAGCTCCCGGAAACGGTACATGCTCGGAACGGCACATACATTTACGGTGAACCACGTGCCATAAATGACCGCAGATCTTCCGGTCGGATAAAGGTTGCCCGATCGATATCCAGGAACGGTGCACGATCGATTTTTACTTACCGATCGGCTGGTATCTTTGTTTCAACGATTCTCAAAATGTGGACTTACGTTTTTTCTTTGTTTTCGTGAAACAGTAGGACCTCGATCATCGAGACCCGAGGGAAATAATTAAAATGTACATTATATTAAACGAAGACTGATTTAAATGAATTATGTAATAGAAATAATTAGAACAAAGAACTTCGTCTTGAGGATCCACAGAATGGACTTTTTAAAAAACCGGTTTTCGGAGTTCAAACTTGCCATAAAACGGTTTCGAGTTCTTACAGATAAAAAACAAGACGTGTTTACAACTGAATGATAGAAGTTTTGTGATTTTTTTTGATTTATAATAATTCAAATATAGAAACAAGGAAAACGTAAGGTACGTACACGTACATATATAAAATTATTGAAAGTAAAACATTAACAAAATAATACCCTTAAAAAAGTCGCAGAACAAATGTTTTATGTTTATGATATATTGTTATTTTACTATTTTCTTTGTTTAATAAAATATCACTTCAATAAGCAAGGAACGTCGATGGATTTATTGCTTAGTCTCTCGCTCGTGTCCTTATTTTGGACACAATATTACCAGAAACAGAAGAACCTCGCTCGCTTGCTAATGAACTGGTCTGAATTGTCTTTGAAGCATTAAATAATAAATCTAAATTTGTTCCTCTATTTTTAGTCTACAAGACCAAAAACAACTTCTCTAATGTTTGAGGAGTAGAAGAAGACACTTATTCAGGTTCTTGCGGATATTTATTTATTGCTATTTCCATAGCATTTCTCATCGTAGATATTTTATTTGATTTTCTTCTTCGTCTCTGTTTTTACCATTGCGTTCATCTTCTGTAGAATAATCTTTATATAATCTTGATAGTATCTGTCCGGATGACTTAATAAATTTTCTACTGAAAAACTCGGTTTTCGAATTGCATAATTTTCTATTAAAAACCATCAAAATCCGAAGATTAATTTTGGGGGGAGGGGGGATGAACGTACCGAATAAATTACGTTTTTCGAGATCCGTTCGTCAGAAAATCCCTCGCAAGGTTCCGGCAAGTTCCGTACGGATGTTCAACGAAAAGCTGTAATTAGCAACTCTTCGTGAAATTTCAGGCTGGCAGACGCGAACACAACGCGGCCATGTTACCGTAAACGCCATTAATATTTGAAGCGTCTTTTAGATCGTGAGCGCGCAACGGTTTCACCGTCAGCGCGCGTGTAATTTCGACTCGCGAGTCTTTGGCGAAGATACCCTCCTCGCGGAAAGGGCGAGCGCAACGATACGAGTTAACTTCGTGTCGAAGTATACACTCTTCTCTCGAGATCTCAGTGCTCTCTACACTTCGCCGAAGACTGCCACTGGTAAATAAGCTCTTTACAAGCAACCGAGCGTCACTCTCCGTAACTTCGTTACTACCGTAACACGGTTTCCTTTTTCTTTCTTCGATCCAGCTGCAGGATCTGTTATTTATCAGCTCTACTATTTTCTATGGTGTCGCCATTGTTGTGCGCAATTGCATCTACAAGACAAGATGGAAAATCGAGGTGCATGCCTGAAGATACACTTTTCTGTATGCGTGTTCCACGAAGAAGTGTTGCTTGAAATTATCGGAACACGCTATTTTAAACAATTTACAGTTTTACCATTTTTTTTTCACGATGTTTACAGTCTCTAAAGAATTCTACAATTTGTGAACAGTGTACGATATTAAATCTCTATACAGGGTGTTCAGGCTATTACTAGCCAGCATTTTTTTTTTGTAAATAGCAAATATTAGAAAAAAATGATAGAGGAAAAATTAGTACTGTTTTTTATGCGCAACACAATGACATATGCATTTTTGTTTTATTTACATTATTTTGATAGAAGGTGACCTTCCATTTTTTTAAAAGGTATGCTATACATTTTTTATGTATCACTATCTATATATATAAAAAGAAAGTCCTGACTCACTGACTGACTGACTGACAGGGGTTTCTTTTCTGATCTATACAATGAATAAGAAAGGATATTTGGAAATTCAACCCCTAAGAAGCTATGAAAAATAATCATCATCTTGGCTCAGGTTGGTAGTACTGTGCTGGTTGGTCGTGCGTGGTACGTTGTTGCGTGCGTGTGTTTGATGCAGTCTTACGAAAAATGCGTTGGTAACCGAAGATAACGCGCAAAATTGAACTGTGTGATCTGGAAACGTATTATTTTGTCCTCGAGTTATATTTATCAGTTTATATTAATAATTATAATATTAATAAATAAGTATTACAGAAGCTCTACTGTATATTTATTTAAACAGTCGAGCTAAACTGCACCGCTATAAATTCAACAAAAGCCTACCCCTACCGGATCAGGATCACAAAGAGATATCCTATTGCCTGTGGAACTGGAAAAAATGGTCTGACGTAAGGCTGGCGGATCTCCTTAAAATCGTCATCGGTGTTCAAAGCGACGTTCCTCTTCCATCATTCGGGGATAAAAGCGACGAGTAGATTCCCCTGGATTAACGTGGGTTTCGCGTTGGGTACTACAAGCCTGGAAAATTGATTTATAATTTACCGGTATTCAGGATCGACGACAAGATTCACGGGTAGATCTACGAAAAAAAGAAATCGAATAAAAAGGGGGAACGGTGAATCCCGTACAAAAGATAATCCCGCCGTCGGTGAAACTCCTCGCTTAATCTTCCGGTTGGTGTCCTCTCGAACTATTCGAAGAGTGGCCTGGCATAAAGGACTTATCTGCTTACAGCGACAGGCAAAAGTGACTTTCACGAGCCACGTTTTATACCGCTCGGTACCGGTACGATAAAATAAATCGCGGTGTATCATCGTTTGCTTGGCGCTAGCTGAAAATGGGAGCGACGACGGCCACAAGGGAATAAATTATGACAACGATGACCAAAATTTATGAAAGCTCCTTCGATTATACCCGCCGCAGCACGGGGAGACAGAGGCTAACGAGTAGCGAATTCTCAGGCAACGAGATAATGGGATTTTGGTGGTGATCAAGCTATACTTCCCCGTTCCTATCATACACGAATTAGAACTGCACGTTTTTCACAAACGAGCACCGAATTTTCGCGAAAGCATTTTCTCCTAATAAAACAAAATGCAATTTGTTTTTATCACGACGGTTCCCCACGATAATTGTTACTCGTTTCGTGTGCGACGCGATCCTTCCTCGTTGAAAAACAATCTCTCAAGAATTCAAGTCTTCAAACCCTCGTTTAAGCATACGGGGGTGACCACCCTTAACTTCACCATTTTCTTTCTCGATTGTTAACCAAGATATTGAGATGAAAAAAAACACGAAAATACTTGGAAATGCCTGCCGCACTTCATACATTTTCTTCACAATTGTGAGCGCTTACAGATCAAACTACCCTTAACTTTACCATTTATTATCTCGATTGTTAACCAAGATATTGAGATGAAAAAAGGACGAAAATATTCGGAAATGCCTGCCGCACTTCATACATTTTCTTCACAATTGTGAGCGCTTACACATCAAACTACCCTTAACTTTACCATTTTTTTTCTCGATTGTTAACCAAGATATGGAGATGAAAAAAGGACGAAAATATTCGGAAATGCCTGCCGCACTTCATACATTTTCTTCACAATTGTGAGCGCTTACACATCAAACTACCCTTAACTTTACCATTTATTTTCTCGATTGTTAATCAAGGTATCGGGATGAAAAAAATACAAAAATACTCGGAAATGCCTCCCGCACTTTATATATATTTCGTTACGATCCCAAGCAAATTGTTAAAAATAAAAATAAAATTTATTTTAGCCTATCTAGTGTATACGAATGTTTCGAGATGATCAGATTGGTGGAACATAGTTGAATAACAATTCTGAGGGCCGATGGACCATGTTCATCCCGCAGGACACTTCGCAGCCTCGTCAACAAAAGTCAGCCATTCGCGCGTCAAGGTTATGGTGTGCTCGTGTCCACTGGAAATTCGGAAAAAGTCTCGACTCGCATGTTACGACTGTCCGGGATCGAAACGGGACGCGCGGACATGGCTCGCGAATTTACATGTTTTATCCGGGCGTGTTTTCCCGAGAGAGAAAACGCGCGAAAAGTTTTTCGCCGACGATCGGAGAGCCCTCGTTTATGTTACCCGGGCAATGTTGACGTGGCTCGCGAGATCGATACACACGGATCGCCGTCTCGCGGACGAGCTTCATAAATTGCGAGATACTTCTGCCGGAAGTTCGGCGGGCTCGTCCTTTTCCAGGATCCGACTGGCCGACTCGTGCAGACTGTTACACGTGTAAACGTTGCGCCGATAAATCTTCCGTTAAAACTCGTCACGCCCGTCACTGGTTTATAGGGATTTATAGGAATCGACGCGCGAATCCGAGATTATTTGCACGCGTAACAGGTGATCGTCTATGATCAACGCGGACGAATCCAGCGATTAATGATCCTTAAATTAGTGCCTGGTTTCTCTCGTCGGATTAAATTGCTCGACGTTGCTTCGGTGTGGACAGAGCTTCAGACAAATATTTCAACTTGTATAGATTTTTGTACGTTGCTGGGTTTGTGGTAGAGGCTCGAAATGCTTCGGTTTTCGAAAATTGCAAGCTATAATTGCGTCAGCTTTATTGAAACCCATCTCCAAGGGAGAGAAGTCTCACGAATGCTCTTCTCATGGTTGTTTTTCCTTGGCAAACGTCTGAGTACTTCTCTCTGCCGCCATATCGGGAGTCCTTTGTGTCCCGAGGGGACTTCTTGGCAAGGTTCCGTCGGTTCCACTTTACCAGTGGCAAATAATTATGAATTCGGCAGTGACAGCTACCGTTCCAACGATCGTACCAACCGAACGCCACCCTTGCTAAAAAATATCACGGTTTTAGCGGTCGACGGTAGCAAACGTTTTTCACCTGACACTTCGCCGACTTCAAACCTTCGTATCTCCTCAATAAAAAATCATACAATAATGATTTTTAGCTCGTTTTGGAGCTCGGACATTCTTCTTTCAGAGCCCCGAAGTCTCGCCGATCGACAAAATCCGTAGGCTTCTTCAAGTTTACTTTTCTGCATCGTGTACTGAAAAACTAGCATTTTAGGACATTCTCCAACTTTGGTATATTTAAATTTTGATATCTCCGTAATAAAAAATGGTACGATAGTGAATCTTAGCTCATTTTGGAGCGCGGACATTTTACTTTAAGAGCCCCGAAATCTCGCCGATTGACAAAATCCATAGGCTTCCTCAAGTTTACTTTTCTGCATCGTATACTGAAAAACTACCATTTTAGGACATTCTCCAACTTTGGCATATTTAAATTTTGATATCTCCGTAATAAAAAATGGTACTATAGTGATTCTTAGCTCATTTTGGAGCGCGGACATTTTACTTTCGGTGCCCCGAAGTCTCGCCGATCGTCAATATTCGTAGGCTTCCTCAGGTTTACTTATCTGCATCGTGTACTGAAAACCTACCATTTTAGGATATTCTCCAACTTTAACATATTTAAATTTTGATATCTCCGTAATAAAAAATGGTACGATAGTGATTCTTAGCTCATTTTGGAGCGCGGACATTCTTCTTTCGGAGCCCCCAAGTCTCGTCGATCGACAAAATCCGTAGGCTAACTCAAATTTACTTTTCTGCGTCCTATACTGAAGTGTACCATTTTTATAACTTCTCCAACTTCAGTGACTTCAAACCTTCATAACTTCGCAATAAATAATCATGCAATAAAAGCAAGAAAAGCTTGACAGATTTTGCGATGATTGAAAGTCGCCTGACGATCACCAGGAAAACAGCAGCCCGGCTGTGGAAGCCAGCCAGCTAAATCTGAATTTGTTTACGAACGGTGTCGGAAAAGTTTCTGCGGCGACCGAAAGTGGCGAGAAGGGAGTTAATCTTCTTAAAGGATGACACTGCAGGGCACAGGCCGATCTACTGTACACATATAGACGCAAATCGGATTCCATCGAACAAGCCAATGAAATGGGAAATTTTTACACTGCACTTAGCCCGGATGGTTATTTCTCTTTCTCTTGTTACCGTGTGTATTTGGCACCGGGACAAATATCTGGTCGAAAAATGTCACCCGTCGGCCACCATTATCTTTTTAGAACCGATTTTATTTGTAGAATTTGCTGAAAGTGATAAAAAAAAATATATATATATAAACGAGACTTCAAGTTGACGCTGTGTTTAGAGGCTACCAAATTGGACACAGGTTTCCGATAAAGGGAAGAATTATTAAGTCTTCATGATATCTCGATCAATTAATAATTTTAATTAAATACATACGCCAAATGTGACTTATTCTATTTCGAAACTATTCAATCTGCTGATAATAATTTTTAATGCCAAACGTGATCGTATTGACATTATCGAACACATAGTTAACCCATCGTGTTTCCATACTTTTTGCACAGTGGATTCTCGTTGAATTTCTGCTAATTAGATTGCTCAAACAAATTTACGAGTGACTAATTGCGACAGTATGGGGGCAACAGCTTATTACCGAAGAACATTATTACAGAAAGTGGACTAAGCTGCCGGATTTGTAGAATTTACGACTCGAAATTTTCATGTAACGCCGCTCAGTAATGACCAGCATTTATTACCCTACGTTCCGTTCACCACATTTTGTAGAATTCGGTCTACAAATCATCAGACAACGGCTGATATGGTCTGACAAAGGAAATTAACTTATTCGTTTTGTCACTACTACAGAAGCAACCTTCGAAAAATGTTGCTGTCAATGTTACAAAACCTTTGAACCGACAATTTGAAAACTGTTAAAAATATTTCACCTTCAAATTCAAAGTAAACTTGTCGTTAGACTGCAGGTTCCTCTGTTGATTACAAAATTCACTGCATTTGAAGAAATGTTTTAACAATCTGTACAGTAATACCTTCGTTTGAAGACGCGATCAAAGACTGTTTGATCACTTAATAAAACAATTCCGCGCGAGGTTAGGGACTGAATAAAGCAAGGCGACGCGAGGATCTTCCGAGTCAAGAGGCCCGCGGCAAATTTCATTTCCACTTCGCCTGTATTCCGTTTACTTTTTAATATCCGTCTCCTTTGAGTTAACGATTCTACTGTCCGTCACGGTCCGAGAATGGAGAATGGCGATAAGATAGAGTGAGAGAGAGAGAAAATAGAAAAATAAAGGGCGTAGATCCCGGATAAAGATAAATGAAAGAGGGAGAATAATGGTTCCGAGATAAGAAGAACCACCGAGGATGGAGAATAAATGTTGCCGGTCGATCGCAATCAGAAATAATAAGAATGCATCGCCCCCTTCGTGTGTCAATAATGTGTCCTGCGAGATACTTCATGCAAAATAAAAAGGAATTATCTGCACTTTCAAGGAAGAATTCATTAATCTCTTCAATCATTTTAAAGCGATAGTATCGTTATTAGAAATTTCTAACCAAAGACATCGGTGATTTCACTTATCTGAAATACTACTAAATAAGTAACGAATAAACAATTTTTAACTTTATTTTAAGACAAGAAAATTTCAAGAATTCATTACAAACTGATTACATAAAATATATTTATTATATATATTTTATTGTATATAGGGAAGAATTCTTAAAAACAATGAAATTTATTTATTCGTTCGTCGCTAGACTGCGGATCTTTGTGCGAAATAAAAATTTTCTACATTAATTGGAAGAAGCAGGAATAAATAATTTTAATCTCATCAATTTTCTAGTCATGGAAAATGCGAACCATATCGTGTTTGGTATTAGGGTTTGTCGGTTTTTAAAAACTCGGTTTGAAAACCGGGTTTTAAAAGAAAATTATGCAATCCGAAAACCGGTTTTTTCAGTAACAAAAACAGTTTTAAATTTATACATAACATTTGTATATCTTCTAGTAAATTTCTTCCATTAGCTACAAAAACTGATATTATTCAATTATCCGGAGAGATATTGTCAAGATTAAAAAGAAAGGACGAAGAAAAAAAACAAGACATATCCATGATGAAAAATGCTATGGAAATAGCAATAAATAAATATCTGCAAGAACCTGAAGAAATTACTTCCTCTAGTCCTCAAACTTTAAAGAAGTTGTTTTTGGTCTTGGAGACTAGAAATAAAAGAACAAAAACTATAATTAATTATTTAATGCTTTAAACACCATTAAGACCAGTTCATTAGCAAGTGAGCGAGGTTTTTCTATTTCTGGTAATTTTGTGTCCAAAATAAGGACACGACTAAGCAATAAATCCATTAACGTTCCTTGCTTTTTAAAGTCATATTTTATTAAACAAAGGAAGAAGTAAAATAATAATTTACATACACAGAACACATTTGTTAATTTCTGTGATTTTTTAAGAGTACTACTTTGCTAATTTTTTATTTTAACAATCTCATGTGTGTACGTATATGCACCTTATGTTTTCCTTCTTTGTATTTTCGAATTATTATAAATAAAAAGAATTAAAATCTTCTATTTTAAGTTGTAAATATGTCTTTTTTTTATCTGTAAAAATTCAAAACCGGTTTAAACCGGTTTCATGGAAACGTTAAAACCGAAAACCGGTTTTCTAAACAGTCGGTTTTTGTATAAACCCTATTTGGTATAATTTGCATATCGGTTTGTCGCGGATACGCATGCGTCGGTAAATTGCAACATATGCGAAGCCACGATTGACACGAATATTCTCGAATATTCCTCGGAAGAGACATATTGTGTTATTGCATAACAGTCAGAGGAGTTGTTTGAACTGTGCCGGTGGATCCTGAAATTTCACGGTCACGTGAGTGGGATTGAATTCCGTAGCTAGCCGTAATCGCTTTATCCAACATGTGTCTCCGCCTTCCGAAACACTTGGCCCTAGGAACAGCTATCTGGAAACTGCTGTTCCCGGCGGAACGTTCGAACGTCCCTACGAGTTCTTGTCCCGTGTAATGTATTAACTTGCCGGCATAAGGGCCAGTTGTCTGATCCATGTCGACCATAACAATCGTTACGAGTCGACCGAGATAACCCTTGCCAGACACTAGTAGGTCATTCTACACGTTCCAACGAACACCGACACGTCATACCACACACTTCTAGCCTCGCCGTTAACGCGTTCTTAACGTTTCCCTCCTGGATCACTTTTTAGATGATCGAGCGATCGATTTTTCATGGACGCCCTTTCATGGGACAAGATTACGCGAAAATGCTTTTCTAACGACGACGATACATTTCCGTCTCAGCAGTACGGTTGATTAAATTAATTATTAATCAGTTATGTCGATCGTAAATGTTGAATATAATTTGTTAATGCTTTCGAAGCACAGGTTCGATCAGATATTAACTCTAATAGCGATTTTGAAATTTAAATTGATCTCAACGTTTCGATCCTGGTGTGAATCATTCTCAAGAGAATTTGCGACTGTAAAATATTTGAACAATATTTGTACGATATTTTTGTACAATATTTTATTTGTACAATATTTGTACAATATTTGTACAATATTTGTACAATATTTGTACAATATTTTATTTGTACAATATTTGTACAATATTTTATTTGTACAATATTTGTACAATATTTGTACGATATTTTTGTACAATATTTTATTTGTACAACACTTTATTTGTACAATATTTGTACAACACTTTATTTGTACAATAATTAAACGTCAAAAAATAAACAGACGTCGATGGTCGTTGAAAACTTTGAGATAAAATAAATATTTGAAACGGTTTTATTTAATCGAAAATTGCAGAAGCTATAGATCACGGTGGTTGGATCGAAATGCTCGAGAAACGAAGCTGCTGATCTTTGTTAATATTCGAGCTGTTCTCGATAGCCGCAGTTTTAAATTTAATAAGAAAGTAAATTCCTTCTTTACCTCGGACGAGCACAACTGCTGGAATCAATAGCAGCTATTTGGATACCCCCTTCCCTTCGTGGGGAACTATTTGATCGCTTATAACAAGTTCAATTTGAACTTTGCCCTTTGTCGAAAAATTTGTGCGTTTTATTAAAAAGTCGAGCGTGGATCTTGTAACAAAGTCGTTCCTAGTTTTGGCGATGAGAATCGTGGCGAAAGAAATCGTAATCGAAAAACGTGCAGACTGATAAATTGAATTTTGTAAATGGTGGCATTGAACGGTGACGTGTCACAGTACGATTTCAAGGTGTCCGACGTCTAAGGAATCCCAGCGTTATTGTTAACACTAGAAAGACTGAAACTGAGTACGTACCTATATTGTCCAAAAGCAGTCAAAATGACTGCATTGTGAAAGAATAACTAATGTGTAAAAAAATTCGTTTATATATTAATTTTTAATATTTTTTATATTATTTACAGTTGTATAACAAGTTATTAGTAAATATTAACAATAAAAAAAATTTGTTAGAACAACTTGTTAGAACAAGTATCACTGCATAAAGATTCGAACAACAAGTACTACTTTAGCTTATTGAGCAACTGCAACTTATCAAGTATACACCCAAATCGACAATTTATCATGTACTTGTATGTTATCATGTGACGGTAATCGAAAAAAAATGAAAACTGTTATATCAATACAGAGCCGAACTGGTCATACAAGAAATTTACTCAATACAATAATAAGAGTCATTTGATTATTTAAAATTTCCCAAGCAGTCAAAACGACTGCTTTTGGGCAATATAGGTATAACACACACATATATATATATATATATACCGGAAATGAAGGAGGGGGGAGGTAACTACAATTATTAATAAACGCATTTATATGTTGTACAAAAAATCACAAAATTCTAAGAAATTGTGTCATTATATACATAATTGTTTTTCTAATTGCAATTAAAAAGCAGTCAAAATTACTTCCTTGGGCAATGTAGTGTTAATGATCATCGTTAATGATTCTCTCGATGGATGCAACAATTTTGAGCAGCCATAAAGGAAGTTTACGACGTTAAACGACAACCATGGCCGTACGTTCAGCCTCAGCCGGAGGTTAATGCCGCATTAACGTCGCACCCGTCGTCGTTCTACATGAGAATAATCTTAATGGGGTGTACGGTCATCGCGACGATACCTCTTTGCAATGGTTTGCCGAGCATTCAATGAAATTATGCTAGTCGACGGAATCGTACCTTCGCATAAATCGATCGGTTACTCAAACGATCAATATTTCTGGACCAATCATTACAACCTGGCGGCCTCACTGTCCCGTGTGGGTATTGTTGACCATACCAACTGTAAGTGTGGCTATGAAAAGGAAGACTTAGACCATGTCTTGTGGCAATGTTGCTTATTAGATGATCATAGGACTAGACTGATGACTTACGCAAGATGGGGTTCTCCTTGCCCCTTAAAGCTGATATGTTCTTTACCAGACCCAACATTCGGGCGTGTTTGCGCATTTCTAATTTCTTGAAAGAATGTAACCTGCGTTTATAATAGGATACACTAATCAATAAGGATGCGGCACACAGTGGGTCAGTGGATAGAGCGCGCGACTGCGACCAGGCGGTCTTCGAGTTCGAATCCCCGCGCCCGGCACCTCTTGAATTAATTCAATGTGCTATTTTAAAAAACTGTGGTGCCCAAGGTGGTTCGGAACCCACCGTAATAAAAAGTAGGTCCCGCTGAAATAGGCGATAGGGAGTGTTGGTTAAAGGTGAGAGGTATGGAACGGGATTTGTGAAACCCTAAGGTGGTTCGGAACCCACCTTAAATTGTAGGTCCCGTCGTTTAATAACCATAGCAGTTGAAAAAGCGACGTAAAATAATCGAAACAAAGGGATTTGAAACCCTGAGGGGACCAAATATCCATGACATGGTAATGGTAATCAATAAGGATGCACAAACTGTCTCGAAATGTAAAACATATTATCTAATGTAAATTAAGTACAGCTGTATAGACACCTTTAAGGGTCTGGGTAAGCTTAAATAAAAAAAAAATTTCTGGACGCACCAAAATGATGCCCAACACTGTGAGACGGTGTTGGGTTCATCCAGTTTGCCGGATGAAAGTCTAATCAATCACCCTAAGACACGGAACTCGAACTTTCAATTCCGTCCGACGAGTCGGAAATATATTTCCGTCTCATCTACCTCCGGTTAATTTTATTATCACTTAATTCACCTCATCCATTCCTGTTACACGTGGATACGTTATCCTTAACGTCATCGTTTCTACGTCCGCATTTTCATTCTTCACCAGCGAGATTAGTCTACGGTAGCTATAATTATTTTCCTCGGATTTTCTGCAGAATATTTTGTCACAATAATAATCCCAAGAAAAACATCCTGTAAACAGGAGCCAAGTTCCTGTCGCCGTAAAAAGTTGGGAGATCAAAGAAGATACGTTCGAGTTCGTTAGCTTAGAAATACCTGTTGCAATTTGCTATTTAATTTTTAAAGAGTTACATGGAGAGCTAAATTATGCAAACTTGGCCGTTAATTTTTAAACTAATGGCCACAAAATGTGTTAGGTAGCGGTCAAGTTTGAATAATTCAGTCCTCCATGTAACTCTTTAAAAATTAAATAGCGTACTTTTAAACTAATTTTTACAAACGCTTTTTTCAGTATTGCAACAGGTGTTTCTAAGCTAGCGAACTTGGACGTATTTTGTTTGATCTGACAACATTTTACGGCCACAGGAACTTGGCTCCTGTTTACAGAATGTTTTTCTTGGGATTTCATCAATTTCTGTTGAGCCTTATTATTAGTACTTGTTTTTGAAAAATTCAAATGACTGCATACGTCATGTGGTTGGGCATACCCTATATGCTTTGGGTTAACCCTTTTGAAAAATTCGTTATTTTCGCGGTAGGAAGAACCGTTACCGAGATACAGCCATTTTTTAACAGCAGCTCGGCTGACTATCCCCACCACTTAAGGTACGCTTTTTTTAAGGTGTAAAATTTCAAAGTTCATTATGTTAAACTTTGTTTTTACAAGTTCTAATTCGTACAAGAGTTCATGGTTAAATTCAATTTAAAAAGAAAAAAAATTTAGAAAGTAAAATTTCAAACTTTGATAATTATTATTCTCCAATTTTAACGATCGTAAATTTTGTATATGCACTATATGATATCGGTGCTGCAGGTTCGATCACAGATACAAAACTTAGCAATTTGGCAGTATTATAATTTCAACGTTTCGGTTCAGTTTTGAACCATTATCAAGAAAAGTCCGCGTCTGTGAAAATTAAAGTAATCAAATTTGTTATTCATTAACCTGACTATTTAATTATATGGAATTATAATACTGCAAAATTGCTAATTTTTGTATCTGTGATCGAACCTGTAGCTTTGAGAATTATTCCTTTGAATGTTTGTTATGGTGGAGCTATGTACCAAATTTTAAGCTTGTAGTTCAATGGGAAGTACCCGAAAGGTTTTGATGATCTGTCAGTCAGTCAGTCAGTGAGAAATTTAGCGATTTTTGTGGTCCTATATCTCGGAACCTACTAATGTTGGAAGATTAATGTGTTGTCAATATTGAGACATGATAGCATGTAACAAGTATACGAAATTACATCTCTCCATCTGCCGCCAGTTTCGAGTTACAGGCCTCTAAAAAAACGGCTAAGTTGTTCCGTGTAAAAAGAGGTAGTGCGAGAACTTGGCTGGTGCACGGTAGTGCACCTAAATATCGAGTTTCTCCGGAAACGTGTCGAATTCATTTGTTGAATTAGTCGCAAGGTTGAACAACGAGACGCGCGGTTCTGTTCGCAGCATGTCAGCAGGTCAAATATGGCGTGCAGGCTGTTTTCGGGCCGTCGGACCCAATCCTCGGACAACACATTCACAGTATCTGCGACGCACTGGACATTCCACACCTGGAAGCCAGGCTGGACCTGGACACCGAGGCGAAAGAGTTCAGCATTAACCTCTATCCCGCACAAAGTTTGCTCAACGCCGCTTATCAGGACATCATGGAGTTTCTCAATTGGACCAAGGTCGCCATCATCTACGAGGACGACTACGGTGAGTCCTACATCGAGATCAATCTAAATATTAAACAATTATTGTAGATAATCGATTGTTTAAATCAATCATTCTCTTATGAAACTCTCAGCAACGTATTCCTCGCATCTTTCCGATTAAAACGAGCCCAAACACGATATACTTCGAACCATATTTACCTGTTTAATCCACGATAATTGGTTCTACCATGATCAGTTCGTATAATCGAGGCTTTCTTATATCGTGGATTACACGGGCAAATACTACCCGAACTGGGTCGTGTTTGGGCTCATTCTAATCAGGAAAATGTGAAGAATGTGTTGGCGACAGTTTCATAAAGAATCATTAAAGTTAAAATAATATTAAAACATCGCTGTACTTTCAACAATTTCATTACTAACACCGGTGTATACGAAATAAATGTTTGCTCGCTGGATTAACAGCTCAATCTCGAACGTCTCAGTCTGCCAAGCACGAACAACTAATAATCCTTGATAAATTTTCAAAGTTCCGCAACAGAGTGGCGGCGCTTAGGTAAAACAGAGTTCGCATCACAATGTAACAAGTTCTTCGCGAAAACTTTTGGAATTGCTACTTCCGTCTGGCTACACCGTAACCATTCTACTCGCAACGTTCCACCAAACAAGCCATCGAACTTTGAATTTCAAAACGAGCGGTGTTCGACGTATTTTTTGAAAAGTTTTCCAAGTTTCGAGAACTCCCTGCCCCCACCGTTTACATACGCGATTGCAAAAAGAGAGCCGCCCTCCGGCGTTTTGTCGTCGCCATCGGAACAACGAGCAACTTCAATGTTGTACCGGAATACCGGTATTAATACTGGTATTAGGAATGTCCAAAAAGGTACAAAAACACAATTGTTTCTTTGCCATAATTATTAGTTTTTTACAAAAAATATAAACAATTTTGTTACGTACAAATATAAAATAAAGGAACAAATGTTATAACCAAATATTATTAATAACAACAGTAAGATAATAAGTTTTAACATTAGTTTTAACAGTAATACAATAAAGCAACAAAAAATATAGTATTATTATTGGGAAGATACATACTAATAACTAAGAGTGAAGAAATAGTATAGATACTAAGAGTCAATATCACTAAGAGTAAATGTCATTAATATCTATTAATAGAAAAAAAACATTAACTAAATTAACTGTATATTTTAGAAATGTTATTGTAAAAAATATAATGCATTAATTGGACTGTCATTAAGCCCAGAACGTATTATTCTGCACAAATTGCCTGCAGTTGAAAATGCTCTTTCCGCATCCACGCTGATTGGTGGTACTGTTAATAATGAGGATGAAATGAGAATTGAATGATAACGATATGACGAAATGATAATGAGTAGACTGCGGATCTTTATGCAAAATAAGAATTGTCTGTATCGATTGCAAGGAATAGAAACCAAACAAAATGTTATTTCGTCCCTCAATAATTTTACTAAATGAGAAATCATATATTGACATCTTGAATTTTCAAAATTTCTTATAATTTTCAATTTCATCTACTCAATTTTGCTATAAATACATAAAGATCAGTAATCTAATAATGAGGATGAGAACGAATACTTCCTCTAAATATTTGCCTCGTTGTCCTTCATCTTCTAACTCGGGTCTATCGTGACCGATTTTCGATGAATCTATTTTTTGTATTATTATTTTGTGGCATTTTGTTCATTTACAGCTGATTGCAAGTCAGCAAATGATTGATGTTGATACTACTGCAAATACGTATTTCAAATAAGAGTAGATGCTCAAAAAAATTATTCATTATATATAGCTAATACCAAAAATACGTGATTGATGTTGATACTACTGCAAATATGTATTTCAAATAAGAGTAGACGCTCAAAAAAATGATTCATTATATATAGCTAATACCGAAAATACGTGATTGATGTTGATACTACTGCAAATACGTATTTCAAATAAGAGTAGATGCTCAAAAAAATTATTCATTATATGTATATTTCTAATACCAAAAATACCGTTATTTTACCTTAGCAAATACCGGTTTCACGAAATTGCAAAATAGTACGAAATACCGGTGTACCGGTATTGCAATCCCTACCGTTAACACAGCGAAAGTGCATTGTCGAGTTTTACTTGCGACGCCGATCTTTTTGTCGGTTAAAGGTGGATCCATATTCATAATCTGGTCGGCGACGCGAATCGTCGAGTGGGACACGTTTCGACCGTATGGAAATTGTTCGAGGACGTACTCGAGCACGTGGTTCGACAACGATGGGTCGAAAAATCGAAAACGTCCAACATTGACCCAGACTGGTTAATTGTCCGGGGATTTCGCGACGGTTATCAATTTGCGTTAGAGAAGGTCCACTCCCAATTACCACTCCTATTAGCAACAATTACGCGCTGTAATAATGGAATAACGTCGATTAATTACGGCCGGGGGGGGGAGAGGATAGGGGGTGGAGCGCGCGGCTACACCGAGGGCACAAAACTGAGATAATGAAATTCATTCATAACGAGAAACGTCGTCTATTCGGTCGCGCACCGGGAAGAAAACGTCCTCCAGCGGAAGGGAATTCCGTCTAATTAATTCGCAAAATGGCGGTTTAAACTCGAGAAGATTCCTTCCGCCGGCTCCTCTCACTGTTTCCCATGCCCATCATTCTTTGGCCCCTCTCGCCGAACCGTCGCTGATGAATAATGTAAGGAACCGATGGGAATTATGTAAGGTGCACGTGAGCGATATCCGAGACGTTCCGGGAGCTTTTGTTACAATCCTGTCTAATTACCGAGGCGACACGACACCGGGGACCTTGATTTTTTCGCGATAGATAATGGAAATGTTGCTTGATCGATGGAAGATCCTGCAATCTATGTCTGATCAATCATTGACTCAGTCTACTTGGTTCTACTTCGAAAATTTAAGACCAGCTGACCCGACAGACGTTGTCCTGTCCAAATTTCTATAAATTTGTTTGTTTTACATACGTCGGTAATGTAAATTCCTATTGAAATATTGGTTAAAAGCTGCGACGTTCGTTTTCGTGTTGTATTTAAATATTATTCAAAAGCACTTTTAGTTTTTTCCGAATTTTTTCATTTTTAGAGGCAACTTGTCCCATTTCTATTTCCTTAAAACGTTATTGGGACTATTACGAACATTTAAAAAGAAAAATCAGCCAAATCGGCCCAGCCGTTCTCAAGTGATACGCTTATTAACGAACAACATTTGATTTTTATTTATATAGAAGATAGAAGGATAGAAGGATAGAAGGATAAAAGATACAAGATACAAGATACAAGATGCAAGATACAAGACACAAGATAGATAGAAGATTATGTGTTCGACTGTGTCTGGCCAAGCACTGATTTATTCTACTCGAATTCATTCAAATATGGAACTTATTCGAGTAGATTGACTCAGCCATTGGTCAGTCAGAGGATTTAGACTCTATGTCTGACCAAGGGCTGACTCATTCTACTTAAATGCTCTTTAAAATCAGTGTTCCACCTCACCATAAAGTTGTGACAACACTTTTGCCATGCAAAGAATAATACAGTCAGCCATTACAAAAGAATTTCATAAAAAATGATTGGTATAAATATCTTTAGTGAAGCATATTCTACAATAGGAGCTGCACAAAGTCCAAATAAAATCAATCTTGTAATTTTTTATATAAGGGAACAGGTATCAGTTGCTTTTATTGCTCGCTAGGTTTAATGTTAACCCTTCGCTGCATAGTGTATCATATTTGATACAGTTAACAAATCTGGTATATAATAAACTAAGAATGTGTTTACTTACTGCTTATTCTACTGAAAATGTTGTTTGAACATTTCTTCGAACATTTTTCCCTTAAATAAAACACAAAAACTGAGCTTCTTTCGATTTTTTCATCCCGGTTAAAAAAAAAATCATACAGCGAGGGGTTAATATACCAGATGCAATGGCGACTATTTCAAGGATTAGAACGCGCGCCATTCTTCTATGAACGAAGCGAAGGCGTAGAATTCATTTCGACGGTGAAGAATTCAGCGGAGATCTCGGGGAAAAATAATTCAGGATTTTAAAGAGGAATTGGGACCGTTGGACGAGGGGGTCCTAAATCCGTGATTCTCGGCGAGGTTTCGCGAGGCTCTTGTTTTAAAATGCGTTCGAAACGTCACGTACACGGTCGACTTTGACGTGTGTCGCCGATCGACTGATCGAGCAGATTCGCCGTCGGGATTACAGCAGGTGCAAGAGAAATCATCCGCCATAAGCTTGCGTGGTACGTGGGCTCGTCGGAATATTCTTGTGACAGATTGTTGGAGCACGTGCGTCGTTGCTGCATTTCGTGCGCAATGAACGTGACTCTTCGTCCAACGGGTTCGAGGACTCCGTTGTCACCGGCGTGCGCGCGAGGGGAAATGGCGTATTCGTCGTCGGACGGCACGAACGGTGCCAATTCCGAATTATAAATGCGTCGGGGGTGTGTCTCGTAAACTAGGCTCCTGTGGCGAACTGTAGTCGTACCTGGAAAATTTCGCGATCAACACTGTACCTACCACGAGGGGGTCGAATGAACCACTTTAGATTTTTCATTTGACAATTATCGAAATTGTAAACGTATATTCTTTCACTCCAGTATATGTACACTGCTTGTTGGAATATGGGTATATTCTAATAAACCAGACTTTTATAAAAATGAAATAGAATTTATTCAAATAATATATTCTGAAGGCACGTTGTCAGGCACGTCTTTACTCTTCGATAATCTAGACAGAAGTGAGGAGCGCTCTTGAGAAACCAGATGACGATCTCAGAAACAAATGAGAGTTGAGGGTCCCATGACGCGGACAGCATAGATACAATGTATCATTTATATACGCGCTGGAAAGATATAAAGCAACCGAATGTACCTGCTAAATAACACTAGATTATTTTTGTCAAATTGTTCTTAAATAAATTCCCACACTGCTGCACAAAAGAATTATTTCAACCTTACAGCTAAGAAATGTGACTTAGTTTACCTTCCATTATACATATATTTTGGAAGGTATTGTTACCATCCATACCTTCTCTCACTATTTTCTTCGTCTCACTCATCCCTGCCCTGTCCTACTCGTTTAGTATCCTAATTAACACTAACCTACTTATTTACTTACTCATTGCATCCTTCCCCATTCCCTAACGTTTGTTTATTTTTATTAGTTCGGTATGTACTTTTGTATATTTATGCTCAATTTTCTCTCTTCCTCCTCAACTAAGAAATAGTGTGTATCACAATAAACATCGCACAAAACATAAAAGAATTTAATCTTGTTATCTTTATGATGCTATACGCATCGGTCAGTTTTGATGGTCGGTAGGTTTAAAGAACACAAAAGTATATGAGTAGAATGTAGTTTGTTATAGGGTAATTTCGGCAACAGAAATTTTTGGAAATCGATCAGAAAGTAGGAGGTCCATTATCGAGGATCAGGCCACGCTGGCACAAAGTCGAAGGAGTGAATAGCAACGGGGTTTCGGTCCGAAGAATCTCGTTACCATTCGAAAGTCTCGATTCTCCCTGTAACTTAAACCCGTCCACCGATGAAAACATCCCCGGGGCTTAACCGCCTTTACCAACTAGCTTATCTATTTGCGGAGGTTCGCGAAAGTTACACCTACAAGCCGATTAGAACACCAGTAACCCAGGGACTCCGTCCCGTTGCTTGCCAAACTGATTTCCCCCAGAGATTTACCGGGGCTCCGGAATTCCCGTGTTTCCTCCACTTTCAATTCCAGTCGGGCGGTGTAGCCACGGGACATTGCGGGGTCCTCCGAAACGGAACACGTTCCCAACCGTGTTCGAAACCGCCCGGCGACCAACTGACTCACAAGGAACAGGAAAAACCGATTTTCCGACGAATTACGAGCCAGTTTAATCCGTTTTCACCTGTTTCGGAAAGACTCCGATCCGTGTGTGGCTGGTGTAGTCAAGCTGTCGCTACGTGATGCTCAGCAATTTTCATAGTGTCTTCACTATGATCCTCTTCGTTACACTTTTCTTTTTTACGGGGTGGGAGAAAATACATTATGTACACCCCAGTTGTGGTACCCAATTCTCGGTAGTAGGATCAAACGAAAAGGTTATAAATACATGGTTATGTTTTATAATTTCGAAAATTTTCGCAAATTGAGAAGTAGTACAAGTCAACCATAAATCTGACGGCCGAAAATTTTCGGAAATTCAGTAGTACAACTGAACGACAAGTCAGACAGGGTTACTTTTCGGAATTATCGGTATTCCAAATAAGTAATACAACTCGCAGTAAGGAAGGAATATAATTTCAAACACATAGAAAGTCAGACAAAGGAATAGCACTTAAAGGAAGCAGCCATGAAAGAAAAGGAAGTGTTTTGGGATATTTGATTGACTTGCAGGAATTAAATAAATACAAATGAATTTCTTTCACACAATGTTGGTCATTTATTTTTGCTTTTGTGCATACATAGTATATGTAGGTACCTGATAAATAATATAAAAACAATCCTGTGTGTGTTAGTGTCTAAAACAGGTTCTCGTTGTACAATATACACGAAGAATCCTCCACGTAAACCATGTGGTCGCTAATGACCTACCTGTTAATGTGACCATATTAAAATAAACCATAAATAAATAACTACTTCGTGCTCTCTACCGGACAACGTTCCTTCAACACTAAACCTACCGACCATCAAAAATGACTGATGTGTATAGTACTATAAAAATAAAAATGAAAAAAATTTCAAATGTATAAGGTTGAGATAGGGTTAGGATATAGGGTTAGAATAGGATTAAGATCATTTGACCCCTCGTGGTAAGTTTAGTGTTAATTTTACGATGTATCTAGCGGTGGAAATTGAGATCTGATTGAAAATTAAAACAATTTAATTGTTCCGGCACCAGTGGAAGTATTCCATGTGCATCTATGGCACCCATAGTGGTTCGAAACCCACCTCATTAATAAACTGTATAGGTCCGTTCGCTAAGTAACCTTCGCAATGAGTTGAGAGCACCGTTAAATAAGTATTAAAAAAAAAACAAAATAATTTACTCGCTTTTAGTGCTCGGTAGGTTAACAGCGCTCCAAGCTTACGTGAACTCGGCTTTCCCGATGGAATATCTTCTCGATCGGTCTCCTCGTCGGCCGGGGAACAAATGACTTTGCGTTGGATATCGGCGCCAGCTGATATCGTTGAATAGTCTCGAAGGTGCACGAAGGGTGTTCGATGCGTGGCAGTTTGCCAGGTGACCTATTCCTGATCTTGTTTTTTTTTTTACTTAACATTTCCAATCTTAATTTGCATCTAAACATTACTAGACTGCAAGAAGTTTCACTTCTACCGCGCGTGGTTCTCCACGCGTTTATTTTTTATACTAATACGTGCTCGAATAAAGAAAAATTTATTGAATGATTTCTAATGGAAGCATCTTAATGATTATATAGGGTGGAAGTACGAATGATGTGTGTGTATTGTATGAATGAACGTGTGTGTATTAACAGACAACCCTATATATAGTTAAATTTATAAAATAGAGAATCGGAACAGAAGAATTCTAAAATTGTAATTGCCAACGAATTGTAAACAGAGGATCAGATCGAAACGAACGCGCCCGTGACAAACACGTCTGTCAATAATCATAATAAATACGGCTTTTCCTTATAAACAATTAAAAAATAAATAATGTGAAAGCGGTCATTTGACCGATCGCTGTAACAATCGTCACAGAAACGACGATCCGAATTTTTCGCCGGGTCCGTCGCGGACAAAGAGCTCGTTCCGAATCGACTCTCGTTCGAGCACGGCTGAATTTTAAGTTCATTGTGCGCGAATCCGGCGTCTTTCTGTTTCTCGCTTTTGTTCGCGGTCGCCCCGGCGAAGTTGAAATTAGAACGTTAACAAGAAGTATCGGCTCCCGACGGGGGCTGGTCCCGCAGTTCCCAAGAATGGGCTCTCTCCCCCGCGAAGCGAAACAGCGAGGGCGGCCCCGTAAATTTTCTGGTAATCCGTGGGAGAACTGGTTTTCCACCGGTGTCGTCGGTGGAGAAACTTTTAACGCGAACACTTTCGGCCCTGTTTAATAAGGCGCGAACGATCGAGAGCCGTGAAATTAAGACGCGTCGAGCACGAGGGTTGTCCGCTCAACTCGCGTTCGCTATGTAGTTCCCAGTGGAAAATTTCCAAAGCGTGCACCGGCCCAATACAGAACGCCCGGCGCCGATGTAACGACGCTTAACGCTGCCAGCGTAAAATAACGAACGTTATTAGGATTGTTGAAAATTCCCCACGGTGATTGGAGAACGGAGTTTGTTCGACATTTTGTTGCGAACGAGACACCCTGTCGGCGGGAAGTCGTCTTTCAGCGAGAGCAATTTACTGCGACCCGCTAAGTTCTCTGTCCGAACGATTTCCAAGATCATTCTCTGCAAGTTTCGACTTCGATCTTGCTTTTGATAAACTGTTTATGTGGGTAATCTCGATGAGGTCTGTCTCGCAGAACGTTTCCGGAACATAGGCGAAATTCATTTGTATTCAATGTCCCCGAACTCACAAGGGAAGTTGTCGAACCCCTGAAATCAAAAAATAGTTTTTGTCTAGAATTTTTCCAGGCAACTTTTCCCATTTTTATTTCCTTAAAACGTTATTCGAACTGTTACGAACATTTAAAAAGAAAAATTAGCCAAATCGGTCCAGCCGTTCTCAAGTGATACGCTTATTAACGAACAGCATTTGATTTTTACTTATATAGAAGATAGAAGGATAAAAGGATAGAAGGATTGAAGGATAGAAGGATAGAAAGATAGAAGATGCAAGATGCAAGATACAAGACACAAGATAGATAGAAGATTATGTGTTCGACTGTGTCTGACCAAGCACTGATTTATTCTACTCGCATTCATTCAAATATGGGATTTATTCGAGTAGATTGACTCAGCCATTGGTCAGTCAGAAGATTTAGACTCTATGTCTGACCAAGGGCTGACTCACTCTACTTAAATGCTCTTTAAAATCAGTGTTCTACCTCACCATAAAATTGCGACAACACTTTTGCCATGCAAAGAATAATACAGTCGGCCATTACAAAAGAATTTCATAAGAAATGATTGATATAAATATCTTTAGTGAAGCATATTCTACAATAGGAGCTGCACAAAGTCCAAATAAAATCAATCTTGTCATTTTTTATATAAGGGAACAGGTACCAGTTGGTTTTATTGCTCGCTAGGTTTAATGTTAACCCTTCGCTGCATAGTGTATCATATTTGATACAGTTAACAAATCTGGTATATAATAAACTAAGAATGTGTTTACTTACTGCTTATTCTACTGAAAATGTTGTTTGAACATTTTTTCGAATATTTTTCCCTTAAATAAAACACAAAAACTGACCTTCTTTCGATTTTTTCATACCAATTCTTAACTTGTCGGTTAATATCATTTCGTATATTTTGTACGCCATCAGGGTCGTTCCTCTGTAGTTCTCCGCAGCTGTATTAAAGAAGGAGATAGAAGATTATGTGTTCGACTCTGTCGGGCCAAGCACTGATTCATTCTACTCGAATTCATTCAAATATGGGACTTATTCGAGTAGACTGACTCAGCCATCGGTCAATCAGAGGATTTAGACTCTATGTCTGACCAAGGGCTGACTCATTCTACTTAAATGCTCCAAAATCAGTGTTCCACCTCACCATAAAATTGCGACAACACTTTTTCCATGCAAAGAATAATACAGTCGGCCATTACAATGCCGTAGACATACACTGACGATGCAGTTGTCTTCGTCCCCCTTCTCTTGTGGATGCGGGGAACATTAAATTTTTAGTGTAAATCGTAGAAAAATATTCCGGGAGAAATGAATTAAACTGGATTCGCGAGATTGACGAGCTGTTCTGGAGGGAGCAACTCGTTGCCGGGAGTTCGCGAGCGAACTTCGCGGAACGTTCGATTTGCAGGAGATATACAGACGCGGACGGAGCTTATTTGAAGCTTTGAGGAGGTAGGTAGTGGGGTGGTGGGTGTAAAAAAGTCTTGTAAACCGTGCGGAATCTTCCCGTCAGAAGCAGACTCGCGTCTCCGGGTGCCGGGGATATTGGCAGGCGATAAAGATTCCTCGTACATCGTCGGGAAAGTGGCAAGTAACGTTCCCCATCCCCCATCGTGCTCGCGAGAGATGGTGAGATTCGGTAGCGGCCACCACCTCAGGAATATGTATCCGGTCTGCCACGTACGCGTTGCACGGCAGCTAAATCACTGGGATGGAGAGCTGACGCTGTCTCTTCTTTACGATTCGCTCGCGGCAGCTAAAAGATGGCCTCGAATCGTGCTTGGAGACCGTATACAACGTGCCAAGGAAATATTCTCACGGTGCCCCATCGCGTGTTTCCAACGGATAAACGAAATCTCTGTAGCACCTCACCGATCCCCGTATAATATTAAACGATTGCCATGCAGTTTGTCGACCCACTACGTTTCAGAATACTTCTCGGACCGCTGTTTGGTTGAATTATTCGAAATCTGAAAAATCGTTCGTTTCACAGACGTGCAAAATAAAGCCCCAACATTTGTTCCCCATTAAATTATAATAGCTGAACTAGCGAACCCAGGAAAATCAGTTTCTAGAAGCTTATCGTGAAAACATAAGAGCATCTACTCAATAAATTTATTCATTTCTACTCAACTTTTGTTCTTCGTATTATTAATATTTCAATAAATACAGAGAAATTTACAATCAAAGATACCGGTGATTGAAATTTATCTGAAAAACTACTAAATATAAGTAACGAGTAAACAATTCTAAATATTTGTTTAAGGCGATCAAATTTTAAGAATTAATTAGAAAATTAATATAACAAATATATTTATTACGATAGTAGGTAGGAACTACTAGAATTTTTTCATGAATTTTATTGGAAATTTCATCCCAATATCTTTTACGCGGTTTCGTATTCATTTCAATTCTTGTCAGCTTGAAAATCTCCCGTAGCGACGCGCGTAAAATTTTGATCAGCCGAAATATTTCGGTATAGCGAAACTTCACGTTTTTTCGTGATTTTCAGGATTTTTTGAAACGCAGTTCTCGTTATAAGACTTTAACCCTTCAGAAAGTAGAACCCGACAATTTTTAAGACTTTAAAAAACCACATATATATGGAATATCCTGCAAAATGATTTAAAAAAAGCATTTCTCGCTAAGAAAGTAGATAGGAATAATTTTTTAATGAATTTTAGTGGAAATGTATCCTAATTATTAATATGTCCAATTAACAAACGCAACATTTTCCTACCTAAATCCACCCTTAACCATTCACGAAAAATCGAGGTGACAACAGCAGTAGGGGAAGAGGTTGGGTTATGAGACGGGTTTTGTTTTTTGGTCTGTACCTTTTAGCTCGACGAAGATATCAAAGAGTTTTATATGCCGTTGGAAAGGTGAAGGAAATACGCAACTTTTATATGTAAAAAGTTTCGTGATTTGATCAACAAGTAAAATTTTATGGCCAATTTTCCCAGGACATGTTTTTTGACTTCCTGAAAAAAGTGGTTGGGTTGTGAGACAAAATAATTATTCTTGCTAGTCCGTGTTAAATTTTAAATGTAGATTAACAGCGTAATAAATGACGTGAAATATTTGAAATGAATAATTTAAATACAGGCAGAGCAGCAGGTATTCAATTATAAATGTTCCATTAGTACAATGCCGAATGTTCGTTATGCGAATGCTAATATAATTTCGGAACAATAGTGTTCAAATACAAAAATGTTCGTATAATCTAACATGTATTTACCGGGACCTTGTGTAATTACAGCTATTGTACTTGTATAAAAGTACATTATGCGGAATGATTGTTAATTGGCGAAAACCGTATCCCTTTATTAGCCGAGTTCGTTCTCCATATTGCGGGAAATTGTTTTCCAGCTACATTTCCATCGTTACATTTTTCAATACGTTTCGAAAGCGTACTAACTTTTTCATATTGTACTTGCTCGCATGGGAATCGCTAAAGAATCAGAACGTGAATAGAATGATATAACTAAATACAGAGCTTTTTTTGTTGCTTTTTTTGTTGTTTGTTGCTATTTGAACTACGCGTGTGAATTCTTTAAAATAAAAACATTAAAAATTGCGTGAGTTACGTATTGTTTTAAACAACGTGTTTCGGAGGGTAGTTTCTGGCTTCGATTGCCTTTGCCAAAATATTTAAGAATTGTTTGCTGGTAAACTATCGAATCATTTCCATCGAGATTTTACACATGTATTTACTGGTATGTGAACTACAAATATGATTTTTTCAGGTAAAAATACTAAAAATTACACGACTTACAATATTTTTATCGAACACGTTTCAAGGGCTCGTCTAGCTTCGAATACCATCGTGGTGAAAACCAATTTTCAGGATTTTTTTTTATGAAATACTATTCTACGTTTTGCACTGAAAATTTTTACACATATTTAATGGTATTTGGAATACATGTGCGATTCTTTTCAAGGAAAAATATTAAAAATTGCACGAGTTGTGTATTTTCTTTGTAGAGGCAACTATCGATAACAGGGCTGCAATTTTATTAAGACTCGCTATGACTTCACGTCATATTGCGAAAGACGATGAGAATGGCGTTTAAAAAAGCAGTATCCCTGGAAGCCGAAGGAAAGATAAATCTGTGCCCCCCGGATTTATAGTTGAAAGCAAAATCCTCTTTGTTTATTCGCGTTATCGCCGTAGACATCGGGACTCAGTGAACTCTTGCATGATCCCCGTCACACCATAATGAAAGATCGTCGTAAGCCCCGTCGCTCTGTTAAAGCAGGGGGCTGAAGGCGCGCGCGAGAATCTTCAACGTTATCGTAAAGGGCCAACGGATTGCCCCATGGAGCGAAGCTGTAAACGTCGGAGGTCCCTGGTTTATCGCATCGCCCCGAAGAGAGAGCTCGTCAAACGTTCATGGCGTTCGTCTGATTTGGTCCATAATAGTCCCATAAAGCGATCCGGAAGAGACCCTAATCGGTAGACTGCGGCTCTTCCTGCAGAAATCCGTGTGACTACTGCATTGTCGTAGCTGGAAAATCAAAATAATAATCAACAGCAGAAACATCGGAGGGTGCAATTTCCATCGATCAAAAGATTTGAAAATTTTTAAGAGCATCCTGATATCGTTAAATTTGTGAACTCTTTTTATCGATGAAACTTGCACCCTCCCATTTGCTTGCTGTTGTCCATTATTTCATTTTAGGGGTGTGTTTAGGGTTCTTGTTTAAGAGGTGACCGTCCTATTTTCTTCTATTTCCATCAATAAGAAAATTCAAAACACTTTAACAATATCAGCATACTTGGTAGTTTATTAATTTATAAGTACGCTGATATCGTTAAATTTATAAACACTTTTTATAGATGAAACTTCCACCCTCCCATTTGTCTGCTGTTGTCCATTATTTCATTTTAGGGGTGTGTTTAAGGGTCTTGTTTAAGAGGTGACCGTATTATTTTCTTCTATTGCCATCAACAAGAAAATTTGAAACACTTTAACAATATCAGCACACTTGGTAATTTCATTAAATTATAAGTACGCTGATATAGTTAAATTTGTAAACACTTTTTATAGATGAGACTTCCACCCTCCCATTTGTCTGCTGTTGTCCATTATTTCATTTTAAGGGTGTGTTTAAGGGTCTTGTTTAAGAGGTGTCCGTCCTATTTTCTTCTATTTCCATCAATAAAAAAATATAAAACACTTCAACAATATCAGCTCACTTAGTAGTTTCATTAATTTATAAGTACGCTGATATCGTTAAAATAAAATCTTTATAATGGAACTTGCACCCTCCCGCTATTTTATTTAAGAGATAACCTTTGAAATTTCACGGTATCTTGTATTTATGAAGATCCGAGAAAAATTGTAAAAGAAATTGTAAATTCCAAGCAATTGTTAATTGCACAAAAACAGTGTATTTTGTGTGTTTTTGTCGTTGAACGCACGAAAACGGGTAGTCTACTAATCCTGTCATTATACGTCGGTGATGACGTGATGGGACTCCCCATCAATCTTGACTATCGTCTAATAACCATGACCATGATACTGCCGCGGTGTGTAATACGAAAGAGTTGAGCAGCATGGGCTGTCACCGGCAATTTATCATCGTTATCGATCCACTTGTTTCGATAAAATATGTACCCTGAAAAGACTCAAGCAATTCAATTTCCTTGGATACCGAGGGAGAGAGGGAGAGAGGGTCCCGATACTATACTGCGCCCGCTACGGGAAGAAAAAGGGACGACTTCCTTCCTTCCTTCCGACCTCCACACCCGACGACGTAATATTTCATCCCCGGGGCGGTTATCGGCATTCCGGGCACGATCCTAAGTGGTTGTCATTAGAGTACGTAAATACCGGCGCGGTCATTTGTTTCGGGACAGTCGAAAAGCCCGCGAGAACTCGGTACGAACATGGTCGCCTATCCTTATTACTCCAGTCGGCAGGTCGAAAAAAAGGAAAGTATTTCGAACTTAATGAAATTTTGACACGTCATTTAATGGTATTCTGGGGTGTCGAATCACAGTTTTCGACCTCTAGGACCCTGTGCTAACTTGGGGACGGGGAAAAACCACGATTTTTATTACCTTGTTTTGCTTTTTCGCATATTACTCAAGAACTGTGGGTCCTTAGAACTTTTGTTTTTCATTTTTGGAAAGAGCATTAAATTTCCTTCAAATTTCACTGGTCAATCTTTTTTTTTACCCAATAGGCACCGAGAGACAGGCGTTCAAAATTAGGAAATGTTTCTCAACATGACATTTTGAGCCACGCATTGTGACATTTACAAGGAAATTGCAAGTTTTTGGCTTATAACTTTAGTTTTTCAACATATCTATGTATAATCTTCATATGAAGTCAGATTGATAAGAGTATGAGGTTAGTATAGGGTTTTTGGGGAGAGAGTTTTTTTACGTATTTCTCAAAATCGTCTTCTTTTCTTTATTATTAATATCTATATAGCTATTAAACATAACACCAACAAAAATATAAAAAGGATTGAATCCACTCGGTTGAAGTAAATAAATTGTGCTGTCCTCCCCAGTTAAAAGTGAAAATGTAAGGGGTATCCGTAGTATGAAGATTATATATAGATATGTTGAAAAACCAAAATGAGCCAAAAACTTGCAATTCCCTGCTGAATGTCACAATGTCATTTTGAGAAACATTTCCTAATTTTGAACGCGTGTCTCCCGGTGCCTATTGGGTCAAAAAAAAAAGATTGACCAGTGAAATTTGAAGGAAATTTAATGCTCTTTCCAAAAATGAAAAACAAATGTTTTGAGGACCCACAGTTTTTGAGTAATAAGCGAAAAACCAAAACAAGGTAATAAAAGTCGTGGTTTTTTCCCCCTCCCCAAGTTAGCACAGGGTCCTCGAGGTCGAAAACTGCGATTCGACACCCCAGAGTACCCCTAAATGACGTGTCAAAATTTCATTAAGTTCGGAATAGTTTCCAGGTAAAAGTATCTGGCGACTGGACTATATTGCGTTCTCTTCTTTTTATTCTACGCAACTTTCCCAGACGTGGCTCGACGGAAAAACAAACGATCCTGAAGGATCAGACAGGATTCTCTTCGCGCGCCGAGAGAAAAAGCCTGACGATTTATGCCGGCTCTTATTTTCCGGCGTTCCGCGGAACCGTCGCGAAATTTAGCTGTGCAAGTTTCGCGTCGAAGACAAATGTTACTCGGACAAGGGCATATTGAATTTCGAAGGGTGAACGATGTTCATTTAACTTTGGTGAACTGATAGCGATCTGGGAACGATCGAGTTCGGGAACTCGCGTGGATGGATTGATATACAGCCGGCAATCGTGGTGGGAAAACGTTTCAACACCTACGGGTTGAGAATCGTAGTTGAACCCGTGTAGTCGAACCGGATTGAGTCTTTTCAGAGTCGACGTCGAACGTGCCGCAACCAGTCCATTTTATTTTATGCAGTGCTCCGGGCTTTCCTCGCAACCGGCTCCCTCACTGCTGCTCTACCGGTTCAAAATTATAATAAAATTGCTAATCTTCACCTCAGTACTTGTTTGTTGGTTCTCAGAAAGATTTATTAATTTTTTTTTGTTGTTTCAAGATCCATGTTAAAAATTTGTATATCGTGCTGATTCTCCATTTTTCTGTGTTTAATCTATATAAACAAAAATTACTTGAATTAAATCTTTTCTGTAAAAATTGTTCCTAATAGTCCGAATAAGATTTTTAGGGAATGAAAACTTGGAAAAGTTGCCCGGAAAAATGGACAATTCGGGAAAATATGAAAGTGCTCTTTTTCTATGGGATTTTTGTGTGAAGTCAAGACTATAACTCACGGTTCGAACGATGGATATGCGTAATTAAAACGATAAGAAACTGATTTATTGAAATTTGGATAGAAAACGTCTGTCGAGTCAGCTAGTAATTATAGGGTTGAAGTACGAAAGATGTATGTGTGTATGTGTGCATGTTAACAGACAACCCTAACCTAACCTAACCCTATATATAGCTAAATTTATAAAAATAGAGAATCGAAAATAACAGAAGAATTATAAAATTACGATCGCCAACGAATTGAAAAAACAAACTCACAAACTCACAAACAAGAAAGCGAGCTAATAAAAACGTGGAAAAAAAAGAAGACAGATCGAAACGAACGCCCGTGCAAAACAAGTCTGTCACCAACGATTGGTCCGTGCATAATAAATACGGCTTTTCCTTACATAATTGAATAAAAATACTAACAATTCGTGGTGAAAATATTGTAAGAATGTTTATACCACCATGTCGTTGACTGAATGTATTACTCATATGTTTACCTGTTATTGATTTATACTGTCATATATTATATAAATTATTATTGATTTATACGTTGCGTTAGCATTTTATTAACAAATCCATGTTACCATGAGTTTTGGAGAAATAAACAGTTTCCTACGAGTGAGCGTAGGATATTGACGTGTCAAACCTCCTTACAATATGATAGTGTCAATTTTTCGAGAACATAATTGAAACATTAAGAAAGAGCTTTCTCCAGATGGGTGAACGATATATCTAAAATTCACAGGGACCTCGAACAAATACGTCTCGACACGGAATAGCACCGAGAGTCTTTTGTTTCGAGGCGTTTCGCTCAGAATAGGTAAATGTTCCGTCGACAATATATCTTCTTTAACGATCAACAAGCCGACAGCGACGCGAAACATGAAACTGCGCGTTTATAACTTTCCAAATAGCTTTTATGGTCCCCGATCAGCGACGAGTAAATTACGTTTCTTACTCAAGTATTTATCGATCCGTCCCACTCCAGCTCCTTCTCCCGCGATTAACGTTACACACAGTGACAAGAAAATAGATCCCCCCCACCCCGAACCAGTTAGAAACGGCTTTACGAATTACAGGGAATTTGCCGGACCGTGCACGGCCATTTGTTTGCCCCGACAATTTATTTCCAATTGTTCGGAATTATTAATCGCGTCCCGTTAATCGTGCAACACCCACCAAAATGTAATATTAATCGGACGAGCGGCAATTAATCGAGCGCGATTAATCCTTTGACTATTCCACAATGTTTCTTCTCCCTAGGTTTCAGTCAATATTTTACAGGAATAACATCTAGTACAATTTTCCAACGCGTACAATCAATCTTGAATCCGTCAGATAAATTTTACACGATTTTTCCGATCAGCTTGAACTCTGATATAATTAATAGTTACAATAATTTTCTGAATCGTTCGTAACAGCAATCTTGAATCCGTGAGATAAATTTTAACCCATTGTTCCAATCGGTTCGAACTCTGTTAATTAATATAGTGTACGAATTTTGATACGTTACTAATTACGAATCTGTATTTAATTACAGTTTTACGTTTCGCGTAGTCACGTTTCGCAGTCTAACAAATTAATTGCCAGCCATTCGGTAATTCAATACGTTTGAATTCCAAGGTTTCGGCTATGCCTAAAAATCGATAATGTCTAAATAATTTTCTCTCTAGTATGGTGTCAGACCTGCTCTGATCGAAACCAAATCGAACCGAAAAATATTCAGGGTGGGGGCGAAATAATTTCGGGGGGGGGGGGGTGTGGCGATTTGTAGCGACGTTATCGGCTAAACGCCGGTAAATCCATTGAAAACCATTCCCGCCGCCGATATTTGTCGGAAAAGATTAGATTGACTTAAGCCCCTACGAGGAACCGGGGAAACGTTCGAGAAATCCAGACAACGAAGTTCCTGTGGAAACTTGAAAGGGAACGAACCCGAACCCCGGAAGACCCGCAAGTCGAGATGATACCTTGATTACTTAGGCGGTGGGAAGTATTGATTTCATCGGGCGACGCGATTCACGGGTTTCCGTCCCATTAAACGACCGGCCTAATAGTAGCCAAGAAGATCCACCAAGAAACTATTTCGTTTCTACCGCAAATGTTATGCGAATTAAACTACTGGAACGTCCACGTATCCACTAGGCGCCGATTACATTTTGTATTCCTGATGTTATTCTCACCAACGAAGCGAACACAAAGCAATTCCAACAATCCTGTCGCTAGGATTGATCCTAAACAAAGTGCCCAGCCATTTTGTTTTTAATTATTTATTAATAGGACCATCGCTAACATATTCCTGACTCTTTTCCGAGTGAAATGATACCCGACACGACACCGTTTGCTTCGTATTCGACCGTGTACATCCCGATTAAGTGGACCCTCTGCTATCCGAATTCTTCGGAGAAACGTCTAGATTAAGGTTTTCAAACCCAGTTTTTAAAATTTTTAAATTATGCAAATCTACGTAATTACATAATTATCATTATCTACATTATTATTTCATATTCTGCAAAGTTCCAGCTTTCATTGAAAAAAAAATTCATCGCTCTATCTCATTTCTCCTCATGGTCTCCGAAAAGCTCTAAGTACGAAATCATGCTGCTCGAGAGTGCAGCATAAATTTCTCAGGTTTTGCTCGTATAAGCTATACAATCCAATGTCATTCTTTGATCATGATTACTCCGCAATAATAATTACAATGAATCTAGAACCATTATCTGCTCGAAGAATAGTATCCGACTAGAGCTTTATTTTTTATTTAATTAACAATCATATCGATTGTTCCTCTCTACTTGCGCAAATCAATTTTCATGTACCAGAACGTGAACTGAGAACAAGAGCGGGTTTTCAAACACTTAAAGTGAAATCTACTTATGGATTAATTAATCCAATGAATCGCATTTTCTCAAAATCATGCACTATTTATAATCGTGTTGATTTGTTCAGTGATTCTTTACAAAATTTTCAAATGCAACTACGCAGGATTATATGATAATACCATATCGATTGTACCATTATTAAATTTTTCTTTAGTGCATGTCCCTACTTCGATATCACACGAGCAGTATTGTATCTTTCTCTTTTTTTTTCGTTTCTTTGATATTGTAAACACTTATATTATTATTATTATTTATTTTAAACGGACCGAAGTCCTTTTATACAAATGTATGCAGTTTATATAGTATAACAGTAACGAATCTTAATCTTAAGTCTTAATCTAAAATATACATAATTATGGACAGCGCAAAACTAAGCAAACATAGGTACTATTAACGAATGTAAATGGGCTCCAGTCCGTCTATAATAAATAAATAATAATAAATTTCTATCGAATGTTCTTTGATTTCGACAGAGAATTCATCGGTTTGTCCCGTAGTGGGACGCGGAGAAATAAAAATGATCGACGCGTTCGACTGTGAACTGTGGAAAACCGGATGATTGGTTTCACTTTAATCGACGACGACGGGTTAATCGTGCCAACGACGACCGTTTCAGGTTTGGTGAAGCTACGAGAGCTCGTCAGGTCGCCGAAGTCTCGGGAGATCGAGGTTAACCTCAGGCAGGCCGACCCGGATTCCTACCGGCAGGTTCTCTCCGAGATGAAAAGCAAGGAAATACGGAATCTCATCGTGGATACCAGACCGGAGCACATGCATCATTTTCTTCGAATGGTAACTGCATATTCGTCTATCGATCCCAGCCCCGCGAGCCTGCTTTCCACGGGTTTCGATAACCCCGACACGCGTCGAAAATGCAAATAGATCGAAGATGTTACCCGCGCCGTATTTATTCCCAAGCGAGCCGCGCAGATTGCTAACGGCCCGCCACACTATTCTTACTGTTTCCATCGATCCGAACCACCGCCCAACAATTCCAATCGGAAACATCACAATATTCGTGCTTCAACTGTCGATTATATCGCGTCGAAAAGCTGTTCTTCGTGTCTTCCCGCGAACATCGAGTTTGGAAAAACTGACACAGCCATTTTGCTTTTGAGAATTTTTACGGGAGACTGTGATTCATGTATTCCTGACTCTTTTCCGAGTGAAACGATACCCAACACGATCCAGTTCGGTTCGTATTTCACCGAGTAATCCTCGATTAAGTAGATCCTCCCTTATCCGAACCCTTCGGTGGAGCATCTTCGGATATGATTATCTAGCTACAGTGCTAGAAATCTGGACTTGTGTATTCTCTAGACTTGTCCAACGATTTCTGTACGTCAGTTCGGTTAATAGAGATTGCAAACACGCTCCGAACCATATCGTGTTGGTACTCTTTCGACTCGGAGAACCGTCCGAAATGCTTCAGCAACAATATCGCATGAATCTCTTTCGAACCCGTTGAAGCACAGCTGCAATTGCCGGAGTGCCTCTTGACTTCAAAGCGCTCTGTGGCTTCCGCGATTGAATTAGCGTCGAACCGGGCTGGGCTACCAACAAACGAATAACATTAAACAGTGTATAATAAATCTGGGCGCGCTGCTTGCTTTCAGATCCTGCAGCTGCAAATGAACGACTACAAGTACCATTATCTCTTCACGACTTTCGTAAGTACCCTCGAGCCGGTAGAAAAGTCCCGGCAACTCGAAAATGAGAGAGGGAGGTCGTGAGTCGGCTCCTTTTTCCAGGATATCGAGACCTTCGACCTCGAGGATTTCAAGTACAATTTCGTCAATATCACTGCCTTCCGTCTGGTCGACGCGGAGGACGTCGGTGTGCGCGGTATACTAAGGGACATGGAGCGGTACCAGCCATCCGGGAATACGATCCTCAACAAATCGAGAGTTATACAGGTAAGATTTACGTGGAAGTCAAGAACCTTTCGGCGATCAAATAACGTCTCGTATCAAATGTTTGCCTCGATTCGACGCTGTCTGCCGTCGGGACCCGTCGAACGTTGAAACGTGACGAGTTTACTTCTGCTCGCTGAGCTAGAACGTGAAGATGTACCCAGGAAACAGATATGGAGGATCGGATAAATAGATTTACCGATTTATTGATTACCAGACGTTAGCCCTAGTCCTCGTCGGCTATTCGTTGTACTCCTCTCCGATTAGCTGGTAGTTGAATCCTGACGACAGTGGTTCCTCAGACTGATGGGTGTCTTGCTGGAGCTCGTTGCAAGCAATAGGTAGCAAAGCATTAGCTAGATGATAGCTAAATCCTGGCCGTCCATCTCTCTTTAACCTCACCTCTTTAGAATCCATATCTCTAGGCCCCCATATCTCTAGACCCCTCTTCCTCTAGACCCCCATTTCTCTAGACCCACATCTCTCTACACTCTCATCTCTCTAGACCCCCATCTCTCTAAACTCCCATCTCTCTACACTCTCATCTTTCTAGACCCCTTTTCCTCTAGACCGCCATTTCTCTAGACCCACATCTCTCTACACTCTCATCTCTCTATACACCCATCTCTGTATACCCATTTTCTCTACACCCTCATCTCTCTAGACCCCCATTTCTCTAGACCCCTTTTCCTCTAGATTCCTATTTCTCTATACACTCATCTCTCTATACATCCATCTCTCTAGACCCTATTTCTCTAGAACCTCATCTCTCTACACCCCCATTTCTCTAGACCCCGTTTCCTCTAGACCCCCATTTCCCTAGACCCCCATCTCTCTACACCCCCATTTCTCTAGACTCCTTTTCCTCTAGACCCCCATCTCTCTACACTCTCATCTCTCTATACCCCCATTTCTGTAAACCCCCATTTCTCTAGGCCCTCATCTCTCTACAGTCTCATCTCTCTATACTCTCAACTGTCTAGCCCCCATTTCTCTGGACTCCCATTTCTCTAGGCCCCCATCTCTCTAGACCCTATTTCTCTCTACAACCTCATCTCTACACCCCAATTTCTCTAGACCCTCATCTAATCTCGAGTCCTCACTGCCTAGACCAGTTGCTATGCAACTACAGACAGTAAAGCGCAGTAAAGCATCATCTGGTGACGCAGTCCTGGTCCCCCTAACTCTCGATTATACACGAGGCCAGCCCGAATCCGGGGGTATCGAAAAATTATGTTCGTTTCCGCTGATCAACAGCGAATGGTCGTTCGGCGCGATACTTTATTGATCGATCGGTAAAACTCTAGCACGGACGAATAACGAGGCCAACGAAAAACGGTGGAACAGGTGTCGGCTCCCTCGCAAGCTGTGTCTGTAAAACAATGCGACGAGGAAAAAGCACGCTCGGAAACGGACCGTTAGAGTCAGCGCGCGGACGAGCGTCGTCGATGTACATACATATACACTGCGAGCGAACGTTTCATACAGCCATAAAATAATTTGAAAGCATCCGGGCGCGCGCGCCCGGAACCGTGGCCAATGGGCCCGAACGCTCCCGAACAAGTTCGTTCCGGCGATGAGGAGACACGGGAACGAGACGCCTGGTTTAACTGCACTGTATCCTGAACTGTGATGACACCGATTGCTTAAACAGACGCGGAACTTCGCCGTTTTTAACGGCAATCAATGAGCGAACCGTATGGAACTCAGCTAGACGTAGCTGATCACGAGAGGACACGTGAAGCTATTCGATAATAGGATTTGTTTCAACAACCACACGGACATAGCAACCACGACATAGCAATACTCGATGTCTACGTGCACGATAGTGCACCAGCCAAGTTCTCGCACTACCTCCTTTTACACGAAACAACTTAACCGTTTTTTAGAGGCTTATAACTCGGTACTGGAGACAGATGGAGAGATGTAATTTCGTACACTTGTTAAATGCCATCATGTCTCAATATTGACAAAACATTAATCTTTCAACAATAGTAGATTCCGAGATATAGGACCTGAAAAATCGGTAATTTTGTCACTGACTGACTAACTGACAGATGATCAACACCTTTTGGGTACTTCCCATTGACCCTACAAGTTTGAAATTTGGTATATAGGTCCACCATAACAAATACTCCAAGGAATAATTATCAAACTTTGAAATTTTACACCTTAAAGGGGTTGTATTGAGAAAAAACATTACGAAATAGGTACTGTAAGGAATAGCATATTATATGTATATTACGCCCCAATATGGGAAGCATATTGGGACGTAATATATAATATGCGTTAGATGGCTTAAGTCTCTAACTCAGCTCACGATTTAAGTAAAAAAAATCGTATTGTATCAGAAAAATACATGGAAACCTGAGGGTGGTATCTCGATTTTTTTTTCTTGATTTTTCCCCTACTTTGGACGCTCATATTAAATATAAACATAATCTCTTTAAATCATGAGCTGAGCGATCTACGATCAATCTTCCTCTTTATAATGAGCCCTCACACAGCTCGTAACATGCTCGTATAAGGACAAACAATTATTTCCCGCAAACACTGTTTTTACCTTGTGGGAGGATTAAAAATAGAAACGTTATTTATTAAAGATACAAATGTAATGAAACATATAGAATACAAAAGAACATCTTTATAGAACCGTGTTAATCAGAAGAGTGAAGTAATACGTATTTAATAAATTAATATTATGTCGCTAGGAAACGATTCGTTGTTATGCTTTTAAAACATTCTTCATTTATATATAGGGTGATTATAAAAATGGAGCAAATCAATCCACATTACCCTTAAATCTAGTAATATTCAGGGGTTACGTTCCCCTTTTAAGTTCACAGTCCCGGCATTTTTCGCCGTTCTGGGGATTCTCAGCAGGAAGGACGGAGCGGCCCTGAGGGCGTTGTGGTATCTGACGAGAAAGGAACAGTTTCGAGTAAACGTCGGGGAACTTGAATATGCCACATAATGCGGCGTGTTTATTCGATTTCGGGTAGCCGTTGGAAGAGGCGTTATGGTTCCTCCAATGGTGTTCCTGGTGTCGACGATTCCCCCTCTCTGTCTCGCTCTTCCTATCGAGAGTCTCTCCCGTGGTTATTATAATTTTTCACGGCGTGTTTGCATGTATAATACCGAGGGGGGGGGGGGTACGTGCCGGAAAAAAGCCGGGTGTTTCGGCCGGACGGCAAGCGTCGCGTTGCGCCGAGACCCATACACATTTCCACCCGGGGAATCTGGTTATCTTGACGAACCGCGCTGTCTGGAATAATAAGGTGTCTGTGAGTAAACTTTCCGACACACGTTTGCATTTTCCGCGACCTGGGAACCCCGCGTTCTATATATATATAGTAGTAATTAGTATATATATATATATATATAAATATATATATATTATTAAAACTACAATTAATGTTATTGACGCACTGGTTCGATCAATTGTAGACAATGAGCAAAGCAAAATATCACATGAAATTTAATTCAACGTTTCGGTCTGAATTTAGACCATTTTCAAGAATGTATATTTTCTGTATTGCGTCTGTAAGAATTTATCAATTAATTAATATATGGTTAGGCAAACGCATTCCCGAACAAGCAGAAAACACTAAGGTATTAAAAACGAAAACAAATGTATAAACTCACTTGCTTAGAAAAATGTACTAATTTAAATTCTTAAGAGTCGAGGAACAGCATGTTGGTTCCATGCCGGTGACATGTGGACTGAGTAAACCGTGAATTTTGAACAATTGACGATCGAGATACAGAAAACTGTTATATATATTATTAATAAGTTCAGAAACGATAGGACATGCACGTGATGCAGGGATACGAAGATTGCAACTTTGCAGTGACGCAAACCATCACCAATTCGAGCATCTCCTGTAAGGTGATAAAGTTTACTTTACTACGATATTTGACCTTGTATGACCTTCAATGATAACTCGCTGAATTCGTCTTAATACTGGCTATCACATCGTGATAAAAAAAACATAGCATTCCATTTAAAAAAATAGAGATGAACTTGACATCTCCTCTATGCCTCCATCCACGCAGAAAATGTTTGTGTCACAATATGTCCCCCTCTATACCGTGTAAGTTTTCTATATAACATTTTTTCATATTATTACAAATGACGGCAATATTCAAACTGGACATAGTTATTGCCCCACCCTGTATATAAGTAAATATGTGTGGCTACCGTTGACAGACATTTTTGCTAAAAAAAAACCTGGGGTCAAGAGTGGGGTCCGCAGCCAAGGATCAGGAGACCATCAGTACTTCTGACGCAAATGGCTGAAAACTTTCGAAAAATAGGAATTAGACGACACCCTTTCAAATGAATTTCTGCGCAAAAATATACGGTGGAGTGGTGCTCGAGGTTTAATCCACCGGTCTTCGTCAGCCTCGCGGTCTTTTTCCAACTCGCCACTTCTCGGCGAGGCGAATACATCATTCTGGCCGGCCTCGGGAAGAAAAAATCCGCGACACAGCTTTGAACAGAAAAATGAAGGAACACTTTCAACCGGTAGTCTCGCCGAGATTAAAGAACTCGAGAAGATTTACGAGTCGTGGGGATATCCAGGCGTTCGAGAAAAGAGTTTCCTAATTGTATCCGCTGCAACCGCCCTGGAGCATGCATCGCGTTTAATGCTACCTCCCCGCTTCTGTCCGAACGATGGAAATTAACGTCCCGCTTTGCTTCGAATAATTATTCTGTATCGGTCGCGACAGCTCCGGTTCGCCGAGTGAATTATTACTCGATGAATTGTGCGAGCACGTTGCTCGACTCTGAGCACAATTGCGAGTGGTCCACGGATTTTTATGCAGAATAAATATAAATATTCTTACGACTCGCACCGCAGAATAAATAAATATAACCAAATAAACATTTTTCGAATTATTGTATTATGAAGTCTATTGATATTAGTTGTCCACGGATTTTTATGCAGAACAAATATAAATATTCTTACGACTCGCACCGCAGAATAAATAAACGTAACCAAATAAACATTTTCCGAATTATTGTATTAGGAAATCTATTGATAATCAGCGGAGCATATCGTTGAATTTGAAATACTTAATAATCTGACTGTCAAATGATCCAGTTAAAAATTTACAATTCAATGAGATAACGAAATTACACTGCTATTGGACCGGCAGGACTCCGCGCAACCGATCGACCGAATCCGATATTCTGGATCCGTGAAAAACGGAATTTCAATCGGAATTTTTCATTCGGTAGTTTGTTTAATTCAGAAACTAGATTCGTTGCGCGTTTTATCGTTAACGCTGATTGATCGAATTCGCGGATAAATCGCGCGACGTTGTGCGCCGTCGATCTGCAAAATGGAAAAGGGTGGAACAGCCCATTCTCTCTCGCATGACGTACATACACGGCCGCGGTTCGGCCTGTTTATTAACTGACAAAAATTCTGTGACGCGTTAGAGATACCAGGATAAATATCCCGGCAACGCTTTTTACTGTTGACGCGGTCGGATAAGCCGGAAATATGTCGAACCGTGTACCATGTGTGTATACGATACACAGTTTCGCACGCGCGAAACAAAAAGAGCGACTCTCTGTTTTCGCGACACCCACTAACGCTGCACAATTCAGAAACTTGACGGGTTGTGTACCTTTGCGGAAATCCATTTTCACACTTCCCGTGACGAGAGATTGTCTTTCGATTCGCCGGGCAAATTAATGTTCAGGGGCCGCGCGCGAATTTGATTTTATCAATAGCCTTGAAACAACAACCGGTTTTCGTTAGGTTTGTGGATATATAA
The DNA here is from genome assembly GCA_916610235.2 of Lasioglossum morio. Lineage (NCBI taxonomy): Eukaryota > Metazoa > Arthropoda > Insecta > Hymenoptera > Halictidae > Lasioglossum > Lasioglossum morio. The sequence continues at coordinate 18,589,737 of OU744324.1, read as the reverse complement.
ACGGAACGCGAACTGAGGACAAGAGCGGGTTTTCAAACACTTCAAGCGAGATCTACTTATGGATTAATTAATCCAATGAATCGGATTATTGCAACAATCATGCGCTATTTATAATCGTATTGATTTTTTCAAAGGCTCCCACCTTGGTCCTCTTCTATTTATAATTTTCATAAATGACTTGACTATCGTTTTTTAAAATTGTAAGTACCTCCTACTTACTGACGATTTAAAAATCTTCAGCAGCAGATTTTTGTTTCCGAAAAGCTCTAAGTACGAAATCATGCTGCTCAAAAGTGCAGCATAAATTTCTCAATTTTTGTTTATATAAGCTAAATAATCCGACGTCATTCTTTAATCATGATCACTCCACAATATTAACTACAATGAATCTAGAACCATTGTCTGCTCGAAGAATAGTATCCGAGCAGAGCTTTATTTTTCATTTAATTAATAATCATATTGATTGTTCCTCTCTATTTGCGCAAATCAATTTTTACGTACCGGAACGTGAATTGAGAACAATGGGTTTTCAAACACTTCAAGCGAAATCTATTTATGGATTAATTAATCCAATGAATCGGATTATTGCAACAATCATGCACCATTTACAATCGTATTCATTTTTTCATAGAATCTTTATAAAATTTTCAAGCGCTACTACGCAGGATTATATGATTATTATATTTTATTTTGTTTTTTTTTCTTTTTGTGCATGTCGCTTCTTTCTCATTAGACGAGTAGTCTTGTATCTTTTTCTTTGTAAACACTTATGTAAAACGTCTTCAGTCCATGTATAATAAATAATAATAATAATATTGCGCGAACAAGCAAAAGTCATTTTTATGGAGAATCTCGTTAATTCCTTTTCCATAAAATGGGCCGGTGATGTTCTCGCACTACTTACACAGTGAAAGAAAGGCGCGTAGGGTTAGTTCTTGTACGAGTGTCACTTCGTGATGTAAGATCGTCGAAACTGTGTTGTTTCGTCTCGTTTCGCCGATTGGAATGATTTGTACCGTTTACGAGGAACACCCTCCTCGCAATTCATTTAATCGACAGCTTTTCTAGGATGGCGGAGATTACAAACGATAGAAGAGATCGGAGAAACGGCCGTCGTTATTAGTTTACCCAATTAGTGAAATGAGCACAAGCAATCGAACGTCACGCGATTCAACTTGCACGGCTTCCTTTCGCTTTCCAGCGAGATTATCCTGCCGGGAAGACGGTGTACCGATAAGAAATCGTGCCTCGATTGGCGAGCCATTATAACGGAGTAGTTTCTCGGTTGAAAAACCAAAATTGGAATAAATTAAATATATATATATATATATATATATATATATATATATATACTAGGTGTCCTAAAACTACCCTAGGAGCCGAAAATAGGAGGTTCCTTGGGTCATTTGAAGCGACATTTTCCTTTGCAAAAATGTTATCCGCGACTTTGTTTAGGAGTTATTAACGAAAATTACGGACCAATCAGAGCGCGACCTAGACGCGAGTTGGCACAGTCGGCCAATGGACAGTTGGCGCGCCGAGCCGATTTTGCCAACTCGCGTCTAGGTCGCGCTCTGATTGGTCCGTGTTTTTCGTGAATAACTCCTAAACAAAGCCGCGGATAACATTTTTGTTAAGGAAAATGTCGCTTCAAATGACCCAAGGAACCTCCCATTTTCGGCTCCTAGGGTAATTTTGGGACACCCTGTATATATATATATGTCGAGATCTATCGATCGCAGAGGCCGTGGAGGATTTTCCGAGCAGACGGTTTTCCGACGGCAACACCCGAACATTCGACCAATGAATCACCGAACACCCTTCGCGGTTTACAAGGGATAACCTTCGCCTTTGTCACCGTAAATCAGACTATCTCGTGGCCGGAAGGTTTTATTATTTTACTCGGCATCTGGCAGTCGTCTGGTTCCCCCGTTGTACGACCGACGGATTTCAACGGGGGTGGCGTCAACCCTTTTTCCCTTTGCCCACCCGTTCTCCCGTTCCGACACGGAGTTGCGTCGACGCGTCTGAAAGCCGCTTATTAGATTTTAAATTTCACGCGACTGTAAATACGCGTCGCGGGACTTCCGTCGCCGCGGTGTACCGTATTATGGCGACCGTAAATATTCGAGCGAAACGTTATTCCGTGGATATTCCTCCTGCCGAAAATCAACGAGAATGTTTTGCTTGAACGAAAACGAATTTCTTCGAACGACACGTCCCCCACCACGTTACTTAACAATTCTCTTAACAAACAAGACGGGCTGGTCCGTTTCGTGCACGATCGATGGCTCGCGTCGGAAAAGACGGAACTGCGCTCCTGAAGCGACGACTATTTAGCTCGGCTGAAGAATGGCTGGCATTTGTTAGAGTGGTGGCGTAATCGAGCTACGGCTCCTGGGTGAAATTAGGTAAATGTTTCCACAAGTGTAGGAAAGTATGACGATCAATGATTAGGATCTTTGTACATTTAGAAGGGAGAGTAAGTATCTGCGATTTAACGCAGTGGCCACTGTTCCCATGATTGGACGGTGTTTTTCGATAATATAGTATAGTTTCGATAGACGCGACAATGTCTACATGATAGATGCGATCAAGAATATCCTCCCCCAAATTAGAAATCTGATCTCGGTTCGGTATATCGATGTGAAACACTATAAACGTTCGGCTCGGTCTTTGCTTCCCTATAATCTGGTATATTCTGGTATATTCTGCTATAGTGTGGTATATTCTAGGATATTCTGCTATATTCTGCTATAATCTACTATATTCTGCTATAATTTGCCATATTCTGCCATATTCTGGCAAATTCTGCTATAATCTGGTATATTCTGCCATATTCTGCTTTATTCTGACAGATTCTGGAATATTCTGGTATATTCTGCTATAATCTGGTATACTCTGGGATGTTCCGGTATATTCTGCTTTATTCTGTTATATTCTGCTATATTCTGCCATGTTGTGCTATAATCTGGTACATTCTGCTATATTCTGCTTTATTTTGCTTTATTCTGCTTTATTCTGCCAGATTCTGGTATATTCTGTGATATTTTGGTATATTCTGCTATAATCTAGTATATTCTGGTATATTCTGGAATATTCCGATATATTCTAGTATATTCTGCTATATTCTGCTATATTGTGCCATATTCTGGTATAATATCGTATATTCTGGCAGATTCTGGTATATTCTGGTATATCCACGGATATTCTGGTATATCCAGGGATATTCTGGTATATTCTGCTATAATCTGGTATATATTATACTTCCCTGTACGATAGATGCGACCAAATCCCGCGAGGTTGTCGCTCTAATAGAAACATTACTGTATATCGGTGTGAACCACTACAAACGCTCGGCTCGGCCTTTAGAGATACAAAAAAAGCTTCCCTGTACGATAAATGCGACCAAATCCCCCCGAGGCTGTCGCGTCTATAGAATATATACCGTAACTCCTGAACGAAGGCTCGGTGACGATTTTCGTAAAGGGAAAAGTTTCTTGAAATCACCTCAGGAATCTCTTCGAGGTTTCTCCAAAAATCTACACACATTTTCTTCGTTGTTTAATCACATGTACACCTGTATTCCAGCGAGTTCAAAAAGGAAATGCACGTAGTACACGTAATACTTGTCAAGAGAACGTTCAAGTCATCGACCATGCGAATCGACTGTTCGGTAGCAAATAAGTCCCGTGGTTCTGGTTAACAGACACGAGAGTTCGCGATGGATTTCAGTGGAGAAAAAACTTGATCCATCCCGTGGGGAAAGAAACGCGTATCGGCGGCCCTCTTTAGATTCAATTCGTTCATCCGATACTTCCAATCGGCCGAGAAGCTCGTCTTCGTTCCCTTGATCAGCGATCCGGGTTAGAGTGGGATAGCGAACGCGAATCAGTATGCAAGTATCGTTCGCGGTGTAACAAGCTCTCTTCGAGCGAGAGAAAAAGAGAGAAAGAGAGAGAGAGAGAGAGAGAGAGAGAGACAGGAAGAGAAAAGAGAGAGGGATGAGGCTAGACACATCCTGAAGCGCGTTTATTTTTCCAGAGCCCGTTCTCCCGTCTATATCCTCCGGAACGCGGCCTGCGAGGCAGAGATCGGTCTAACAGGTTATTCCGAAGCTGGCTCACATCCCAAGCTTTTGTCGCCCTTAGGCTCCTCGGCCGCCTGCATCCGAATTACGCTCCGTCGAAAAGAATTCGTGGAAAATTTCTCATAAGCATCGAACAACATTTCTCTGAAAATGTTCTTTGAATTCTTTGAAATTTTTTTCCCTTAAATAAAACACGAAAACTGACCTTCTTTCAATTTTCTTCGTCCCGCTTAAAAACAAGATCAGGAACAACTAATAAAAAGACTAAAAAAAAACATAAAATCATAGAAAAAGTTTCACTTCAAACATAATGAACGATCAAAATTGGCAACGCAAAGAAGGATAGCGTATGAGAAAGAAAGAGACATAGTTATAGCATTTCCCATACGCTCTCCTTCTTTGCGTCGCCAATTTTGATCGTTCATTATGTTTGAAGTGAAACTTTTTCTATGATTTTTCTATGATTTTATGTTTTTTTTTGGTTTCTTATTAGTTGTTCCTGATCTTGTTTTTTTTATTTAACAATTCCAATCTTAATTTACTTCTAAACATTACTAGACTGCAAGAAGTTTCACTTCTGCCGCGCGTGGTTTTTCACACGTATAGTTTTTTATTCTGTACGTTTTATACGGCGTGGGTTACAAAGAGTGAGAGAGAGAGAGCGCTATAGATCCCGGCTAATGCTTTCTCTCCCACTCTCTGTACCTCATGCCGACAGTGTGGTCTTCAACTCGCCCGTAAGACGGCGCAGACTATCTCTATATGTCTGTAGTCGTAACATAACCATGTATTTATAACCTTTTCGTTTGATCCTACTACCGAGCATTTTGTTCGTTGCGATATATTCCAAAATGTTCGCTATCATTCTAAAGATCATTGGTTGTCCCCAATCGGTGGACCGGGGTTCGAATCCCGTCGGGGTAAGAAATTATTTTTCTCCGTTCATTCTCAGTTTTTTTCGAACCCGACTAACCACTTCCGTTGCATCGTCACGTCACATATCCGTCCCGTCAGAAAATTGTTACCCTCAGCAAAGAAGTTTCCCTTCAAAAATCATGCAGCGAAGGGTTAAAAAATCGCACAGCAATCTACCTTGGCTCATCTTGCAGCTCGAACCATCTACTTTGAAATTGTTCTAGTGACTTTTTTTCAGTGACGAGTGTGGATCATCTAGCATCGGGAAGAAACAGCTTCAGGTTTTAACGACTGCAGGAGGATGGAAGAATTTTAATGAATCATTCTAACTGAAACGGAGCAGTATAAATCGCAGTATTAAATGTATATTGTCGTTAGCTGGTGCAGCCCGGTGGGAAAGCGTCGAGCGAGTCGTGTGCAATTTTTCTGAAATCTGTGCGGAAATTGTTGGTGGTTTATTGCCGGGTGGATCGAAGCGGAAATCGCGGTCGCGGCCGAATCCTCCGCTGAAAAAATCTCCCAGTGAGGATTACCGGCAATTTAGTTAATCGGATCGTTTATAGTCGAGCGCGGCGAGATTGGAAAACACGCTATCAGAAATCTCGTGGTGGCGGCGCGTTGTCCGGAACATGTCATAGTTGTTGCGTCGCGAACACACGCCTGTTATCTCGGAGCTAATTGGAGCATGCTTTTAATTAGCCGAAGTCCGAGGCCACGGGCACAAAGTTGCGACGAACCCTCGGCCCTGTTCCCCCGCTTTGTTAACCGTTGGGAAATTCTCCGGTTTCCACTCTCTTCGCTCTCTCTCTCCCTCTCTCTCTCTCTCTCTCTCTCTCTCTCTCTTTCCCCTTCTTTCACGTCCAACGGCTGTATAACTCGCGTTTTCAATTCCCGGGTTTAAAGGGAAGAATAAGTCGACAACGTAGTTAACTTAATTATTCGAGATGGCTGTCTGGCCGAGAGGCACACTTGCGATTCCGCTGTAGCCTTCGGCGAGCGTTTCTCGAGAGAATGTGGCCAGCTGAAACTCATCGTTACAAAGAAACCGGAAACTACGATGCGGGAAAGGAAAATCGACCATGGCGACGTCCTGCGTAATTCACGATTCATTGTTACGTGGAACAAGACCCATCCTCCTTCTCATCCTCTCCACTACGTCATGCATGGAAATCCTAGAGAAAAACCACTGGCCATACCGAAGGCATAAGATTCAGCCTTCGTAACGAGCATACGCAGATACCGTACTGATTTTTCTTCGCCGAGCTACAAAAGTTACAAAATCATCTACCTTCTACACGGTTTAGGATTATTTTCTTTTTTTTAGGCTTAGGATTAGGACTATTAGAGTCAGTCTCCGATGCTTCTCAATATTTACACTTCGAGTGGAATAGAGCGACGTTAAAGAAAATCGTTGAGCGATTTTCCAGAACTCGTTTTAAAGAGGAAGCTTTAAGCTTCGAGTCTGTTGTGGTTTGAGCCGTGAAGAAAATTTTCCCAGCCTTCCATACATGTTTGAATCAGCAGAACTTTCTACGAAAGAGCTGGTCTACGCCTAACCGAGGCATGCGCTGCTTCTTCCCATTGCTACACGATCCACAAACGTCACAGAAAAAAATTACTAGAATATTTTGAAAGTAGAAGCTTCAAACTTTAAAATGAGCCAAGGCAGGTTTCTGTACGAATTCTTTTAAAGATCTCACGGGTTCCACAAGGAAGATTTCGTAATTCCATCACGCAGGTCCTTGGCTTACTCGACGTAGATCAGACGGATTGTCGGTTAGTTAGCGGGCATTTGTCGTGCGTCACGAATTTCGCGAGTTGCGAGTTACTCGGAGGTGGAGCCGGACCCGGGAGCTACTTTCTTCGACGTCTTAATCCGTGATCCGCTCCGGCGGAATAATTGTCGTCCGAAATTAATTTCGGTAGCCTCTCATTTTTCCCTAATGTACGGGCTGATATTCTCGGGTTCCGCTTCCGCTTGTCGGATTCTGTTTTCGCGGATCGGCTTGTTCATTAGCATTTAAAGCGAACGGCGAGCCGCAGCTTCCCTTTGCGAATTACTCGAAGATCGAGCCAGACAACACGATGCTACGACGATGTCCGACATTGTCGGACTCCATTCTGGCGAACACACTTTTCGTTCTGTACTCTATTCACTAGTGTTTCTACTCATTCTGTATTCGATTCATTATTTTTCTACTCGTTCTATACTCTATTCATTAATTTTACTCATTCTCTATTCTATTCATTAATTCCTACTCATTCTAGGACTGTATTCATTAATTCCTATTCATTCTGTACTCTATTCAGTAATATCTACTCATTCTAGGACTCTATTCATTAATTCCTACTGATTCTGTACTCTATTCATTGGTTTCTACTCATTCTGTACTCCATTCAGTAATATCTACCCATTCTAGGACTCGATTCATTAATTTCTACTCATTCTAGGACTCTATTCATTAATTCCTACTCATTCTGTACTCTATTCATTGGTTCCTACTCATTCTGTACTCTATTCAGTAATATCTACCCATTCTAGGACTCGATTCATTAATTTCTACTCATTCTAGGACTCTATTCGTTAATATCTACTCATTCTAGGACTATATTCATTAATTTCTACATATTTTACACTCCACTCTTAATTTCTACTCGTTCTGTACTCTATTCATTGATTTCTACTCATGCTGTACCCTATTCATAAATATCTCCGCATTCTAGGACTCTATTCATTAATATCTACTCATTCTAGGACTGTATTCATTAATTTCTACTCATTCTAGATTGTATTCATTAATTTCTACTCATTCTAGGCTCTATTCATTTTGTACTCTTGTCATTAATTTCTGCTCATTCTAGACTCGATTCATTTTATACTTTATTCGTCAATATCTACTCATTCTACTATTCATTATTTTCTAATCATTAATATTTCTACTTATTCTAGACTCCATTCATGAATTTCTACTCATTCTTCTACTCAGTCAATTCGGATTATCTAGGAAGAGGCTGCTGCTGCTCGTCTGCACGGCCTGTTTGTTGCTCCTGCGGAGGAGTTGTCACGGTGAAATTACCCGGGACAGCTTTTCCTTTGAAACTCCCCAAGGGCAACGACGCCGCATCCACATCCCCACATCCACGAAAAATACAACCTCCATCCCCCATTCTTTCGCGGGTTTCGATTTGTCCGGCCGACCCTTGACGTTCCTTTTACCCGTTGTTAAACGATCAGGTTAGCTCCGCAAAAAGCTCGCTCGCAATCAACGCCCGGCGACGCCAAAAGGCGAAAGAAAAGAAAATCGTCGGGAGGAATACAAAAGCCCGAGGTGTCGAGCCACCACGGCATTCAAAAGATCTTCCGTCAGCACAATTACCCGCTAAAATCATCCCTCTATAATTCAATTAGTAAATAATGTGGCAGGCGACAGGGCACATGAATAATGGCCCAGTTATATTCAGCACTAACTGTATCCGTAACTTTGTCCACGTGCAATAACAAATCCTGGTTGATTATTAACGTGATTAAATTTCCAATCGCCAAGGTGGTTTCTGATAGAGATTGATTTCATTGTTGGACAACAAAATTCAAGTAAATTAATTAAAAAATTATTAGAAGAAATATGTTTAGTACGTTAGTTATCAGTAGATAGGAATAATTTTTTAATGAATTTTAGTGGAAATGTCACAGACAGACAGACACGATTTTATTATACATAGAGATAGAGAAGAGATCTTAAAAACAGTGAAATTTATTAATTCGTTCGTCACTAAACTGCGGATCGTAATGCAAAATAAAATTGTTCTACATTGTTAAGTCGCGAATTGTGGGTTCGCAACCTTTTCGGATCTGACCCGCCAAATTAATATTGGGCCAGTAGTTCAAGAAATTTAGATGTGTGTGAAAGACGCCGGAGACAATAATTGATTCGCGTGACAATAGATTGCGTTAAGAGAAGCGTTTCGTCCCGGACCTGCTAGTGGACTCATCAGTAAGGCTGATCTAGCAGGTCCTGCCTTATACGCGCGCAGATGTGAATAATCCTAATCCGGATTGAATCGATACAATAAAACTGACGATCGCGGATCTAATGTAAGATGCGATCCCGGTTGACGCGTGTCCTGATCGCTGGACAATTAACTGTCGTAAGTCGAGTTTGAAGGTAACGCGAATGACTGACAACACAACGGCTGTGCGTTGTACTTGTCTACCCGAGGACTGGAGAGTGTCGCGGCGTTCGAGAGTAAAACTGAACTGTATGAGCTCGACTTCCAGTCCTAACGCGATGCTAGTTGGGCTTCTCTATGAAGAAAGAAGATGCACTGATTGGTTCCTGCAGAAAGTTGCATTTCCCAATCAGTACACTTTTGACTGTTAGGACCTCCTTCCCGTAGCTCTGAAGGAGGCTTTCGGGAAGGAGGAGTGGGGCGATACCTGACTCGGTCGACGACGCGTCTTAGTAATTTGACACGGTACGGTTAACGGTCGTGGGTGATCCTTCCAAGGGACGCGATTTATGGCACGCTGCCCCCAAAGATGTATAAAAAACCAAACATTGAGCAGATGCCCCGACTGGTCGCTGAATGACTCTTGTTTTGTTTGATTCTCCATGACGGTCCTTAGGCACGAACGAACCATAAATATTAACCTTAAGGAATCTACGTTTTTTGGTTCCTATGCGACGGAACATACTCCCCCACGTTGATCGATTCGGTCGATCAATATGAATTCGCTTGCGCGTTTAGGTATGCGTGTGGGTTACATTAACGAATGACACCGCATGGATGTGCTCTGTCTGTATTCCGAAGAATTACGCGTTGATAACGTTCTGCTGAAATCAGTAAGGTATGATATACACATTAAAGAATCACCAATCAGGAAATGTTCGGAAATAAATACTGGTTGATCGTTTTTTGGCTCTGACGAGAGAGAGACGTACGATGACAGGAATTTAAAAACTGTTTCAACGTAATAATGAATGTGCTGATTGTTCATGCGTGAACAAGTCTTTGCCGAAGACACGTTTGTTGTGGTCTTGGAAGATTTGACGGTCGGTTCTAATAATTACGAGATTTAAGTTATAGTGAAATGTCACGAGATTTTTAGGCATGAGAAATTGGCGCAATTTCTTGTCTATCGATAGAACCTAGCATTGTTGCATCAGTTCGTTGTTTGCGATGATGTCGTATCGTTATTCGAAATTCGTACCGTTCTCCGAATAAATTATTTCGTTAGGGTACTGTTAAGCGACGAATCGTTTGTGAGCAGCGATGAAGGTCTCGGTGATTAAATAGCTAGATCTGTTTATGTGATCTAGTAGTGTACGCGAGGGATCTTGACTGGTGCGATCCCGTACGCGAGGGATCTCGACTGATGTGATCCGGTTTGTGACGTAACTTGTCCTGCTGGGAGGACAAGGTAAGGATTTCTCAAAGTTCGATTGAGATATGCATACTTCTCGTATGAGAAAGGGTGTCTCGTATGGTCGCAGGTAGTACCGGTATTCGAATGACTGTGCCGAAGTTATATGAAAGAATCGCGTGAAAAACAGCGATAAAGATCTCGGTTATCCGGTTGCTGAATACGTTTAGGTGAACGGCCTTGTTTGTGAAAACAGGTACACACCGACGCGTGAGTCTAATTTTGGGCCCGATTTCTGAAGCGTTGTTTGTTCTGGAAAAACGGACCGCAATAAATCGCGCGGTGGTTCATGAATGGCCGACCCTTGTAGACGGGTGCCGCAGGTAAGATCATAAGGTTGATCGTCCCTGTAATCTGATGCGTGGTCGAATGATTCGACATGTGAGTCGATGTGAAGATTTGACGCGTAGTTTGACGCGATTGGCGCGACTTGACGCGACTTGACGCGACCTGACGCGATTTGACGTGATTTGACGCGATTGACGCGTAGATTTGACGTGTAGATTTGACGTGTAGATTTGACGCGTAGATTTGACGCGTAGATTTGATGCGATTTGACGCGCAGACTTGACGCGTAGATTTGACGCGAATTGTCTGCCGATTGAATGTATCGCCGAGATTGAATGTGGATGCCAGAAATAGTAATTGAATTTTGATTTGATTGAATGTCAGTTTCCGTTGTAAGTCGGCTATGTGGTTCGCGACGAAAGGTTTCACGTCGAGGATTGTATGTTTGACCAACTCAGAACAGTAGAGTTGATCAGTAAATTTTGGTTGTCCGTGTAATGTAATGATTAGAGAGGCTTGTGAGACGATTGCCTTGATGCGTGTGGATCTGTGATGACGATCCGTATTGACTTGTCTTGACTGCAGCTCAAGAAGTCGTGATTTGCTCCGCTTGCATGTGGTGCATATAAGCGGGGTGGCATTTTAACCGAAACACTGAACTGAGCCGCTAGATCGAGTGCTGCGAAGTGATGTTCAATGTCGCGTGTTCGAAAGCTTAAACTGAACGAACTCGTTCCGAGTGCTTGTTATGCCTGAGAAAAAGGATGTTTCCTTTGGGGCGCACGGATTCACGATCCGTGCTGACTCGTCCTGGATGTGCACAGGAAGTCGTAATGTGCTTTGCTTGACCTTGGATCGAATCAAGAAGCGTGGCACTGAAATAAGAACTGGACTGATCCAACGTAGCAGATTGACTACTTGGGAATTAAATTGATGTTTAATCCGCGAAAGTTTGAGCTGAACTGAGTCGGATTCTCCTGAATGTTTATAGTATTCGGTCTGTGATTTCGCGGAGCTATCGGAATCAATAAGACACTTGTCGGAAGGGTGACAGTTTATGATGACGTGATGCTGTAGGTAGAAACCCGGCGATTGGATAGTTTCTAACTGTTTTATGTGCTGCGGCGTGAGACATACTGTTGTTAGATCGGTACCGTTGCTTCGATTGTAACTCGTGTTTGACTTTCCGTTCGAATGATGGAAACCGGTTGATTTGAATATTCGGTAACGTTCTACTTTGCTGTACCGGAAGAATGTCAGGGTTGCTCGCGATTTGATCATCGCGAATTAATCGGTTTTAGTTTACGTTTGCGAGTCTGTACGATAGTAGTGACGATGACTTCCGTTTCGATAGTTTTATTCGGTTTGTACGAGCGCGTGTTTCGGATATTTCGCGTTCGTCACCGTTGTAGACGATTTGCTCCGATGTGATGCGTTGCGACGATATTTCAAGAAATCCGAAGCGTTAGACATACGCGTGTTTGTTAACGGTTGTTCCCGTTTTTGCGTACCCTTGCGAAGGTGATAACGATGAATTCGTTTCGAGAATATTGTGATTTTGTAAAAACGTCTTGGTGCTCGTGACCGACGACGGCTCGCGGTCGGTCTCTAGGTTCGTGCGTCGCGTTTCTGGATTAATTGATTGATCGCGATGCTCGTGAGAAAATCATTCGCGGTGTATCTCGATGATCGGCTGAGGAATCGTAATGATCGGATATGCGATCGCGTGTAGTGAGTTGGATTGTTCATCGAATCCAATGAAGTATCCGGCATGGCGGATGCATTTACTGATAGCGCGTTGTGACGTGAGACAAGAGCGCGATGGTTGTCGTAGTCTATCCTCGATCGCGTATTCGGCCTTTCGGAAAACTGACACTCGTAAATACATGATTGTGATGTTGGACGTCGAAAGTCTAGTGTGTGTGTGTCGTAAGCATAGAATGCGTCTTTCTAGCAATAGACTTTATGATGTTGTGGGTGTACGTGGACAGCGTGAGCGAGTCGTTCGTGATTCTCGCATTTGTTCTTTGAAGTTCAACCTAATGTTGCAACAATTGAGCCGTGTCCGCGATTACGTCGTTGTATGAAACGGTCGCGGTTTTCGCGTTTGGTATCGTTCGTTCTTGTCGAATTCTTCGTAACGTTCGAATTCGGGTTTGACTGTCGTTGAGGATTGGTACGAATCGAAATCGTTCGAATTCGAATTCTTTCCTCCAACGTTCGATGCGTTCGCGAAGTTTGATTCGTTTTTGTCGCGTCGTAGAATTATGAAACTCTTAGCGGTTATTCGCGACGATCGTTATTTGCCACTCGAAACACGTAATTAGTGTATAAATGTGCGAATGCGTATTCGTTTTGTTCGCGTTAGCTATTGTGTTTCTCGTAATGAATAAGACTGTGATAAGTTGTCAATTCGACGGTCCTGATTGGTAAATTCAATAACGTGTCTACCTTGTACTGATGTGGTTCGAATGTGAATGATTTTGACTGGCTGTTGCCTTCGAATGAGTCCTGCGTTTGACTGCTGCTTCGAATGCCTTCACGGCGATGATGGATCTTAGCGCGGCTAAGGCTAGTTGCTTCCCTTAACGTCGTTGGGTGGACTGCTGGATGCTGCAGGCCACTGTTTAAGTATCCTTGGGCACGATTGTTTTGTACACAATTGTCTTGTACACGATTGTCTTATGCACGAACTGCACTCCCTAGATCACTGTATCCGGCTCGAAGGACCATTATGTTAAGTCGCGAATTGTGGGTTCGCAACCTTTTCGGATCTGACCCGCCAAATTAATATTGGGCCAGTAGTTCAAGAAATTTAGATGTGTGTGAAAGACGCCGGAGACAATAATTGATTCGCGTGACAATAGATTGCGTTAAGAGAAGCGTTTCGTCCCGGACCTGCTAGTGGACTCATCAGTAAGGCTGATCTAGCAGGTCCTGCCTTATACGCGCGCAGATGTGAATAATCCTAATCCGGATTGAATCGATACAATAAAACTGACGATCGCGGATCTAATGTAAGATGCGATCCCGGTTGACGCGTGTCCTGATCGCTGGACAATTAACTGTCGTAAGTCGAGTTTGAAGGTAACGCGAATGACTGACAACACAACGGCTGTGCGTTGTACTTGTCTACCCGAGGACTGGAGAGTGTCGCGGCGTTCGAGAGTAAAACTGAACTGTATGAGCTCGACTTCCAGTCCTAACGCGATGCTAGTTGGGCTTCTCTATGAAGAAAGAAGATGCACTGATTGGTTCCTGCAGAAAGTTGCATTTCCCAATCAGTACACTTTTGACTGTTAGGACCTCCTTCCCGTAGCTCTGAAGGAGGCTTTCGGGAAGGAGGAGTGGGGCGATACCTGACTCGGTCGACGACGCGTCTTAGTAATTTGACACGGTACGGTTAACGGTCGTGGGTGATCCTTCCAAGGGACGCGATTTATGGCACGCTGCCCCCAAAGATGTATAAAAAACCAAACATTGAGCAGATGCCCCGACTGGTCGCTGAATGACTCTTGTTTTGTTTGATTCTCCATGACGGTCCTTAGGCACGAACGAACCATAAATATTAACCTTAAGGAATCTACGTTTTTTGGTTCCTATGCGACGGAACATACATTAATTAGAAGAAGCAGGAATAAAACAAAAATTGATTCCATCCTTTAGTGAGTTCTTCACTTTAAAAGCAACATCAGAATATTCTCAAATTTTTTCATGAATGCATAAAGATCCTTGAGATGTTTTCTACTATTTTTATAGGACACACTTCAGCTTAGCATTTTCTTGTCAAAGAACTATTCAACTTTTTTACTAATTTCTCATCTCGAAGCGTAACAGTTCAAACAGAGGATCCTATGTAGAACAATTAGTTTAACGATCGTGTTCACGATATGGACCGAACATTTGCCGATAGATCGTTATAAATTATCAAAAAGACATTCGTCGAATAAACCGTGTTGAAAAATCATCGAAGAAAGATCACCGTTGTATCACAACGCAGTGATTCATTAAAACATTAAAATTTAAAAAACAAGGTTTAGAAAAAGTTAGCTCTACTCGTTCGAAATTTCCTATGGTAATCGTTTACCCCATAAATTAACTCGCCCACTCATTTCGCTGTTCGTCGATCTTACCTTCGGATTCCACAGTTGGAAACTTCAGCACCCGTCGGATTTCATGGTCTTTAAAAACTTGGATATTTTCAGGTAATTAACCGTTCGACTCGGTGATTAACTCGATTATTAACTCGGTGAATTGGAAAGAAAAATATTTTCTTTTCTAGAGATTTTTGCGGACGTATTTTCTTAATTAATTTTAACGCATTGACAATTTGTTACCGTAACAAATATGTATTTCGATTTCGGTGGTCTGATCGCGACCGCATTCGATACCGTTTCGATTTTCCAGTGCGTGCAATATTTGCATTTAGGCCGAATTTAACAACGCGAAGCATCGTTTACATAATTACCATCAATTCGCGGAAAGCTCGTGCGAGCATACGCGCGAATAACATGTTTCACCGACATTACAAACATTTAAAAATACACACATCCGTACTGAACACAGGGTAGAACAGAATCGCAATACATATATTCTGTGATCTGTGTGTTTGAACTGGTCTTCTTATGCACGAATATCATCGCGCCGTCGAAACGAGCAGAAAGAACGAGCATGATTCGCGTTTAAAATATTCTCGTGTGTTTAACGCGAGAGCTGTTCAGCGAGACGGTTCCCAGATAATGGGCTCGTATAACGAAAATGTATTTTAATTTTCATGCAGCTCCGCTAACTAATTTACCCTATTTTTTCTAACAGTTTACTTCCCACGTTGAAAAATTTAACTTTAACCATTTATAACTCCACAAATATTTGAGATACCAAAAAAAAATCCACGCCGCAATGTAGGTGGTACCTCCTAGTTTCAGGGCGAAAAGAATATTTCATTTCAGGCGGCTGAACTTTTGTCAGCAATGGCGATGCACTGATGAGAAATTCCGGTCTCGAAAATAGCGAATAACTCCGGCATTTCTGAATATTTCCGTCTGTGAAAATTTGAGAATACAGTTTAGAATTGCATTAATATCGCTGCGACAGATCAAAATTTTTCACTCAATAATTGTCCTTTAAAAAAATTGAAATACGGTTAGGGTCATTGACACCTTGAGAAATGGACGTGCCAATAAAACAGCGCGTAGCTCCGGCATTTTTAAATATTTTCATCCGAAAAAAACCTAGAGTATAGTTCAGAATTGTGTTAATATCGCTGCAAAGTGGCAGAATTTTTCACCGATTAATTATCCTTTAAAAAAATTGAATACAATCAGGATTATTGATCTCTTGAAGAATTGGCGTGCCAATAAAACAGCGCGTAGCTCCGGCATTTTTAAATATTTTCTTCCGAAAAAAATCGAGAGTATAGTTCAGAGTTGTGTTAATATCGCTGCAAAGTGGCAGAATTTTTCACCGATTAATTATCCTTTAAAAAAATTGCATACAATCAGGATTATTGACCTCTTGAAGAATTGGCGTGCCAATAAAACAGCGCGTAGCTCCGGCATTTGTAAATATTTTCATCCGAAAAAAATCAAGAGTATAGTTCAGAATTGTGTTAATATCGCTGCAAAGTGGCAGAATTTTTGACCGATTAATTATCCTTTAAAAAAATTGATTACGATAGTTCACCATTTGACAAGCCGATTGACAAGCTCGCGCTCGATAAAGCGTGAACTAATTAGAGTGCTCGGTTGCGAGGGCTAGTTAGCGACCGAATAGACAGCCCTAAGTTCCTTGTGAACGTTAATGGTCCCGGGTGGAGTCTAATGCGACGTAAAATCATCGTACATTTTCGAATACACCGGCCGCAGGATTCCTCGGATCGCTGTACCACGAAGGAGCCAACTGAATACAAATTACCCGATTCCGTCGATGCTTTCATCGTTTCGTCGATCGATAACCGTTTGCCGGGCGAGCCGCCGATGGTAGACGCGTTTCGAAAAACTTCATTTATCATTTAATCGGGCTGCTAACCCGTGACAGCAATTTTCCACCGGCTCTCGCCTTCGGACCAGCCAATACCCAGGAATTTTCCGCGAGAGCATTATCTCCAACCGTGAAAAACCGTGAAAAAAACCGTGCAGTAATGCGTCCGTTGGCGAGGCACACGAAAACGCTGTTAGCGCTGATTATTTTCGACGATAACAGCTTTTCGACCGGCCCCGACTTCGCCCGCTACCGAATTTCCCTGGCAAACCGACGATAATTCCCGGTGATCCGCCATTCACTATGATTCTTTTTTTATTATTATTATTATTATTTATTATAGAAGGACTGAAGCCCTTTTACATATGTGTTTACAATATCAAACAAAAGAAAGAAAAGAGAAAGATACAATACTACTCGTGTAATAACAAAGAAGGGACATGCACAAAAAGAAAAATTTAATAATGGTACAATCGATATGGTATTATCATATAATCCTACGTAGTTGCATTTGAAAATTTTGTAAAGAATCACTGAAAAAATCAATACAATTATAAATAGTGCATGATTTTGTGATAATGCGATTCATTGGATTAATTAATCCATAAGTAGATTTCGCTTTAAGTGTTTGAAAACCCGCTATTGTTCTCAGTTCACGTACTGGTACATAAAAATTGATTTGCGCAAGTAGACAGGGACAATCAATATGATTGTTAATTAAATGAAAAATAAAGTTCTGGTCAGATACTATTCTTCGAGCAGACAATGGTTCTAGGTTCATAGGTTCATTCTAGGTTCTAGATTCTGACCTGAACAGGAAACCCGGGGATGGTCGTTAGTACCTTTGTGAGTAAGGACTTGTTTATTAAGGGCTGCGTCCCTCCGAAAAACTGAAAGCCATTTGTTCTGTTAAAAATTTTAGTTGAGAAAATGTTTGTTACGTTGCTCCAGACCTCGGGAAAATCGTACCAACTGAGAATAGGGAAATTGAGGTTACTAATCTTGTATTGTGTAGGAAATCTGTCCTAACGACGGTTATAGCGAACGCAAATAGAACTAGCTGCTTAAGCCCATTGTAGGTTTAACCCATTTAGCTACCCTATCGCTTCGAATATGCTGTTAAAAAATCGGACCACGTAACATCCGCCGCATTAACAATGCAAAAGAACATACTAAATCTTCCACGAACTTTCATCAATTTTATTTATACCCTGACGTATGACCAATCAATGCGAATTCGCCTTTATATTGCGTTTCACTCTCGCGAAATCATCGATTCGATAAAACAATCAGAATAATGATGATACGTTTCGACAAAATTCACTGCATTCCGCCAGAGATTAACCTCCAACGAACGAGCGAATCTACTGGATATTTTATCGAAAATTACGAATTATACCTAGGTCCTTTTTCATATTCTTCGATATTGAATATCTTCGATAATGAAATATTGAAATTCTAAAATCACATATATGTGATGCACTCTTTTACGCAAGACTAAAAATATATAATTTATAAATAAAAAAATTTACAAGGTTTGAAATTGATTACAGAAATAAAATTCTACTATTTATATTTTGTATAAAAATATGCCTATAATAAAGATGCGAATATAAAGCAGCGTGTATCTCCGTCATTTTTTAATATTTTCTTCTGGAAAAATTACGAATGTAGTTATCAGTTGTGTTAATATCACTGCCAAAGATCAGAATTTTCACTCGGAAATTAGCCCTAAAAAAACTCGAGAGGGTCAAACCCATTCACCCCCTTGAAAAATCGATGTGCCTATAAAGCAGATTGTATCTCCGTCATTTTTTAACATTTTCTTCTGGAAAAATTTCGAATATAGTTATCAGTTGTGTTAATATCACTGCAAAAGATCAGAATTTTTCACTCGGAAACTAGCCCTAAAAAAAACTCGAGATGGTCAAACTCATTCACTCCCTTGAAAAATCGATTGTTTCACTCTCGCGAAATCATCGATTCGATAAAACAATCAGAATAATGATAATACGTTTCGGCAAAATTCAGCGAATCTACTGGATATTTTATCGAAAATTACGAATTGTACCTAGGCCCTTTTCATATTCTTCGATATTGAATATCTTCGATAATGAAATATTGAAATTCTAAAATCACATATATATTCATGCACTCTTTTACGCAAGACTAAAAATATATGATTTATAAATAAAAAAATTTGCAGATTTGAAATTGATTACAGAAATAAAATTCTACTATTTGTATTTTGTATAAAAGTGACTAATGGAGGGAGATACCCGATCTTCGTTTCGCCGTGGCATTTTAAAACGTCCGATCGAATTTACCGGAAAATTTCGGCAGAAACAACGTGCTCGATGCCGTCGCTATTCATGAAACAGCCCGGCCTCATAATTCGCTCGACGACGCTAATTACCGTGGCTCTCCCCCTTACGCCTGGAACGATAATGAGACGCTCTCTCCGAGAGAAAACTTCCGCGTCTCCCGAAGTCGATTAAGATTTCCGAGACGAGCGTCGTCCTGGCTTTCGGCGGAAAGCTCCGAAGATGTCCCCGAGGTTTCAAGGACGCAGACCACCGTCTGCACCGCTACGATATTTCTTGTGTGTTTGCGCGAGACAAACATGCGCCTCGGGAACGTCGGCATGCGAGACACCTGAAAACGGGAATGGGTGAACGAACATGCTGTGCTCGGGGAAATTTAGATGCACGAAGACAGAAGTTAGGATACGGATATTTATTGACGCGGCCAATCAAACGTCCCACCCGGCATTTCTCAATATTTTTATCTGGAGAAAATTGAGAATATTGTTCAGAGTTGTGATAATCAATCAGAATTTTTCACCGACTAATTGTCTCCAAAAGAATTCGAGACGGTTGTGGTCATTCGCTCCCTGAAAAAAATCGATGTGCCAATAAAACAGCGTGTATCTCCGCCATTTTTTAATATTTTCTTCTGGAGAAAATCGAGAGTATAGTTCAGAGATGTGATAATATCACTGTAAAAAGTCAGAATTTTTCACTCGGCAATAATCTCTAAAGAAATTCGAGATGATCCAATTCATTCTCCCCCTTGAAAAATCGATGTGCCTATAAAGCAGCGTGTATCTCCATCATTTTTTAATATTTTCTTCTGGAAAAAATAGGGAATATAGTTATCAATTGTGTTAATATCACTGCAAAAGATCACAATTTTTCACTCGGCAATTATCCCTAAAGAAATTCGAGATAGCCAAACTCATTCACCCCCTTGAAAAATCAATGTGCCTATAAAGCAGCATGTATCTCCATCATTTTTTAACATTTTCTTCTGGAAAAAATAGGGAATATAGGTATCAGTTGTGATAATATCACTGCAAAAGGTCAGAATTTTTCACTCGGCAATTACCCCTAAGAAAACTCGAGATGGTCAAACTCATTCACCCCCTTGAAAAATCGATGTGCCTATAAAGCAGCGTGTATCTCTGCCACTTTTTAATATTTTCTTCTGGAAAAAATAGAGAATATAGTTATCAATTGTGTTAATATCACTGCAAAAAGTCAAAATTTTTCACTCGGCAATTATCCCTAAAGAAATTCGAGATAGCCAAACTCATTCACCCCCTTGAAAAATCGATGTGCCTATAAAGCAGCGTGTATCTCCATCATTTTTTAATATTTTCTTCTGGAAAAAATAGGGAATATAGTTATCAGTTATGATATTATCACTGCAAAAGGTCAGAATTTTTCACTCGGCAATTATCCCTAAAGAAATTCGAGATAGCCAAACTCATTCACCCCCTTGAAAAATCGATGTGCCTATAAAGCTTCATGTATCTCCATCATTTTTTAACATTTTCTTCTGGAAGAAAGTGAGAATATCGTTAAGAGTTGTGCTAACATCACTGCGAAAGACCAGAATGATTCACTGATTAATTGTTTCTAAAAAAATTCGGGACGGTCGATTAATGATTAATTGTTTAAAGTGTCTGGAATTTTAACTCGAATGCTATGCATATATTTGTTATCGGTCGCCGATGTTTATTGACGGAGTTGGTCCTACAAATTATTTGTATATCGGCACTCATTTGCGAGCGAGCGTATTCATTACTCGTTCGTGAATCCCATTGACAGCGGGCTCGTTAACGACGTTGTTACCATTGGAAATTACGTAAACACGGCATGGTCGCGCCACGGAAAAATAGGATACGAAAACGCGAGGTACATATTGTTATCTGATTAAATGCGATTCCGTGGGCCAACCGTGTGTTTCTATCCCGTAGCCAGAAATATTGTCGCTAATTGGACAGCCTCCCGCCGCATCGATACGCGAATTTCACGTGTTGCGAATCACGAAAATTACAGTCAATCGCGCTGCTACAGTCTCCCCGTTATTTCCAAAGAAACTAACAGCCAAGCATAATCTACCGATACTCAAAATGTCTGTTCTGTTACTTCGCTGCGAATAAACTATTATTCAGTTTAACAATTTC
Source organism: Lasioglossum morio (assembly GCA_916610235.2). NCBI lineage: Eukaryota > Metazoa > Arthropoda > Insecta > Hymenoptera > Halictidae > Lasioglossum > Lasioglossum morio. The sequence goes on along the minus strand of OU744324.1, from coordinate 18,568,572 downwards.
AACAAATGCGACAGACCGTTCGGAAAATATTTAGTTTGCCTTCAATAATTGTTTAAGTTCAACAGACTGTTCGTGAAATATGTAATTCGCTATCAACAATTTATTAAATTTACCAGACTGTTTGTTGTTTGACAATAATTGTTTAAGTGCAACAATGCTCGGAAAACATTTGCCTTGCCGCGAATAAATAATTGCTTAAGTGCGACAGACTGTTCCGAAAACATTTACTTTGCCGTTAACAACTCGCCAAGTGTAACGAGATATTTGTATAAAATTTCGCTGGGAACGTTCGGGGGAAAATAGCGCGCGAAGGGAAATCGGCTTTAATGCAAATCCGCGGAAAATATAATATCGCGCAGCCGCGACACGAATGAATTATTAAACGCGATATTAATTCCTGTTCTCGTAAGAATGAATTGAAAGCCGGGCAATGCCTTTTCACAAAAGTCGAATAATAAATTCGTTAATGTTTCCGTTGCTTTATGGCAAGCCGTTTCCGCAATAAGGGATAAAAGGAATTAAGATTCTCGAATCGAGGATCCAGAAGGTGTATCTAATTTCGCGTAGAAGCAAGAAAAGGGTATGAAACGCATTTCCATCTTTACGGCGGAGGCGAAGTGTCATGCTACATCGACGCCGGTTTCCAACGGGGCTCAGAGCTGACGAAGCTCAGATTATTTTCATAACGTCGCCGAGACGCTCAGCTACATTTATTATGCTGTGACGTCGCGTGGAAAATAACATGTGACCATACTCGTGCTGTTCACGTTCCAGAGAACTTGTAAATAAAAACTAACATTAAAACTAATATTGAAAGAATCACAAACTTATTGGACGATTGCAATAGTTAATTTTTAAGCACAAAAACGTTGCACTCGAAAGGGGTGATTCCTCAGATCATTTCGAGCAACCCTTTGCGAAAATCTTCTTCGAGGCTCCGTTACGTAGTTATAACGAGAAACATTCAGCCCACTGTTTCCGCGATTGGTCCGTGTTTTTCGCAAATACAGTATATTTTCTATAGACGCGACAGCCTCGCGGGATTTGGTCGCAACTATCGTACAGGGAAGCTATTTTTTTATCTCCAAAAACTGAGTCGAGCGTTTACAGTGGTTTACATCGATATACCAAACAGAGATCAGATTACTAAGTTAATTTTGAAGAACAAAAACGTTGCACTCGAAAGGGGTGATTCCTTAGATCATTTCGAGCAACCCTTTGCGAAAATCTTCTTCGAGGATCCGTTACGGAGTTATCAACGAGAAATACTCAGCCCACTGTTTCCGTGATTGATCCGTGTTTTTCGCAAATACAGTATATTTTCTATAGACGCGACAGCCTCGCGGGATTTAATCGCATCTATCGTAAAGAGAAGCTATTTTTTTATCTCCAAAAACCGAGCCGAACGTTTACAGTGGTTCACATCGATATACCAAACAGAGATCAGATTACTAAGTTAATTTTCAAGCACAAAAACGTTGCACTCGAAAGGGATGATTCCTCAGATCATTTCGAACAACCCTTTGCGAAAATCTTCTCCGAGGCTCCGTTACGTAGTTATCAACGAGAAACACTCAGCCCACTGTTTCCGCGATTGGTCCGTGTTTTTCGCAAATACAGTATATTTTCTATAGACGCGACAGCCTCGAGAGATTTGGTCGCATCTATCGTACAGGGATGCTATTTTTTTATCTCAAAAACCGAGCTGAGCGTTTATAGTGGTTTACATCGATATACCGAACCGAGATCAGATTACTAATTTGGGGGAGGATATTCTTGGTCGCATCAATCGTGTAGAAATTGTCGCGTCTATCAAAAATATACGGTAACTCTTGACCGGGGCCATGCACAGCATTGTCGCAAAGGAGAAAGTTCTTTCAAATGTCTTCAAGAATCACCTCTTCGAAGCAAGTCATCTTTGAGACATCCTCTACATTCTGGTGTTTTTATTTGACTTCTAACGAGTCTCTGAGCCTCTTAAGTGCTTCGAAAATTTCCATTCAGCTGAACAAAGGTCCACTAGCAACGCGAACAGTGAAATCCTGTACCCGCTCGATCGACCTGCGTGATTAGCCAAGTTTTAACAATGGTCATCATCCGGAATAAACAAAGCGCAGTTGAAACTGCTTAATAATTAATAATCGCCGGCTAATCAGTTCGCGAATCTCCAAACCGAAGCTTCCGGAGAACGTTTAATAATTCGCGGAGTGTTTGCAGTGGTTGCATTCGTAAAAAGTGATTTTCCGCTGGCATAATTGATGCTCCTCGGTGGAGTGGTGCCTCTCGTAAAAGCGGCGAGGCAATATTTAATGCTCCGAGCAAATATTTAACGCGTCCCGAGTTCGTTAGATGACCGACTCTCGAGTAAGGACCTTGCTTCTTTACGGTTTCTTTTCTTTCTGTTTTTAGGCTGAGCCAGCCTTGATGTACGACAGCGTGCAGGTGTTTGCCGTGGGATTAACGACCTTGGAACAGTCTCACGCGCTAAGGCCCGCGAACATCTCCTGCGAGCTCGAGCACCCTTGGGACGGCGGGCTGTCTCTCATCAACTACATCAACTCGGTGAGTTTCTGTCTACCGGGTGGCGTTTCTGCACCTCTTTAAAAAATCGCCGCGAATGTAATCCACCGTAACTCGCGGGAGACCCGTCTCTGCCGGCTGCATTGGCTCCGGGAGCGTGTCGTTCCTCGGCATTTCCATATTTGATGACGTGATTCTTGGCTAATGGGAGTACGACCCGACGTGTGCATCGTATTTGCCAATGATTCAGCCCGTGTACCACCGTGTACAGCGGAGGATCGAGGAAGATCGAGACACATCGTCGTCGGTTTTCATCGAATTTGTTTGTGAAAGTTTTACCAATGTGTTCCTGACGTTTCTCCGATTAAAACGAGTCCAAACACGACCTAGTTCGAAGTGTTCTTGCCTGTTTAATCCGCGATTTAGTGGAACCTTTGCTATAGTGCGGTATTCTTTGCTATAGTCGGTGTTCTACTAAATCGTGGATTAAACAGGCAAGAACACTTCGAACTAGGTCTTGTTTGGGCTCATTTTAATCGGGAGAATGTCAGGATTATGCTGGTAGTCTGGAAAATAGTATGAGAAACAATAAACTATTTATTTACAAATTTAATTTTGTACTATAACACCAGTACGAGTTCATTGATTTTACGATGCACGGCGACGAATGGAATTGATCAATCATTGGTACAAAATGTAATACAAAACAAAACGACAACTATAGTCGCGGAAATATCGTGTTACATAATATTTCTTTTTCATTTAATACGCAGTACCAGGATCGCAATCGAGTATGATTGAAATAATTTAAAACGTTGGAATGAATTCGCTGCTTTCAGATGTCCACTTGAATAATTATTCGTCGGTGACAAGGTGAAATAAAGTATCAAAGAATTAATTAAAACCGAACAATGCCGTTCTTTCAATCGAAGCTTCAATTTCGAGAAAACCTTCGTACGTTTAATAATTCGATTCCCACCTAATGGATATCGCTGTTAACTGTAATAATATTTTCGCTGAGCCTTGTGTTTATGTGTCGCGTGAATCCCTAGTCGCTCATTCGCTCGCTTGCTGCCATAATTAAAGGACGCCGGTTTCAGTGAAATGAAATCCGACCCGGCTGAAAAGAATCAGGATCATTAAAATAATTAACGAGATTATTAAAACCTGCTGTATCGTGTACACAGAAATTAGGACTAAAAACTTGGCGAATTTCAACCGCAATAATTTCGTAAAAAAAAATTGTTCGATAATAAACGCGGTCTCGTTTTGACGCTTGAACCCTCTACTTTAACATCCCTTAGTTTATTGTTTTCGAAAACATTTTTATTCAATACGGCCGATGAAAGACTCGATACACGTTTTGTCTAAAAACTGGTGCAAATTCAACGATTTGTTAAAACATTAACAAATTGTTCTCGCGAATGAATTCACCACGGACATGAAGCTTGAAGCTTCCCCTTTCCAACGATACCTCAAAAATTGATCTACAATTTTGTTTCGCCGTGTTATCGATATTTGAACAAAGGGTGTATAGAAAACTTTGTACTACCCCACGAGCGGTGTATGGGTCCGAACTGGTTCCTCGTTTTTGTTCTCTAAAACAGTGAAAACAAATCGTACAACAGTTTTTAAGGCCTCGTTGGAAAGAAAAAGCTTCATTCTTCAATTCTGTTGCAGATTCATTCCCGAGAAAAATTTCTTGACGTTTTGACACCGGTTTGAATTTGCAACCCTTTCGTGTCTTCAGTCTTCCCGAAGAAACTTGTAAACTTGAAAGTTGGTTTGGAATTTTTTGTTGGTCGAGGTATCGAACTTCAAACGAAAGCTGTATTGTCAACGTTAACAGCACTATTATTAACGCAACACCTGATGAATTTTCGCCAGTGAACTGTTTATAATCTCGTCTGCCAGAGGAACTCTTGCGCCTGACGTGGAACTGCCAAATATTGAATAATTCGCGGACTACGCGAAAACTTTCTGCCATTGTTCTTCGGAAGAGTGACGTTTGAGTTGCGTGGAGACTGAAGGCGCAAGGAAACAAAAGGGTTCACAGATTAACAGCAACAACAGGCGGCCATGCATTATCGTGTTGAATGATTTATCCGGAGGTGGCGAGCAGCCGCGCGATTATAAAACATTGATGGAAATTTATAGAAACCGGTTTTCAGCCTGGACAACAAAAGCGTGTGTGCTCGGCGCATTATGCGCTTTGATAGATCTAGATTTGAAAGGCCGGTGTATATCAAAGTCGATCCACATTAGCGTACTCGTCGTTTCGCGAACAATGCCGTGCAACGCTAAAAATAAAATCGGTTATACAGGCTGTGCATTAGCACTGCTACGCGATCATTCTGACAGCAATCCGTTACCATGGTCACCAATTAAGCGAACTATTTCAATTATAGCTGTTTGATTTAGTCATTTTCGATTTTAACAAGATTGTTCGTTACCGGAATCGTTCGGCCACGAGCTCTCATCGAAACTTACCCGGATCGTGTTGCCTTTTCAGCTAACGCGTCGATCGTTATTCGTCCAAATAATGTTGCTGCCTCCGAAAATATTCGTACACCCGCAACACACATTGTTGCTCCCAAACATAATTGTTTATCCGGTGTACATATGTATTCGTGGCCTCGATCAAATTTTATCCTCTCGGTGTTCATCAATTCGGTTTTTCTATGTTGACAGAATAGTAGAGTATTTGGCCCGAAAAGCTGGCCAAAAGTCAATTAAAAAATTTTGTCTACAATATAAAATTTTTGCATTTTAAGATAGTTAAATATATACAGAATGATTCATTATTATATTACTCACTTGCTTTATGAAAATTTTAACATAGATATTTGATTTTGTGATACATGCTAATAGTAGGTCGCTACACAGGTTACTGAGGCACAAACACGAGGCACAAGAAACAGAACCAATCAACGATCAATAGATCAAACCTAATCAATCGATATTTGGCGGTTATTTCAAATAGTGAAAACATCACCAACAGTATTTTAACCGTATATCTATCCAGATAATGTTAATATAGGAAAACAAACGATGTTGACCAAGTCATAAAGAAACAAAAGTTTCTGATGTACAATTGACTAATCATAGGATAAAACAATAATGTTAGAAAGTGATTCGTCATAAATCTTACATGAAACTATTAGATGACGTTATTGAGGGTGATTTGTTCCGAATGAAAATTGCTGTTGCTATTCAAGGTTCTATTAAAAAGTGTTTAGCCATGTACCATAGATTTTTCAAAATTATGATTTTTATAAATCATCGGTCGGTAATTTGTTAAGATAAACTAAACATCTGGCGATGTTTCGAATGGTCGTCGAATGACTCTAATTTACTTAATCTTCGAGGAAGATTTTTAGTCACGCACGCACCATAAATATGTCCGAAAGAACTCCACGTTTTCTATTCCAACGGGACGGAACAACTGGTTTCACAAGAAAATATTCGCATTTCAATAAACAAATAAGGACTAATTAAAAACGGCCGTGGAAGCAACACACGTTGGATCAACGTTGATCTTTAATTGGACGTATTATTTGACAAATGTGTAATGACCGTGCCGCAAGAAAGCGGATTAGCGTAAACGAGAAGGATGAAGCGTATATCCTTCTCTCGCGAGCTCCGCTTTCCCTCGGTTATTCCTCGGCAACGTTATTCCTGGTACTATATGCGAAGATATTTTGCATTACATTAAATTCCGTTCAGAGGAGCTAGCTGCATTTCTGTCCAACTATTCCTGAATATATTACGGAATAATTTCCATATCCCGCGACATTAATCTCGCTTGTACCCCGCGAGAAGAATCTTATTCGAAAGAACAGCATATGCATCTCGTATGATTCACAACTTTCAAATTTTGCTTATAGAAATTCTCGGAAACTCCATTCTTTAATCGACACGCGACGGGATCCGCGTATTTTTATTCTTGACAGTTCTTCAAAAAGACAAGTTTCTTCGGGGAGATTGAAGACACGAAAGGGTTGCAAATTCAAACCGGTGTCAAAACGTCAAGAAATTTTTGTCGGGAATGAATCTGCAACAGAATTGAAGAATGAAGCTTTTTCTTTCCAACGAGGCCTTAAAAACTGTTGTACGATTTGTTTTCACTGTTTTAGAGAACAAAAACGAGGAACCAGTTCGGACCCATACACCGCTCGTGGGGTAGTACAAAGTTTTCTATACACCCTTTGTTCAAATATCGATAACACGGCGAAACAAAATTGTAGATCAATTTTTGAGGTATCGTTGGAAAGGGGAAGCTTCAAGCTTCATGTCCGTGGTGAATTCATTCGCGAGAACAATTTGTTAATGTTTTAACAAATCGTTGAATTTGCACCAGTTTTTAGACAAAACATGTATCGAGTCTTTCATCCGCCGTATTGAATAAAAATGTTTTCCAAAAAAAAAAAGCTAAGGGATGTTAACACTTTACCGACCGGAAGCCTATTAATAGGTTATTTCAATAATTCTGCTGTACCAAATGAAACTATTAGACGACGTTATTGAGGGTGACTTAGTTAGTTCATGCTAAATGTTAAATGAAAATTTAGCATTGTACCATACATTTTTCAAAAAATACACAATAATCACCGGTCGGTAATGTGTTAAAGTAGAGGGTTCAATCATCAAAACGAGACCGCGTTTATTATCGTGCTACTGTTGTTAACGTAATGATCACGGTTTTAATATCGACAATACATAAACTAACATTTCCGCGTTTTGCCTCACGTTTCCGATCTTGCTTCGAAGTTGAAACTGTGCCTGTGTCAACATCAGCTTGTTTAATTAAAAGTTGCTCGAGGGAGCCGGCCGGCAAGACACATAGTTGAAAGATATATATTTAATTTTCGAGCTCACTTGATTCAAGATCCGTACAGTTCCCTCGGATTTCTTTTAATTAGATTACTACTCGGAAGACATTTCCCCAGCGACGTTCTTGTTTGTGGAACGATATTTTTACGTTACGCACGGACAGAGGAAATGGAAGATCGGGAGATGGTAAATAGAAAGACGGAAGTGCACAACGGAGTCGCATTAAGTAATTGATGTTATTAGAACAATAATTCTAGATTTACAGATAACAGACGGACCCGGGTTCAATGTAGTTCTTTTGCAAAATGTAAGACTTTCGGACTTGAAAACGGGAGTGCTGCGAGGACGCGGAGGAAAATGGGGAATCGCAATATTGCGCGTCCAACAATATCAAGAGAAACTGCAGACTCTCGAGCAAAACGCGTCCTTCAGTGGGATCTGTGCGCGTACATAGATACTGTCTCTGAGAGACGAAGGTATTTTCGAGTTGTTGGATTTTAACGAGAATTTACAGATGATTTTGAATTAAGAGACTCGCAGATTATAAACATTTTATTACGAACACAATTATATAATTATATAATTTTTAATATATTGTTTAAACAAAAAACGTTTGTTAAAATTTTCTTGCACGACTACATTTTCCATTAACAAACACACACAATTCAAAAAAAGAATCGAATTTTTTCGACCACTGGTTTTCAAGATATTTCAAAAAATATGGTTTTGATGCCCAACTTTGAGGGCTGTTCTCACCCCTTCAGAGTGGATGGTTGCCGATAAAAAAAACATGTGTCAAATATTTTTTGGAGAGCTATATCCCACATAAGTTTCAGCAAAATCGGTTTGTATCAACTGAATATGTTCCCTTGTAAGTTGTTTCGTGTAAAAGGAGATAGGCGAGTATATACTTGGCTGGTGCACTACCGTGCACCTGGATATTCATGTCCTGAAGGAACGATTCTTTTTTATGTTTTAACACTAGAACTACCGGACATTCAAATTCATTTACCAATCTCCATTCTTTTCCACTCTCACCATCGCCTTTCCAGCGGTACCTACTGTTTATGGTGGGTTCCGAATCACCTTTTGCCAACAACACGTGAAAAACACCTCTGGTGGGTCACTTTCCGGTTTTTTACCAGACGGTCACCCATCCTAGTGCCGTTCACGTTCCACATTGTTTAACTTCGGTGATCTAACGAGAACCGATGCTTTCAACGGGACTACCGTTGTTGGCAGAGATATTAAAAGTATAAATATGTTTTTTTTTTGAGAAATTCTTTTAGTGAATTTCTCTATTGAAATACATATTTAAATATCGCCTGTACGAAATCTAAATAAATGCCATATTGTCATTATTAGAAGGCAATGTATGCCAACTGCGTTTAGTGCTCGGTAGTTCTAGTGTTAATAAACAATTTTATGTATATATTGGGTGATTAAACTCAAATGGAGCAAATCATCCACAAATTTTTAGTGCTAACAATACGAGGAACCCGGCCAACCCCCTCGTACACGCGAGAGGAATCTGGTAGGGATGAGCCAGGAGTACGGAGAGGGCTGGCCTCCTGAATATGGAAGTTGTTGATTATAAGAAAATAAGAATCAGTCCTGGAAAACTCTGTCCCTGAACTTTCATCGAATTCTCAAAACGCGATTGCTGCAATCCTATCCACCCGGTAGTTACTTCTAGCTCTTGGCAATTACTTCAGATTCGGTTCAATTAAGCTGCTCGGTGGAACCGTAATATCGCGATTCAAGATTTAGGATCGCGTCGAAATGCCCCATTAGAGGGCTGAAACTTAGTTAGTCTGTCGGAAATCCAGCCAGGACTTCTCGCGCGCCACTCCGGCCAGCTAAATATTGATCAGTTAACGACACATCTGGGAGAGATCCTCTGTTAAACAGGAAACGAATGATTGATAGTTCTTTTTTTTCGTAGGTGAACGAATACGTATTGAATATAGAAAATAACTAAATTTAATCCTTAGCACTCGAGCACTAAAAATTGCTGTACTATTATTTAAATAATTGTTTACACTATCAGATATGTCAGTATCTAACCAATTACTACACATTTAAGTATTGTATAAGGTATTATATCAATTTCATATTTATCAAATTTAAAAAATCATAGAGAATAGAAATATTGTAGGTCAGAAGAAAGTTTAATTTTCGAGTTAAAATAGCTCCGAGTGCAAAGGGTTAATCTTGTTAGTTACAAATCCTGGTTGATTATTAAACGTGATTAAATTTCCAATCGCCGAGGTGGTCTCGGATAGAGATAGAGATTCGATTTTTGTACAAGAAAATTTCACGAAATTCATTACAGAATGATTAGAAATAAATATATTGATTACGATAGTTATCAGTAGATAGATAGGAATAATTTTTTAATGAATTTTTGTGAAAATCTCACAAACAGACAGACAAACTCGATTTTATTATACATGGTGATACGAATCACAGTCACTTTTGATAGTAAGGTAGGTTTAGTGTTAATGTAGCAGGCCACTTCACGTGATTGGGGGAAATGAAGGGTCAATTGAAAATTTCTCGAATCAACGAATCGTTTTTAAAATTAACCCTTTTACTCGGAGATAGTTTAACTCGAAAATTAAAAATTTCTTCCTGTATATTATTACTCTTCTCCTATATTATTCATTTCATTTAATGGAGATGAAATTGATATAGTATCTCATACAATACTTATATGTTTAGTAATTCATTAGATACCAAAATAGTTAATACTGTAAACGATACTTAATACTTATTTACAATAATGTAAATAAACTTTTAGTGGTGAGTCATTCAGTTAATCCGAATCCGAAGACACAGGATCATTCGAAATATAGGACAGGACGATTCTGTAATATTAAATTGCACCGTGTTCGGATATTTCGGCGTAGCTTAATTGTAAATACGGATTAAAGGCTGAATGCGAAGGTAATGAAGCCGAACGATGGAGAGCGCGGCCGGAGGGCGAAACGAACAGTGAAAAGAAACGAATCCCCGGTGGATTAAAAAAGAGGAACGCGGTGGAACAGGGAAATATGCACGCGCAGAAAAAATAAAAGAGTGAGAAAAGCCTGACAAGCCAGCAATTTTGGTAACCGTTCATCCAAAACATTGCACGTTCCGCCAGGTACGATGACGGTTTGCCCTGAAGATAACGGTTTTTTTCCTATGATGAAAGGGCACCGCGTACAATTTCAACGCTTTGTGGTTCGATCACCTGCACGAGCACGTTTTCCGAATATTTTCTCCTTTGCATTCTCCTTTCGTTGGATTCTCCGTCGACCAGTTTGCTTTTCGAATTCTCTTGTAAGTTTCACCTTGTGTCCCTCGAAGGGGTAATAAACGAACAAAATCCACAGTCTAATAATAATTTCAATGCGTGTGTTCAACAATTCAATGAAGTTAAAAATTTTTCTTTTTCACTGAGCAAAGGGAGGTATTTTAGTTTTTCTCATTCTAGATGAACATACAGTAAAATATAATAACGTTTAATAATTTACACACGTATTTATTTATTGAATATGATCGAAACGTTGAAATTAATATGGTAATTTGAAAACAGTGTTTTATTAAAATAACATTTGATCGAACCAGTGCGCCGATAACATTAATGTATTTGTTATTCACAATTCTATGATCGACATAAGAAAATGTTTTATTAAAATAATTTTTGATCGAACCAGTGTGCCAATAACATTAATGTATTTGTTATTTACAATTCTACGATCAACATGAGGAAATGTTTTATTAAAATAACATTTGATCGAACCAGTGCGCCGATAACATTAATGTATTTGTTATTTACAATTCTACGATCGACATAAGGAAATGTTTTATTAAAATAATTTTTGATCGAACCAGTGTGCCAATAACATTAACGTATTTGTTATTCACAATTCTACGATCGACATAAGGAAATGCTTTATTCAAATAACTTTTTATCGAACCAGTGCGTCGATAACATTAATGAATTTGTTATTTACAATTCTACGATCAACATGAGGAAATGTTTTATTAACACTTTACTGACAGGAAGCCTATTAATAGGATTATCAATAATTCTGCTGCACCAAAAAAAAAAAGCATAGGAATTTTCTTTGACATTGCAATCTTAAATGAAACTATTAGACGACGTGATTAAGGGTGACTTAGTTAGTTCATACTAAATGCTAAATCAAAATTTAGCCATTTACCATATATTTTTCAAAAATACGCAATAATCACCGGTCGGTAATGTGTTAAAATAACATTTGATCGAACCAGTGTTCCAATAACATTCATATATTTGTTATTCACAATTCTACGATCGACATAAGGCAATGTTTCATTAAAATAACATTTGATTGAATCAGTGTGCCGATAACATTAATGTATTTGTTATTCTAATAATAATAGTGGGAGTTCTGGTACACTGGTAGTGGGGAGAACTGTTACCTAATCAATTATCTAAAATCGATTTCAGCCCTCGACATAACCGACAATAGAACAATATACTCAGATATTCCCCTAATCTTTCCTCGTTCCATATTTCATCGAATTCACCCGTGAATGCCGAAAAGTCGGTGCATTGATTAGGATTGATATTTCGGATTGTCCAGGGGACCGTGACAATGTAAATCAATTGCAAAACCGTGTTGCGAATCAATTTCTGTTGGCCGCTCATTATTCCCAGCGTCGAAATGGCGTTCAACACGCAAATCGAATTCCGGTATCCAACGACGGGCTAGAAGCATGCACTTTGTCATCGTGGAATCCGACGGAGGCGGGGACAAGCGCAAATATCTGGAGACTATTAGGGGACCACCGATATTGGAATTTAGCCATCCCCCTATTAAATTAATGGTGGTCCATAAGTGTCCTCTCAGGGAGCCTTCGTGAGGATCTTCGGACACTGGCCTCTATCAGAGAGAGTGAGAGAGAGAGAGTGAGAGAGAGAGACTTGTTCGGATTACCAACCTACGGAGCTGGTTTACTAAGGAAATTATCGAACGCTGCTTTCACTGTAATTGCAAGAACTTCCTAATTCCGCGAACTAATTCGCGATACACCGGGAGCGGTCTAATTAAATAACCGATCGACCATTCACGAAATTTGAGTGTCCGACACCGGCGCCAAGATATTAAACTGTGCACTTTAAGCGTCTGGGACGGGAACAATGCGATCCGAAAACGGAACATTCAATTACAACTGTTTCAAACATTTTCATGTGTAAACGTTCGTTCTATGTGTTTTCATTTTTGTTCCGCGAGAAAAGTTGTGCATAAAATGTCCCGACTGTCGTTGTCGTTTTCATGGTTTTTTAAAAATCAACAATGATTTTCGAACGTCACCATGTATTAGGTTCGTGCAGGAAAGTTCTGTCGTGTGATAAAGAAAATATTCGAATCTAATGATAAAAATATACGATTAATATTAAGAAAAGAGTTAGATGCAATGGTAGGTGTAAGATAACAGGATAGTTTAGAATAGATCAGATTAGGCTAGGTTAGACTAGATTAGATTAACAAAGGGCATAGGATATGGAGGAATGGGTGGAAGAATGAATGGATAGAGGGATGGAAGGATGAGTGACATAGTAGATCTGTAAAACCAAGTCCAATTTCTTGGCCGCGAGGCCGAAATTAAATAAATAATACTTACTTAATAATATTATTCGCAACGATATAATTTCCATTGTAACTGTTTTCATGATATCGATCGACAACTTGTTAATAACATATATTCGTGTTTTCAGCGCATTGGTTCGATCAATTTTTATTTTTTTTTTTTTTTTTTTGATCGCGCCAGTGCGCTGAAAACACGAATATATGATATAATTTCCATTATTTGTACAATAACAATTTGTTCGATGACTCGCAGGCAACACACGTGTTTATGATTTACGAACAAAATCAGCTGCTTATTTGAAATACGGCACGGAACCTAATATTTTAACTTCATAACGTGTGCGATGATTTTATTGGAATTGCATAAACTTTTCAAACAGTAATTGTATCTGGTGAACATCTGGAACATATAGAAATAAGTTACGTTTATGAAATTAATTAGGAAAATTTGTTCGATTGACGTACATCGATGGACTGACAACGTGTGCATTCGGCTGCATCAATCGCAGCGTGTTTATCGCTCGCGAAGAGAGGAAAGAAAAGGGGTTAAACGGTGCCTGATTAACAGCCCTGAGTCGACTTTTAATTACCGACTTTAATTGCAATCGTTCGCATCGCCCATCGTGGAATATGATTACACAGGAAAGCGCGTGCAAATGAGATTTCCTCCCCCTTAGCTCAGATTGAAAAACACAGAGTGGACGGTGCTGCAAGTGTTTCACCGCGCGGTGCTGCCCTCGCTTAAAAGCGAGCCACCACAAAGACACTCGAGAGATGGAATTGCTCGACAAAGAGCCCTCGACGATTTCCACGTTAATTACGTGGCCGCGTATAAACCGCGGGATATTAACGTTGTTGCCGCGCCCGTTTTCGCCTCGCTAATCGCTGAAACACACGAGCCCTTTCGTTACCAGCTATTCGACGTGCCCGCTCGACGATTTCTCGAGTCCTCGAGAATCTCCCAAAAATATACAATTGTTTTTTTCAGTTCTCTATTAAACGTATATTCGTTGTTCTGCGAGAATCGCTTCTTGATAAATTATTTCCGGAAATGTCGAAATAGTCGAAAATATTTTTTAACATATTATTTAAACAAACTATTTTATCAGAAATCAGTTTCGACTAAAGGACTCGTCATTTAGAGACGCACAAATTGGATTTTGTAATTTTCCTCTAAGCCTAATAGTTTCAGAGATATTCGATGAAACGGATGATTTTTCACCCCATCTTTGAAGGCTATTTTCACCCCCTAAATACGAATATCGGCAGCTGTAAACAAACACACGTATGAAATAGTTTTTCCAGTTCTATATCATGCCAAAATTTCCCTTGTCAAGTACCTCCCTTGTCAGTGTTGCGTTGCCAATTGAGTGACCGCCTGTGTCTGACCATTGCTAGGACTTTCTACTTAATCCACTAGCCCCACTGGTTCGAACGCTTCATTCCTTTAAATAATTGCTTAAAATTATTCGTGATACGTTGTTCGGCGTAGACTCGAAGTCTATGCAGAAATAAACGCGAGATACACATATTTGGGAGTAAATTAAATAAATTATTTCATCTTGCAGAAGAGCGAATTCTTCTTTGCTTGCAAAATTGGAACGGTTCGAATATTTCAAATATTTTCGAATATTCGACGAGTTGATTAAAAACTGCAGAGATTGGATAAGAATGTTGGTTGGCAGGAAATCATCTGTAGTCGGTGAAATGGTCGCGTCAGTCCGAACGTTGCTCATTGAGTGACCGCCTGTGTCTGACCATCGCTAGGACTTTCTACTTAATCCACTAGCCCCACTGATTCGAACGCTTTATTCCTTTAAATTATTACTTGAAATTATTCGTGATAGGTTGTTCCGCGTAGACTCGAAGTCTATGAAGAAATAAACGTGAGATACACATATTTGGGAGTAAATTAAATAAATTATTTCGTCTTGCAGAAGAGCGAATTCTTCTTTGCTTGCACAATCGGATCGGTCCGAATATTTTGAAGAATTTTCGAATATTCTACGAATTGGGTTATTCAATTATCGATCGCAAATGTATTTTTGATGACTCATTGTAATTTCTTATCGGCGCACAGGTTCGATCATTATTTTGCATACTTTTAATTTTTAATAAATGCTTATTCCTCAGTGATATACATCGGTGGTTAAATTCTACGAATTGATTAAAAATTGCAGAGATTGGATAAGAATGTTGGTTGGCAGTAGACCATCTGTAGTCGGTGAAATGGTCGTGTCAGTCCGAGAGTGGCGGCGATATAGCACACTTCGGGAGGAAGAAGCAAACAGGGTCCGTTGCACTCCATAAATCATTGAGATTTCGTGGCAAATCGCGCATCGGGCTGTTTATACTGCGCTCCGATACGCTTCGAATGCTCCGCAATGTTGTTGAATGAAATGTTGAGAAGCGCGCGTGTAACAGGATGACGAGTGACGGATTTTCCTGGGTTTCCTCGCCGTTGGTTCTCTTTAGCGTGCCGCCGCGCCGTTGCCTTTTTGGTAGAACACTCGTTTCTCTTGATCTCGGGCTTTCGCGATTTATATCCTTCCGGGAGAGCAACTTTACGAGAGGTTACTTTGTAAGTATTTATACCGGCTCTCATGTTTCCGAAAAAACAAAAAAAAATGAGACTCGAGAGGGAGAGAGAGTCCAGATAAGAAAACGTTCTTGCGGATTTCGTGCGTTTGTACGGTACGCGATACAGTGAAGTCGCGATGTTCTTCTGCGACCTTCTACCCAGAATTTATCCAGTGCCTAACCACTTCATATCGGTGTGAACCACTGCTAAAAGAATTACAAAAGTTCTTTGTTTTCCATTATTTTTTTATGGGATTCTCGCCAACTTATTGCTGGAATTTCTCTGATTAAAATCACATCAAACGCGATATAATTTCAACTGTATTTAGTGGTTTAATCGACGTTGAAAGTTTCGGGTGCAAGGAGAGAGAGGTTATTTATTAGCTTGCTCAGCTATTTGTATTACATTATATTTGTCATAACGAATTCCTTTAGCATTCTCTTAAACACGTCTAAACCGTCACAGCATTTTACTTCGTCTGATACAGTTAACAAATTTTGTTTATAGTAAATTAATAATGTGTTTTCTTACTGTGTTTATTTATGATTATTTTTTGGAAAAGGTTGTTTTAATTTCTTTTTAATATTTATCCCTTACATAAAACACAAAGACTGACCTTCTTTCAATTCTTTTATGTCGATTAAAAAAGTCATGCAGCGAAGGGTTAATATTCCTTCATAAAATAGACTTTTTTCGGCTCTTCTCGTTTTACGAAATTTAACTGGAATATTCCCCGTTTGTCTTGTTTGCATTGCACTTTCATCGTCCACTGTTCTTAGCCTATTTCTTAAACGCTCTGACAACATATTATTTAAAATCTGAAAAACAAATATAAATAGGAAGTACAGCATATGTGTACATATATATTTCCAGAAACAAATATCCTGTGTAATAGAACGGTTACGTGCAACCATTGAGCAATAATGAATAGCGTTGCAGAAAGTATCAACCTCGCGACAATGCAAACCTACGTGATATCAAGCTGAAATACTTTTATTTATCAGAGACATAATTTCTGGAAAATTAATTGGTTAATTAGCGCATGGTGGTTGTTTCCGAAATGGGAAAAGAAGCGGACGACCTTCGGCGCCTGCCAAAGCCGGCTAAACAAAGAAAGGGGCGTGTGCCAAAATTCGCGCAAAAAGATGCTCGGCAAAAGCAGACAAACAAACGCGGAATAGCTAATCCGCGGCGATAAGCGCGTTTGGAGCGGTGCCAAGTAGTTTTACGGCTTGGAACACGTTATCGCGGCCGCGCTTTCGAACGGAAAAGGCCCCGTTTATGCACACCGGCCTCGTTAACCGTCGTTACAGTTAAACCGTAAACACCAACGACGTTTAAAATTGTTACGAATCTCTGATGCGAGATTACGGTTCACATCGCGAGCGCAACGTAATCCTCCCCGCGAACGTTATCAATGGCCGGCTTTGAAATTAGTAAACCATTTCGCCGAGCGCTTCAAAGACCTCGTGAGCGAACGATTTTCGTCGACACAGTGGATTTTTCAAATAAATTCGATTGATTGCTGGAATTTTACATTAACGATTATACCAGAACCTACGAAAACATTATTTTATTTATTTTATATATATATATATATATATATATAACATTTATTTTATCTTTTATGTATCGACTCAAATATCAGCTATAACAGTACGAAATCAAAAATGCATTTCAACATTTCAAAAGATTTTTATTTTTTATTGAAGAGAATGGTTTTTCAAAATTTTATTTGTAGAAGCTTGTAGACGTTTAAATAACTGTACGACTTTTGTCGGAAACATTTGTTTTTGATTCCACCGAGAAGCTAGAAGATATTATTGTTCGAATCTTTTGTATCAACAAAATCGCTATTATATATAACATCTATTTTATCTTTATGTATCGACTCAAATATCAGCTATAACAGTACGAAATCAAAAATGCATTTCAACATTTCAAAAGATTTTTATTTTTTATAGAAGAGAATGGTTTTTCAAAATTTATAACTGTTCGATTTTTGTCGGAAACATTTGTTTTTGCTTCCACCGAAAAGCTAGAAGATATTATTGTTCGAATTTTTTGTATCAACAAAATCGCTCGAACGTCTCTTCAAATATGGTTCGAATATGAAAAGAGCGCGGACCGGAAAGTCTAGGGGGAGCTTTCGAACGGCATTGTGCGCGCACAATTCGCTGAGAATATTTTAGCATCTATCTACTTCTGAATTTTTGATATTTCTGTACGCTCGCCGTGAATGGAAAAAGCTTAAAAACGTTATCGAGCTGGTTTTTCGATGAGTATTCCCGGATTCCATTTCCCCCTCGCGATCGGGCCACTTGTTGAACTCGCATAGTCAGCGATTGAATTGAAATTGCTCGGGAATTATAGGTCCGAACCGTTGTCGCTAACAGTGTGCCTCTTCCTTCTGTGCTAAAACGAGCATATTCGCGTCGGGTTAATTCCCGGGCCTCCGGACGTTTTTACGTGCGACAAAGTTGCTAATTCGACGACTAATCGGAAAAAGATCACTTGGACAGACAGTGACGGACTTGTTTAAAAGTTTCCCAGTTTCTAGTTCCAGCTGCTCGTTCTTGTGAAATTATTAAAAACTCTTTAAAAATTGTTCTCAAAACATTGAAGCTCCTAGAGAGTTTCTTTTTGTTCCGATTGATGCAGGCAATGTTTATTTTGCTGAAAAATCTGTTGAAAATCATTCTTTCACGAATTAAAAAACTGTTAGGAGTTAGAGGTGGAAAATTGTTCCCCGAGTACCGTCGCAAATTATTTTAGTAACCAAGGGAAGACCACCGAAAAAATTAAAATTATTAAAAAGATATTAAAGCCCTTAGAGAGCTTCTGTTTGATGCAGGAAGTTATTATTTTTTGCAGAAAAATCGGCTAAAAATAATTCTTTAACGAATTTTAAAATTGTTAGGAGCTAGGGGTGGAAAATTATTCCCCCAGTACAGTCCCAAATCATTTTATTAACCAAGGGAAGACCACCGAAAAAATTAAAATTGTTAAAAAGAGATTAAAGCCCTTAGAGAGCTTCTGTTTGATGCAGGAAATTTTTATTTGGTAGAAAAATCTGCTAGAAGTAATTCGTTGACGAATTGGAAAATTGTTAGGAGCTAGGGGTGGAAAATTGTTCCCCCAGTACAGTCGCAAATCATTTTATTAACCAAGGGAAGACAACCGAAAAAATTAAAATTATTAAAAAGAGATGAAAGCCCTTAGAGAGCTTCTGTTTGATGCAGGAAGTTTTTATTTTTTGCAGAAAAATCGGCTAAAAATAATTATTTTACGAATTGGAAAAATGTTAGGGGTGTTAGAGATGAAGAATTTGTTCCTCCAGTAATCAGTACAGTCGCAAATAATTTTAATAATCAACGAGAAGCAGACTGCTCGCTCCACCCACGGCAGAACTAACTTTGAAAAATGTTCGAACTCTGAAAACTGCCCTCCACTCAGGGCACACAACTGTGACTTTTAACAAGCTTCGGCAAAGTGCAAGCTCCAAGTGTACTCTTTCTCGTTTCAATTTCACTGTTGAATTTAACTGTTAGTCCGAGAGACAGAAATGAATCCCTACAGATGTTAATGAACGTTGCTTAATTCTCGGATGACTGAAATCATTGTCGCAAAAATATGGTTCAACGAAACAGCAAATAAATTTCTGGTTATTAAACAGGTAAAAATGCACAGGGCAATAATTGTCTACTGTAATCGTTCCTAACAATCGATAACTGTCTGGAACACTCTGCAACTCGATTTAAAGACGGGCACACGTTAATGCACGGGCTAATAACAATCCGAAACCTAATCGCGAAACTATCAAGATTCTAAGCCGAAGCAAAGTTTACGTTAAGAGGTAATTAAAGTTTCCGCGGTTTCGACGCTCATTAGGAAGAGTCTTAAGCCGTCTCATTAGAATGCACGCGTCAGAATCATCAAAGTAGCACGATCAATTTATGCCAGCCATTAAAGTGAATAATTAATGTCAAGAGAAGTAATCCTCGCAGGAAAGTTTTCCAACGTATAAACTGTACATTTTTTGTTGCGCTGATTAGATACTGCCACTGGTTAGCTGGTCGTACGTGAAAAGTTTCCAGCGAATTCGAATCATGCTGCTGGATCGTGCTGGGTTTCCGGCACGTGCCCCCCCGCCAAGAGAAAAATAATAATAATAGCACGTTGCTGCCGTTTCGACGGCGAATTTCAAGCGAAACGCGTGTAATTTTTGACGTGGAAAATATTTTCGTACGTGCGGAAAAGGAAAAACGAAGGGGAGCTTCGTAAAGCTGCACGAAAAATTAAATCCAAAGAAAACTCCGGTGGATTTACATCGATCTACATATATTGAAATACAGTTTCATTCTGTGCATCTTAAACATTGCAATATAAACATTATCTATATTCCAATACCAATAGTTTTTCTGCGAAAATGCTCTGTATTAAAAAAGCACCTAGCTCGTGCAATTTTCAATAGTTTTACTCGAAAAATTACACACACGTACATCAAATGCCAGTACACACGCGTGTAAAATCATAAAAATCTGCAACATAATATGCAAAAATTCCAATGCGAAAGGTTTCATAGTTTTTCCATAGAGAATGGAAAGCCATCCCCTTAACACTAGAAAGACTGAAACTTAGTATATACCTATATTGCCCAAAAGCAGTTAAAATGACTGCATTGTGAAAGAATAACTAATGTGTAAAAAAATTTGTTTAAAATTAACTTTCAATATTTTTTATATTATTTACAGTTATATAACAAGTGATTAGTAAATATTAACAATAAAAAAATTTGTTAGAACAACTTGTTAGAACAAGTATCACTGCATAAAGATTCGAATAACAAGTACTACTTTAGCTTATTGAGCAACTGCAACTTATCAAGTATAATGGCAAATCGACAATTTATCATGTACTTGTATATTATCATGTGACGGTAATCTAAAAACAATGAAAACTGTTATTTCAATACAGAACTGATACTGGTCATATAAGAAATTTACTCAATTCAATAATAAGAGTCATTTGATTATTTAAAATTTCCCAAGCAGTCAAAATGACTGCTTTTGGGCAATATTGGTATAACACACATATATATACCGGAAATGAAGGAGGGGGGAAGGTAACTACAATTATTAATAAACGCATTTATATGTTGTACAAAAAGTCACAAAATTCTAAGAAATTGTGTCATTATACAGGGTGTCCCAAAACTACCCTAGGAGCCGAAAATGGGAAGTTCCTTGGGTCATTTGAAGCGACATTTTCCTTTACAAAAATTGCGTCCGCGGCTTTGTTTAGGAGTTATTCACGAAAAACACGGACCAATCAGAGCGCGACCTAGACGCGAGTTGGCAAAATCGGCTCGGCGCGCCAACTGTCCATTGGCCGACTGTGCCAACTCGCGTTTAGTTCGCGCTCTGATTGGTCTGTGTTTTTCGTTAATAACTCCTAAACAAAGTCGCGGATAACATTTTTGTAAAGGAAAATGTCGCTTCAAATGACCCAAGTAACCTCCCATTTTCGGCTCCTAGGGTAGTTTTGGGACACCCTGTATACATAACTGTTTTTTTAATTGAAATTAAAAAGCAGTGAAAATGACTTCCTTGGGCAATCTAGTGTTAATGAGATCATGGAAAGGCTGAAATCGATTTAAAATAAATTTGATGTCGAAATGGATGGCAAATGGCATCAGCAAGAGATGCCAAAGCGTTTTTCTCGGTTCCGTTAAGAGACAAGGGAACTAATGGCAATTAAGTGACCGCGGCAGAGTACTTCGGGTAATCCGGTCGTGCCCCAGACCAGTTATTGTCCTTTTAATCCGACGCTTATACCGTCAGAACTTAACGAGCGTTGTCCGAAACAACAGGGGAAGTTATCCTCGGTATAAGATCCGAGTTGCCCGTTTTAACCAGCGCATGAGCTGTCCCATTAATTTATAAAATCGCGCGCCACGATGTCTCTCCGTGTTTTCCGTATACACCGCGGGATCGCGTCGGTGTTGGTGGATCTCCGATTTGTACGTGATTCGGCCCCAATTAATTTTACACACTCGATCAGAAGTTTCACGCACGGAAGCTGAACAGTTGCGCGTATTCTCATGGATTCGTTTGTCAACCGTAATATTTGTATCTTGGCTGCGCATGCGAATCGATACCGCGCGATTTCTTCCTATAAATATTCATTCCCAGTGTTTGTTTCTACTTAATAATCACGGCGCGACGCTGTTCATTCCGTGGCAGAGACTCGGGAAAAATTCGAAATTCGTTTGCACGCGGTAACCGCGGTATTGTTCTTTCATTAACTCGATTTTGTTCGGGAATATCGACAATCTGTAGTCTACGATTGTCCAACGCTGAACCTATCACTGTTCCATATTTTTTATTTTATAAAACGATTCGATCAGGTTTTTTTTATTAAATATGTTAGCTGTATTAATTGCGTTTGGTGGTAGGTTCCCTGTTGGAACGGTGTTGCTCGTTTCAATTTTCTTTTCACAGTCATGCAGAGGGCGTGGCCGGAAGGGTGGTACCGAGGGTAGTTTTTACGTTGAAAAACGCGTCGAAAACATGCAATAACATTTCTTTGTCCGACGTCTCGTTTTCGAGAAAATCGAGTTCAAAGATCCGGGTTCGCGTGGCACAGTGTATGCAGTAAGTAGAATAGGTCAGCCATTATCAGACTCTGTTCTTTCTAACAGGATACATATTCGCTGCACTTTCAAACTCGATTTTCTCGAAAACGCGACATCGAACAGGAAAATGTTATTCCTCTTTTTCCACGCATTTTTACGCACGCTCTGTGTTGCTGAATTCCTGTATTATCTTACGGTTGCTGAAATACACTACTGTGCTAAATAAAGAAGCACCTGGCCATATTTCTATCTCTATATATATAATCTATATAACAAAAATGAAATGTTGTTCGTTGGTCACGACATCACGTGAGAACGGCTGGATCGATTTGGATAATTTGTTTTTAATGTTCGAAGCAGTCCGAATCAGGTTTTTAGCGTTAAAAAAATTGGAAAAGTTGCCCGGAAAAATAAAAAATTCGGGAAAAACTAAAAGTGATTTCTGTATCATATTTTAATACAGCAAAAAAAACGAATGTCGCAGCTTTTAATCAATATTTCAATAGGAAGTTGCATTATTGACGTCTTAACAACAACAACGAACGGGACAAAGTTTCTCCGACCACGGTCAAAATAGTACTGCCGTTGTCACCAATGTCACCTCGGTTTTTCGTAAATGGTTAAGGGTGGGATTTAGGTGGGGGAAATGTTGCGGGTAATTTAATTAGGAGATTCTATTATTAATATCTCTATTACTCTATTACACTAAAATTCATTAACAAAATTATTCCTACCCACTTATTGTAATAAATATATTTTTTCTAATCATTTTTTAATTAATTTCGTGGAATTTTCTTGTCGAAAAATAATATCTCTATCTCTATCCGAGACCACTTTGGCGATAGGAAATTTAATTACGTTAATAGTCAACCTGGATTTGTTTTTGCACGTGGACAAAATTGCGGGTACAGCTCGTTTAATAGAAAAGCGTAACAAATCAAATAAGAACACTGTAAATGCAATAAATAAATCATAGTACAATAGAATTTCTACATAAAGAAATTGTTTGTGATTATATCGTATAATTATACCGGGTGCTCCTTTCTTTTGCACGGTAGTGTATTCGCCAGGATCTGTACAAAATATGCAAACCTCTCGAGACAGGATATCCTCGAAAACGATTGAAATCCTTCGCCGCGTACTTTCGATGTCGATGGGCGACCGCTTTCAATCAGCCTTGGCGACTTCTTTGTTCGATACTAATTAAGAAAGTTCCTTGAAATAGCCGACCGATGACAGAGCGACGAAACTTTCTCGATAGCCAGAGCTACGATCGAGCCTAATTCCCGATCTTAATTTCAGAAGGACGGGGGCGAACTTGCCCTTTGACATGCTGCTCGACGAAGGAACGACAGGAAATGTTCTCGAGTCTCGATTCATCGCAGTTCGTGGCTGTTTTATCGCAAAAATCCACTACACGCTATACCTTAGATTTCTTCCTCGATATTCTCTAGGAGCGTGAAAATACGAAAACGACTACCATGACACATACCATCGCGATCGTTCGTCCTCGAGATATACAGGGTGTCCCACCCGATTTCGACATCTTGATTTTCTCGCTATTGTTACTCGTAGCAAAAAATGTTTCAACGGTGGCTTGAATGGTATGGAGTGGAGCATACTTTGATGTTATTAGTTTCTTCGTTAGTGGCCGCGTAAAGGTCATATAAAGGTTAACTTTGTTTTTTTTTAATGGAATGAGGTATTTTTTAACCCTTTGCACTCAGAACTATTTTAACTCGAAAATTAAACGTTTCTTCTGACCTACAATATTTCCATTCTCTATGATTTTTTAAATTTGATAAATATGAAATTGATATAATACCTCATACAATACTTAAATGTGTAGTAATTGGTTAGATACCGACACATCTGATAGTGTAGACAATTATTTAAATAATAAAACAGCAATTTTTAGTGGCGCCTCAGAAGCGCCACTCGAGTGCTAAGGGTTAAATACATCAATCGATGCAGCTGGACATTCGTTATAAAAAAAGTACTAACCTATGTATATCGAAGAGTTAGTAGTTCAGGTGATATTTCAATTAAAATTATTTAAATTCTTAAGGCATCATTACTGCCGCACTAAGACATTACATCTGTTTAACAACGTTAGACTAGCAAAAACGATTGACTGAGGTCGGTAGCGTTGAAGTGTAAAAGAGTTAAAAGTGTAAAAGTCGAACTCGGATGGGACACCGTGTACATAACTGAAAATCGTGTCTCATTCATTATGTTACTTCACAGATACGAATATCTCGAGATCGAATGATCGGAGTGGTACGTTCATGGTAGTCATTGGATTCGTATTTTCACGCTCTACACGAATATCAAAGAAAAAAACTATATATATATATATATATGTCGGGGCGTGCTAAACCATTTTCCTAAAGGACCTTGTCTCGCACTTTCTTCAAAAATAAAACAAACGTAACAGTAAGAAAAATTTATAAATTACAATCAATAAAACAAACATGACATTAATAATAATAATACAAATTTCCAAATCATTGCCTATGTCAGCACGCCCCGACATATATATATATAGTATATAAGGTGTCTTGAGACAATCTGTTTGAACGCAGGTAACAGTGCAAAGAATGCAATTCCGCAGAAGAAATCGTCTAGATCATTTCCCCGGAAAATAAATCCAGGCAGCAATCATTTCGTAACGATGAAACGCTACGCTCGAATATAATCAAAGTTTCGGAAGAAAGAAGTATCACGAGCGATATAAAACATCAAAGAATATTCGTTTTAATCAGCGGAACCTGTTACCGCAGCGATCGTCGCAGTTAAATCTTCTTCGTCTTCCCGCCCTCCCCGCGAAACCCACACTAGGACACTTCGAACGTCGACGTGTCCCCCTTTTTATCGCCGAGACAGCACAATATCAGAAAGTAAATTTCATTTCGTTCCTCTCGTTCGTTTTTATTCATCTGGCCGTGGAGACAACTGATAAAAAAGAGAGAGAGAGAGAGAGAGAGAGAGAGAACGCAATTTCCCCGAATCGTAAAGGGCACAGGCAACAAGCACGAAGGGGGTCCAGGTTCAGCGGAAGAAATCGCGGGCATAAGTGGATCATCATCGCCTCGTATTATATCGAAGCTGGAACATCTCTCTAGGTGAAACGGCTCGTAATACTTTTACACCCGGCGATGTTCGTCCGCTTGGATTTTATTACAGCTATAAAAAAAAAGAGAGAGGCGTCCGACTGGGACCCGCGTTTCGCCTAACTTCCGTACGAACACCCGCCGCGTATCTGTCTCTCGCGAATACTTAATTAACGTTTTCCTCGGCGTCCCTTGCACAATGCGCCGCCGATGAGCCTCCGGTTAATTGCTGCCGTGAATCATCGTCGACACGCTTCAGCAGAAACGAAACGAACATTAGCGAACTGCGAAAGGTATTGCCGAATATTTCAGTGTCCTCGCGCACCAGGCGGATTGAACGATGCAGAATGTTTTTCGGATGATGTCGTTCGGAGAATGTTATGTAGAAATGTTTGTAATCGAAACGGTCGTGTAAACAAAACAATTCTTATTCTGAGAAAAAATATTCGGAACAAACGATACCTGTGTCTGTGGTATATTCGTGTCTGACCAATGTCGAACGTTTCTACTTCATAAATATGTCACTTATATCGATCGTATTATTGTTAATAATAAATGTTTAATGTTCTCGGCGCTACGGTTCGATCAATTATTACTTAGAAAATCAAAAAAACAATTTTGCAGATTATCAAATAATCATCGACGTTTCGATTCTAGTTTGAATCCTAATTTCTACTTAATGTTCAATATATTTAATACCTACTCACTGCGACAAGATAATCCATTTAAATGATCTCTACGATTGTATACCACATTTCTGGTGTGTCTGACCAGTGCTAGACGTTACTACTTAATGTACAAAACAGTCTAAACGACGTCTACGCTTTTATGCCACATTTATAGTATGTCTGACCAATACTGAACGATTCTACTTAATGGACAATACAGTTTAAATGATGTCTACTCTTCTGTACCACATTTCCAGAATGTCTGACTAATACTGGACTTTTCTACTTAATGTAAAATACCATTTTAAAATACATTTACTATTCCTCATTCACAGTATGTCTGAACAATACTGGACATTTCTATTTAATGTACAATACAGTTTAAATGATGTCTACGCTTCTATATCACATTTCCAGAGTGTCTGACCGATACTGGAAGTTTCTACTTAATATACAATACAGTTTAAATGATGTCTAGTTTTCTATACCACATGTATGGTATGTCTGTCTAATACTGGACGTTTCTACTTAATGCACAATACAGTTTAAACGATGTCCACGCTTGTATACCACATTTCTAGTGTGTCTGACCAACGCTCGATATTTCTACTTAAAATACAATACAGTACATCCTGACTGCAACAAGAGGCTGCTTCGATTAAACTTTTATCTAAAAGCAGCCAGTATGAAGTCGTAGGTTCTGGTAAGGTCAACCTTAGTCGTTTACGTTCACTATTTCTTTGCTCACCGTTGGAAAACTCCAAAAAATCTGGAAAAATTCTGGAACACGTATCGAAGTCTCTGTTTTAATATATAGATTTGTTTGGAGCGTCGAAGGTTTAAACAAATACTAGAAAGAGAGTAATCGAACGAGCCAGTCAGTTAATACGCAGACCGGAGAATAAATTGAAGCGCAAGTCAGTGTTCTCGTGCGCAAGAATCCGCGTTCCTGCTGGAATTGCCGCGGTGGAACGAACTCCCGCAGGAATCCCGCACGTCGAACAGAATGCGGCAACGAGCGCGCCCGTAGTCCCCGATCCTCGAAAAAATCTTTTCACGATCGTTGAATGATAATTGGACGATTTGCATATCCCGGTCGGTGGACCTCGTCGGCGGAAAAGTTGGCACGGGCCGCCGCCGCGCCGCCGAAAGGGATTAGAAAGTCCCTCGGCCCGTCGACTTGTTTCGCAAATTTATGCGTCCCACGAAACTCCGTGCCGGCAAGTTACGGACACCGATGCGAGAGCTTTCTTCATCATCCCTTGCGCACGTCTTCAAAATATTTTCGCGAGCACGAAGAAAGCGCGGATCAACGCTGACCGACTTCCGCTCGGACTTCCGAGCTCCGCAAAGCCGACAACCGGCCGTAACGACTTCCGGGGACCTCGCGCGATAACGACTTTCTAAGTGGGGAAATTTTTAACGCCCCTTCGGGATCCGTCCCGTTGTCACATTATGTTTATACACCCGCGGATGAATCGCTGTTCCCCGAGTTATCGCCTCGGGGATACTCGGAACGACCGGCTTTCGTGATCTTCGAAACATTCTAGCCGGCTCCGAAGTTACGGCACATTCGTGTGCACGGTGCATCTTGCATTCTTTCTTTCCTGAAATTTTGTTCAACGTCAGATATCTTTAAACTTACATTTCATCTTCGATATTCTCGTAGAGCGTGACAATACGAATCCAACGACTACCATGACCATACCATTGCGATCATTCGTTCCCGAGATATATGTAACTCGAAAACGTGTCTCAATCATTATGTTGCTTTTCGAACTAGAATATCTAGATGTTTTTTTAATTAATCTCGATCGTAAATTGTTGCTAACAAAAATTTTTAATGATTTCGACGCCCAGATTCGATCAGTTGTTACTACTACTACACTATTTGCAAAATATCACAAAATCTATTTTTCGGCGTTTCAATCTCCTTTTAGATCATTTTCAAGAAAAATTATAAAAATTGCGCCTGTAAAACGATAATCCAAAATTAAGTTTTATACCGTGTGAATTTAAAACTAGGAGAAAAACTGTAACATACTTGCTTAGTGTGAGGGAAAATAATTTCTCCGTAAAAAAGTTAATTAGCCACGTGCTTATGCTGAGACAGTATGTATGGTAATGAGGTTATGTGAATATACTTGGAAACAGAATGTATTATCGATCGATCAGATGTTGATCGATATTTGGCGGTGAATTCAAACAGAACATTTATCCTTATAACCTCCATTTAGTTATTCTTGTACCATATTAAATATGGTATTTTACAATTAATATTCAAGTTTAATTTGACCTTTTTTTGTTATTTTGCAAATAGTGTAGTAGTAACAACTGATCGAACCTGGCCGCCGAAATCATTAAAAATTTTTGTTAGAATATCTAGAGATCGAATAACGTTCTTGGTAGTCGTTGGATTCGTATTCTCACGCTCCTAGAAAATATCGATGGAGATATGTAGAGTGTCGTATAAAAAAGTATCGAGAATTCGAAAATAAATTAAATTAGCTTAATATGTCTGGTAGATCGACTGTCCTGACAGATCTGGAATATTCTCGAATATCCAGAACAGAGATAGTTACGTGGCAAAATGGAGTTTCAGTGGCTATCTTGTCTCTTTCCAGGTGGAAATGAAGGGCATCTCCGGTCCACTCGCGTTCAAGGAAGGACGCAGGATTCAGTTCAAGCTGGACCTGTTGAAGCTAAAGCAGCATTCGCTCGTCAAGGTACGTTCACAGTCGGAATTGAAACTTCGAAAATTATTCAATTCTTTGCCATTTATTCGTCGTAAAGTATTCCGAATCATTCTTTGGTACAGGGTCCTGAATTTTTGTCGCTACAGGGTTAGCTCTGTAGATGAAAAATGAAAATCAAACCTAAACTAATAATCGATTAAAATTTCAATCATGATTAATTGATTAATGTGGACGATTAAAAAAAGAATTCGTCGAAAAATCGGCGATTGCTTCAATCGATTGATGAAGTTAATCGTTAATCGTTACTCGTTGATTGAACGAAGAAATCGTCGAAAAATCGGCGATTGCTTCACTCGTTTGATGCAGTTAATCACCATACGGTCTATTCATAAAATGTAATATGTAGGGAGTAAAGTAGAAATTGAATCGTTAATCGCAATTAATGACTAAACTAGGAGATTAATTGTTAATTGCGATTCGTTAATCGCAATTAATGTCTAAACTAGGAGATTAATTATTAATTGCGATTAACGATTGAAGTAGGAATTTAGTCGTCAATCGACGATTAATTATTTGCTCAACTCTGATGCGATCTAGTCTCTACCATAGTTGGGCAATAATCGATTAAAATTTTAATCATGATTGATTGAATAATGTGTACGATTAAAAAAAGAAATCGTTGAAAAATCGGCGATTAATTCATTCGATTGATGAAGTCAATCGTTGATTAAACGAAGAAATAATTGAAATATATATGACATAGACTGTCTCTACAGTGTCGTTGACATTATTTATATTTTAATCGCACAGGTGGGCGAATGGCGTCCAGGTGACGGTGTGAACGTGACAGACACGGCTGCGTTTTTCGAACCGGGCACCGCCAACGTCACTCTTTTGGTCATCACTATACTGGTGAGTGTCACTCGACATTTTTAACCATAGTGCAAAAATAATCGAGAACTCATTGGAAAAGAGAACGCACTGTTCTCAACACGTTCGCTGCCACCGCCACACTCCTCACAGACAAAATTAATTTCGGCTGTACCTTGGGTAACCAGAAATTGTTGCTTCTTTCTCGTCCGATCCTGCAGACTATGAGCAGAATTTCAATCCTAGGAAGTCAATTGTTTAAAAGTTACGAGTGTTTAAACGTCAGCTACACACTTAAATGACTAACTGAAACGATTAAACACTCAGAACTTTTCAATCACTGATCTCCCAGGATTGAAACTTGAATTTTTGGAATGTGCTCGCCATGATCTACGGGATTCGATCAATTTAATCTGATTAAAGGAATTAAATCAAATTAATTCTGCTAAATTCTTTCGATACTTCGTTCAGGAGATTCGTCGCAGATTTGAGAATATTTTAATAAATTGGTGCCAGCGAACGTGTTAAGCTGCGTCCACAGTGGACGGTGGTTCGGTGTGGACGCAGCTTTTACCCACAATTCGCACGCATGATCGGGCCCGCCCGGCCGGCCGCCTTTAACGATAGCACGCGAGAACGAGGCACCGGCGGGGAAGAATTTAACGAACTCTGAAACAGCGACAAGGCAGCGGCGTGATCGGCAACGTGTTCGAGAGCCATATCGAATCCGTAGTTTCTGCATCGGTCTCGCCAGAGACCTAATATGCTGTCGCGAGGTCTGAGATCAAGGATCCCAGCGATATCGGACATCCGCGACGCAACGTCGCGTCGGGAGCTAGAAATATTTACGGGCCAGTAATAAACGGCGAGACTGTCCCGAATCTCGTACTTTATGTCCGGTATCTGTTATGCTAACGCGCCATTCCGTCCGGAAATCGAAGCTGCTGAGGCATAAAACTTGGACGTTACAGGAACACGACTGTCTCGTTCCGTCGAACATCTTGTCTGCAGGATCGATCGAAACAATTTCCAATTTTACGTGTCCATCCGAGCACAGTAATGCCTCGATGAATGTACAAATGTTCTTCAGTCGAACGCCGTCCTGACACGTAGAGAAGAAGCGCATGAGAATTATAGATTTTTATTATCACATCTACACTGGCGCATCCGTGACGTTTCTCCGATTAAAATGATACCAAACACGACCCGGTTCGAACCAGTTTTACATTTGTAATCCACGATTTGGTAGAACCTCTGTTATCCGAAGTAACCTGTGCCAACGCTAACCCTTCGCTGCATAGTGCATCATATCTGATACAGTTAACAAATCTGGGGTATATAGTAAACTAATTTTCTTACTATTCGAAATTACGTTTATTTTTATGTCGTTTGAATCTTTTTTTTAATATAATAATAATTCGTTTCATTTCGGCCTCGTGGCCAAGAAATTGGACTTGGTTTTACAGATCTACTATATCACTCCTCGATGCATCCATCT
Source organism: Lasioglossum morio (assembly GCA_916610235.2). Taxonomy (NCBI): domain Eukaryota; kingdom Metazoa; phylum Arthropoda; class Insecta; order Hymenoptera; family Halictidae; genus Lasioglossum; species Lasioglossum morio. Next base: position 18,537,529 of record OU744324.1, on the reverse strand, counting down.
ATCACTCCATTCTTTCACCCATTCATACATATCCTATGCCATTTGTTAATCTAATCTAGTCTAACCTAACCTAATTTAATCTGATCTATTCTAATCTATCCTATTATCTTACATCTAATATTGCCTGTCCCTCTTTTAATATTTTTCCCTTAAATAAAACAAAAACTGACCATCTTTCAATTTTTTTCGTCCTAGTCTAATCTAATCTGATCTATTTTAATCTATCCTATTATCTCACATCTAATATTGCCTCCCCCTCTTTTAATATTTTCCCTTAAATAAAACAAAAACTGACCATCCTTCAATTTTCTTCATGCGAATCAAAAAAATCATGCGGTGAAGAGTTAAATACTTCGTGGTGTGTTTTGATTTCATGTATATTCTATATTGATCATGCGCGATGCGTGTCGTTTGATAATTTCGATATCAGTGGTTCGGATAGCGAAGGTTCCATTCAATCGTGGATTAAACGATTGAATACGATTCCGAACAGTACCGTGTTCGGTATCATTTGACTCGGAATAGTGTCAGGAATACGTCGTGAAAGTTCAACAGAGAAACAATTACAAAAACAAAATGGTTACCACTATATCGAGACAGTACTGTGCATGTAAATCCAGAACGATTGATCAACTCGCACTGTCTGCTAACTGGACGTGTCTCTCGTTGTTTAAACACAGCTGGTTCTGATTTTGCAAACGTAAAATGTTCGCAATGATTTCGTTGAATATTCTGAAATGAGAAATGCGTACGACTCCGGGTTAGAATTCGGTTTCGCTACGATTTTGCTCCGGCAAGGAGGCGTTTCGCGCGGGTCACCGGCGACCCAGCGTTCGCATGGCAGGCCAGCCGGCCTCGTGTATCGTCCCGATCTGACAGCGCTGTTCCGTTGTTTGCATGGGCCCCGTGGAATATTCGTGCAACGTTGCGGATAAACTTCTCTGCCCTCCCCCGCCCCTTCGCAGGAAATTCCGTACGTGATGATGCACTACGAAAAAAACTACACGGGGAACGCGCGGTTTTACGGGTTTTGCGTGGACCTGCTGGAAGCGGTGGCGAGGGAAGTCGGATTCTCGTACCGGTTGGAGCTGGTACCGGACAGGAAGTACGGCGCGAAAGACCCGGAAACCGGGGAATGGAACGGCATCGTCAGAGAACTCATGCGACATGTATGATTTGGTTTGTTTAATTTCTCTCATCGTATCTTCACTCCAATCTCTCTCGCTGTCACACAGTACACACATCGTATATTGTCTCCCCTAAGTAATAGCATTCTTACCATCTCTTCTAGACACTTTCTAGATCACTATTTTCTAGATCAACTTTCATTCCGCTCCGAAAAATCTTTCACCTCGACGGGCCGGTTCCTCCGGTGGTTTAAAGAAACTTTTCCCTTTGCGAAAATCTTCTACGACGCTTCGTTCTCGAGTTATCAACGAAAGAACACTGGCTAAAACGGTAGTGGGCGGAGCCTGTAACCGCGCTACGATTGGCACGCGTTTTACCCTAATAACTGGTGAACGATGCGTCGTAGAAGATTTTCGCAAAGGAGAAAATTTCTTGAAATTACTTCAGGAATAACCACGTTTGAAGAACGAGAATTTTCGGAGATTCTCTACGCGAACGCACCTTATGTTAAGCTAGACACTCGGATCTCACACACTCTTCTCTCTTAATCTTCATCCCACGATCTATGTACACGTATGCATAGTGTGTGTTTAATGTACAGATGTTTTCTCCACACGATGTCTATACGAACGCACCTTATGTTAAGCTAGACACTTAACAGACACCAATGTACCACGCACTCTTACGATTAGCACGATTAGGATTAACCGAGGAGATTTAGGAGGATAGATAGAATAGATATTTTCACACACACACACACCTGTGCACGATGGTTTTACATGCTTGAGCCGTTTGATTGTGAACACGAGGAGGATAGAATAAATAATTAATGATTAACATAGAAACAAACATAATGTATAACTGAACAGAGGAATTTATAATTATTCTAGACAAAGAACATTGAACTAAACGTTAGATCAGAATGGCGGACGTACGGGCGGCCATTGTGGTGGGACAATCGGTTAGGACGTTTGGTCCGCAATCAAACGATCAAGTTTCTCAGTATAGTTTCCAGAAGGAAAGTGCGATCATGCTACCGAGGACACCGAGAGAGCAACGTGTCTCGTTTCGTCTACGCTTCACCTGTTTAACTCGAGTTTCGAGTGAAAATTGAACGTGTACAATCGCACGATACTCCTCGATCTTACGAAGTCCCCGAGCAAAGAGGACCAGCCCCCTAGCTCTAGTTATTCAACGAACTACAAATGAGAAACTACAATCGCCAATTAGCAGCACCTTCACATACACCTATGTACCTTTTACAATGGTGTTTGAACCGCCAATCTGCCGGAAGTACGACTGTGGTGGATAGTTCTCTACCAATCATGAAACTTACCACATTCGCTGACTCGCAGGACCCTTTCGCGGACCTAATCGTTGCGATTTATCACCAGATCGGGGGAGAAAGTTGTCCGTACTCTGCGTCACGTGACGCTGTGACGCACGGCCGACAGATACGGAACGCGTCACGTGACCAGGCGAAAGCGTGGAGGAATAGCGTCGTGGCAGTGGCGGCTCAAATCAAGTGGAGGCCCGAAGCGGTAAAAATTTTGGGACCCTCGAGCTCAAGTTAGATATAGAAGTTGCAAGAAAACTCTCGTAACCTTATTAACAAGAAAGAAAAGTAATGAAAGATTACATTTATTTAAAATTTCGGGCCTTATGGTATCCCTGGGCTCCACGCGGTAAAAGTTTTGGGACCCTCGAGCTCAAGTTAGATATAGAAGTTGCAAGAAAACTCTCGTAACCTTATTACCAAGAAAGAAAAGTAATGAAAGATTGCATTTATTTAAAATTTCGGGCCTTATGGTATCCCTGGGCTCCACGCGGTAAAAGTTTTGGGACCCTCGAGCTCAAGTTAGATATAGAAGTTGCAAGAAAACTCTCGTAACCTTATTACCAAGAAAGAAAAGTAATGAAAAATTTAATTTATTTAAAATTTCGGGCCCTATGGTATCTCTGGGCCCCACGCGGTAAAAGTTTTGGGGCGTTCAAGCAACAAGACGTTCGCTTATCGAATGGTCACGATAACGAACGCTCCCTTATCGAGTGTTCACATAATGCAACGTCCGGATAAGTCGCATAATCGAACACCAACGTAACAATTGTTCACATAATACAACGTTCAAGCAACAAGACGTTCGCTTATCGAGTGGTCACGATAACGAACGCTCCCTTATCGAATGTTCACATAATGCAACGTCCGGATAAGTCACATAATCGAACGTTAACGTAACTATTGTTCAGATAATAGAACTTTCAGACGACAAGTGTCTATGTAACAAGACGTTCAATTATTTAGTAGTCACTTTATCGAACGCTCACTTATCGAGTGCTAGGTAACAAGTGTTCGAATAACAGAACGTGCATATAATGGCCGTCCGCGTAGCTGAGTGCAAGCCCCGTAGGATGCATAGTCGATGGTCAAATAAAAGAAAATAAGAGCTATCCGGTAGAATGCGCGGAATTTCGCGGATATTTCGCATCCCTCCGCGTTCTTGCAGTTGTTCCTGTGTAGTCGCAGTTACACACAGTTCCGGTTACCATATCCCGAGGGAGTATTCGCTTGTAATAGTCTATCGAACGGTAATCCATTTACCGGTAATCTGCATCGAGCACCATCGAGTACGAGGCACACTCACCCTCCCCTACCCCTTCGTTCGTGGCCTCGCATAGCTCGCGGTAATCATCGATAGAAGTCGATTGAAATTTCGCGATAGATTGTCCTCGCAAATTCCTTTTTCTCCCTTGCCCTTCAATCGATTCTAGCGGAATCGAGGTTTCAGACTTTTCCTAAATAAATGCTGACAAACAGGTTCGATAGATCAATGTTCCGATAGAAATCTTAATGGGCCGGCGTTATATTTCTAATAAATGCTTAATCACGTCTCCGAATAATTGTATTACGTTGCTCCCATAAATATGCACCACTTAAATCATGTTTAGTCGTTTTAACAATTGCTGAACGAACATTGCGACACTGTGTCTCCGACACCGCAGGAATCACGCAATAAATTTAATCGTTTTATCGGGCTGCCCTATTTTTATCGATGCCGAGAGGACTACGTTTATCAAAGTCATGCGATAAAAACAGCCCGCGGGGTGAGAGTGGAAGAGTGGATAAATAACAATTTGTTTTTCGTTTTTCGAGCTTGCTATGTTTCTACAACCTCGTCCGAGCTTTTAGACCATGCTGTACTTTCTCATTCCTGGTGTTACCAACAAATGCCTTGTAGTCCAGATACTTTGTGCGAAGCTTTTATTACCGCATCCAATAAATTTTCCGTTTTTGTCGATGACCGCTTCACCAAGTTACATTGTCGGACTTTTGATAAACTGCGAGCGCAATTCGGATCTGAAAAATTGACAGAATTGATAATCAAACCGTGTCAAATTATTTACAAATCAATACTTAACAGTGCTAAAATATGTTTACTCAACTGTGAATGCAATTCGGTTCTGCAAAATTATCGAATTAATGAATAAACAATTATTTTTACAATTTGCTAAGATTATTACAAGAATAAAATTTCAATACAGATTGATTCAGAAAATGTTTGCTTTGCCTACGTGATAGAGATAATAAATTTGCAATGCAAACAATGAATGATTAAACAATTATTTTTAAAATCTGCTAAGATTATTACAAGAATAGAATTTCAACAGAGATTGATTCAGAAAGTGTTAGCTTTACCTACATGATAGAGATAATGAATTTGCAATGCAAACAATGAATGATTAAACAATTATTTTAAAAATCTGCTAAGATTATTACAAGAATAGAATTTTAACAGAGATTGATTTAGAAAGTGTTTGCTTTACCTACATGATAGAGATAATAAATTTGCAATGCAAACAATGAATGATTAAACAATTATTTTTACAATTTGCTAAGATTATTACAAGAATAGAATTTCAACCGAAATTGATTCAGAAAATGTTTGCTTTACCTACGTGATAGAGATAATAAATTTGCAATGCAAACAATGAATGATTAAACAATTATTTTTACAATTTGCTAAGATTGTTACAAGAATAGAATTTCAACCGAAATTGATTCAGAAAATGTTTGCTTTACCTACGTGATAGAGATAATAAATTTGCAATGCAAACAATGAATGATTAAACAATTATTTTTACAATTTGCTAAGATTATTACAAGAATAGAATTTCAACCGAAATTGATTCAGAAAGTGTTTGCTTTGCCTACATGATAAACATAATAAATTTGCAATGCAAGCAATGAATGATTAAACAATTATTTTTACAATTTGATAAGATTGTTACAAGAATAGAATTTTAACCGAGATTGATACCAAAAATGTTTGCTTTACCTACGTGATAAAGATAATAAATTTGCAATGCAAACAATGGCTGAGATGTACTACGACGCACACACGTGCGAGGTTCACAGGGTAGCGAAGAAACCCTCGGAATTTTGGAGGAAACAGCGTTCCGTAGAGATCTCTCAGGAAATCTTGCTTGGCAGACGGGGGTTAAGAGCAAAAGCGCGTTCCGTTGTTCTGCAATCCGTCAGTGCACGGTCAATGCAACTGGGGAGAACGATCGACTCGCATGATCGCGAGACGATACACGAGGGGGTGCATCCATTTGTCTGCCGTGAGTTGCACTGGCGAACAAGAGCCAAGAAAATCGGGGCCAAAATTCGAGTTTTGCGGGAGAATAATAGCGCGTTCCACCACCGACGAAGTTCTCGTTCAAACATGGAAATCTATTAATTAACAGTGTCTATACACTGCGAATTTATTACAATGATAAATGGAAACAAAATATTATTATTCTACCTACACTAGTGTTCTACATTTTCGCGAAAACGGATAAATCTTCGTAATTAACAGTGTCTGTACACTGCGAGTTTTATGCGAATTTATGACAAAAATGAAACGATTGATTTATCAAAATAATCGAGACAGAGATAATAAATTACTACTCTGCTCCAATTAATAATTATTTCCCTACCGAGGTGGACGAATTTAGCAGAAAAATTCCCACTGTCTGATCAATTATTCCTAAATCGACTTTCAACGTAGAAAGTATTTATTGACACTGGGTAAACTAATTTAATTAGGATTGTTTAACACTCGCGATTTTCCATCTGATCAAAAAGTCTCTGTACACTGGTACTCTCTGCCAGGGGTAGTTACTATGGCGAGTATAATTCCAGAGAAACAGAACAATCGAGGATTTAATCTAGTAGGTGTGTGGGCGTGGCGGAGCTCCGAAGTAGTTGAAGATAAAAGAAAATCTAGGAAGAGGAAAGCAGTGTACGATAAAATGCATAAGATAACTCCTAAGAAAAATAATTTAGGAGGGTCGAGGGGAAATAGAGGGTGCAGACGATGGACCTTAGGATATTCTCTTCAAATAAAAAAATAATCTCGAACACTATAAAAACGTTAATGAGAAGGAGAATGAGGGGATAGAGAAGGGGTAGTACAGAAATTGTGGGGAAATGAGTGGGATGGCCGTAAAAGAAGGGGTAATTCTCGAAAGAAGCATGGTGGTCTAGAAAGCGACATTTTAAGCGTGGCCAAAAAACGAATCTGTTATCCTTCAACACTTTAACAATTTTTTACAATCCTACAATACGTTAGAACTCTACAATTTTTTACGACTCCACAATGTTACTAGATTTATTAAATCTTTATGCAAAATAAAACCTGTCCGCGTCGATTGCAAGAGGTATAAATTAAGGATGTTCTGGAGGTATATAAAAACGCAATAAAATCTTCGAAAATTTGACAAGATATAATTCTTACTAAATTAATGCAATTACCACAGTTTGGGTTCGATTCACTGCACCGTTTAATATTTATAGCAACTTAAAGTTTGCACATTTTAGCACGTGTTCTTATGGAGAATTCATAAAATTCCACTTCAATCCCTATTTAAACCTTGAAAAATCGCAACTAGAAACTCCAGTTTTTTTATATATAGTAAAAATTATGTAATAAATTATGTTCAAAATTTATTACGATTCACTATACAGTTACAGAGCAAAAAATTATAAACTGTTACAAAACTTCAATCCTGTTGCCATTTCACTATCATAAAAACGCGATAACAGTGTAGACCACTGATTATAGCTACTATATCATCTATAATGCAGACGATGCAGACGATGATTACCTTTGGTTTTCTACTTTTTAAACCATTTTGCTGTTGAGCCAGCCGCCACAAATAAATTTTTCTCTGAAACTATTTTACCTTTCCAACGGTAAGTTTACGCTTTTAAAGTATCAGACATTGCATTGCTCAAAATCACGATAGTTTTCAAACGTACAAAATACTACCAACTCCCAAATACAAAAATACAGCAAACTACAGTGTTGTTACGTATTTTGTTATTATCAGAACATAATTTTACGCAAATTTCACATGTTTATTTTCAATAATAACCATGAATATTGCTTTCTGAAGCATTTTTAATTTATTTAAATCTTTATTTTCAACTTTTTATTGCGTAATTATATATATTGAATATCACAAATTTATTATCTTAAAGTTTAAATCAGAAGGGTACAATCATCGCAAAAGTCACTTACAATTTTTTATAATATGAAGACAATTCGATTAAACAAATAAATATAACATGAAATTTACTAATTAAACAAACGCTTTTAAATTAATCTATTTTTTTTAATGCAAAATATACTCATGAATGGCTTTCATTGCCAACATATTGATAGATTTCGAATTTCTTATACTTTTGTCTCCCGTTGTACCTCCAGAACATCCTTAAATAGAATGTTACGTCTCTGGAAAACAAAAGCAAATAAAAACTTGGCGAATAAAAGATAGCAGAAAATTTGAAATATCATCCCCTTTATGGAAGACCCTCTGTAAAGGACAACAACGAAAATACAGCGAAAGGACATATACTGCACAGCGAGAGTGCTAGACGAGGAGAGACGAAGGGAAAAATCTGAAGGGTTCCCAAAGGGTTTTGACAAGGTTCCAAGGATGGGTGGGAAAAGATCAGGTTTTGCGGATGGAAATTCAGAGGTTTGATTTTGGCCACGACCGCTCTCTGGACTACCGTGTGTTAACCGGAAATAAAAGGATGTGTAGAAAAGAGATCGAAGGTAGGAAAGAGATAGAGAGATAGAGGGAAGACGAAGAAGAAGAAGAGGAGGAAGACGAGAGGTAGTAGTTCCTTTTTATGGTCCCCGTAGGAGCAGCCGTACGTAATGCTGAAGAGCAGAGGGAATTTCAGCGGGAATGCACGTTACGAGGGCTTCTGCATCGACCTACTCAAGGAGATAGCTCACATGGTGGGCTTCGCGTACAGGATCGAGCTCGTGCCGGATGGCAAGTACGGCGTTTACGATTACGAGACCGGCGAGTGGAACGGAATAGTCCGGCAGCTTATGGACAAGGTTAGTATGCGCCTACTCGCGAACTGTGTCCGAAAACACCGTGGATTTGTCTCCATTCGCAATTCTACGCGGACAACGGATCCGCGACGCGACCTCCTCGTAAGTATCCCAAACACTTTAACTGTCCGGAACAAGTACGGTGACCACGCTATGGCGGATTGATGGTCATACGGTGACGGGGGTCCAAGAAACGCTAGAAATTGTGTTCACGCCGACAGAAACTCGCGGCGACTGTTCAAACTCTGATTTTCACTTTGGAGTTGTATCGGTGTGCTGCTGTTTCTCGGAGATGTATCAGTTTCGTTTGTGTAAGTTTGATCGTTGCGTTCCTGACATTTTCCCGAGTAAAACGAGTACCCACACGATACACTTTGATTCGTGTAATTCACGATTTAGTGGAGCTTCGACTATCCGAACGGATGTGAAATACGATTGTAAAGGTGTACCGTGTGGGGTATCGTTTGACTCGGAAAAATATCGGGAATGCTCCGACAGGACTTTCACGAGGGAAGATGTACGAAGATACGAAACCCATCGCCATAACGAAGGGAGAAATGTTGAATACCCGAGCGAATCCGAAGAGGTGTGACGGTGGTCTCGTTGCAACAGTTGCATTTGGATTCGAGTAGGGCAAGTTTCTCGTGCCGATAACGAAGACACGTGTGTTACAACGGATACTAGGGCGGGTTTGCAATGCAAATCACGAGCCAGCGCAGCGAAACGCGTGGAAATGCGTGCACCCCTAACTAGGAAGCGCGAAGCCAACCCCCGCTTTGGCATAGCTTTAGCTGTCAACCACGTCCCACGTAACAGCTAATACGCGCATAGAGCCAATTGATTAAGTGCGAGCTTAAGTCGCGGATCCCCCTGGGCACGGGGATCGAATATTCTAATGGAGTTACTAAATTAGTGTAATCAACACTAGCGAACATCCACGGTTACGATGAAATTTCGCACACTGAAAAAGACGATTATGTTCTCACTGTCAGCGCAACAGAAAAAGTACATACTACATAAGTACATACATAGTATAAAAGTACTATTTTTCCTTGGAAGGGATGATTTCTCACGTGATTCGAAGCATCTATAATGTTCACCGCGGCTCCGTCGGGAATCATCCCTTGAGCTTTAAATATTTCTTGCTCACGCAATTGTTCGAACTTAACTTAACATTAATCTGTAATTTAAGAGGTTCATTCAATGATATGATATTTTTTAATGCACAACGCTTAATAAAATCGAAAATAATTAACACGCCTTTAATATCTGGACCACAGAGGAAGTATTTTATACAAGTCGAAATAGAACTGAAAGTAATGTATCACGTTCAACTTCATATTTTGGGCATTGCCTAAAGCACGATTCACAAGTGCTGTCTGTAATAAATTTTACTCTGGCTAACGAAACGTTTTATTTTTTTTTATTGCACAAACTACGCGCAAATTAAGAGGCGCATTAAGTAATTATGTAATACGCTATTGAATTCATGTACTGACCATGCTATATAAACCATATTTGGTTTAAAGCTGTAAGGAATAGCCGTATTTATTATAAGCAATCGTCGACAGACGCGTTCTGTCTTCTTTTTCTAATTCGTTGGCGATCGTAATTTTACAATTCTGTTGTTATTTTCGATTTTCTACTTTTATAAATTTCACTATAATATAGGGTTGTCTGCTAATACGTATACATACATACATTCAACTGTATAGTTCGGCCATCCTGACGATTAATCGTCCCGATTAATCACATAACAAGATGAAAAATACGTTTTTAACATAAACAAGGGTTACAATTTGTCTCTAAATTAACATAGAAACACGAATTGAATTAAATTAAAACAAGATTAAAATATCTAAACTGTCCAACGAATACAACATAACGAAAACAATGATTGAATTTTTTTTTTTTAAGTTAGCCCGGTGTCCATGGCCGCATATTTGATGCTTCCTGACAGACGTGTTTGTCACGGGCGCATTCGTTTCTATCTGTCTTCTTTTTAAAATCTGTCTACTTTTATAAATTTCACGATATATAGGGTTGTCTGCTAATACGTATATATACATACATTGAACCGTATAAAGCATTAAATAAATAATAATAATTGTTCGAACTTCTCGGGAAAAACTATTCCAAGTTGTACGACCTAACGTGGAGAACGTTGTACGAATATTACTGTGAGCAACTGTACACCCGGAATACGATTTAGCTTTTTATTTCCTCTCGACCACGAAGTTTCTCAAGATCCGTCCAGTTTCGGGTGAATGATCTCGAGAGGAGATGTCGTTCGGTCGTTGAGACGCGTAGAAGAACTATAATCCGATGGAAAGCCGTGGTTCTAAATGAAATCCCTATTAATGGCAAGTTCACGGAAGAAGCAAAGGAGGGGAGCGGTCACGAAACGAAAGGGTGAAAGAGAGTTCTTTCAACCCCTTTATCGGCCGTGGCCACATGTACGGTTTCCGTGTAGAAGCGACCAGAAATAAATCTGACTAGGCTGCGGTTGCTATGCCGGTCAGTGCTTCCCGGTTTCCAGACGATGAAAAACGAGTTGAATAACATATACTACTTATTCCGGCACTATGTGGGTCGCGCAGACCTTTCCTCGTTCATCCATTTCGCGAAATATTCAACTTCGAGTGTCGTCCGAACCTCTTTGATCGTTTGTAGAGGCTCTCGAGAACTCCTCCGAGCCTTAAATCCTGCAACAAACGTAACTCGTTTAATAGAGATCATTTCGAGGGAACGATTATATGGGTGTAGAATAAATAATGGTTAATGTTATTATCGGCGCGCGGTTCGATCGTTTATTACTTCTCGTAAAGCACTCTTCCAAATTATCAAGTTAAATCGACGTTTCGATACTTCGTTTAGATGATTTTCAGGATTTATTTTGAATTGTATAGTATACAATTTTCAAAACCTTTTGTAAGGTTAATTAAAAGGAGTGCTGTTTAGAAAAATTACTCACTTGCTTTGTGGTAAAATTAAACTTTTCAATACTGCGGCAAATATATAATAAAATGATTTCGGCGCATGGTTCGATCAATAAACAAAGTTTATTTTTTCTCGATCGCACTTAAAATATATAAATAAATTTATTTGTTACAAACTTTGTAACAAAGTTTATTGATCGAACCATGCGCCGAAATCATAAATTTATTATATATTTCAAGTGCGATCGAGAACAAATTTTACCTCTATCATGGATGGCGAAACATTTACAAACAATCAAACTTTTTTTGCGTCAATGTCAAGTATGCTTGGTATGGAAAAAGCGTTGGTATTCTCAAGGACTGGTCGGACACAAAATTGTCTTAGTTTATTGATCGAACCATGCGCCGGAATCATAAATTTATTATATATTTCAAGTGCGATCGAGCAAAAAATTTTACCTTTACTGTGGCAAATGTTTGGCAAATTAAGTAATAAACGATCGAACCGTTGGCCGATAATAACATTAACCATTATTTATTGACAACATATACGATCGACGGAAGAAACATATTCATGGGTGTAGAATGATTTTTCAAACGCTGGGATTCGGCTGATCGATCAGTATCGATCGGACAGTGGAGCTATATTGGATTTTCGAAGATTTCATTGAGAGTAGGATAGTCAGAATGGATATATTAGGTATGAAATAGCAATGGCAGGTAGCTGTGAATGGAAACACTGTAAATAATGATCTAGCTTAGTTAGCCAGCTATAGACATTTACGTTGATTGGTGTGGATTGCGATGATCATCTTTCTACGTAGTACCATTGCTGTTCCAACGAATTGATCGTACAATTTGGTCGAATCTACTTCCACAGCAACGAGCCAACAACCGTAGTCCCTTTGAAAGCACCGGTTCTCGTTAGATCACCGAAGTTAAACAATGTGGAACGTGAACGGCACTAGGATGGGTGACCGTCTGGTAAAAACCCGAAAAGTGACCCACCCGGGGTGTTTTTCACGTGTTGTTGGCAAAAGGTGGTTCGGAACTCACCATAAACAGTAGGTCCCTCTGAAAAGGCGATGGTGAGAATGGAAATAGGGGGAAGAAGATTCGTAAATGAATTTGAAACCCTGAGGGGACCAAATATCATGTTACATACATACTTCCACAGCAATGAACGTTCGCATAGATCAAGCACAGTCTCTTTAATCGATTTACCAGATTATTAGAGTATAGTCTCAGCCTATGAAAGCAGTAGTATACTGAACGATAGAGATCTAGAATAGTTAGTTAGAATCCCACACACGACATGTACACACTGCTTGTTCACACATCGCAATCACGACAGGTAGGAAACACACGAAGCGGACAGGTAGGAGACACAATCATCCACACTTGCAGAAGATTTTTCATCAAACATCTGGATCTACGTGTCTGGAACGATGCTTCTACAGATAACTTCGTTTCATGTTTTTCCTCTCGCCAGACACGTAGATTAATGTGCTCGATAGAAAATCGACCTGAAGCACACAGGAAAAATACAAACGGCCTGGCTACACTCGTTTCACCATTCCCAGAGACTAATTCACCAAATCCATCTCTCTTCGCAGAAAGCAGATCTGGCGGTCGGCTCAATGACCATCAATTATGCTCGCGAGAGCGTGATCGACTTCACCAAGCCGTTCATGAACCTCGGCATTTCGATCCTTTTCAAGGTAAGACACAGAAATTAAGGAATCCCCGAGATCTCCTAATCTACGCGATTCACCCAATCGTCGCGTAGAATATTTCAATAGAAAATCGGCAATAAATATTTCCTTAAATCGAGCGTAGAGTTGTTAATAACAAATACATTAATTGTTATTTAAAAACACTTTTGCAAATTACCATATTAATTTCAACGTTTGGATCTTACTTTAGATCGTTATCAAGAAATAATTGCATCTGTGAATTATCATACTAAATCGGCAATAAATACTTCTTTATATCGATCTTAGAGTTGTTAATAACAAATACATTAATTGTTATTTAAAAACACTTTTGCAAATTACCACCTTAATTTCAACGTTTCGATCTTACTTTAGATCGTTATCAAGAAATAATTCCGTCTGTCAATTATTATACTAAATCGATCATACATATTTCCTTAAATCGAGCGTAGAATTGTTAATAACAAATACGTTGATGCTGTCGACGCACTGGTTCCATCAATTGTTATTTAAAAACAATTCTGCAAGTTACCACATTAATTTCAACGTTTCGATCTTACTTTAGATCGTTATCAAGAAATAATTCCGTCTGTCAATTATTATACTAAATCGATCATAAATAGTTCTTTAAATGGAGCGTAGAATTGTTAAATACAAATACATTGATGGTGTCGGCGCACTGGTTCGATGAATTGTTATTCAAAAAACTATTTTGCAAGTCACCACATTAATTTCAACGTTTCGATCTTATTTTAAATCGTTATCAAGAAATAATTGCGTCTGTGATGATAAATCGGCGATTTTATGCTTATTCGACCAGATTGCACGTTGCTTATTTGTCCACCGAGATCTGCGACGCGTCGTCGGTCGCAAGCTCAGAGCGATCGCTGATTGAATAATGGCGGTCATCGTGTCGACGCGATCATTTCGATTCCGTGATACCGTGCCGACAATAATGGGGCGCGCAGTTTTACGCACGATGAAACATCAATTAAACTCGTGCCGTTTCCAATGCGATAATTACTAATTCACTTGGGATTTATTTGAATCTCGTGGCTCGCCGCGGTGTCCAATCTCGTCTCCATTCCTGCGAAATTAATTAATAGTTCGTCAGTAACACGCGGGTAATGATAACGGCGAAATAAAGCCGCGGTCCATCGTTCGGAATTTGATCTCGCTCGTCGTTTATTAGCTGATACATTTTCTATGTTGAACGTTATTAATCGAAACGCGAACCTGAAAATTAGAATTATGCTTGTACGAGCGTTCTGCGATTATTTAACAGAACAGTGGCGACGCGGTAAAAAAGTTTCGACGTTATACAAGATTTCGGAAACTCCTGTAAAACTGAATCTCAGGGCTCGTTACCCTCGTTTTGTATTTCGTTGCGTTTCTGCGGTGAAAACCTTCGGAATATTTTCGAAGAACAATATATGTTTTTAACAAATGTTTAATGTTCCCGGCGCTACGGTTCGATCAATTACTACTGAGAAATCAAAGAACAATTTTGCAGATTATCAAATAGTTTGTATATAATCTAGTTTGAATCCTTTTCAAGATGTATTTGCATTGCTTGAAACATCTTGAAAACATCTTGAAAAGGATTCAAACCAGAATCGAAACGTCGATGATTATTTGATAATCTGCAAAATTGTTCTTTGATTTCTCAGTAGTAATTGATCGAACCGTAGCGCCGAGAACATTAAACATTTGTTATTAACAATAATAGGATCGATATAACAGACATAAATATATGTTTTTATTTGGAAAGGTTTTTCGAGAATTTCGAACTATCCTGCATTTTATTGCAATGCACGAGAGCAGACGATTGTCACAGAGTTTAAAGCGAGTCTCGCGAACGAAGGATCTTCGCAATATCCGGAGCCCTGCAGAGTGCCAACCAGCGAACTCTCTAATTAGTGTAATGCTACCGTTTAATTGCAATCAGCGTCGCCACTGTCTT
The DNA here is from genome assembly GCA_916610235.2 of Lasioglossum morio. NCBI lineage: Eukaryota > Metazoa > Arthropoda > Insecta > Hymenoptera > Halictidae > Lasioglossum > Lasioglossum morio. Next base: position 18,522,387 of record OU744324.1, on the reverse strand, counting down.
CGCTCCAAATATCCTTTAATTATTCGATATCGTAATTGATCGTCCGGCGGGATGCGGTACACCTGTCGCGCCTCTATCAAAGCACTGAGACATTACAATCTGTTACACAGACTCATCGCTATGCCACTGAAAACGTTTATGAAACGTTCGGGACACCCGCCTCGGCCTCGCCATATTGCTTTCGCAGAATCTTCATTTAAATTCTTTTCATTTCATACAGTCTACGCTTGTAAGAAACTGTGTACAGCATTTATTTTTCCATCTCCCTTTCCATTTATTTATTTATTTATTATTATTTATTATAGACAGACTGAAGCCCTTTTACATAAGTATTTACAAAAAATAGAGAAAGATACAAGAGTACTCGTCTAATAAGAAAGAAGGGACATGCACAAAAAGAAAAAAAAAACAAAATATAATAATATAATACTGGTACAATCGATATGGTATTATAATATAATCCTGCGTAGTGGCATTTGAAAGTTTTGAAAGATTCAATGAAAAAATCAATACGATTATAAATAGTGCATGATTGTTGCAATAATGCGATTCATTGGATTAATTATTCCATAAGTAGATTTCGCTTTAAGTGTTTGAAAAACTCGCTCTTGTTCACGTTCCAGTACATAAAAATTAATTTATATTATATATTTATATATTCGTTGTCAAACTTGATTAACACTAAACCCTGCCGACAATCAAGACCGACTGATGTGTATAGTATATACCCGCGACTTTGTCCACATGCAATAAACAAATCTTGGTTGATTATTAACGTGATTAAATTTCCAATCGCCAAGGAGGTCTCACGTGCAAATAGAGATTTTATTTTTAGACAAGAAAATTTCATGAAATTAATTAAAGAATGATTCGAAAAAATAGAGGAATAATTTTTGTAATTAATTTCAGTGAAAATGTCACAAACTGACAGACAGACTCGATTTTATTATACATAATGATTGAGATATACTGGAGTCAAAACATATATTCAATATATTCCCAGGAAAATGACTTATGCCACTTATTTTGCCACTTTTGCAACTTTAAGCCACTACTCAACTAAGGAACTCATTTGTATATATACTAGCTGCACCCGCGACTTTGTGCAATAACAAATCCTGGTTGATTATTAACGTAATTAATCCTCATCCGTCCCTCGTATCAATTTGACACAGTTTTCCCGAAATAAGATATACTGTTTTGTTATTTGTAGGTACATTTTTCCGAAACTTTCTGTGACTTCCATTTTTTTTAATACGGAACACATTATCGAAAAATCTAAGATGTGTAAGCTCAACGCATCTTTATTCGTTCTGTGCTGATTTGGAACTGTCGTTAACATTTATTTAAAACAAAACCAAAACTTCACGCAAACTTGTTAACAAAACACGTATTATACAAATCGATAAAAATATATATAACGTATAAATCAATAAAAGTATATATAACGGTCAAACACAAATATTCAACATTCTTACAGATGTAAATGTTAACTCATGAAATTGGGATTTCAATAATTGTCAAATAAAAAGTCTAAAATGGGTCATTTCACCCCTCGTGGTTGGTTTAGTGTTAACATATTCCTCCGCTCTTTATTTCTTATGAAAACGATACCCAACACGACAGAATTCTGGCCACGATCAAGGATTAAGTACTGTACCACTCAAGGATTACTACACTGCACCACTGGACCCAACAAGAAATTTTTCCCATAAGTCGTTTTTTGCGCGCGTTTCTTCTTCGATGACATATCCGTGACCGATTCCTACTTTTATCGCTTGTTCTCGGGGGGTGGGGACGGGGAAAACAGAAGGAACGGGACGCGGAAAATGTGAAACGAGAAGAGAAACGGCGGAAAAGTGGAACTGGCACAGTCGTCTCGTAAATTTGGCCGAGCGAAACGCCCGATTGAGTTTTCTATCGATACCAGGCGCAAATAGAAGGCGAAACGTGGAAACGAACCTGAAACTCCGCGAAGCACGACCGTCTGCAAAATTTTATTTAGGATCGAACGCGCGCCCGTTTGTCTCCTCCTTTCAATCCTGTCCTCATTATAGCATCGCTCGCTATTATTCCTCGCGAGGATTGTTACCACGAGACAACATTCTTCTTGTCCACCCGCTCGATCTTTCCAGACGAACGTCGCGAAACAAACATTAATATTATTCGATCAGTTCTAGATATCAGTACGACAAATTTCTTTCCACTGGCATCAAGAAATTACGAGAAACATTCATAAACATTCCATCTCGATATCTATATTATACTAACTGACCCGACAGACGTTGTCCTGTCCAATTTTAATAAATTCGTTTGTGAAGCAATTCCAATTTGAATCTTGAAATTCAATTCGTTGACATCAATGTTTTTCTTATTGGGAACCAATAATACTTGCACTTTTTTCTGAAAGCTTTTCCAGAACTATAACGAACAAAACAAAACAATAATTATGCATATCCATCGTTCGAATCGTGAGTTATGAAAAATACTTTCATTTTTTCCCGAATTTTCCATTTTTTTGGGCAACTTTTCCAATTTTTCTTTCCTTAAAAACCTGATTCGGACTACAACGAACATTAAAAAAAAAATTAGGCAAATCGGTCCAGCCGTTCTCACGTGATGTCGTGACCAACGAACAGCATTTCATTTGTATTATATAGATAATAAAATCGAGCCTGCCAGCAACCGTAGTACCGTTGAAAGCACCGGTTCTCGTTAGATCACCGAAGTTAAACAATGTGGAACGTGAACGGCACTAGGATGGGTGACCGTCTGGTAAAAAACCGGAAAGTGACCCGCCCGGGGTGTTTTTCTCGTGTCGTTGGCAAAAGGTGGTTCGGAACCCACCATAAACAGTAGGTACCGCTGAAAAGGCGATGGTGAGAGTGGAAAGAGGAAGAGGATTGGTAAATGAATTTGAAACCCTGAGGTGACTAAATATCATGTTAAAAATAAAATCGAGCCTGTCTGTCTGTTTGTGACGTTGCCACTGAAATTCATTACAAAAATTATTCCTCTATTTTTTCGAATCATTCTTTAATTAATTTCATGAAATGTTCTTGTCTAAATATAAAATCTCTATTTGCACGTGAGACCTCCTTGGCGATTGGAAATTTAATCACGTTAATAAGCAACCAGGATTTGTTTATTGCACGTGGACAAAGTCGGGGGTAAAGCTAGTATAACGTAGAGAGCGTGAGAAAGTGTTTTAAGAAAAGGGACTTAATTCACTTGTCAACTAAGGGACTCTCAAATGTCTATGTCCCTCGATTTTATTAGAACGTGTATAGACAATTTTTCATTTTGCATAAATATCCGATGTTCATGAATTAATGCATCTCCGGGACCGAGAACAAAAAGAGCCCGATTAAAGGAACGCGAATAACTTCCGTTCAATTGCTCGCCGAGATCATAACTTCCGGCAACAACAGTGAAGCGTAACGAAAAATAGAAGCCACCTCGTAAATTCTACGCGGTAGACAGAAGAGATTACGTGCCGGCGAAATTTCGGTATCAGGCCACGTTGTGGATCAAATGCATCGCGAAATTTACGACAACCGCGTAAATGAGGCAGCGCGCGGTAATGCATTTCCCCGGGCCGGCGAAAAACGACGAAAATAATGCATATTATCCGTCCGGTTGTTCGTCAGTCACAGCTTCACGTAATCTCGATCGTTCCGGCTGTTATTTTCACCCTTTCCGTTCGGTGACTCTGTTTTCACTGTTTACTGCAGCTGGAATCCATTCTCACGCTCCCTACACCGGCTCTGAATAAAACAAAAATATTCCAATAACAAATGTGCACATTGCAAATACGAAGTTCCGTCTAATTGAAAATCATTGAGAGGCTGCCGTGCGACGTGACACGGTGTCCTGAAAATTGTGATTGATAGACTTGACGCATTCGCGACACAAGCGAGAAATATTGTTGCAATATTTTGCAAAGTTCTTGCAGTCGGATAGCAATGTTTATCTAACTTGAAGATCCACAGTCTAATGATCGCAGCCAAAGAATTTTGGCAACAAGCTAGTCGAACATTTTGCAATATTAATCTTCAGTTTTAACGATCGTAAATTTTGTATATGCACTATATGATATCGGCGCTACAGGTTCGATCAAAGATACAGAAATTAGCAATTTTGCAGTATTATAATTTAAACGTTTCGGTTCGGTTTTGAACCATCACCAAGAAAAGTCCGCGTCTGTGAAAATTCATGTAATAGAATTTGTTATTCATTAAACTGACTATTTAATAGTTATGACAATTAGGTAGTTATACATAATGGTACTTGTCAATAAGAAAGTTTGAACTGTACTAAACTGTAACTGTTGTGGCAAAGTCAAGACGGAAAACATAAGAATACCGTAGATCTAACTAGCCAATCAGATGTCAAGGATCGAGAACCTCCAAATCAATGTTAGGCGCGAATTTCGAATTTTAAAGCATTCGTCATCACACTTCAACCAATGTTCTACCAGAAATTGGTAGAACATTAGCAATCATTTTGTATGTGAAATTAACATAACAATGTTAACATGTGTATGGTTCAACCATTATTATATTCAACTGGATGCAAAGAAATTAAATTATTAGAAAACATCATCATAAGATAATTACTGATTAAGTAATGTAGCGTAAATTTCATTAATCTCAGGTTTTTCATACCTGAGATTGACGCATTGATGTTTAATCATGTGTACAGTTTCTAATAATAATCATTGGTGTAATTACATGTCATAACTATTAAATAGTCAGTTGAATGAATAACAAATTCTATTACATTAATTTTCACAGACGCGGACTTTTCTTGATGATGGTTCAAAACCGAACCGAAACGTTTAAATTATACTACTTTAAAATTGCTAATTTCTGTATCTTTGATCAAACCTGTAGCGCCGATATCATACAGTGCATATTTTACAATGCGTTTAACGTACTACAGATTTGATTTTCGATTGGCAAAAATCGGTTGTCCGGAAAGTTTGTTTCGCGAAAGAAATTTTCGGGACAACCCGGTGAAAATCGAGTTACCGTTTCGCAGTGTTACACTCCGATGAATTCCGTTCTTACCAGGTCGGTATTTTAATTAACACGTAAAGTGATTCGCAGGATCTGAAATTCCAGGTGCCGACCAGTCACCCGGCCCGTCTGTTCTCGTTCATGAACCCGCTGGCAATCGAGATTTGGCTGTACGTTTTGGCAGCGTACGTCCTTGTCTCGGTGACGATGTTCGTGGTAGCGCGATTCAGCCCGTACGAATGGAACAATCCGCATCCTTGTCACGTTGGCTCCGAGGTTGTCGAGAACCAGTTCTCACTGGCCAACAGCTTCTGGTTCACCATTGGCACCCTGATGCAGCAGGGCAGCGACCTCAACCCGAAGGTAATTAATCGGCTCCCGCAAATTAGACGCTCTCGCGCCGCCCTTCTAATGAACCTTCAAAGTACACACGTCCCCTCTGTTAACTGGCAACTCTTCCAAACCTGGCACCGCTCACTTATCGACCACTTTCTTTTCAAGAAAAATTTCCAGCAACCTCAACTCTAGCGATCTTCTTGGTCTCCTCGGACCGTTGTTGCAGAAGCCTGATTAATATTCCTAAAAGACTGCAATTTATATGGAAAATCATTCAAATATTTTATTTCAATTTTATACTTTCGGTTTCATTAAAAATGCACGTTGCAGTCAGTAATTTTGAAACAATTCACCGTGATACATGCTGTTAGGTAGACTCACTTTCTTTTCAAGAAATATTTCCTGCGAACTCACCCTGGCGATCTTCTTGGTCCCCTCGGACCGTTGTTGCAGAAGCCTGATTAATATTCCTAAAAGACTGCAATTTATATGGAAAATCATTCAAATATTTTATTTCAATTTTATGCTTTCGGGTTCATTAAAAATGCACGTTGCAGCCAGTAATCATGAAACAATTCACCGTGATACATGCTGTTAGGTAGACTCACTTTCTTTTCAAGAAATATTTCCTGCGAACTCACCCTGGCGATCTTCTTGGTCCCCTCGGACCGTTGTTGCAGAAGCCTGATTAATATTCCTAAAAGACTGCAATTTATATGGAAAATCATTCAAATATTTTATTTCAATTTTATGCTTTCGGTTTCATTAAAAATGCACGTTGCAGTCAGTAATTTTGAAACAATTCACCGTGATACATGCTGTTAGGTAGACTCACTTTCTTTTCAAGAAAAATTTCATGCGAACTCACCCTGGTGATCTTCTTGGTCTCCTCGGACCGTTGTTGCAGAAGCCTGATTAATATTCCTAAAAGACTGCAATTTATATATATGGAAAATCATTCAAATATTTTATTTCAATTTTATGCTTTCGGTTTTATTAAAAATCGGCGTTGCAGCCAGAAATTCTGTAACAATTCACCGTGATACATGCTGTTAGATAGACTCACTTTCTTTTCAAGAAAAATATCCTTCGAACTCACCCTGGCGATCCTCTTGGTCTCCTTGGGCCATTGTTGCAAAAGCCTGATTAATATTCCTACAACAATTCGATTTATATTGAAAATCATTCAAATATTTTATTTTAATTTTATGCTTCCGGTTTTATTAAAAATCGACGTTGCAGCCAGAATTTCTGAAACAATTCACCGCGATGCGTGCTATTAATTAGAATGTTCAGGTATTGTTTCATAAATTTTTGTCGAGTAGAACAGAAGAAATACAATCCAATTAAAGGTTAATTTGGGGGCATTTTTACTCTGTTAAATATCAAAGCAGTAATTACGAGTTAATTACGAGTTGTTGGGATTGTTTATTAGGCAGCCAGCACGAGGATCGTGGGCGGTATCTGGTGGTTTTTCACGTTGATAATCATTTCCTCGTACACTGCCAATCTCGCTGCGTTCCTCACTGTCGAGAGGATGATAACACCGATCGAGAACGCCGAGGATCTTGCTGGCCAGACTGACATTGCCTATGGCACTCTGGACAGTGGAAGCACCATGACGTTCTTCAGGGTACGTGGGATTCCTTCAAGATTCCTCTTCTTTAATGGTTTTAATAATTTTATGAATGCTCGAAGGACTCGATGATCGAGACGTACAAGAAAATGTGGCGGTTCATGGAGAACAAGAAGCCGTCGGTGTTCGTCCCGACCTACGAGGAAGGGATTCAAAGAGTCCTTCAAGGTGACTACGCTTTTCTAATGGAGTCGACCATGCTGGATTACATCGTGCAACGAGATTGCAATCTAACCCAGATCGGTGGACTTCTGGACAGCAAGGGTTACGGGATTGCCACGCCTATGGGTAAAGAAAACGTCGTCCATGCTCTCTAGTTATTGTTTATTAACCCTTTGCACTCGAAGGCGCACTAACAGTTCTCTGTATCTCGATCGACAATTGTTCAAAACTACAATTAATGTTATTGGCTCGATCAATTGGAGACAATAAGCAAATTTGCAAAATATCACATGAAATTTAATTCAACGTTTCGATCTAAAAAACCATTTTCAAGAATGTAAATTTTCTGTATTGCGTCTGTAAGAATTTATCAATTAATTAATATATGGTTAGGCAAACGCCTTCCCGAACAAGCAGAAAACGCTAAGGTATTAAAAACGAAAAACAAATGCATAAACTCACTCGCTTAGAAAAATGTACTAATTTAAATTCTTAAGAGTCAAGGAACAGCATGTTGGTTCCATGCTGGTGACATGTGGACTGAGTAAACCGTGAGGATTTGAAACGACAACGAATTAAACATTTTTTACAACCTAGAATAATTCCATTCTATATGATTTTTCTGATTTTATGGATATGAAATTTATATAATACAATATTGAATGATTTAGTAATTGCTTAGATTCCAACGTATTTAATAATGTAAAGAATATTTTGAATAATGGTACAGAAATTTTTAGTGGTGACTCTGAGTCACCACTCGAATTAAGGGTTAATCGACAAATTGTACAGACGATCACGATGGCTCTTCCTTCGCAGGCTCACCTTGGAGAGACAAAATTTCGCTGGCGATACTGGAGCTGCAAGAAAAGGGCGAGATTCAGATGTTGTACGACAAATGGTGGAAGAGTCCCGGCGACACTTGCATGAGAACCGAGAAGGGCAAGGAGAGCAAGGCCAACTCCCTGGGAGTTGACAATATAGGCGAGTGTCCATCGAAAAGCGCAGCACAATTGTTCGTTATCGATAGACTGCGGATTTTTATGCAGAATAAATATTTTATGATGAATCAAATTTTGACGATCAAACGAATTTCCCAAATTTATGTGTGATGTGGACCGTCCTGTACATCCGGTCAGTATACGTGCTTGAAGTGAACAATAAAATCTATCGATTCGAACAATCCTGAACAGCAACTCTGTTCAAGCCGTTCGCGTGAACCGCGACAGGTTAAATGTCTTTCTTAACACTTTACCGACCGGAAGCCTATTAATAGGATTTTCAATAATTCTGCTGTACCAAAAAAAAGCATGGAAATTTTCTTTGACATTGCAATCTTAAATAAAACTATTAGACGACGTTATTGAGGGTGACTTAGTTAGATCATACTAAATGCTAAATGAAAAGTTAGCCATGTACCATACATTTTTCAGAAATATGCAATAATCACCGGTCGGTAATGTGTTAAGAACGATGTCTTGCACGAGAGGACAAACGAATTTGGACAGAATATATATTTTATGATGTATACAATTTTGCCGATCAAACGAACAACTATTTTCCAAATTTAAGTTCGATGTGAATCGTCCTGTACATCCTGTCAGTATACGTGTGTTGAAGTGAACAATAAAATCAATCGATTCGAAAAATTCTGAACAGCAACTCTGTTCAAGCCGTTCGCGTGAACCGCGACAGGTTAAATGTCTTTCTCGAGAACGATGTCTTGCCCGAGAAGACAAACGAATTTCTGCAGAATATATATTTTATGATGAATACAATTTTGCCGATCAAACGAACAACTATTTTCCAAATTTAAGTTCGATGTGTATCGTCCTGTACATCCTGTCAGTATACGTGTGTTGAAGTGAACAATAAAATCTATCGATTCGAAAAATTCTGTACAGCAACTCTGTTCAAGCCGTTCGCGTGAACCGCGACAGGTTAAATGTCTTTCTCGAGAACGATGTCTTGTCCGAGAGGACAAACGAACTTCTGCAGAATAAATATTTTATGATGAATACAATTTTGCCGATCAAACGAACAACTATTTTCCAAATTTAAGTTCGATGTGGATCGTCCTGTACATCCTGTCAGTATACGTGCTTGAAGTGAACAATAAAATCTATCGATTCGAAAAATTCTGAACAGCGACGCTGTTCAAGCCGTTCGCGTGAACCGCGACAGGTTAAATGTCTTTCTCGAGAACGATGTCTTGCCCGAGAAGACAAACAAATTTCTGCAGAATATATATTTTATGATGTATACAATTTTGCCGATCAAACGAATAACTATTTTCCAAATTTAAGTTCGATGTGGATCGTCCTGTACATCCTGTCAGTATACGTGCTTGAAGTGAACAATAAAATCTATCGATTCGAACAATTCTGAACAGCGACGCTGTTCAAGCCGTTCGCGTGAACCGCAACAGGTTAAATGTCTTTCTCGAGAACGATGTCTTGTCCGAGAGGACAAACGAATTTTTACGTATGCCTGAGGATAAACATGTTCTGTTGCCTCGTAGGTGGAGTCTTCGTTGTTCTGCTGTGCGGTCTGGCGTTCGCCGTGTTGATCGCGATTTTCGAATTCTGTTACAATTCGAGGAGGAACACGCCAGCTGAACGGGTGAGCTAACGAAACAAAAATTGAAACAGACCTCGCCGTTAAGCATGATCTTGTTCAGCGTTAAGTATTTTGTCTATTTTTCGATAGATCTTTTTGCGCGACAAATAGATAGACACGCTTCTTTTCCAGACTGAGCGCGCGACACCTAGCACGATAACTTAAAGATTGCATGAGTTTTTCTCGATTTTGTGTTCCATTTTCGTCGACCGGGGCTTTTGTCAACGCAGCATGAACTCATCTTCCACTGAAGCATGCCGGCAGACCACGAACGCACGAAGCTCTGTCGTGAACCAAGGTCCGTTTTTATATTTTTCTTTTTTGGCGAAACTCATTTTTTCGCTCACCTGGTCGTTCATTTTTGCGATGTTTTTTTCTGAGATGATCGATACCACCGACGAGCTATAAGATATTCTTGCGAGTCACTTTTCTGGGGTCACGTAACCCAATTACCATTTTCAAGCACACGAAACAACATATAGTGCATATACAAAATTTACGATCGTTAAAAATGGAGAATATTAACATGAAACAACGATTCAGAAATACACTTTGTTTCTGTCCGTGGTCGATCTTTGTGGCGATCGTTCGGACTTTGATTATTCTGCACTGCGAGATGCCTACTAATATTGTTCGAAGGACCACCTTCAGTTTTCGAAGGAATAGTTGCAAAGATATTAACAATAACTCTATATTTGATTGTGTACAAATTTTGCGCGAGAATATTCTTTCATAAACTCGTCTAAATCGCGTAAAATGAAAATGGTGATGTGGTTTACGTGGCCCCCGAAAAGTGTGCCGCGAAAATACATTGGATGATAGGTGTATCCTTGTACAATTTCTGGGAGACGCGCCACACAGTGGGAGAACTTGACCTAACTCGATTCAAATAGAAATAACTTTCGATAAAAATGAGGTAGAGCGATGAATTTTTTTAAACGAAAGCTGAAACTTTACGAGATTACAGTACGAATGGTTTTTAACCTTGAGAAAATTCGTCAAACTGGCACAATTTCAAGAAAAAGTCGTTTCTACGTTACCACAAGCAGAAAAATTTTTTTTTAACATACCATGTATCATTTCCCGTAGATTTTTTCACGCTGATTTCAAATCTGGCCCCAAAATTTTTCTACGACCTCTGGTTTAAAAAAAAAAATCGAATTATAGTTAAACAGTTAAACTTTTATTTTTAGAAGTTTAAAACCATTCGTACTGTAATCTCTCTATTTTTCCCATATTCTGCAAAGTTTCAGCTTTCATTTAAAAAAGAATTCATCGCTCTACCTCATTTCTATCGAAAGTTATTTCTTTTTGAATCGAGTTAGGTCAAGTTTTCCCACTGTGCGCCACCCAAAGTGTTAAACGTGTTACCAATAACGTTCAGCTTTCGTTACCAAGGTCTCGATGAAACTGTTGCATTTCGGTTCAGAGAGCTCCAGTATCGACGCCAACCGGTTCGGGTTCTCTGCAAGGGATCTCACAGTCGGTGCAACAGCAACAACAACAGCAGCAGCAACAACCGCCTGGGCAGCAACAGCAGCAGCAGAACCAGCAGCAGGAGTCTCTGTGCTCGGAAATGGCACGAGAACTATGCCGAGCTTTGCGCTGCCATGCGTCCTCGCGACGTCGAAGAGCCTGCGAGAAGTGCACCACGCACGTGATCGGCTATCCGCCGGATAATCCCACTGCCACCCCCTTAAACGGCATGAGATCCCAGGTGCCATACTAATTCACCTCAAATTGCAAAACAGGCTGTAACAAATTGTTTTTAAAGGGTCTAGCCGACTAAGCATAGTCCAGCGACCCCGGCCGCAATTTTTATTGATATTGTGTGGAAAACAATGATTTTAGATTAAAAGATAACCCTTCATACAAGGATGACATGACAGTAAATACCCTTAACTGTATCATTTTTTTTCTCGGTTATTAATTAAGATATTCAGATTAAAAAGAAAACAATAATACTCGAACTTACCTCCTTTGTATTATATATTTTTCTCACGATTGTGATTAAATTATTGAGGGTAGAAAAAATCATTTAATGTTTTAGGGGTGGGAATTGCAAGCAACCCTTCGAGTGGCCACTTTCAAAAAATTCACGAACAATGTTCTATTACCTGTCTAATATATCTGAAAGTTTCAAGATGATCGGATTGATGGAACATAGTTAAAGAATTGAAAAACAAACGAAATTAAGCCATTATAATATTACAATATACAGGGTGGGGACCCAATAGAATGATCGAAAAGTCTTACGAGCGAGTCGCAGAGAAACCGAATGAGTCTAAAAGATCAATAATAAATATATATATATATATATATATATATATATATAATTATTACGAGTATTTTTGTTGATTTTTTTTTTAATCTGAATATCTTAATTAATAATTGAGAAAAAAATGATACATTTAAGAATATTTACCCTTATATCATCCTTATTTGAGGGGTTAGCGACTTAAAATTTTAGTGGGTTATCTTTCAACCTAAAACCATTGTTTTCCAGACAATATCAATGAAAATTGTGGTCGGGGCAACTGGATTATGCTTAGTCGGCTAGACTCTTTATACGGCTGATTTTTAAATAAATATTTGGCCATGTTAATACCGGGAGAATCGTTTTCTTCGCAGAGAAGCAGCCTGGGTGTACCCACGGTCGAACTGCCACCCCACATTCACATGCACCATCACGCACCGCCACCACCCCATGACTATGACGGTTCTTAACCACGTGATCCACGTTTCACATCGTTGCTACCACCTTTCGTAGCGTAAAAGTAAAGGAAACGAAGATGGAAGGACAAAGAGAGAGAGAGAGAGACAGAGAGAATTAAATGATGATTAAAAGGATCATGAAGCAAGTACAAAGCGCATTGACTGGCACCGAATGGCGAGCAGACAACCGACGAAGAAGAAAGAAACAGAAAGAAAATCCGTTTTACTTTTTCTAGAAGTCGACTTTAGAACCCCGCCGCGAGTGTCACGTGTCGCGAGACATCACGAACGTGCTGCACAATTGCTATACCGACGTTCAACTATCGGACTTGTCACAGAACTTGCACCGATTAATTATTCGCACATCACGATAGAGGACCGATTGCCTCGAGTCAGGAATCCATCGAGAAAATGGTATACATTCGATGAATTCGATGCAACGTGTTGTTACGTTCCTTGCGAGATTATCCTAACTGGTGATGACACGACGTCGATCACTCAAACATATGCAAACTCGTAGAAGACGAGTTTGTGGTTCTGAAATTGTATAAATATCTCGGACTCAGCTAGGCACGGAAAGCTATACTTCAGAGAATTCACATAAATGATGCTTTTCAGGACGTATTCAGGATCCGTTGTTTCTCGTTCCATCAATGTATACCTAACTCTCGAGGAGTCCATTCTTGGCACTGGAGCTACACTGTTTTCTGCAGTTTCTCACTTCTGTCGAGTAGAGACACGGTGGAGCTATTCGTTGCAGAGGCTAGCATGATCTCGAGGAAATTGCACCTTGATGAATCCTCTAAGGCAAATCGCTCAAGAGCCTTGCCCAGAAATTTTTTCGTTGTCTAAAAACAGAAGGAGAGAAGGTACAAGTGTAATTGTCACAGGAACAAAGGTTTGGAAAGGTTTGAGAGTTGGAATTGATCTTCCAGTGTCACCTCAAGGAACACTATCCTTTGTTCTCGCAATCTAAAAACAGAAGGAGAGAAGGTACAATTGTAATTGTCACAGGAACAAAGGTTTGAAAAGGTTTGAGAGTTGGAATTGATCTTCCACTGTCAATTCAAGCAGTACTATTATTTGTCTGGCAATCTAAAAACAGAAGGAGAGAAGGTACAAATGTAATTGTCACGGGAACAAAGGTTTGAAAAGGTTTGAGAGTTGGAATTGATCTTCCAGTGTCACCTCAAGGAACACTATTATTTGTTCTCGCAATCTAAAAACAGAAGGAGAGAAGGTACAAGTGTAATTGTCACAGGAACAAAGGTTTGGAAAGGTTTGAGAGTTGGAATTAATCTTCCAGTGTCAATTGAAGGAGCACTATAATTTGTTCTCCCAATCTAAAAACAGAAGGAGAGAAGGTACAAGTGTAATTATCACAGGAACAAAGGTTTGGAAAGGTTTGAGAGTTGGAATTGATCTTCCAGTGTCAATTGAAGGAGCACTATAATTTGTTCTCGCAATCTAAAAACAGAAGGAGAGAAGGTACAAATGTAATTATCATAGGAACAACGGTTTGGAAAGGTTTGAGAGTTGGAATTGATCTTCCAGTGTCAATTGAAGGAGCATTATAATTAGTTCTCGCAATCTAAAAACAGAAGGAGAGAAGGTACAAGTGTAATTGTCACGGGAACAAAGGTTTGAAAAGGTTTGAGAGTTGGAATTGATCTTCCAGTGTCACTTCAAGGAACACTATCCTCGAGCATCAGTTAGCCAGCGATTATTCTCTCGGTCTGTGCAACGGGGTTTCGAATATGGTCACTAATTAATGGAAAATTAATAGTCCTCGACTATTTTCCGAATTGACCAGAGATTTCGGATGCGAGTTCTACCCACGAAATCGAGATTAAATCGGCGTGTCTACGAACCACACTATTTGCGTCCACACAGGTACACAGATCCACACGAATTGCACATGCGAATACCACAAACACACACACACGAGACCACCGAACAATTAACTAATGAGACACTCTGTGTAAATACCGCGGCGGTACGCGCGAAAGTAGAAACGATCCGAAGTATTTTAACTAAACGCGAGGCAAGCGAGTAAGTGTTTAGCGTTGAACGAGTACAACCAAGTAGACGTTTGGTGTCATTTAACGTGTGTATATGCAGATAGACGGCGAATAAATTTAAGACGTGAAAACCGATGTATCTGTTCTGTTCTCTCTCCAACCTCTTAGCAAAATGTCAGAGTGGTGCATTCAATAAATATAAGAAATGCATTTGTGATCAGTAAAGTGCGGATTATATACACCGATAACGACACCGAGTAGCTGCAGTTTCAAACAATGCGAACTTCAAGAGAATTAATAAAAGGAAGATGTTTATTTTGCATGAAAATTCGCAGTTCAGTGATGAAAGATTTATCTATTCGCGAAGTGTAATCATTTCTATACAAACGTTTGACAAAGTACAAATCGCTAATCTAGTCATTCAAGTCTCATTCGTGTAAAATCGCTACTGTTGGTCAACGTTTCGTTGTTCATAGGCCCGAACACATTACAGTAAAATAAGAGAAAGATGAGCTCATCATCTGCAAAAAGAAAGAACATAGATTACGATCCGAGGATTCTTACTCTGGCAACGGGACGCTCTTAATTACCAACGAGAAACCCTCGTAACCCAAGTCGTATAAACCGCCCAGGTTACAGTGTATTTCTTTCACGGAATTCATAAGCATGAATAATATTATTTTCTGCGACTGTAACGGGACACAGTACCATTCCGAGTTGCATCTGTTTTCATAGAACAATGATAATTTCGTTACTTATCTCTCAAACATATATATAAAATAAATTACAAGTGTAAACGGTTAGACTCACATTTTTTGGAAAATGTACGTGCTAGTGTCTATTAGTCTTTGTCCACTTAAATTGTTCAGATACATGATCACAAAGTGTAACAGAACGTCGTTGAAGGAGAAAAAAAGATTGGAGTAGCTATCCATGTTCTGGACTACCAGAAGAAGCTGCGCATATATACAAAATAGAAATTCGCTAAATATTTACAACAGGTCCACGTACTCCGAATTTGATGAAATTTAAATATGTCATAGATTTCGATATTTTGAACAACTTTTTCCTGTTCCAACATAGGGGGGACGCTTTTAGTTTTCGAGATATTTCCATTTTTCTGTATTGAATTTTTCGGATTTCTACACGCTCCGCGGCAATGTAAGCCTGTCCCGGTGCGGCGTTTGTTTACGTTTTGACGCTGTAGAGATGAGAGACAAACATGGGGGGCGGAAGGAGCCGGCCTGACCGAAGGAGGAGCCTCCTTCCGCCCCCCATGTTTGTCACTCATCTCTACAGCGTCATAATGTAAACAAACGCCGCACCGGGACAGGCTTACGTTGCCGCGGAGCGTGTAGAAATACGAAAAATTCAATACAGAGAAATTGAAATATCTCAAAAACTAAAAGCGTCCCCCCTATATTGGAAAAGGAAAAAGTTGTTCAGAATGTGTTATTGCATAACATTTTTAAATTTCATCAAAATGGGAGTACGTGGACCTGTTGTAAATATTTACCAGAAATTGTTTCATTACATTCTCTTTAAAAGAAGTGAAGAATTCGCGAATGTTTTCTGTGATGCTTACACGGAATAAGTTCACAGCGAACGAAATGATAACTCCGAGAATCGCTACTAAGTACGACAGCTGTATTTCGTCCATCAACTCACTGAGCGTGCTGTAATAACGAATTTCCAACGTTTCAGTTCTGCCAGCAACGACCATCGATAGTTGCAAGATGGAAAAAACGGGAAAGTTTTAATAGAATAATACAGATGAAATAAGTAGCAATGTTGTTGCAATATCTGAACGAAGATACGAACGTAGCAGCTCGTACGTGTAGGTCCACGACTGGTCGTACGTGTAGTACCTCTAATGTATTCGAGTGTACCACGTTGTCGATTGCTACCTCAATTCGGTAACTGAAAACAATTAATATACGCTTAAACCTCTTGTAACAAGGTATACGAAACATATGATTAGCGAAGCCTATGCTCCACCAGCCACTAAGAAAAAGTGGATCGCTATGGGTATGGCTATGGGAACCACATAAGTGACTATCCGAGAACCTAGAGAGACCTTTATAGCTATCTTAGGACCTAGTACCAACGAACAGCATTTAATTTTTATTTATATAGAAGACTAACTTTTCCCGTAGCTTTGCTCGCACAGGAAAAGTACGACTTCAGGATTTTGTGAAAAAAAAGATCCCGAGGTCGTAGACAAAGTTTGAGACCAGATTTGAAATCATCGTGACAAAATCTACGGGAAATGATGTATAGCAAGTATTAAAAAAAAAACAGTGCTCTATCTCATTTCTATCAAAAGTTCTTTGATTTTATCTCCGATTTGGACGAAAGGGGTCCCACTATTCGTTGCGCGGTTTGGCTCGTTATTTAGGGCTGCACGAAGCCTTTGGATGTTTACCGTAGTTCAAATCTGATCATCAGCCTAGACAATTGTGATTCGGTCGGGGGTAACTTATCTTCAGGTTCTAGCTAGAATTGCATCTCCCAAGATTAAAAGGATGCACAAAATCTGCGAGCACATAATAGCAATTTATGATGATATTCATAATCCCGGAGTAAAGGAGACCTTGGCGGGGACTATCGAGTGAACAATCAATGATGCCAAGCGAAAATGAGATTGATGAACATGAATTTGGAGATATAATTCCAAGATACCTGGCAATTTCAAGCAGTCCGCAAAGATAGGCAGACATCACAGCGACTGCCGATTCCGTGCTTGCTATCGATAGGAGACCCATCACGTTAATGAATACGAAAAGAAAGCTAACCCAAGTAGTTTCTCGGTTCAACTCAGGATAGAAGAATCCGAATATGTGTAGATATTCCAGTTGCATTTTAGACCGTAGTATTGTGGGTATTAATAGTACTATAACCATGTACCCTAATATTGTAAGCGTTAGGCCTGGAATTCAGGGTTTGATTAATTGATTTCTACGATGAACGTATCGTTTGGGACCATGGCAAGACAACTGGACACTGTACATATGAAATTTTTTAAAAATCTATTCAGTTTCAGTACCTAAAAACGCTAAGAACACGCGTTTCGCATTTATTATTTGCCTCGCGAATATGTCCAATTCGACAGGATCTTTCGTCGCGGTATAATCGTTTACAAATCTATCGAAAATAACTTTTACCTAGAGACACACAGAAGAACATATAAGGAAATGTTAAGATTACGCAAGCCGTGTGTTGTTGGCTAAACGATAGTAAATTTGTACTGTTACTTACTATATGACGGTTCAGCGAAAAGCCAACGTACCGTAACAAATACAGTATCATTGGGCAAGTCGTCGATAACATCATCAGTACATTGTACAGTGATTTCTCTACAAATTTTAGCGTCATAACCTGAACCATAATTCATTCGTTTTAAACAAATATCCAGGACAACGATGAATACTAATTTGAACATGAAACGAGAAGGGGGCTGGCTAACTTCGAACCAACTGAAAATGACAACGTTACAGCAGTAAACCCAAAACCCCTGAAAATCTAGATGGTAGTTCAGATTCAAAAATTTCAAGCTGAGATTCTCTCGTTTGGGTTGAATTCCACGTTACGAAAGATTTGTACGTGATTCTATGAACTTAAGTTCATATCAATAATTATTATGGAATGTGGTCCCGTAGAGATTTTCAAACGTTTCGCGCCTCAAATTAAAGGTGAAAGGTCGCACTCTATGATAGAGGCACTCGGGTGAAAGAAGGATTACAGAAACTATGTAAACAAAGTTGATAAAGACCGACAAGATCAACTGTTCTATAAACGTTTTCTGATAACAATTTTTAATTGGGTTTTGGTATTATGAGACTAGAAAACTGTAGTAACACAGACGAGATATTGCCATTTCCATGTCGCGTTTGACAGAAATTCTTTAGAATCAAATTGTGGAAATGTCTGCGATGACACAAATTTAATAATAATGAAATCTTAATTACCTGTATCACTAAAATGCTGATAAAAAGTAAGGGAAGCGTGACCCTCTGTATCTTTCTTACTAGCGAGTCGTCGTACGGCCAGAGCGCAGTAAAGCACAACACAGAAGAGTACAGACTGAAGTGCTTCCGAAACTCCTCCATCTCTTCGAATGTTAAAAAAATGTCTGTATGGAAAGTTTATGATAGCAAGCGACTACACCTCGGTAGCATGAATCTTTCACGCTGTTCCGCTTCCGCTATAAATTAGCGCAAACTACGTACATCCGACCGATGTTGACTGATGTCAATACCTGTCTTGAGGTAGCATCAAACATTCATGGTACACTTCACGCGAGGCTTCGTTTCACTTATTTCATCCCCGTTAAAAACGAATTCCACTATACCATTCTCGATCAGATGTAATTTCGAATGCGTATATCCTATCAGCATTGACACGTAACTTGTGGGAACTATGTACACTGAAGAAGTGCAATCATATAATCGAATATTCCAGTATGCCTTTTGTAGAAATTCAAGAGACGCGTTGGACATTTAAAAATGCATTACCTATGTTTCATTTTCCCTGTGAATTTTTTTACGGAAATGTATTTCTTTTCCTTGCGAATTGTTTCGATGAAATCTATTCTTTTTCCCGCAGTTTGTCTTGCCGTCGCTTATGAAGTAATTCTTGCTGGCACAGAACAGTTTTCACATCAGTCACGTGTCAGTCTTATCGGGTGGTTCTCTATGCGCGGGGATGTCGGCATTGTTGTAAAGTGTTTTGTTGCTTATCCAGTGATTGTTGCGAGTGTTTCTGTATATGTGTAGGGCTGTCCGTAGGCAGCTTCTTTCGAATATGCGGATCTCTTCTATCGTGGCTGCATTAATATTCCACCACAGGTGATTAGTATGTGCATGCAAATGCATATTTTTCTAGAAAATTGATAGACCCGTAGGACCTGCACAGAAATATGTTTTATAATTAGAGAAATCTGAAAATGTATTTTTTATTTTGCACTTTTTGAATGATGCATATATGTGTTTCTACTTTAATGCGAGATCAACTTGCAGAAAATTTAATATTTAATAAAGTGCGTTTAAGCACTTGCCGGCGACAATAGAAATATTCGAAACAGCGGGTTTGCTTTTAAATATTTCTATGAGAATACACATAAATTACATTATTCATTTAAAATACTTAAACGGTGATTCTGGAGGAAAAATTATGAAAAAAGTAATTTGCGTTTATAGCAAAAAATATTGAATTCATGAAATTAACACAAATTACAAATATTTTAAAAAATGAATTTTATATAAGATCCGATAGATGTGTCAGATACCTACTGGAGTAAATATAAGCACTAAGGTTTATTCCAGATAGCACCGGATGTCCGATGGATGTCCGTTTATGTCCAATTTACGTCCAAACGTCCGATGTCCGTTTCGGACGTCCCTGGGAAGTTTCGAACGTCCTATGGAAATCCGTTTTTTTCGTCCCAAGTACATCCGATGAACTTAAATTTCGTACGTCCTATGGACATCCGTTTTTTTCGTCCCAAGTACATCCGATGAACTTAAATTTCGTACGTCCTATGGACATCCGTTTTTTTCGTCCCAAGCACGTACGTGGGACTTGAATTTCGGACATGCCAAGGACATTCGATATTTTCGTCCAAGAGAAGACGGAGGGATCTGATTTTCGGACGTGCCAAGTAATATATATATTTATATACATGACAGAGACCATATATGCAAAATAAAATATTTCTACTTGAATTGTAACAAAGAACTGAAGTAAAATAGGAATTTTTTCTGTATTAATATGTTTAATAGGTAAAAAATAATACAACAGTATATAGTATTTTAAAATTTTTACAATTTTTTTTTACTTATTGATTTATGTTAATCATTATGTTCATGAAATAAGTTCACCAAAAGCGAGCTAATAAAAAAGTGTTAAGAACGCAAAGCGACGCGATGACGGAACGGTCCTTACTTCGCTGCGTCCAGCTGTGTCGTACAGTTGTACGGTATCACCGAAGCAAGCGACATTTGATAAAACAAGCGAAGATCGATGAAACAATCGAATGCTGGAGAAGAACGCACCGCGCCGTTGCGTTGCTGCGTGACAAAACAGTCTTGTGCTAGAGCTTCGAGAACACGTGCTTCAGAAATCTCCTGTGATCTTGTGATATACATATATCATCGTGTAATACATATAAGCGTATTTACTTCATATTTAGACAAGTAAGTATTTTCATTGTTATTATTTGTTACCGTTAGTGTTTTTGCTTACGCCTTTTCATTAGATTATTTTATACAGTTAGGCACATAAGTGATCACACACACTTTTAATTAGAATAACTTTTTCATGAATGGACCAAACGACTTCAATTTCTCTGTAAGGCTTCTATATGCACTCTGAAAATTTCATAGAAATTGATTAATTGGTTTACGAATTCTAAACGATCAAAAGTAGTAAAAATAGCACTTATAGACCGAAAGTCATGAAAGTTCCTACTCGATCGTAAATAAATTATTAATTTGCAGGCTTATGAGTTAGCGAATATTGGCGGGGCCAATTGCGCCAGCTTCGTCAAGCGGTCTATGGGAACCGTGATGACTGATGAATTGGCTATGGAATTCAGCTGGTTGGGGAAAAAAGGAAAAAGGAGATTTGATACAACCAAGTTAGCCACAGTGATAATTGGTAATTATTCACGTGTACTTTGTTATTTTTTATATTTATTTATATACAGTTGAATATATTATTGAATTGACATTCTAATTTTTAGATGCAGCAATGATATCAAAGGTATCTGTTACGAAAAATGACATCGAAGATTGTATGCAGAAGTGGTTTTGGAGGCCTGCGGAAAGGAAGAAAGTTGTGTCTCGAGTGTTTTAAATAATAAGTTTTTTTAAAACTATTTTCTTTTAATTATATTTTCGTCTAGGTTAATACATAATTTTAAGTATTTTTTTAAGTTATATTTAGTTATGAAACTTTTATATGTTTAAATAAATATTTTTTATTTGTGCTATATGTATATGTATAGTATACAAACAATAAAATTTTTTAACATTATAAAAAGAACATTATTTAGTAGGTTTTATATGCAAAAACCATATCCTATAACCATCCTATAAACGTACGGTTAATGTTCAGAATATGTCCAGCCGTACGTCCAAATAACGTCCTTATGTCCTAGATACGTACCAGGGATGTCCGAATAACGTCCGTATGTCCCAGATACGTGCCAGATATGTCCAAGATATGTCCCAGATACGTACCAGGTAGTTCTAGGTAAGTCCCAGATACGTACCCTGATAGGTCCGAGTGGCACGTCCTACGCACGTTCCACTTCCTAATTGGGACCTCTGTCGGACTTTCCTGGTACGTATTTCGGACATATCTCGGACATAGGGACATTATTCGGACATCCCTGGAACATACATAGGTCCGATACGAACGTACACTGGACGTACATCGGACATCCTGGGATACAAAAACCGGTTTTCTGTTTTTAACTTTCCCATGAAACCAGTTTAAAGCGGTTTCGATTTTTTACAAATAAAAAACAAGACATATTTACAACTTAAAAGAGAAGTTTTTAATTTTTTTTATTTATAATAATTCAAAAATACGGATTAGGAAAACATAAGGTACATATACGTACATACATGAGATTATTAAAATAAAAAATTAGAAAAGTAATACCCTTAAAAAATGACAGAAATTAACAAATGTTTTCTATTTATGTAAATTATTATTTTACTTCTTTCTTTGTTTAAAAAAAAGGCTTTAAAAAGCAAGGAACGCCAATGGATTTATTGCTTAGTCGTGTCCCCCTTTTTTTAGCTAGCATTTGTCATCATAAATATGTCTTGATTTTCTTCTTTGTCCCTTATTTTTTAAATCCGCGGTCATCTTCCGCAGAGTAATCTTCGTATAATCTTGATAATGTCTATCCGGATTGCTTAATAATATCACTTTTTGTAGCTAATTTTGATTGGATACCGGATACATGAATGGGAAAACGAATGATGGGAGATTGTTCCTCAGACATTCAACTAACTCATGCCACAAAAATTTTACAATTTATGTAAAATTTAAAAAATTTAATTTTGACCGCCGAAATTGGACAAATACCCCACTGTGCAGCGCGAAGCTTAAAAGAATCGAGAAGGAAGAGTTTTATACTGCATGAAACATTCCTAGTTCAGTGATGAAATATCATTTTTCTATTCCTCAAGCGCAATCGTTTCTTTACTAACGTTTGACAATGTACAAATCCTCTAATGTAAACTCTTACTCGTGTAAAGTCACTACTGTTGGTCAACGTTTCCTTGTTCATTGGGTCGAGGACATTACAGTAAAATAAGAGAAAGATGAGCTCATCATCTGCAAAAAGAAAGAACATAGATTACGATCCGAGGATTCTTACTCTGGCAACGGGACGCTCTTAATTACCATCGAGAAACCCTCGTAACCCAACTCGTATAAACCGCCCAGGTTACAGTGTATTTCTTTCACGGAATTCATAAGCATGAATAATATTATTTTCTGCGACTGTAACGGGACACAGTACCATTCCGAGTTGCATCTGTTTTCATAGAACAATGATAATTTCGTTACTTATCTCTCGAACATATATATAAAATAAATTACATGTGTAAACGTTTAGACTCACATTTTCTGGAAAATGTACGCGCTTTTGTCTATTAGTCTTTGTCCACTTGAATTGTTCAGATACATGATCAGAAAGTGTAACAGAACGTCGTTGAAGGAGAAAAAAAGATTCGAGAAGCTATCCATGTTCTGGACTACCAGAAGAAGCTTCGCATATATACAAAATAGAAATTTTTCCATTACATTCTCTTTAAAAGAAGTGAAGAATTCGCGAATGTTTTCTGTGATGCTTACACGGAATAAGTTCACAGCGAACGAAACGATAACTGCGAAAATCGCTACTAAGTACGACAGCTGTATTTCGTCCATCAACTCACTGAGCATGCTACAATAACGAATTTCCAACGTTTCAGTTGTGCCAGCAACGATCATCGATAGTTGCAAGATGGAAAAGACGGGAAAGTTTTAATAGAATAGTACAGATGAAATAAGTAGCAATGTTGTTGCAATATCTGAACGAAGATACGAACGTAGCAACTCGTACGTGTAGCTCCACAACTGGTCGTACGTGTAGTACCTCTGATGTATTCGAGTGTACCAAGTTGTCGATTCCTACCTCAATTCGGTAACTGAAAACAATTAATATACGCTTAAACCTCTTGTAACAAGGTATACGAAACATATGATTAGCGAAGCCTATGCTCCACCAGCCACTAAGAAAAAGTGGAACGCTATGGGTATGGCTATGGGAACCACATAAGTGACTATCCGAGAACCTAGAGAGACCTTTATAGCTATCTTAGGACCTATTACCAACGAACAGCATTTAATTTTTATTTATATAGAAGACTAACTTTTCCCGCAGCTTTGCTCGCACAGGAAAAGTACGACTTCAGGATTTTGTGAAAAAGTCGAATTATCCTTAAACATTTACACTTTTATTTCTTCAAGGTTAAAAACATTTGTACCATAATTTCCATATTTTCTCATATTCTACAATGTTCCTGGGACATTATCATGTCACCATCCCAGATAGCACTCGGATGTCCGAAGGATGTCCAAAGTACGTCCGTATTGGACCTTCGTATGTCCCAGGGATGTCCGAATCATGTCCGTATGTCCGAAACATGTCCGATATACGTCCCAGGAATGTCCAAATGAGGTACGATTTACAAAGTGTGATGTACATAGGATGTCCCGTTCGGACCAATCTGGGATGTATGTGGGACGTATCTGGGGACATACGGACTTTATTTGTACATCCCTGGTACGTACCAGGGACATAAGGACGTTATTTGGACGTTCCTTACAGGACGTTTACAGGAACTACATAGTAAACGGGTTCTGCATTTTAATTTTACTTTAATCAAAATTACATATATTATAAACACATAGATTTGGCACATAGTACAATACAATAGCACATATAACACTAACATATACAATAATTCATAACATAATAAAAATGTATATATATGTATAACAATTGTAAAATATAAATTTTTAATTTTATTATTAAATATCTTTTAAAACTGTTTGTTACTTTCCACGGTTCTCCGCTAATGTACGCCACATCTTTATGGAAACACTTGTTTCTTTCTGTGTATACATGTAATTGGATATCTTCACTACATCTGAAAATTAAAATTGCTTGGTGAGAAACATTGTCCAATAAACGGGAAGATTTTAACATGAATATATTAGGTTAGAGGGAAAGCTAAGTGGTATTATAAATAAGCAGGTAATTTTACCTGTAATGTAAAAAAAAAGTTACTTAGTTAGTGAGTGATTGGAAAACAGAAATTGACAGGTTACATGAAAAATGGTAACATATTGTTACAAATAATGGAAATTATATCATTGAATAATATTAAACATGTATTTTCATAAATTGATTCAAATGTTCTCTTTAAAATACGATAGAATTTTCCCTCCAACCTAATAATATTTTTGTATGTTCGTATTGTCAATAATGTTTCAATGACTGAAAAAAACGTGGTAAAATAAATATAAAATAAAAGCTTACCTGAAATCGCAGTGACGAGAGTCACCAACACAATCCTGACAAGTGGCTGAAGGCATCGAATCACTCACACACGCTTTTTATTAATTGGAATATTACGAACATGTGCACAGGGAACACGTGCTAAACTAACCTAACCTCACTTCACGTAAACGCACGGTGATGAGAAGCGACGCTACTGTAAGGTATTTCTTATTATTATAATATTATATATATAATAATATAAATATTAATAACAATACTAATTTAAATGATAACTGAATGAAATCTGAGTGCTCTGTATATCGCACTCAAAGCATTCAATTATCACTACTTTTCAAGAGTTTGGATAATCTGAGGATAAAATGTTTCGAATAAAAGTTGAACAGTACTTAAATATGTACTTAGAACAGTAGTTAGTAATTAAGAACAGTAATTAAAAATTCTATATTTAAAATTTCGAAAAAAATTTTTTTTCGACAAAAAGCAAAAATCATTTTGATTTTTTAAATGTTAAAATACATTTTTTATTTTCGGCCAAATACCTCACTGTGCGACGCTTTGACTCTGACTATGTCACTCTGCTCACCTGTCACATAAGATTATTATAAGACTTAAAAAATAAACGTACTTGGACATTCGAAACTTAGGTCCCACGGATGTCCGACGGGACGTAATAAACAGATGTCCCACGGATGTCCGAAATTGAAGTCCCACGGATATCCTTAGCACCTGAAAAACGAATGTCCCTGGAACATCCGAAATTTAGGTTCCACAGATATCCGAGGAATGTAAATAACGGATGTCCCACGGATGTTCGAAATTGAAGTCCAACGGATGTCCTTAGGACCTAAAAAACGGATGTCCCTGGGACAACCGAAATTTAGGTCCAATGGATGTCCAAGGGACGTCCGTAACGGATGTGGGACATATGGATATAAAGTGGACATGAAACGAATGTCCTTCGCACGTACGGTGCTATCTGGGATGGGACAAACCGATGAAATCTGTGTCAAAATCAAAGAACTTTCAATAGAAATGAAATAGAGCCATAAATTTTTTTTAAATTAAAGCTGAGACATTGTAGAATATGGAGAAAAATAGGGATATTATGGTACAAATGTTTTTTAACTTTGAAAAAATTAAAAATTTTTAATTTTTGGAAGATCCGGAGGTCGTAGACAAAGTTTGAGGTTAAATTTGAAATCATCGTGAAAAAATCTATGGGAAATGATGTATAGCAAGTATTAAAGAAAACAGCGCTCTATCTCATTTCTATCAAAAGTTCTTTGATTTTATCTCCGATTTGGACGAAAGGGGTCCCACTATTCGTTGCGCGGTTTGGCGCGTTATTTAGGTCTGCACGAAGCCTTTGGATGTTTACCATAGTTCAAATCTGATCATCAGCCTAGACAATTGTGATTCGGTCGGGAGTAACTTATCTTCAGGTTCTAGCTAGAATTGCAACTCAAAAGATTAAAAGGATGCACATAATCTGCGTGCACATAATAGCAATTTATGATGATATTCATAATCCCGGAGCAAAGAAGACCTTGGTGGGGACTATCGATTGAACAATCAATGATGCCAAGCGAAAATGAGATTGATGAACATGAATTTGGAGATATAATTCCAAGGTACCTGGCAATTTCAAGCAGACAGCACAGATAGGCACATATCACAGCGACTGCCGATTCCGTGCATGATAACGATAGGAGACCCATCACGTTAACGAACATGATAATAAAGGTAACCCAAGTAGTTTCTCGGTTCAACTCAGGATAGAAGAATCCGAGTATGTTTAGATATTCCAGTTGTATTTGAGAGTGTAGTAATGTGGGTATTAATAGTACTATAACCAGGTACCCTAATATTGTAAGCGTTAGGCCTGGAAATCAGGGTTTGATTAATTCATTTCTACGATGAACGTATCGTTTGGGACCAAGGCAAGACAACTCCCAGATAGCACGGACGTCCATTGGATGTCCGATGTACGTTCAATTCACGTCCAAACGTCGATTGGACGTACTTCGGACGTCCGGGTGCTATCTGGGCTGGACACCATGCAAACAAAAATTTTTTAAATTCTATTCAGTTCCAGTACCTAAATACGCTAAGAACACGCGTTTCGCACCGATTATTTGCCTCGCGAATATGTCCAATTCGACAGGATCTTTCGTCGCGGTATAATCGTTTACAAATTTGTCAAATGTAACTTTTACCTAGAGACACACAGAAGAACATATCAGGAAATGTTAAGATTACGCAAGCTGTGTGTTGTTGGCTAAACGATAGTAAATTTGTACTGTAACTTACTATATGACGGTTCAGCGAAAAGCCAACGTACCGTAACAAATACAGTAACATTGGCAAAAACGTCGATAACATCATCAGTATATTGTACAGTGATTTCTCTACATATTTTAGCGTCGTTACCTGAACCATAATTCATTCGTTTTAAACAAATATCCAGGACAACGATGAATACTAATTTGAACATGAAACGAGGAAGGGGCTGGCTACCTTGAACCAACTGAAAATGACAACGTTAGAGCAGTAAACCCGCAATGCTGAAAAATCTAGCGGGTATATCAAATTCAAAAATTTCAAGCTGGGATTCTTGCGTTTGGGCAATAATTGCACCTTACGAAAAATTTGTACGTGATTCTATGAACTTATTATAGAATGTGGTCCAGCAGAGATTTTCAAACGTTTCGGGCCTCAAATTAAAGGTGAAAGGTTGCACTCTATGATAGAAGCTTTGTAAAAGAAGTCGATAAAGACCGACAAGGTCAACAGTTCTATAAACGTTTTCTGATAACAATTTTTAATTGGGTTTTGGTATTATGAGACTAGAAAATTTTAGTAACACAGGCGAGTTATTGCCATTTCTATATCGCGTTCGACAGAAATTCTTTAGAATTAAATTGCGGAAATGTTTGCGATGGCACGAATCTAATAATAATGAAATCTTAATTACCTGTATCACTAAAAGGCCGAAAATAAGAAAGGGAAACGTGACTCTCTGTATCTTTCCTACTAGCGAGTCGTCGTACGGCCAGAGCGCAGTAAAGCACAACATAGAAGAGTACAGACTGAGGTGCTTCCGAAACTCCTCCATCTCTTCGAATGTTAAAAAGTGTCTGTATGGGAAGTTTGTGATATCACCCGACTACACCTCGGAAGCATTAATCTTTCACGCTGTTCCGCTTTCGCTATAAATTAGCGCAAATTACGTACATCCGACCGATATTGACTGATGTCGATACCTGTCTAGAGGTAGCATCAAACATTCATGGTACACTTCACGCGAGGCTTCGTTTCACTTATTTCATCCCCGTTAAAAACTAATTCCACTATACCATTCTCGATTAGATGTAATTTCGAATGTATATCCAATCAGCATTAACACGTAACTTGGGGATCTATGTACACTGAAGAAGTGCAATTAGATAATCGAATATTCCAGTATGAAATTTAACAATGCATTGTCTCTACCTATGTCTTAGTTTCCCTGTCAATTGTTTTACGGAAATGAATTTCCTTTCCTTGCGAATTGTTTCGATGAAATCTATTTTTTTCCCGCAGTTTGTCTTGCCGTCACTTATGAAGTAATTCTTGCTGGCACAGAACAGTTTTCACATCAGTCACGTGTCAGTCTTATCGGGTGGTTGTCTATGCGCGGGGATGTCGGCATTGTTGTAAAGTGTTTTGTTGCTTATCCAGTGATTGTTGCGAGTGTTTCTGTATATGTGTAGGGCTGTCCGTAGGCAGCTTCTTTCGAATTTGCGGATCTCTTCTATCGTGGCTGCATCCATATTCCACCACAGGTGATCATTGATCGGATTAGTAGACTCCGTATGTGCATGCAAATGCATATTTTTCTAGAAAAAAGATAGACCCATAGGACCTGCACAGAAATATGTTTTATGATTAGAGAAATCTGAAAATGTATTTTTTATTTTGCACTTTTTGAATGATGCATATATTTGTTTCTATTTTAATGCGAGATCAACTTGCAGAAAATTTAATATTTATTAAAGTGCGTTTAAGCACTTTGCCGACCACAATAGAAATATTCGAAAAGTTGGGTTTGCTTTTAAATATTTCTATGAGAATACACATAAATTACATTATTCATTTAAAATACTTACACGGTGATTCTGGAGAAAAAATTATGAAAAAAGTAATTGCTGTTATAGGAAAAAATATTGAATTCATGAAATTAACACAAATTACAAATATTTTAAAGAATGAATTTAGTAGAAGATCCGGTAGATGTGTCAGAAACCTACCGGACTTAATATAAGCACTAAGGTTTATACAAAAACCCCTTAATAATATCACTTTTTGTAGCTAATTTTGATTGGATACCGGATACATGAATGGGAAAACGAATGATGGGAGATTGTTACTCAGACATTCAACTAACTCAAGCCACAAAAATTGTACAATTTATGTAAAATTTAGAAAATTTAATTTTGACCGCCGAAATCGGACAAACACCCCACTGCGAAGCGCGAAGCTTAAAAGAATCGAAAAGGAAGAGTTTTATTCTGCATGAAACATTCGTGGTTCAGTGATGAAAAATCATTTTTCTATTCCTCAAGCGCAATCGTTTCTTTACAAACGTTTGACCATGCACAAATCCTCTAATGTAAACTCTCACTCATGTAAAGTCACTACTGTTGGTCAACGTTTCGTTTTTCACTGGGTCGAGCACATTACAGTAAAATAAGAGAAAGATGAGCTCATCATCTGCAAAAAGAAAGATCATAGATTATTGATCCTGACCCGATCCGAGGTATTGTTACTCTGTCAACAATCTGTTGATCGGGATACTCTTAAATACCATCGAGAAACCCTCGTAACCCAAATCGTACAAACCACCGAGGTCACAGTGCATTTCTTTCACGCTTCTCATCAGCATGAATAATAAGATTTTCTGTGATCGTAACGGGATACAGTACCACGACGAACTGCATCTGTTTATCATAGAACAGTGAAACTTCATTACTTATCTCTCGTGTATATGAGAAACAATGAAAATTACATGTGTAAACGGTCCGACTCACATTTTATTGAAAATGTGCGTGCTAGTGTTGATCAGTCTCTGTCCACTTAAATTGTTCAAATACATGATGACAAAGTGTAATAGAACGTCGTTGAACGAGTAAAAAAGATTCGCAAGGTCTTGCGGGTTCTGTACTGCCAAAAGTAGCTTCGCATATGTACAAAATAGAAATATACTTTCATTACGTTTTGTTTAACGGAAGTGGCGTTATTCGCCGATTGATCTCGCGAAAGCTTTCTGTGATGCTTACACGGTACAAGTTCACAGCGAACGAAACGACAACTGCGACAATCGCTATTAAATACGACACCATCAGGTTGCTCATGATATCATTGAGCGTGCTATATTAACGAATTAGTTGTCACCCATCGACCATTAAACGTTGCGAGATGGAAAACATAGAAAAGTTGTAATACAAAATACAATCGAATGAACATCAATGTTGTTGCAATATCTGAACGATGATACCAACGTAGCAGCTCGTTTGTGCAGCTCCACAACTGGTTGTACTTGTATTAGCTCTGATGTATTCGAGTGTACCACGTTGTCGATTGCTACCTCAATTCGGTAACTGAAAACAATTAACAAACACTCAAACCTCTTATAACACGGTATACGAAACATGCGGTATTTAACAGCTAAGCTTACACTCTGGGACAAAAAAAATAGCACACTTTAAAATTCACGTATTATTTATTTATTTAACACTACAACCAAGCTTTTGTTTTTACACATTCTTGCAAAATACCTCTATAAAGCGACACAAATGAAATTGAATTAAATTTCGTCAGTCTAAACAATTTTATTTAACAAGAAAATTTTTTAAAGATATATGGTGGGACAAAATGATAGCACATTTAACTTAAAATTAAGTTTAACAATAAATCAACGAATGATATTTAATGCTTAATATTTTGTGGCTCCTCCTTTACATTTAATAAGAGCCATCATACTCTTTGGCAAAGATTTATAGAGTTTTTTAATAGTATTGTGCTCTAATTCCTCCTACTCATCTAGAATACATTTTTTTAATTCGGCAATATTTACAAATTGTCTGCCATTTCTATATAGAGCTCGGGCAAGGTTTCCTCAACAATTTTTAATGTTGTTGAGGTCAGGTGACCTTGCTGGCAAATCCAGAACGCGAATTTTCTCGCGAGAAAAGCATTCATTTACTATTTTCGTCCAGGAGCTCAAAGGGGACCCTTTCTCGCTCACTATGGATGTTGGAAAGGGATCCCATGGAAATCACCGACACAGACTTCTCCGACACGGTTTTCGCCGACAATGATTTTGACCGACAATGAATTTCATCGACAATGATTTTGACCGACAACGAATTTGATTCACAACATCTTAAGACGACCACAGTATGTATTATCATACAGTATTATCATATGTATTAGCATACGGTATTATCATATGTATTATCATACAGTATTATCATATGTATTATCATACAGTATTATCATACAATATTATCATACTGTGTCTCAAGTCGTTGTGGATAAAATTCGTTGTCGGTCAAAGTCGTTGTCGATCAAATTCGTTGTCGGTTAAAAGCGTTGTCGGCCAAAGCTATTGTCGGTGAAATCTGGAGTCGGTGAAATATTGTCGGCGAAAACCGTGTCGGAGAAGTCTGTGTCGGTGATTTCCATGGGACCTGTTGGAAAGCTATGAACCTCGTTGTCCTGCTTTTCGCATCCTACACGAGGTTCTCTTTCCAACTCTGCCCCACTCATGTTCTTGGCTTATCTTCTATTAACCCCCCTAGGACTTTTTTTTTGTTTAAGGGCGGTGGGGGAATCCTTTTACGGACACCCTCTCCTCCGATGGTGGTTGGAGAGGGTGGTGTCGGACTCGACTCTCCCCTCAAGATGGATTTGGGGAGATTATCATAGCCTGTAGCTTTCTATCGCCATAACGACTAAACCCCCACCGCCCAGGACCCGGTGGACCTTTTCCACATCCTTATGCAGACAGATCTAATATCGCCATTGGCCCGCTGTTCGCATTCATTGACGAGTTTTCTGTCCCATAGTCCACACCTGTTCTTGTCTCATAACCCCCCCCCCCCCCCTAGGACCTCGAAACACCTCTATGGACCCTCCCTATGACTGTGTCTAACTCTTCCCCAAGGGAGCCTATCAGTTCAAATCTGTCTATAAGTCTAAACAGTCATGACTCAGCCAGGGTTAACTTCTCTTAAGCTTTCGACTAAAACTGTGACCATACAATACCAATTTATGACAAAGAATTTGTGTTTTATTTAATCATTTAATAATTAATATTCTATTTGCATTTTATGTAATCTAAACGTTTCTGTTCGTCTCTCTATCTTCAGTTCGACATTCTATCTACTATTACTCATCCTTGAACTTCATCCCCATGATTCATCCCTTACTGACCATTAGACCTAAGACAACCCCCACTTTACAGAACCAAAACCCTTTTTCTCAGTCGCATTCGCTTCTGATCAGTCTTTACCGAGTCTTGTCTAGACCGCTAACAAGGGGACATATTCAGTTGATACAAACCGATTTTGATGAAACTTACGTGAGATATAGTTCTTCGAAAAGTATTTGACACGTGTCTTTTTTTACCGGCAACCATCCACTCTGAAGGGGTGAAAACAGCCCTCAAAATCGGGGGTCAATACCATAGTTTTTGAGATATCTCGGAAACCAGTTATCGAAAAAATTCGATTCTTTTTTTTTTGAATTGCGTGTGTTTTTAATGGGAAATGTAGTCGTGCAAGAAAATTTTAACAACCGTTTTTTGTTTAAACAATATATTCACAATTAGATGTCTTTTTGCACTTCCTCGTATTTAATGTTAGTTAATTTTAATGTAACTTTGGGTGTGTGATCTTTGATCCAAAATAGGGGATACGTGTTTCAGGATTCTCTTTTCCTTCCTTCTTTTCATCCTTCAGAGTGGATGCTTGCCGATAAAAAAAAAACACGTGTCAAATACTATATCTCACATAAGTTTCATCAAATTCGGCTTGTATCAACTGAATATGTTCCCTTATAAGATCTTTTGTATAACGTCTATAGTTTGTATTTCGTTCAGAAATTGTACCTAATAAATATACATATATTAATATGCGGAATACAACATATCGAGTGACAAATCACCGATGACAATCGTCATTACTATAAGGTCCGTATGGTACAAGGGAAAATGGGATTGCTGAACATAAGTTTGGAGATATAGTTCCAAGATACCTGGCAATTTCAAGCAGTCCGCACAGATAGGCAGAACTCACAGCGACTGCCGATTCCGTGCTTGCTATCGATAGGAAACCCATCGTGTTAACCAATATGAAAAAAACGCTAACCCAATCAGTTTGCCAGCTTGTCTCAGGATAGAAAAATCCGAATATGCGCAGATATTGGAGTTGCTTGTTCGAGCGTAGTATTGTGGGAATCAGTATCAACACAGACATGTATCCTATTAGTATAACCGTCAGGCCTGGAATTCAGAGTTTCATTAATTGATTTCACCGACGGACGTATCGTTTGGGATCAAGGCAAGACAACTCATCGCCTTGCAGTATCAGTACCTAAGTATCAGTACCTAGAAATGCTAAGATCACGCGTCTCGCCACTACTATCTGCCTCTCGAATATGCCCAATTCGACAGGATCATTCGTCGCGCTATAATCGTTTGAAAAACTATCGAACACAGCTCTCATCTAGAGACATATAGGAGGACATATAACGAGATGTTAAAATTACGCATGTTGCGTGTGTTCTTTAACGAATATAATGATTATATTAACCCTTAGCACCGCTAAAAAATTGCTGTACTATAATTCAAAATATCCTTTACATCATTAACTATGTTGGGATCTAACCAATTATTAAACATTTCAATATTGTACGAGGTATTCTATTAATTTCATATCCACACGATAAAAGAATCATATAGAATGGAATTATTCTAGATAGGAAGACATGTTTAATTTTCGAAATAAAATAGCTTCGAGTGCAAAGGGTTAACATTACTAAACGATAGTTAACGTGTTCTGCAACTTACTAATGGACGGTTCACCGCAAAGCCAACGTACCGTAGAAAATACAGTGTTATTGGGCAAGTGAACGACAACATCATCAGTACATTGTACAGTGATTTTTCTACCCATCTTAGCGTCGATATCTGAACAATATTTCATTCGTTTTAAACAAATAACCAGGACAACAGTGGATACTAATTATATATGAAACGGGAAGGTGGCTGTCTAAGTTATGAACAATCTGAAAATGGCAAACTTATTGCAGTAAAATCGGCAATGATATAATATCTAACTGGTAACTTTCTATGTTGCATTCTTAAAAAGTTCGCTAACTGGTCGCACTATTTCGGTAGATAGTGCTAGAAAACTATGCTTTTTTAGCAATGCGAGGATTTCGGATTCAGAAATGTTAAGATGAGATTTGTTCGTTTGCGTAGAATCTCAAATTACCGATATCTGAGAAAATCGTGTAAAAAAAGGTCGAGAAAAACGAAGTGGTTCAACTATTCTATAAACTTTGTCTGATAACAATTATTATTTGGGTTCGATACGATAGTAGAAAACTTTAGTAGCACTGAACGAGGTTTTCCCATTTCAGTGTCGCGTTCGACATAAATTCTTCATAATTAAATTGTGGAAATGTCTCGAATGGCAGAAACCAAATAAATAATCAAATCTTAATTACCTGTATCACTAAGAGGCTGAGATAAAGCACAGAAAGCGTGACTCTCTGAATCTTGCCCATTAGAGATTCGTCATAAGGCCAGAGCGCGGTAAAGCACAACAGAGAAGAGTATAGACTGAAGTTCTTCCGAAACTCCTCCATCTCTTCGAATGTTAAAAAGTGTCTGTATGGAAAGTTTGTGATATCGCCCGACTACACCTCGGTAGCATTAATCTTTCACGCGGTCCAACATCCGTTATAAATTAGCGCAAATTACTTACTTCCGATTGGTATCGACTGATGCCATGTACTTGTATTAAGATAGCATCAAACATTCACGGTACTCTTCACGCGGCACTTCGTTTCTCTTATTTCTTTCCCATTAAAAATTAACCAGCAAAATTCACTTCTTTTACCATTCTTGATTCTACGTAACTGCGAGTGTGCAAATCGTTTCAGCATTGGCTCGGAAATCGTGCGGACTGTGCACACTGACAACTGCAATCAAACCATCGAGTATGCGAGTATGATTCCTGTGGAATTTCAAACTACACATTGCACATTTATCAATCTCCTTTCCTTGAGAATTTTCTTGCGGCAATGTATTTTTCCTTCCCTCGCGTATTCTTTCGAAGAAATCGATTTTCTTCTCTCGCCTATTCTCTTGCTGTCGTTTCGAAGTAATTGTTGCAGGCACAAAACAGTTCGTTGTCTACGCAGGAGACGTCCTCATTGTTGTAAAGTGTTTCGTTGCTTATCAAGTGATTGTTGCGACTGTTTCTGTACATATGCGTAGGGCTCTCCATCGGCAGCTTCTTTCGAATTTGCGGATTGCTTCTATTGTGGCTGCATTCATATTCGTGATCAGATCAGTAATAAGTAACATATTATTTCGGCTGCGTGAGATTGGAATTTGTGGTAGAATATTCTGTGGTACCGTCTAAGTAGCCTGGTTGCGTTTTCGGTTGAAGTGGCGCACCCAGGATTTAATCTTGGGGGGGGGGACGAGTTGAACAAAATGACCTTTTCTTTTTAGCAAAAATATCTGTGAACGGTAGCCACACATATTTACTTATACAGGGTGTCCCACCCGATTTCGACGTCTTGATTATCTCGCTATTGTTACTCGTAGCAAAAAATGTTTCATTTCAAAGTAATTGTTGCAGCCACAGAACAGTCATCCGCATCAGTCGCGTGTCAGTTTTCTTAGGTGGTTGCCTATGCAGGCGACGTCGTTATTGTTGGAGAGTGTTGTGTTGCTTATCACGTGGTTGTTGCGAACGTTTCTGTATATCTGTAGGGCTGTCCGTAGCCAGCTTCATTCGTGTTTGTTGATTTATTCCATTGTAGTTGCATTCATATTCGTAATCAGTAGACTGCGGATCTTTATGCAAATATGGCTTTTGAAAAAATAAGAAAAAATGCTAGGATATAAAATACGACACAATTTTGTACGATTTAAATAAATTTCAGATCGAAAAAGTCTACTACCACAGAAAATAAGATATCATTTTATTGCGCTTTCTTACAATTCGTATAAAACAAATTGAAAATTGCATAAACGTCCGCAGACTAATAATCAGATTAAGAATAAGTAACATATTATTTCGACTTCGTGGGACTGGAATTTGTGATAGAATATTCTGTGGTGCTGTTTAAATAGTCTGGTTGCTCTTTCGGTTTGTATTGTGAGCTGTGTATCAAGTCTGAGTAAGTAATCTAAGTGTAAACTGTAGCTATGAGAATTAAAATCTATTGTAACAGCATCAACAGGCAAAAAATATATTACTTTATTAAACAAAGCATAGCTAGGTACAACAAGTTCTAGTTCAGCGAATTGACACAAGTGCTACTCTCCTGGATGTGTTGCGTCTCGTTCCATAAGAGTATACCTATCTGTAGTGGAGTCTCCTGTTGGTCAACGTTTCGGTCTCACTGGAGCGAGCACATAACAGTGAAATATGAGAAAGATGTGCTCAACAGCTGCAAAAAAGAAAGATCACAAATTTTTGTTTCCGATCTGATCCGTGGATTGTTACTCTGTTAACTCAACGCTGTTAATTACCATCGTCAAACCCTCGTAACCCAAATCGTAAAAACCACCCACGTTACAACGCAATTCTTTCAGGCTTATCAACAGCAGGATTAATAATATTTTCTGTGATCGTAACGGGATACAGTACCATGACGAACTGCATCTATTTTAATAGAACAGTTACAATTTCATTATTTATCTCTCGTATATCGCCGGCTGAATGTAAGAACTAGGTAACTTGAAATTTGGACATTTTGAGTGATCTACTTTTCATATTAAAGAAGTAATCAAGTAGAATTTAATGGAAAAACTGGGTAGCCTATCAAAGCAATCTACGAAATCTAGTGAATCATAATTTAGTTTAATCTTCTGTTCTTTTATTCTTTTTTGTAAAAGAAAAATGTTGAAGAATTTTTTTTAATCCAAACTGATGTTTTCTCATGTATTGTTCCACTTGAAATAAAAAAATATAAACGTTTAAAATAATAACGGTCTCTCTACCATAATCTTAATACCTGAAAATACTGTTTCATCAATTTCTCGAAAATAAGGAATTGTGAGTTAAATAAAAAAAAAGAATTGTGAGTTACCTAGTTCCTACGTTCGGGCGGTGATGTGAAAAATGAATTACATGTTTAAACGGTTCTACTCACATTTTATTGAAAATGTACGAGCTAGTGTTTACCACTCTCTGTCCACATAAATTGGTCAAATACATGATCACTATGTGTAATAGAACGTCGTTCACAGAGAAAAACAGATTCGCGAAGTCGTGCGGGTCCTGTACTGCCAAAAGAAGCTTCGCATATGTGCAAAATAGAAATTGTTCCGTTACGCTTTCTTTAACAGAGGTGCTTTGTCGCCGATTAATTCGCAAATGCTTTCTATGATGCTTACGCGGTACATGTTCAACGCAAACGAAACGATAGCTGTGGCAATCGATATTAAATACGACACCGTCATTTCGTTTGTCAGTTCTTGAAGCGTGCTGTATTAACGAATTTCCAACGTTGCAGTTGTCAGCGTCCACCATCGATAGTTGCCAGATGGAAAAGATAAAAAATATTGTAATTCAAAACACAATGATATAAACAGGCAATGTCGTTGCAATATCTGAAAGAAGATACCAACGCAGTAGCTTGTTTGTATAGCTCCACAACTGGTCGTACACGTATTAGCTCTGGTCTATTCGACTGTACCACCTTGTCGATTGCCACCTCCATTCGATGACTAGAAACAATTAACAAAAACTGAAACCTCTTATAACACGGTATTTGACAGCGATGCTTATGCTCCACAAGCCGCTAAGAAATGAAGGAACACTATGGCTACGGCTATAGGACAGAGTTGGGCAATAATCGATTAAAATTTTAATCATGATTGATTGATTAATGTGTACGAATGATGATTAATCGTCAATCGTTGATTAAACGAAGAAATCGTCGAGAAATCGGCGATTGATTAAATCGATTGATGAAGTTAATCGTTAATCGTTGATTAAACGAAGAAATCATCGAAAAATCGAAGACTGATTTAATCAATTGTTGAAGTTAATCACCATACGGTCTATCCATAAATTGTAATATCGAGGGAAAGGGAGACAGAGCGAGTGAGCGGAGAGCGGATGGAGAATTGACAGTTAATCATTAATCAATTATCCGATTGACGATTGTTAATCGTTAATCACAATTAACGACTAAACTAGGAGATTAATTGTTAATTGATATTAACGATTGAAGTAGAAATTTAGTCGTCAATCGGCGATTAATTTTTTGCCCAACTCTGCTATGGGAAGCATAACAAAAGTGACTATCCGAAGACCTAGAGACACCTTTGCGGACTTCGTTAGGACCGAGAGGACTTACATGACCTAGGTAAACCTCTGATGTCCATTTTAGGACCTAGACGGACCCCTCTAGACCTCCCTCACTCCCTTCCACAACTCCCCAAGGATCTCAATTGACCATGGACCTAAAGGACTGAGCGTAAGGTAGCGGCCATGTTTCGTCGAACCACAAATGTTACAATCTATATAACGTAGCAGGAACATTTAAAATATACAATTGAATCACGTATATTCACCGTGTATTTTAAAGTGATTCTAATTGTAAGTCAATTGTGACATGCTAATAATAATAATGTTATTTCTATTTACGTATGTCTTATCATAAAGGATATTATAAATGTTTTGAGCCAACAACCGTAGTCCCGTTGAAAGCACCGGTTCTCGTTAGGTCACCGAAGTTAAACAATGTGGAACGTGAACGGCACTAGGATGGGTGACCGTCTGGTAAAAAACCGGAAAGTGACCCGCCCGGGGTGTTTTTCACGTGTTGTTGGCAAAAGGTGGTTCGGAACCCACCATAAACAGTAGGTCCCGCTGAAAAGGCGATGTGAGAGTGGAAACAGGAAGAGGATTGATAAATGAATTTGAAACCCCGAGGGGACCAAATATCATGTTACATACATATAAATGTTTTGAAAAATGGTCAATGATTTTATAAGAAATATATAAAGAATCATTAACAACACGATATACTTAATGGCCAGAAAACATAATTATTAATGATACATTTGATCAGGTGTATCCCATGATCGTAGAATACATGTTGATCATTACAGTGGTTTACTAACGTAAGAAATGAACGTTGTGTATCTATTTTTTTCCTCATAATTTCGTTACAAATGTGCGCCGCTGGTTTCTCTGCCTGTCTATAGAGCGGCTTTCCATCTTTTCTTACGCCCCCGCAGGCTTATGCTCCGTTCTTTAGATCCATGCAATTGACCCCTCCCCCCTCCCAGGACCTAGAAAGACCTCTATGGGTCCTCCCTAAGATTGTGCCTAGCTCTTCCCTATTAATTCAAGTCTGTCTACAAGTGTAAACAGTCATGACTCAGCCAGGGTTAACATCTCTTAAACTTCCGGCTAGAACTGTGACCACACAATAGCAATTTTGTTTTTTTTTTTTTTGTTATAATTATTTAACGTCACCATCAACTCGTTGCTAAGGTTACTTGGCGACGTGACTTACGGTTTTTTTTATTAATGTGGTTTCCGAACCACTTTGGGCGCCACAGTATTAGATGGCACATGGAATATTTCCACAATAGCAATTTATGACGATATTCATATTCCGGAGCAGAATAGTCCTTGGTAGGATTATCGAGTGAGCAATCACCAATGCCAATCATCATTCGTATGAGGTTCGTATGATACAAGCGAAAATGGGATTGCTGAACATAAGTTTGGAGATATAGTTCCAAGATACCTGGCAATTTCAAGCAGTCCGCACAGATAGGCAGAACTCACAGCGACTGCCGATTCCGTGCTTGCTATCGATAGGAAACCCATCGTGTTAACCAATATGAAAAAAACGCTAACCCAATCAGTTTGCCAGCTTGTCTCAGGATAGAAAAATCCGAATATGCGCAGATATTGGAGTTGCTTGTTCGAGCGTAGTATTGTGGGAATCAGTATCAACACAGACATGTATCCTATTAGTATAACCGTCAGGCCTGGAATTCAGAGTTTCATTAATTGATTTCACCGACGGACGTATCGTTTGGGATCAAGGCAAGACAACTCATCGCCTTGCAGTATCAGTACCTAAGTATCAGTACCTAGAAATGCTAAGATCACGCGTCTCGCCACTACTATCTGCCTCTCGAATATGCCCAATTCGACAGGATCATTCGTCGCGCTATAATCGTTTGAAAAACTATCGAACACAGCTCTCATCTAGAGACATATAGGAGGACATATAACGAGATGTTAAAATTACGCATGTTGCGTGTGTTCTTTAACGAATATAATGATTATATTAACCCTTAGCACCGCTAAAAAATTGCTGTA
Source organism: Lasioglossum morio (assembly GCA_916610235.2). Lineage (NCBI taxonomy): Eukaryota > Metazoa > Arthropoda > Insecta > Hymenoptera > Halictidae > Lasioglossum > Lasioglossum morio. The sequence continues at coordinate 18,481,648 of OU744324.1, read as the reverse complement.
CTATAATTCAAAATATCCTTTACATCATTAACTATGTTGGGATCTAACCAATTATTAAACATTTCAATATTGTACGAGGTATTCTATTAATTTCATATCCACACGATAAAAGAATCATATAGAATGGAATTATTCTAGATAGGAAGACATGTTTAATTTTCGAAATAAAATAGCTTCGAGTGCAAAGGGTTAACATTACTAAACGATAGTTAACGTGTTCTGCAACTTACTAATGGACGGTTCACCGCAAAGGCAACGTACCGTAGAAAATACAGTGTTATTGGGCAAGTGAACGACAACATCATCAGTACATTGTACAGTGATTTTTCTACCCATCTTAGCGTCGATATCTGAACAATATTTCATTCGTTTTAAACAAATAACCAGGACAACAGTGGATACTAATTATATATGAAACGGGAAGGTGGCTGTCTAAGTTATGAACAATCTGAAAATGGCAAACTTATTGCAGTTAAATCGACAATGATGGAAAATCTAGCTGGTAACTTTCCATGTTGCACTCTTAAAAAGTTCGCTAACTGATCGCACTATTTCGGCAGATAGTGCTAGATAACTACGCTTTTTTTAGCAATGCCAGGATTTCAGATTCAGAAATGTTAAGATGAGATTTGTTCGTTTGCGTAGAATCCCAAATTACCGATATCTGAGGAAATCGTGTAGAAAAAGGTCGAGAAAAACGAAGTGGTTCAACTATTCTATAAACTTTGTCTGATAACAATTATTAATTGGGTTCGATACGATAGTAGAAAACTTTAGTAGCACTGAACGAGTTGGGTAGATGGTGCTAGAAAACTACGGTTTTTTAGCAACGCTGGAATTTCTGATTCAGAAAATTTAAGGTGAGATTGATTTGTTTAGATGGAGGCCCGCGTTAGCAGCAACTGATGAAATCGTGTAAATAAAAAACGGGAGTTTCGTTCGATACTAGAAAACTGTGGTAACACTGAACGAAGTTTTCCCATTTTCGTGTCGCGTTCAACATGACATGAATTCTTCATAATTAACCCTCATCCGTCCCTCGTTTCAACAACTGAATCTGTCCTTCGGTGTAAAATTAACACAGTGACAGAAAATAACAAAAAAAATTTTAACGTTTCGTTTAGTCAAATTGATGAGTTAACATTTACACCTTAGGTTTTTCGATTATGTGTTCCGCATTAGACAAATAAAAGTCACAGAAAGTTTCAGGAAAATTTTACCGAAAAATAACAGAAATATATGTCACTAATATCGATCGTATTATTGTTAATAACAAATGTTTAATGCTCTCGGCGCTACGGTTCGATCAATTATTACTTAGAAAATCAAAAAACAATTTTGCAGATTATTATTATAATTATATTAGATTAATATATTTGCAATGCGTCTGTAAAAATATATATTTATTGTCTTTTGATTTTCTAAGTAATAATTGATCGAACCGTAGCGCCGAGAGCATTAAACATTTGTTAATAACAGAACAGTAGGGTAAACTGTACTATTGTTGGCACTGCAGTAATTATTGGCACTTTTGATTTAAACGGCAAATATTAAGGATTCCCGATATAGAAAATCATTTTTTTATTACTTCTTATTTATATTTCAAAGCAACGCTGTAAGTTTTCATAAAGAATTTTACGTATGACTATAGCCAATGTGCCAATGACTGTACTATTTGTCTTAAACAAGAGGCCACGGAAATCGTAATCTCCCCAAAGTTAATACATTACCGACCGATGATTATTGCATAATTTTGAAAAATCATGGTACATGGTTAAACACTTTTTAATGGGACCTTCAATAGCAACAGCAATCTCCATTGTGAGCTAACAAGTCACCCTTAATAACGTTTATCTAAAAATTTCATGTACGATTGCAATGTGAATGAAAATTTCTACGCTGTCTTTTGGTACAGCAGAATTATTGAAAATCCTATTAATAGGCTTCCGGTGGGTAAAGTGTTAAGCTCGTTTAGACATTTCAAAAAATGATAAAACGATTTTTACTACGATTTTGGCTTAGACTGCCAATCATTGTACAGTTTACCCTATAACTGATTTCTGGGAAGACTATGTCAAATTGACAAGAAGCACGGACGAGAATTAAATTGATTAAATAATGAAATCTAAATTACCTGTATCGCTAACATGCTGAGATAAAGCACAGAAAGCGTGACTCTCTGAATCTTTCCCATTAGAGATTCGTCATAAGGCCAGAGCGCGGTAATGCACAACATAGAAGAGTATACACTGAAGATCTTTCGAAACGCCTCCATCTCTTCGAATGTTGAAATGTGTCTGTATGGAAAGTTTGTGATATCGCCCGACTACACCACGGTATCATTAATCTTTCACGGCGTCCCACTTCCGATAGAAATTAACGAAAATTACGTACATCCGACCGATATTGAGTGATGTAAATACCCGTCTCGAGGTTACATCAAACATTCATGATACTCTTCACGCGGGGCTTCATTTCTCTTATTTCTTTACCATTATAAATTAACCAGCATATTTCACTTCTTCACTATTCTTGATAAAATGGAACTGCGAGGGTGCATATCATTTCAGCATTGTCACGAAAATCGTGGGGACTGTGCACACTGACAACTGCAATCAAACCATCGAGTATGCGACTATAATTTCGATAGAATTTTAAACTACACATTGCACACTTACCTATCTCCTTTCCTTGAGAATTTTCTTGCGGCAATGTATTTTTCCTTCCCTCGTGTATTCTTCCGAAGAAATCGATTTTCTTCTCTCGCCTATTCTCTTGCTGTCGTTTCGAAGTAATTGTTGCAGGCACAAAACAGTTCGTTGTCTACGCAGGAGACGTCCTCATTGTTGTAAAGTGTTCCGTTGCTTATCAAGTGATTGTTGCGAGTGTTTCTGTATATATGCGTAGGGCTCTCCATCGGCAGCTTCTTTCGAATTTGCGGATTGCTTCTATTGTGGCTGCATTCATATTCGTGATCAGATCAGTAATAAGTAACATATTATTTCGGCTGCGTGAGATTGGAATTTGTGGTAGAATATTCTGTGGTACCGTCTAAGTATCCTGGTTGCGTTTTCGGTTCAAGTGGCGCACCCAGGATTTAATCTTGGGGGGGGGGGGGGGACGAGTTGAACAAAATGACCTTTTCTTTTTAGCAAAAATATCTGTGAACGGTAGCCACACATATTTACTTATACAGGGTGTCCCACCCGATTTCGATGTCTTGATTATCTCGCTATTGTTACTCGTAGCAAAAAATGTTTCATTTCATAGTAATTGTTGCAGCCACAGAACAGTCTCCGCATCAGTCGCGTGTCAGTTTTCTTAGGTGGTTGCCTATGCAGGCGACGTCGTTATTGTTGGAGAGTGTTGTGTTGCTTATCACGTGGTTGTTGCGAACGTTTCTGTATATCTGTAGAGCTGTCCGTAGCCAGCTTCATTCGTGTTTGTTGATTTATTCTATTGTGGTTGCATTCATATTCGTAATCAGTAGACTGCGGATCTTTATGCAAATATGGCTTTTGAAAAATTAAGAAAAAAATGCTAGGATATAAAATACGACAGAATTTTGTACGATTTAAATAAATTTCAGATCGAAAAAGTCTACTACCACAGAAAATAAGATATCATTTTATTGCGCTTTCTTAAAATTCGTTTAAAACAAATTGAAAATGGAATAAACGTCCGCAGACTAATAATCAGATTAAGAATAAGTAACATATTTTTTCGACTTTGTGGGACTGGAATTTGTGATAGAATATTCTGTGGTGCTGTCTAAATAGTCTGGTTGCTCTTTCGGTTTGTATTGTGAGCTGTGTATCAAGTCTGAGTATGTAATCCAGTTGTAAAATGTAGCGATTTGAACTAAAATCTCTTGGAACGACATCAACAGGCAAAAATAGATTACTTTATTAAATAGAGCACAGCTAGGTACAGCAAGTTCTAGTTCAGAGAATTGACACAAGTGCTGCTCTTCAGGGTGTGCTCAGGATCTGTTGTGTCTCGTTCCATAAGAGTATACCTATCTCTGGAGGAGTTCTCCTGTTTGTCAACGTTTCGTTGTTCACTGGGTCGAGCACATAACAGTGAAATATGAGAAAGATGAGCTCATCATCTGCGAAAAGAAAGATCATACGATCTCATTTCCTGATCTGATCCGTGGATTGTTACTCCGTTAATCCTCATCCGTCCCTCGTTTCACGAACAGAATCTGTCCCGCGGTGTCAAATTGACACAGTGATAAAAAATCGATGAAATAACAAGTCAAACAGTTACTTTTCGGTGTTTTTTTTTTCATTCGTATCGATGAGTTAACATTTACATCTTAGGTATTTGCGGTAATATGTTTCGCATTAAGAAAAAAAAAAGCGAAAAAAAAAAGAAAAAAAAGGCACATACAGGTCGAATTGATAACCTCCTCCTTTTTCGAAGTCGGTTAAAAATAAATAAAAGTCACCAAGTTTCGGGCAAATTTACATACAAATAACAACGACCATATAAATGAAATTTTCAGAAAACATGTAATCGACAAAATTAAAAGGAATTATACGCAAAAATACCATAACGAAGGAGCGGATTTTGAGTTGCAAAAGTTTCCAAGTCCAATAGATCATCAAATTCAAACGTCAATTACTAGAATCAGAATTGGGCACTCAGAAATAACCCATTCATTTTTGTTATGTAAAAAAGAAAACACGATCTGCGATATATGTAAAGTTCCAGTTAATATTAACACTGGAACTACCGAGCACTAAACGCAGTTGCCAAACATTGCCTTATAATAACGACAATATTACATTTATTTCGATTTCGTGCAAGTTTTATTTAAATATGTACTCCAACAGAGAAGTTGACTAAAGAAATTTCTTGGAAAAACACGTTTATACTTTTAATATTTCGAATCAAAAACTATGAAAAAATGCAAAAAATATGAAAATGAAAGGAAAAATGCTAAGCTGCCTGGATCCTTACCCATTCTGTTAAGTTCCGAGGAGCATATTGCCGGTCTTGCCCAGCATATCAAAGATACTAAGATGTAAAAAATATTGTAAGAATCTGTACCGTGTTGCTAATGACCTTAAATGTTAAAGCAACATTAAATAAATAAAATTTAAAAAAAATAACAACACGGTATCACTTATTTCGGGAAAACTGTGTGAAATTGACACGAGGAACGGATGAGGGTCAACTGGACACTGTTAATTACCATCGAGAAACCCTCGTAACCCAAATCGTAAAAACCACCCAGGTTACAGCGCATTTCTTTCACGGTTCTCATCAGCATAAATAACAATATTTTCTGTGATCGTAACGGGATATAGTACCACGCCGAACCGCATCTGTTTTTATGGAACAGTGATGTTTCATTACTTATCTCTCATATATCGCCGGCTGAATGTAAGAGCTAGGTAACTTGGAATTTGGACATTTTGAGTGATCTACTTTTCATATTAAAGAAATAATCAAGTAGAATTTAATGGAAAAACTGGGTAACCTATCAAAGTAATCTACGACATCTAGTGAATCATAGTTTAATTTAATGTTGATAATGTAAACAGTCGACAACTTCTGTTCTTTTATTCTTTTTTTGTAAAAGAAAAAGGTTGAAGAATTTTTTTTAATCCAAAATGATGTTTTCTCATTTATTGTTCCACTTGAAATAAAGAAATATAAGCGTTTAAAAGAATAACGGTCTCTCTACCATAATCTTAAAACCTGAAAGTACTGTTTCATCAATTTCTCGAAAATAAGGAATTGTGAGTTAAATAAAAAAAAAAAGAATTGTGAGTTACCTAGTTCCTACATTCGGGCGGCGATGTGAAAAATGTATTACATGTTTAAACGATTAGACTCACATTTTATTGAAAATGTACGAGCTAGTGTTTATCACTCTCTGTCCACTTAAATTGGTCAGATACATGATGACGAGGTGTAACAGGACGTCGTTCACAGAGAAAAACAGATTCGCGAAGTCTTGCGGGTTCTGTACTGCCAAAAGAAGCTTCTCGCATATGTACAAAACATAAATTGTTTCGTTACATTTTGTTTAACCGAAGTGTTGTGTCGTTGATTAATTCTCGAATGCTTTCTGTGATGCTTACACGGTACAAGTTCAATGCGAACGAAACGATAGCTGTGGCGATCGATATTAAATACGACATCATCATGTTGCTCATGATACCATCGAGCGTGCTGTATTAACGAATTTCCAAAGTTTCAATTGTCAGCAACGACCATCGACGGTTGCAAGATGGAACAGATATAAAAAATTATAAATCAAAATAGAATGAAATAAGCAGCAATGTTGTTGCAATATCTGAACGAAGATACCAACGCAACAGCTCGTTTGTGTAGCTCCACAACTGGTCGTACTTGTATTAGCTCTGACGTAGTTGAATGTACCATGTTGTCGATAGCTAACTCAACTCGATAACTGAAAACAATTAATATACGCTTAAACCTCTTGTAACAAGGTATTCGAAACATATGGTAAGTATTTAACAGCGAAGCCTATGCTTCATCAGAGACTAAGAACAATAGGAACGCTACGACTATGGCTATGGTTATGGGCGGCACAAAAGGTGACTATCGGAAAAACTATAGTGACCTTTATAGACTTCCTTAGGACCTAGATGACTAACATGGTCTGGGTAGATATCTGTGCACCCCTCTAGGACCTAGACCAGTGTTGGGCAATAAATAAATTGATTTAAATAAATAATTATTTATACAATAATTTAAATAACAAGATATTTTTTATTTGGATATTCAAATAACACGCAGACATAATTATCTATTATTTGAGCAAGTCCCAGGCCCAAAAAGACCCCCATGGACCCTCCCTATGAATGGGACCTAGCTCTTCCCCAAGGGAGCCTATTAATTCAAGTCTGTCCATCAGCCTAGACTGTTCTGATTCGGTCGGGGATAACTTATCTTCAGCATCTAGCTAGAATTGCGTCTCGCAAGTTAAAGAAGATGTGGTTCTGCGACCACGTACCAGCAATTTATGACGATATTCAGTGGCGCACCCAGAGGGGAAGCCAGGGGGCCAAGTCCCCCCCCCCCAAGAAAAAAAAACAAAACACTGGAAAATTAGCTAAACCGTAGAATAGCTGCTTCCTCTCCGATTTCGATGATATTTGGATATGTTACATGTAAAACTAAACATTTGACAGTTGACAGATATTTTTCTAAAAAAGAAAAAAGGTCATTTTGTTCAACTCGTCCCCCCCAAGATTAAATTCTTTGTGCGCCACTGACGATATTCATACCCCGGAGGAAAAAAGTACTTGGCGGGGCTATCGAGTGAGCAATCACCGATGCCAATGATCGTTCCCATGAGGTCCGTATGGTACAAGGGAAAACGAGACTGCTGAACATAAGTTTGGAGATATAGTTCCAAGATACCTGGCAATTTCAAGCAGTCCACACAGATAGGCAGAAATCACAGCGACTGCCGATTCCGTGCTTGCTAACGATAGGAGACCCATCACGTTAATGAATACGAAAAAAATGCTAACCCAATCAGTTTGCCGGCTTGCCTCTGGATAGTAGAATCCGAATATGCGTAGATATTGGAGTTGCGTATTAGAGCGTAGTATTGTGGGAATCAGTAATAACACAGACATGTATCCCATTAGTATAGCCGTTAGGCCTGGAATTCAGGATTTCATTAATTGATTTCTGCGATGGACACGTTTATTTTTCATTTTTTTCTTTTTCTTGGACCAAGGCAAGACAACTTATCGTCATACATATAGAACTCTATAAAAATCTGTTCAGTGTCAGTACCTAAAAATCCTAAGATCACGCGTTTCGCCCCTTTTATTTGCCTCTCGAATATGTCCAGTTCGACAGGATCTTTCGTCGCGGTATAATCGTTTGAGAAACTATCGAACACAGCTCTCATCTAGAGACATATAGGAGGATATATAACGAGATGTTAAAATTACGCATGTTGCGTGTGTTCTTTAACGAATATAATGATTGTATTAACCCTTAGCACTCGAGTGGTGACTCTGAGTCACCGCTAAAAAATTGCTGTACTATAATTCAAAATATCCTTTACATCATTAACTATGTTGGGATCTAACCAATTATTAAACATTTCAATATTGTACGAGGTATTCTATTAATTTCATATCCACACGATAAAAGAATCATATAGAATGGAATTATTCTAGATAGGAAGACATGTTTAATTTTCGAAATAAAATAGCTTCGAGTGCAAAGGGTTAACATTACTAAACGATAGTTAACGTGTTCTGCAACTTACTAATGGACGGTTCACCGCAAAGGCAACGTACCGTAGAAAATACAGTGTCATTGGGCAAGTTAACGACAACATCATCAGTACATTGTACAGTGATTTTTCTACCCATCTTAGCGTCGATATCTGAACAATATTTCATTCGTTTTAAACAAATAACCAGGACAACAGTGGATACTAATTATATATGAAACGGGAAGGTGGCTGTCTAAGTTATGAACAATCTGAAAATGGCAAACTTATTGCAGTTAAATCGGCAATGATATAAAATCTAACTGGTAACTTTTCTATGTTGCAGTCTTAAAAAGTTCGCTAACTGGTCGCACTATTTCGGTAGATAGTGCTAAAAAACTACGCTTTTTTAGCAATGCGAGGATTTCAGATTCAGAAATGTTAAGATGAGATTTGTTCGTTTGCGTAGAATCCCAAATTACCGATATCTGAGAAAATCGTGTAAAAAAAGGTCGAGAAAAACGAAGTGGTTCAACTATTCTATAAACTTTGTCTGATAACAATTATTATTTGGGTTCGATACGATAGTAGAAAACTTTAGTAGCACTGAACGAGGTTTTCCCATTTCAGTGTCGCGTTCGACATGAATTCTTCATAATTAAATTGTGGAAATGTCTCGAATGGCAGAAACCAAATAAATAATCAAATCTTAATTACCTGTATCACTAACATGCTGAGATAAAGCACAGAAAGCGTGACTCTCTGAATCTTTCCCATTAGAGATTCGCCATAAGGCCAGAGCGCGGTAAAGCACAACAGAGAAGAGTATAGACTAAAGTTCTTCCGAAACTCCTCCATCTCGTTGAATGTTAAAAAAATGTCTGTATAGAAAGTGTGTGGTAGCACGCGACTACACCTCGGTAACATTAAACTTACACGTCGTTCCATTTCCGCTATAAGTTAGCGCAAATTACGTACTTCCGACTGGTATCGACTGATGCCATGTACTTGTATTAAGATAGCATCAAACATTCATGGCCCTATTCATTCGTAGCTTCGTTTCTCTTATTTCTTTTCCATTAAAAAATAACCAGCATAAATTCACTTTTCTATCATTCTCGATTGTACGGAATTTCGAATATACATATCCCTTCAGTATTGTGACGAAAATATTTCGGTTCTCCTTCAGTAGGCAACCCGCTCCACAATTTTCGGTTCCTCTTCAGTAGGCAACCCGCTCGGCTAGGGCGACAGAAACTACAAAAGTATTTAATACTAGCTGACCCGACAGACGTTGTCCTGTCTAATTTTAATAAATTTGTTTGTGAAGCAATTTCAATTTGAATCTTGAAACTCAATTCGATGACATCAATGTTTTTCTTATTGGGAACCAATAATACTTGCACCGTTTCAAAAATTATGATTTTTGCTGTTTGTCCGAATTTTCCTACTTCCCTTTGTGAGTTAGTTGCCTCGAATTTTTTTCTGGAAGCTTTTCCAGAACTATAACGAACAAAACAAAAAAGTGAGTTATGGTCTTGAGTTCATACAAAAATCTCATAGAAAAAATACACTTTCATTTTTTCCCGAATTTTCCATTTTTGTGGGCAACTTTTCCAATTTTTCTTTCCCTAAAAACCTGATTCGAACTACAACGAACATTAAAAAAAAAAAATTAGCCAAATCGGTCCAGCCGTTCTCACGTGATGTCGTGACCAACGAACAGCATTTCATTTTTATTATATAGATAATAGGAAGATGCTTATTAGCATATACTATAAAAAGATTTAAAAATATAACATTTTTCGAACCCCGGTCTCCCGCGTGACAGGCGGGGATACTGACCACTTTTTTTAACAGAGCGTTTATTGTGCCAAATAAAAAAAGTATAATATTTACAGGTAGGTACAATAAACTTAAACGCACAAAAGTATAACAATAGAGAAAAAAAATAATGATTACTAGACTAAAGGCTCCGATTTCGGAGCACGCACGGTCTTACAAATTAGGTTTTGTTTGCACTTATTGCTACTATTTACACTTATACTAGATAGTTTTATCTGCTTATGGATATAACATATATACAGTATAGCACAGAAACTGCATAATCAGTTTTACATAATAAGATAAAAAGATAAAAAGAAAAAAAAAATTATAAATTTAGATTTGTAACTTATATACTAAACTTATAGTAAAGGTGTACTTAAAATTAATTTTCTTTATTTACAATGTTGTTTTTAACGTAATCTATCGCTGATTGAATTAACTTAATATAATTATAGTACATTTGTGGTTTTTAATAATATTATTATTTTTACATTTATTTGATACTTATAACTAGGTAAAACAACAAAAACGGAACAATAACTTAATACTGATAACAATTAGAACTCATTAATAACAATAATACTGATAATATATATAGGGTGGACTATTATATATATCGGGTGGGGCAAAATAAAAATATATTCTCCCCGACGGGGAATCGAACCCCGGTCTCCCGCGTGACAGGCGGGGATACTGACCACTATACTATCGAGGAGGGAGCGATGTTTCATATTTTGTTATTACTATATCATAGGCGAGTATTGTTTAAAATTATACAAACCACCAGTATGTTTTCGGGTCGTATTTGAGTATTGTGTTTCTGTCGTAGTCTGTTAATTTGTATTTGTAGCGAATTTCGGGGTGGTCATAGTTTATGTTGCCGTCAAAGATCAGTCTTTTGTCGTATGTTTTTCTGTTGTAGTGATATATGATTGGTTGCATGTATCTGTTTTGTATGAGTCTTATGGTGTCAAAATGTATAAAGGATTCTGGGGGTGTGTATCCGGTTTGTCTTGTTGTTTCGAAATATTGTGGATTGGGGTAAACTGAGGCGTAGATTTGGCTGTTTTCTGTAATGTTGTATATGTTTGCCCAGTGGTTGCGTGTGAGTTGTAGTGTAAACATGTCTATTCTGGGTATTTTGGCCATTTCGTATAGTCTATGATTGCTGTACATTTTTTTGAAGTCTGATTCCGGTGTCCTATATTTACCTAGACATGCTCTGATACATTTCCGTTCAAATAGCCTGAGTTTCTCCATCGTACTGGCGCTGATGTTAAACCAAATTGGCGATCCATATGTCAGAATTGGTCGAATTAGAAGTTTATAACATAAGAGTTTGACGTCATTTCTTAAGTCTTTGCAATAAAAAAGTCTTTTGTTCGCCATGAATGCTTTTTGTGCTTTATCAATTTGGATATCTATGTGATTGGTGTAATTTAATTTAAAATCCAAATGAATGCCTAAATAACGAACCACATTCTTATGTGGTATCTTTTTGGTTATGTCCTGAGAGTCATGTAGGTGGAATTTTTTTGTATGAGTTCGTACGTCATAGTTTGCGTCAGAGATTTTGGAGATGTATGGCCGAAAGAGTATTGTTTCACATTTGGTAAGGTTAATTTTGAGTTTCCAAGTATGGAAATAGTCCTGGATTTTATTGAAGGTCTCTTGTAGTTGTTTCTGAATTATGGAAGGCTTGTTGTTATTTACGTAAATGAGTAAGTCATCTGCAAATGCTATTGCTTTTTTGTGGGGTTCGTTATTCAGGCCATACATTTGGAGTAAGGGATACTGACCACTATACTATCGAGGAGGGAGCGATGTTTCATATTTTGTTATGACTATATGATATTCGGATATTGTTTTAAATTTATACAAACCACCAATATGTTTTCGGGTTGTATTTGAGTATCGTGTTTCTGTCGTAGTCTGTTAATTTGTATTTGTAGCGAATTTCGGGGTGGTCGTAGTTCATGTTGCCGGCAAAGATCAGTCTTTTGTCGTATGTTTTTCTATTGTAGTGATATATGATTGGTTGCATGTATCTGTTTTGTATGAGTCTTATGGTGTCAAAATGTATAAAAGATTCTGGGGGTGTGTATTCGGTTTGTCTTGTTGTTTCGAAATATCGTGGATTGGGGGGGATACTGACCACTATACTATCGAGGAGTAACTTTTGTACATCGACTATGCTTGGTTGTCTTTGATTTTGTTAGTGAAATTGCGTATCTTTACCTAACTTGTGAATATTTTTATATAAATATTTAAATTTTTACAAGTCGGTAGGCTTAGCGTTAAATAAATAATACCAACAGTAACAATGTTGCGATCAGTTCCATTCCCGACTCCGAAGCGCAAACTCCGTTTCGTAAGCACATAGAGAGACATTTACATGCTTTCGATCATTATTGCCACTGTTCTAACATTGTAAATCATATTTACGAATTTCACAATGTTCTATTATAATAATTGTTTTAATCGTTTATAAATATCCTCGTACGCTTCATTTACAATCGTGATACACACGATCGTCGTCACATAACCATCAATATGGCTCACTCAAAACAATAGAAATCTACCGAAAATTTACTGATTTCCCGTTATTATGTCAACGATCTCCGATAATAATGTGTGATCTTCAATTTGGGGATTCCTATTTATAAATAATGTTTCTTAACATCCTCGAGGATAGCTTTCACAGCACTTGCCTCTGGGAACAAACATGTTTGAGCCAGAGCTGTCATAGTTGACGTCAATTTCATTAATCCTACCGTTCTTAATAGACGAGCTTGGTGAGTCGTTCTTGTTTTACCAATGTACATACTGTGTTGTTGTAACTGCACCTCCAAAGGCTTGCTGTTGAGAATTATAAAGTATAAAAATCATTCTCACGCTAGTACAATGTTTGTTAACACTCTGTTTACCTTAGTTTCAGTTTCAGAACACCGCCTATGCATATGAAATCTTTATAAAGCCTTACGAGAAATACAGCACTGCTATCATAAAATACATTCTTGCTTTCCAACTTGGCTACTCTTTCCCAAACTTTCAATAAATAACCTTTGGCTAAACCCTCGAGGAAGATGTAATGTCTGTTGCAAGAATCAATCGTGAAACCAGTTAAAATATCTTTGGACGTTTCTTCTACCTATATCAGAAATTCGTTAATTTGTTAACTGTGTTTCTTAAATAATTAGATAGTATTACCTTTACATCGTTATCCTCACTAGCCTCAGTGTTAGAGAACAATGTACAATTATGAGAAAACACATCTGCAAGGATGCTATCAGCTAATGGATAGTCCTCCAATATTAAAAAGATTCTATTAAACGAACGAATACGTTCAAGAACCATATGGTGAATCATCCTTAGATCGTATGCTGAACGGACTTTGATCTTTAGAACAGTTCCAAACATTGTCAGAATGTCATAGGTGAAGGGAGAACTGTTTAGAGAATATTCGCTGCTGCAATCATTCGTATTAGTCGGCTGACACAAACTTCCTGTTAATCTGACTTCCCATAATCCTCTCAAAAGATCAGATAGATCGAATGATGCAAAGCCAAGCAACACAGCTTCTTTTTCAAGCATAGACGGTTCCTTTGATTGCGTTTTTGGTATTAAAATTAGAGACTCGCCGGTATTTCTACTTCTCACGCCTATTACCTAATTTATATAGCTCTGTTATAGTACCTCTGATATAGTACCTCTACTCTGAATGTATTTATTACTTGAAACATAAGAAGCTTTGTCCCGAGAAAGCTGATTAGTTCCTCTGCTTGAAACTCTTCGCTCATAAAGGATTGCATGAACTCGAAGTATATTGTTTTAGTAACAGCATAGTATGGTGTGACGATTGTTTTACCAATAAAATCAGCTTTCACATAAAGATAACTAAAACCATTCTGGATGACTATGTCGTCAGGAAAATTGGACATTTGTTCCAACTTGATGGATATATTATTCAATGCTCTTCGTAATTTACTGTTTGATAAAATGTTATCACATTGAGTGTAGATGAAGGTAGACGAGATGCTTGGGATCTGTAACTTTCCGGTCCAATAACTAATCGTACCCATGTCTGAAAACGAGTTTCTTAGTCTTTATGCAAAATAAAAACGTTCTGCATTGCTTGTGGGAAGCAGAAGTACTTTGTTACAGTACAAACATCTTTTACTGTTTCATACTTCAACTAATTTTCTCATAAACGCATAAAGATCTCGCAACCTAATCGTTGCAATATTGAATATCTTGATTACCAGAGAACAGATTTCCTGCTGTTAGAGACAACTTTTGTACAATCGACTCCTGTTTCTTTGTGTGCTTTGACTTTTTGGTTTTTAGAACCACTTCAGCAGGAGCTAATTCTATCTCCAAACGTTCAGAGGGAAACCTGTCTTTTCTTATCATTTTCCAAAATTTATGTTGATGTCTGCTGTCTAATAATATTCAAATAGTGAAGAATTATATGTATTTTTTAATAAAACAATGACTGTTTAAATACAAGACTAGACCTGGTATTACATCAAGGTATGATGTGATGCTGAATTCATCAGTTTCATGTTTGACTATTGTTGGCTCTGGTTTGGATCTGATGTTATCCTTCCATTCGGAAGGATATAATTCCAGAAAATCATTACTTTGAATATTAATTGCTTCAGGATCTGTATAAAGATGTTGCACTCTGTCTTTTTTGGCCCTATAAATTTTTTAATATATATATATATATACATATATTTACGAAATATTTGTACGAAAAATTAATGACGAATAAATAAAAATGCTAAAGAAGTGTACTGTTTATTGTCACTTGCAACAAACCTTTCAGAAAACTTTTTTCTTCCAGGAAAGATTTGGTAAGTAATGACGTGATTAAACAATATTCGTAATTGCGTTTCGTTTAAATGAACCTCGTGATGGACGGAAAATATAACCCAAACATGATTATTCTTTTGAACAGGACATGGTATAGGCCTCAGGCACCAATCACCATTTTCTGTGTATATCTGTATAATTAAGCATAATGATTTCTTTAATTCTGTTATCTGAATGAATACCATAAATTCGTTAGATTACCTTTGTTGCAGTTTTCCAACAGCGGCAATCGAACTTAAAAGTGTAGCCCGGTAACAGTTCGTATTCGACATGTGTTTCTGTTAATATTCCGCCAGTGTTTATAATATTTGACACAACTTCTGTGATATTTATTTCTTCCTCAAACCGTCGCTTCTTGGTAACCTTCTTCTTGGACGCCGTGCTTTTGTCGTTTCCGGCGTTCTCGTAAGAGTTTGTTGAAACCAGAAAGCCAAAAGTGATGACAAAATGCATTCTGGTGTTATTAAAACAGGCTCGGAATTATTTTCATCAAATTGCACGGTTGTTTGATCATTCTAGCTTGAGCTAGTTGTCACTTTCAAACATTTTCAAATGACCACTAAATTACCGCGATTTGAACAGATTTGAACTGAAATCTTTTGGTACAGCATCGAATAACAAAATTGACTATACTCGCAACTTCCTTTACTGTATTTTTCCAAATAATTTTTATTAATCCTTCAGGATTAATTATACTATACTATAATTCTTCAGGATTAATTGTTAAAATGAAATTATTTATATTACTTTGTCTTCTGTAACGGTTAAAAAATCTCGAAACATAGACGACAATAAAAGCTAAAATTTGGTACACAGGCAGTCGTTAGCTCAAAGAGATGCACCAATAATATGCTTGTATCCCGGAAATCCTTCAAAATAAATTAGTGGCATATTACAGAGATTAATATATATATTATTTAAGAATCATACACCCTCATACCTAATAATACATAATGCCTACCTAATTTAGTTAATTCTGCCTACGCTAAACTAATATTATATCGTGATTGCAGCCGCTTAATCTTCGGTCCGAATTTCTTCCCTCTTCTACCTATTTCCTTTCTGAATTAAAATAAATAGAATTTTTTACAATTTACCATTTAAAATACTATTTCATCCAGCTCCCACAAAGTGCAATATATAATTCCTTAAATATTTAAGTACCGATTGTACTTCCCGCGAAAGGATTTTGAGAAATTCAATATGGCGTAATGTTACTGATTCGAGTAGAAACACGACGGCGTCAGAAGGATAACATGTACCAGCGAAGGAAGTTTATTCTACTCTCTGTAATTAATCAATTTGAATAACTAGAGTTTCATAACTATTTGTACAAAAGGAACATTGTGTGCATACCGCCTCGTTCACGCGTGTACAGAAGAATCCGTCTTAATCTCAATTTAAGTGTAATATATTTAAAGGAGCATCGAAGAGAGGATTTTATGTTGTGAACTATAAAGAAAATCTTTATGTACGTGTGAAAAATGTCTCAGGACGATGATGTAGGATTTTTATACAAAACAATGAGTAAGTCAAACATATTTTATTCTGTATTAACGCTACGTTTATCTCTCGCATGTAAATAGAATATAAATATTCAAGTTAAATAACGTTAAACATTTAAATTTTGTTCCCAAAGGTAAATAAACTGCTGCTACTATAAAATAAAATCGTAAAATATGAAATAAGGATATTCCTGTCACGCATTAGATTTCGCAAGAGAAAGAGAACGCGACGATTCACTAAAATTATATTAAAAAATATAAAATTCTTATCGCAATATCGTGCGTCTCGAGCGTGTGCACAATTACAAGTCGGTAAACAATCCGTAATAATTCGGCTCTCGACCGGATTAATTAAAAAACCGCACGACCGGTCGACGAACCTTTTAATTGACGCGTGTAAAAATCCGATAAATACAGGATATGTAAAATTAACCTAATTCGTGTAGCCGGCATCGTATCTTACGCGTATGTCAGTATTTTATGAAGCAACGACTCGTTGACTTCAATGAGTAGTGGGAGACATTCAAAATCTATATAGTATATACACGAAGTGTCAGAACTGCTGACGGAAAAAAGAATTAGGTGGAAGCTGTTCGAACAGTAGAGAATAACTTAATCGAAATTAAATAAAACTGTCAGTACAAGGCTAATATGACAAGCTATTGTATGTATTTATTGTAAATGAAACACTTACATAACCTAGCATTAGATTGTTATATATTCTACTGGATATGCGCTCGTTCGAGCGTGTGCATTGCATATTCGAGAATCTTTCGATTATTTCGAATTATTATTGTGATACAGTATCATCAGAATCGTTATCGTAATTCACGAATCAGCAAACTCTAATTTGCATTATTTTTTTCAGTCGAGAGAGATCCAAAGAAGAGGAGAGTCAAGCCAAGAAATACAGCACCGTTGCTCGACTTTGATTTAGGAGATAGTTCCGATGACAGTGACTTCAGGATCGAGGATCACTGCGAGGAATCCGACGATGATTCCGAAGACTCTAACGATATTGGAAAAGGTACTATATCGTTGCGTCTAATACATTCCTGAAATTAATCGATTGTTTTATATCAAAGATGATGAAGATGCATCCGAAGAGTCCGATGATTCTTTGGAGGATCCGCTGCTCAGTAGGAAAGAGAATCCAAACTTGACAGTGGGGGATGTTATCGAGCAAGCTCGCCAGCAAGCAATGAAGGGTGGACCTTTAGAAGACAAATTAAACAAAATGTTAATTTGCTGTGGTTGCTTAGGAGATAGGAGTGACGATATTAATGAAATTGTTGAATGCGACGGATGCGGTGTCAGTGTGCATGAAGGTAAGGATGCGGATTAAAGGGTGGACTCGTTTCCAGGATTGTTTTCAGTAGTCAAAAATGCTAGATCCAAGATTAATCTAGGCTGCAGACGCTCTAGAAAGTTCAATTTTTACGTTTACTTTCGAATAATGCAGATTACGTCTTGTAAACGTGAAAATAGGAGTTTTGAGGGCGACTGTGGCCTAGATTGATCTCTAATCTAGCGTTTTTGACTACCGAAAGAGAAACGAGACCACCTCCTTATAATAAATTACATTACAACCAGTTCGATTCGATCGAGAGCGCTTACGACATGGCACACAATTTGTTCCAGGATGTTACGGTGTGTCCGATGTAGAAAGTTTTTCAAGTACTGATTCTTTATGCCAATCGGCGCCATGGTTCTGCGAAGCTTGCAGCGCAGGCATCGAGGATCCTCCCTGCGAACTTTGTCCGAACAAGGGTGGCATTTTCAAAGAGACTGATGTAGGCAAATGGGTCCATTTAGTATGTGCACTTTATGTACCTGGTGTTGCTTTTGGAGAAGTATGGAAGGTTTTTATTTCTATTATACATAAAACAACGGTGTCTTACAATATTCATGCTTATATGTGTGTTGTAATTACGTCAGGTCGATCGTTTATCAAGCGTAACGCTCTTCGAGATGGCTTATAGCAAATGGGGAGCGAAACAGTGTTCATTATGCGAAGATGCGCGTTATGCACGTACTGGAGTATGCATAGAATGCGACGCAGGAATGTGTCATACGTATTTTCATGTTACGTGGTACGTCGAGTCGCTATGCACGATTTCAATTAATTCGCGCGGGTAACTAACAATATTCTATATTCCAAAGTGCGCAAAGAGAAGGTCTGCTGTCGGAAGCTCATAGCGAAGAAGTTGACCAGGCTGATCCTTTCTACGCACATTGCAAACTTCATTCCGATAAAACTCTCGTTCGTAGACGTAGACGCAACTGGTTAGCGTTACAGTTACGAGCTCAGTACCGACACCAGCTGTTGAAACAACCTAATCACTTAGATACCGAAGAACAACGTAGAATTCAAAGGAAATTAGCGAAACACAGACATAAATATTTAGCTCACAAAGCGTCCCGGCCACCGCCATGGGGTACGTCGTCCGCGTGAAACACGGCAAACATATCGAATATTATATTCTCTTAATTTTCAGTACCGACCCAGAAGATGCCTCGATTATTAACGACGTCAGCCTCTGCTTGTCGACAATTAGCACGAAAAGCAGAGCTCATGGGCGTAGACACGGCCGCGTTAGAAGCCCAGGAAGCACAACTCGTGGCGTTAGTCGATGTTAGAAAAAAATGGCACATACCGCCCGCTTTCAGCGTGGAATTTATCGGTTACTATCTAGATCGCAATCTACGAGTAACGTCTATGAAGCGGAGGTTACAGGAGCTTCTCGACGTTAACTCGCAATTATTAAACGAACAACAGAGGCTAGACAGAAAGTACGACGAGGTGATGAAAGACAATGAGGAACAGATCCGTGTGAATTTAACGTTAAAGGAGAAGATCGAAATGTATCATCAGGTGCTTCAGAACAGCGGCTACGGGAAACCTTTGCCGCAGATAGCTGACTTGTCGAAGCCAAGAATAGCGCCAACTTTAGGTAAAACGTGAATTATATGTTGGGGAATAATCAGGTTCTACGACATTTATCGTAAATTCTTATAGGTACGGGATTAGGTGTGCCGACCGCGGCCGCGTTGAAAATGGGCGTAGGCTTTCCTCTGCCGGTTGGCAAAGGGGTGGAAGGTATACGCGAAGGTAGAGTGTTAAGTAGTCAAGCGCAAGATCAAAATCACAAGGGTGAACTGACGTTGAGGCATCAGTGTGGGATATGCAGAAGGTCCACCAACCAGCATCTTCTTGCGAAATGCGACACGTGCCATCTTCATTACCATTTATCTTGTCTTAGTCCGCCTCTATCGCGTATGCCGAAGAAAACAAAGCTTATGGGATGGTACGTGCACGCTCATTCTTCTACACTAGTTTTAGCTCTGCAACCTGTTTACATCGAGCTCTTATATTTGCGTGAGACAGGCAATGCTCCGAATGCGACAAGGAATCGTCCGGATCGGAGATAGAACGCGTTGACACGTCGGCTCCACGGAAGTTGCGACACTGCAAGGATGATTCTAATTTAACGTCAACGCCGACGCCTACGCCGCCGCAGGAAATGCAAGCGCCTGCAACACCGACGACGCCAAGTACTTCGAAAAACTCTTCTGGTAGCCTTAGTAGTGTAACGAACGTGACTGCCCCTGACACGCCTACAACGCCAAAAGTAATTATTCGTTGTATTATAATTAGACTGCGGATGTCTATTAGAGATCGCGGTTTTGGACGTGTACTAAAATACACGTGTACTCGAGTACACGTGGTACGTGAACCGTGTAGTACGAATTTAAGGATCCGTGAATACGGATCTGCGAGCACGGATTCGTTCGGCACATTCGAATCCAAAGAAGTGTCCTTTGCGTCGAAAATTTTGATCGTTCATTACTAGACTGCTGAAAGTTTCAATTCTGTCGCGCGTGGAGTTTTCTCTTTCAAGTCAGTATCGTTCTCTATTTCGCAATAAACGCATCGCTCTTCTAACACCTGTTTTATTTCGTGCGCTATTTCCGCTCATTTATTAAATATCTCTTTAATCGTACTTAAATCTTACCAAATTCTATCGAATTTTATATTCCAGCATTTTTGGAAAATTTTCAGATGCCATGTAAATGCATAAAGATCCGCAGTCTAATTATAATCGTCTTCGTCTTATGGTACTGTGCAGATAGTGTTTTTTATATATTAATATCGCGGTACACAGGTGACTATAAAGCCGGTAGGACCACAGCCTCTATCTTCGACACCAGTTCAGTCGGGAGAACCAGTGTACAATCAACAACCTATTAACAATGTAACAATAGCAGCAAGGGAAGGATCTCCTGAATACATGGTAGCTTCAGCGGACGGTACGGAATCGGTATCACAAAGGAGCGCGAAGAAAAGGAGAAGGTTGGTAATCTAATCTCCTCGAGAGAATGTAGAATATATAATTCGTTACTTTCTTTATCAGGGAGAAGCACAAAAGGTATACTCCCGACCCGATTACGGGAGTGAAACAAAGGAAACGGAAACATAAAAGGAAAAGTCTCGACGTGGAGAATCCGGACGGGCAGGGGCAACCGGAAGTTCATAGGAGAATAACTATAAAAGTATGGTCTTCAGATTTTGTCTCGCGTTGAATATACAGGGTGATTCTGGGAACTATCATTTGTTTTCTATTTTTATTTGAAAAAGAACAGTACCTCGTTACAATTCGCAGAACCATCCCGTATATTGGGTCAGTGTAAAATGTTCGTGCGCATGATTAATTTGTATTTTACTTCGTCGAGAAGATCAAGCCGATTCCAAGACCCGAGGGTGAGATAGCCTCCGAGTCGAGTCCGCAAATGTTCGTTGCTACGTCGACCAGCACTGAAATCACATCACCACCACCGCCGCCGCCTAAAATACTGCCACCACCTGTTGTTCCACCTGTAGTTCCGACTCCTGCACCGGTTGCAGCTACGAATGCAACTACTAATAATACGAGCAACAGGACGTCCACGGGAAATGGAAAGAGAGGGAAAGATACAGACCTTTTAACCCATTGTAATGTCTGTGATATGCCTGGCACCAGTCAAAATCTCGTTATGTTAGTAAACACGAACGTATCGCGTATACAATCAGTTTCATAATTGATGGCGCACAATAATCTTTTACAAATGAACCGAACAACTTCAATTCTTCTGCCACGATATGTAATGAACAGACTCCGGATTTTATGCATTTCTGATAGAAACGAATAGGTGTAATTTAAAACAGTGAAAAAATTCGGAGACTTTAAGAGCGTTAATTTATTATTTTCACTACATTACAATTATCAGTGAAAAATATAAATTCATTTTTACGTCTTGTGTCTTGTAATTGATGCATAAACATTTCATCTTGCATAAAAAATCCCGTAGTCTATTAATAAACTTTGAATAATTTTTTGGAAATTGCGTTCGACCTGAATTATGAAATAGATAGAAGTTGATCGTTATTTTAATTTAAAGTGTGCCGCCATCGATTGCGAGACTGGCCGTAGCACTCTCATACGCATTGCGAAATCTTGATATCGTTACTTGTTGCATGTCAGGTGTGATGAATGTAAAAAGTGCTACCACTTCACCTGTCTCGATCCGCCAGTTAAAAAATCACCGAAACGAAGAGGCTATTCGTGGCATTGTGCAGACTGCGATCCTAGTGTAAGTTAACTATAATTTATTACTTGCATCCAATTGCACAATTGAATAACGGTACTTTTTATTTGGTCAAAACGAGGAATGAAAAATTTATCGTTGATTTGTAAAAGAGAAGTTGAATTAGAGACGATTGCGGTTCACCCCAGCATTCGAATACGACAAAATATAAAGTACTTTATCATTAAATATACAATGTAAATCATCAGTTCTCTGAATGATTGTAAACGTAGAACGAACAATCTTATTAATAACTAGTTGCTAACATTAACTAATTATTTTCAGTAAAGAGCCGTGCCGTCTTTATTTATTGAATAATCGAACACAACCGTTCCGTTTACCGAAATATCGAAAGGCAATTAGTTATTAATACGAAAAATTTTAATCTCACTTTTATAAGAGAATGGGATCAATTCTTCGTAAATGACGGATAATACAACTGCACTACATAGAATTTTGAAGCAGGCCAAAGTAACAAATTAGCTTAAAACTTATTTATGGATTAATTCTAACTTTGAATCTGAAATTGTGTTACTAGGAACATATTAAAAGCTAAACTAACTCAATAAAACTAAGACTCTGTAATAGTAAAAATATTTCTTTTATTTCAGGCCTCTGAAACTGAGACTTAATATCAACAATTTTATGTCTGCAGCTATAATTCTACGTTTAAATAAATTAAGACATTGAATGTCATTATGTTTTTTGTAAAATATACAGAATATAGATACAATTTCTCTCCTCTAATTAAACAAACTTTTCTTGACAAACATATACTGTAAATTTTATTTTTACATCTGGTTTAGAACTTCTGTCTTCTGTTAATAAAGTTTCCACTATTTATTATCAATTGATTTTTTTATGCTTGATTTTGATATAGTTTTATTGGGCTTATACATATATGCAAAGGTAAGAAACAAATTATGAGTACGAAACTCTATATTTGTAGGAAACGATCGTATAAGTTCTTCATACATTCCACTCAAAACGTAAATTACATTTATTACATAACTTAAATGTTACATTATTTATATAAAGCACAAAATCCTTCTCGTTTCTTGTGTGACAACTTCTTCATGTACGTTTCATTGCTGAATTTTAAAACGAATTCATCAAGAAAACGAAATGTTCGTTTCCTTTTTACCAATTATAAAACCGTTGTTGAAGTCACGCGCGGTCATAACAGATTTACCTTGAATGCCTACACTTTTTACAGAAATGCAACCTGCTCCTTTACACTTTACAATTAATTTGTTGTTTACTTTATCGTACGTTACTGTTCCTGCAAAGATACAATTAACATTCAATTAACATTCATTTAATTCATGCACAATATTATACATTTACCTGGTGGTTGTTTTACCAATCTTTCGGCAATTGATTTATCAGTGATCATTATATCGTACAATTTTACTGTCTTATTTCCTAATCTTGTACATAACGGATATATTCCTACAAGAGCACGGTGTAAATTATAAATATTTGTTGCAGACATTTCATCCCATTTCACAGTAGCTATCTTCGATGTTATCTTCGGGGCTAAATAGTATAATGCGATTAATCATTTATATCATATGTTTCTTCAACTATCAGAACAATTAAGGCTGTGAAACTTATATTCACCATATGTTGCATTGGCTTCGTTTTGGGGCTTCGCGGATCGCAATGCTTCTGGTAGGTTTTCGAAAGTCTTTTCTAATAGATCTGCTCCGAGTTTTGCTAATTTAGCATGCAACTCGGGTAGTGTTTCGTGCTCGCCTATATTAACTTCTTTCTGTACAATTATTTCCCCTATGTCGAACCTGAAATTACAGTTCATTACAATACATTAAATCTAAGTTTAGTCTAATCATAACATAGAAAAATAATGTTTACTTCTTCGGCTGAATTCTCATTATTGTTACACCTGTTCGATCATCGTTGTTCATTAACGAATAAATAATCGGCGCTGCTCCTCTCCATCTTGGTAACAAGCTGCCATGAACATTCAGCATACCACTGCAACAATGTTGATAACAGAAGATATATTATCATAACAATATACTGATTGTTATAAAATAGCTTACAGTGGGAAAGATTTGATGATCTTGGATGAAATCAGGTGACCAAATGAAACAACTATTCCAATGTGGAAGTGGTGTATAGCGGCGTTCTCGAGTGGCCAATAATATATGGAAAGTTCTTTTTCTTTCGCGAATTTTACAACTGCATTCTCTTTCACTGTATTCAGCGTAACCACCTCCAAACGTTGCACAATCTTGGTATCACTAAAAACAAACGAATAGTAATTGTTAACAATAAAGCGATAAGGGAATTGAAAAATATATTGATAATAAAGAATTCTTACTATTTTTTATACAAGGCTTTTAAACTCTCTACCGCAAATCCGTTCGTGCCAAAAAATAATACGTTCCATGGTCCACTTTGCGGTAATTGATCAAATTCTTTATTATGTAGTTTTCTCGTAAATACTGTCATTAATTCCTTGAACGAGCATACGAATTGTTTCGTTCGGACTATTCTTACATTAGAAATTGACATATCGGTTGCGTTGTCATTTAGAAAATTAACAAACTCGCTGTTTTTTCGTGAAGAACAGCCGCTTCGAAACGCGAACTATTTACATGGTTATGTTTGATCGTGGAATTTGCCAGTGTTTTCGAGCAATAATTATTTCATTGTACGTGCGGGATATGAAAAATGAAAATCGAGGATGAAAGAATTACAATTTAAGCTTTATTGTTTAATTATCAACGATTACAAATCATTATTTTGTCGATGTAGGTAGTTTTATGCGACTCACAAGGGAAGAACTCTGACTGTTCTAATTGTTCTAAACTTCGATGAGCTTCCGTAAGTTTTTTATAATTTAAAAGCCTGTAGATTTTTAATGATTATATCAAATATAATTGATAATCCTGCTGCGTTTTAAACATGCGTTTAAATTTCGCACCAAATTGCAATATGATCATGATGCAGTACATATCGAGCAATATCGAGCGATAGAATTCGTGTGCCCTGAATGGCTGACGATTCGATAATCTTAAGGGCAAGCTTTCATGAAGTAGTTCAATCATTTTATTTATGCATTATAAAACATATGATTTGTCGTCGAAGTCAATAAATATTATCTTACAGTAAATGCTATCTTACATTAAATATTATTTTTAATCTTCAACAATCTGCTTCTCACTTTCTTCAGCATTCGCATTTCGAAAAGCGAGATTTTTCCAGTCTTCTCGAAGAATGAAATGACACAGTCCATACTATCCAAAGCTTTCGCAGGCGGAACTTCCTCTTCTTTCAGATGATCCTTCTCAGTATAATAATCTGTAGAACAAACAATTTTTAAATAGTAATGGACCGACTACTTTAAAGACTAGTAATTTATATAAATATTTGTTCACCTGTCTCATCCTTGTAGGGTTCTTCTTTAATCTCAATGATCTCTCCGTCGGTTAGACTTGGTAGGCAATCCGTGTGAATCCATTCGTTAATCTGCTCTATGGTAATGTTTTTATGACAGGGAATCTTTTTACACATTTGATGAATGTACTTGGAGGTGATACTGTCCAAACTGTTGTCTTGGTCGAGCGGCATATTTAATAGTTCTTTCCAACAGTTAGAAATTGTCTGTTCCGTTATGCCGTTCCAAGCATTGCCTATCAAGTCGATAGCGTTTTTAATATCGAGCGAATTTATTGCTTCATTATACTCCATTCCATTGGCTTGAGCATTTATCACAAATGCTAACAGTTCCGATTTATATCTTCTTTTCACTGCCTCTATAACAAGAGGTTGAATGATTGATGTTACATTAGGTGGGAAGAATATTGCTTTAATTCCATCAACAGTTAAAATGTTCGTTGACGGATGTGTCCTAGCGTTACCCACCAATAAGATAGCTTCCTCTGGTAAGCTTTTCGATCTCAAGAAATTACGGACACGAGGTACAAATTGTTCTTTAAACCATTTCTCGAAAATGGTGTCGCTTATCCAAGCATTCTTCTGGCTTGTATAAGACACAGGACAATTCTTCAGCGCTTTCGACGATTCGTGTTCTCCGATAACAAGCAATGGCATTTTCAACGAGCCGCTCGCATTGTAGCAGGCCATTATTGTCAATCTATCCTCGATCTTTTTACAGCTCAGAGCTGAATGTTCTAGAGAT
This sequence comes from Lasioglossum morio, assembly GCA_916610235.2. NCBI lineage: Eukaryota > Metazoa > Arthropoda > Insecta > Hymenoptera > Halictidae > Lasioglossum > Lasioglossum morio. Next base: position 18,455,421 of record OU744324.1, on the reverse strand, counting down.
CCATTAGGCATCATTTTGAAATAAAGCCCAGAGTCATTGGCATTAAATATTTGATTTAACGTTAACTGTTCTGTTTCTACTAATTCTAAAATCTCGTTCTTAAACTTGTCGGCTGTTTCGGTGTTGGCAGACAATTGGTCCTCGAAGTTTGTCATGAAACGAATGCCGTTCCTCTGCTTCCATGTTCTCAGCCATCCGTCGCTCGCTTTAAACGTTCCTGTGTCGCCGAATTGTTTAAACAATTCGAGAGCCTTTGCTGGAAAAATTAATTCTATAATTACATCGAGAGACTATTCGATAAGAAGAATTTCAAGATACAATACCTTTCACTTGTATCACTGTAATCGTGTTGTTCTTTTTCTTTTCGTCCTGATACCAAGCAGTTAACGCCACATTCACTTTCTCAACGGGAGACAAACGTACACGCTTTGATTTGGAGGAGATACTGTACTTTTCTAGTTTCTCCCTATCGCGAACCCACCTCCTCACAGCGCTATCGTTAACGTTATACTCCACTGCTATTTTACTAGTCGGAACACCTGCATCCTTCTTTTTCACAGCCTCTAATTTTTGTTGCAGCGTCAAATTTCTACATATTTTCTGTTTATTCGAATTCGCTTTACTTGTACTTGGCTTGTTTAATTCCATTCTTCCCTTACTTACTGCTTACCAAGATTGTGCTTGTTAATAGAATAATTCCTTTGGTGTATGTACTGCTTAAGATACTCGATTAATGGTATTCTAAATACATTGTGCATTTGTTGTTTCAATGATTGTATCTATTGCACTATTTAATTACCCGGCTTTAGATACATCAACCGCTCGATAAGTAGCTGCGCTAACTATCCTATGTAGTGTGGGTTTCTCTAGGAAGCGATTACTTATCGAGCGACCAATGACACGCTTACCCCCTCCCTCTGTTTGGTTTCTCATGTGGCCATATACAGGGTGAGCTAGAAAATTTTATCGATTTTCTTTCGATTACTTCACGCAAGAAATTAGGTAACCTTTATCCTTCGAATTCGAATGTAACAAAAGTACATGTTGGTTGAAATCCTTATCGATCATTCATTTGAAGTTGTATAAAACGTACATGATCATAATCGTAAACATTAAATAACTTTTGCGAAAATGACAGTAGAAATTCTTTTACGATAGGTTATGTTGCACCCAAGTAAACAATCATAATTTGTATTTTCAGATATGTCTCTCTTAACACACCTGTTTAACAATGCTTTGCAGATCACAAAGCCTTTTGTAAACACTGCTACCACTAATATAGGTTTGTAGACATTCCTCGTAATGTATTTTATGTAGTTAATCGATTTTAATACAAGATATGGTCAACAGCATGCGTAAGGTACGCGTCAAAGAAAGCTGGTACTAGTACGAGAATTAAACCTGGCCATCCGAGACCGAAGCATAGAGGATGGAAGGTTCAGGATGGATGGACCGTACAGAAGGGTCAGTTACTAGTCACTCAACTTAGGCCCAGGTTCCATCCAGGACTATACGTAAGTCCCACTGTGTTTATGTCAAGAAAGTACTACGAGCATCTTCCTTAAACCATAAGAATTTATGTACGATTTTCGTTATAGGTTGGCATGGGTAGAAACGGGACATTATACGCTTTAGAAGCTGGAAAAGTAATGGTTACATGCGAAAAAATTAATCCGAATAACACCCACAGCTGGGCTGTAATGAACTATGCAGGTAGAGAGAAAAGTGTTATATATAAGAAACATTTTAATGTTATTCCCAGCAAACAACATGATCAATTCGTGGTAATCAACACTGTTTGAAGCAAAGGTACAAATACATAGTAATATAAAAACGATCAAACTTTCGTTCTATTTCTTGTACAAAATTCGACAAATTCTGATGCTATCGATTCTCGAGTACTCTACTTTCTGCCCACTGGAACGATTCGTATACGATATCGGTTTGATCTTTAGAGAGGAATGCGTATACACGCGTTTTCCGAACGTGCCACGCGATGCGGCATTCAGCTGATAGTTCAGTTATTGGAATTTCTTCGTTTCTGTCCCTGCAGTGGACTATGAATTGCGAGTGGAACATTATAGGGTCGCCTGGAACATTAGGAACTTGAAATGTTTGTAACAGAATCGAATTAATAAACGCTATGTAATTACGTACCAGGATACACCAAAAAATCACCCCCAAACTTTTCTCCGCTTGTTATGAAGTATCCTCTCTCCCAAAGATCCTTATACGTATTATATCTAAGTTGTTCTTTAGGATTGCTAGGATACTTCCACTCCACTGTTTCAACTTCGTCTTGACTTGCCCATGGGTATACTAAGAATATACATGTTTCATTCGTTTAAGAAGCAAACTTTTCTAGAACATGTATTTTTTTTGTAATACTGTTCCTCTGGTAGGGATGTTTATGTACATACCAAGCAGAAATGATATTTAATAAAATAAATGTTCTAATTTTAATTTTCCTTCGCAGAACGCATACCTGTGTGAGTTTGAATTAAAGCTTCAGTCTTATCTAGTTTAGGTATTTTTGCCATTTCCTCCTCCAACAGTTCTTGTCTATTTATTTCAATCTTATCAAGAGCTTCTTGCACTTTCGGATCTAACGGTTTCTTCGCTTTCTTCTTCCTCGTTTCTATCCCAAGTATCTTTCGTTTCTTTCCCTCCACGATCTTGTCCATCACGCTGATTACCTGTGAAAGATACACGATAGAGAATTTGTATAATAAAGATAACAGAAAGACCATTTTGGAAACCTGTTTCTTCCTCTCGTTCCTCAAACATTCCTCTTGCTCGACGAATAAAGTGTCCCTATATTTCTCATAAGCTTCTTTCAACGAGTCGTTCGGTGGTTCCTGAAGACACGGATAGTGGATAAGCTGCGCTATGTTCTTCTCCAGCAGGAGAGATACCTCTTCCGGTTGTAAAAGTAACGGAAGACCGGATAGTATATCTTGCCTAGGTTTCTTCGGTAAGCAACCGATCAATTCGCCGACAATCCTGTGATGTTTTCTCAGGTTTAGCCAGTCTACAAAACAATGAATATCTGCAATAATCCAATATTATGTTCTCAAAACAAAACAAAGCGGATTACCTTCCGCGCTCCATATGAAGACGTTGTTTCTCGACGAGATTAAATCTATCATTTTCGCTGAGCAAGTGTTGATAAAGTTTGTTTTTATAAGACCGCATACCCTGAAAATAATTGATACATATTACAGACGAGGCATTGGAGTAAATCAATCGCCATTTGGGGTTTCGTGTCTCGCCCAGTGGTGAGAGTGGTGAGATATTATCATCAGATACACATTGTGTAAGATTTCTCGCGCATGCGCGGCGCTTTTATAAGACCACTGAGGAGATTCTCGTCGGTAAGAAGACGAATGAAGGCATAAAATGTTACATTTTCCGACAAAAGTACTTATGCGAGTTACACGTAGATATTTCTGACAATTTTTGGTGTTGATTTGTAAGGTTTAAAATATAAAGATAGGTTTGAATTGGGCAGATAGAGCCCCGACTCTCCAACGCCATCTCTATGAAAATAAATAGAGTAAAGAATAAACAAACAACGGTTTAAAATATTCGAGGCAAAACTAAATCAAGAGTATTTATTTGAATTCTTTTGAAGTTAGTACTGTGTTCAAGTGAATTATATGCAGTTGCTGTGCATATCCGGAAACCAGAAATTTTGGCCTCTTTCTTTTATGCCAAAAATCCAAGTTTCAATCCCAGGAGATCATCGATTCAAATATTATGCGCGTTTAGAGTTGGTCAATTTCAAATCTTTTTGCTGGGCAAGAATGCCCGCCATGTTTGTATGTTATAAATATCATTGATATAAATTGAAATATTAATTATTAGATAATTGGATAACAGATATTTTTCATTCGTTGGTTGTCATTTGTTTGTGTAATTATTCATGGTAACATAGAATGACATAGATAGTACAAATGTAATATTTACGCCGGTACATGAAAACATGTCTTCCTTCGATCTTTAATGAAAATGGCGACTAATAAACAGGAGAATCAACAAAAAAGGAAGTTACGGGAAAATGAAAGCGATACGGACGAAGATAACGAAAGTTAGTATTTATAATTACATTTTCTTTTTACCATTTACAATTGTTTTCGTCTGACTATCACTCTAAGCAGGAATGTCAGTGATAGAATTCATTGTTGACATCATTTGAATTTTGAGGTTAAGTGATTCTCGAGTTTATTTATCTATTGAATTGAATTAGAACTTTCAATATTGTTAATGCACATTGTTTTCGAACCACTTTACGTCGGATTCGATTTATGTTAAAGTAACAGATCGTATTTTTTATATATGCACGTGAATAAGTAGTTGTTATTGGTTTCTAACTTAAACATAGGTTAAATTATAAATGTATTAATTTGTTTTATTTTAGAAAGTGCTAAATCCACGAGGACGAACTCGGAAGCACCACGACTGTGTCCTTATTTAGACACGATAAACCGACAATTTTTAGATTTCGATTTTGAGAAGTTGTGTTCCGTATCGTTATCGAGAATCAATGTATATGCCTGTTTGGTGTGCGGAAAGTATTTCCAGGGTAGAGGTACCAATACACATGCGTACACACATAGCGTAGCAGAAAGTCATCATGTATTTCTTAATCTGCATACATTAAAATTTTATTGTTTACCAGATAATTATGAAATAATTGGTAAGTTCTCTTATTATTATATTGTATATCGATTGGAATATATGCTGACACAGAAATAATAAACGATTCTTATTCAGATTCGTCGTTAGACGACATAAAATATGTTTTGAATCCAACATTTGACAAAGCACAGATCGCTCAGTTGGACAAAAGCGATAAGTTATCGAGAGCTATAGATGGCTCGTTATATTCTCCGGGTATCGTGGGGATGAATAATATAAAAGCAAACGATTATTGCAATGTTATATTACAAGTGAGTTATACTTAAATATATATATAACTTGAATGTAATCCATAAGATAAGATAAGATAACGAAAATTATGTTATTTAGGCGCTTTCTCATGTCACACCTCTGAGGGACTTCTTTTTAAGAGAGTCTAATTATTCTCATGTAAAAAGGCCACCGGGTGATTCTTCCTACCTTCTAGTTCAACGCTTCGGAGAACTAATGAGAAAATTATGGAACCCACGTAACTTTAAAGCACACGTCAGTCCACACGAAATGTTACAAGCTGTCGTTTTGTGGAGTAAAAAACGATTTCAATTTACGGAACAGGGTATGTAATGCAATATATTCTACATTCTATATTCTACATATACATTAAAATGAAACTTTTAGGTGATCCAATCGATTTTCTATCGTGGTTTTTAAACGCGTTGCACTTAGCATTGAACGGTACGAAGAAACGTGATTCTAGTATAGTGTACAAAACGTTCTTGGGTCATATGCGTATATATACGCGAAAAATTCCACCTCTCGAATTAGATGAGAATCAAAGAAGCGAATTGCTTCATACCGTAGAATACGGTGAAACGGTAACAGAGAGTCCATTTTTATATTTAACATGCGACTTACCTCCACCACCTCTTTTCAAAGATCAATTTACTGAAAATATAATTCCTCAAGTAAGTGTATGAGAGCATAATTATATGCGCACGAAAACTATACTGAAATATACATATTTTCTACTCCCATAGGTCAATTTGTACACGCTATTAAACAAGTTCAATGCAGTGACTGAAAAAGAATATAAAACCTACAAGGAGAATTTTATGAAAAGATTTGAAATTACAGAACTCCCTCCTTACTTAATACTTTACATAAAAGTATGTATCAAACAGTATTCTCTAAATAATTAGTAGACAACGGATGTTTATGCGAAATAAAAATTTTCTACCTAAATTGTAATAAATTGGAATGGAATACAAATTTATTTTGTTTTCCACTATGTTTAATATTTAATTTAATAATAGTGTTACTGTTATAAAATGCATCTACTCATTTTTGTCGTAAACGCATAAAATTCGCTGTCTACTAATTATAAAATCGATCGATACGCTCACATTAATTCTCCTTTTCAGAGATTCACGAAAAACACATTTTTCGTAGAGAAGAATCCCACTATAGTTAATTTTCCCGTGAAGTAAGATGTTTTTCTATTATTGACGTCCGAAAAATAAAATCTTTTTGTAATTCGTATCGTTATTTTCAGGAATGTAGATTTCGGAGATATTTTAACGCCCGAGGTGAAACAGAGACATCCTTGTACAACATATGATTTAGTAGCAAATATAGTTCACGACGGAGAGCCTGGTCAAGGAACATATAGGGTTCACATTTTACACAGAGCTACCGGTCAGTGGTACGAATTGCAGGACTTACATGTAACCCAAATTCTACCACAAATGATAACATTGACCGAAGCATACATCCAGGTACGGCTTTATAATACTATTTATTAACTCTTTTAGGACGAATTAACGATTCAACTCTTAAAGCTGCAGACAAATAATTTAATTGCGTACATAATAACGTACATAATTCCATTTTTCCTTAGCATTCAAGACTTTGATACGTGATCTACTTCTCTCAGCAATATATTCTTAATATTTGAAAAAACCTTTGCTAAGTTATCAAGCAGGCATATCTAAATATACCTCTTTTTCAGATATACGAGCTGAAGAAAGACGTAAACATCGAAAATGGTGAAAGTAAATATAAGAAAGCTACATGATGGACGTAATTTTTTAAATTAAATGTTTCAATTTTTCAGCTTGCATTTTTATTTGTATCAACTGTGTGTCCAAACCGTGCCAGTTTTACATTCTACAATCTACAATATTAGCCTGTACCAGAGTAGGACACTAATCAACTAATAGTTGGGAGTGACTAATGGTCTGATTGATTGTTAGTCATAGTAGGGTAATCATTAGTTAAAACTTTTTGATTAGTTATTCGTCACTAGTTGACTACAGCTCTGGGTATCGTTAGTTATTGCTTATTAATTTATTAGAACTAATGATTAAGCATAACTAATAAGCAATAACTAACGATTACTTAGAGCTGTGACTGGCTAGTGTCATATAGTTGCGAATAACAATCGGTAAGACTATTAGTTATTTTTAATTGTTAGTTGATTGGTGCCCTACTCTGGCCTGTACCACCATTTAACTAACTCCTTAAAATTTAGACTTGCGGGTGTGCCGTTGATGCTGTTACATATTTCCTTAGTTGATGTAAATTTCGAATATGAGCTGAATTTTCCTAACAAACGAACAATAAAATGTACAGTTATCGAATACTTACGCACAATGGAAATTGACATTTTTCAGGAACTATAGCATCGCCTCTAGAGCTTTTATTTATCCCTGAAAACGTGTTCAAGAAACAAAATATCTCTCGAAATATCTACATTTCTTTGATAATGTGCATCCCAATATAAACGAGTTACCAGTAGACTGCGGATTTTAAGCATTTATAAGAAAAATGAGTAGGTACCATTTAAAACAGTGGAAAAGTGACAATGATCTAATAATGTCAATATAACGTTTTCAGCTTGCTAAGATGATTCAAGTAAAACTTAAACGTTCATCTAACTCCAGTGTCTTGCAAATGCTGTAGACAATTTGTTTATTTTACATGAAAATCCGCAGCCTAGTGATCAGATATGCCAGGCTTATAAAAGAAAAAAGAAAAGCAAGGTTTGCTCGTGTTGTTCGTCCCGCCACACCGCGCCGATCGTGTCGGAAACTGCCGAGAACTGCCGAACGTTGCCGAGAAGATCGGAAGTGTAAACTGGAAGTAGTAGAAGTCGTTTGATGGGGGAAATGCCGCGTGGAGGGGATTCATCGGAGTGTCGCGCCGTACTGCTGAAGCACGGAGCCGAACCGGAGTAGAGTCACAGCCGGCCACGCGAGACGATTACGAGCGTGCGTTTTCTTTTCGTGTCTCTTTTTCCACCGTTTTTCCCGCCGTGTCTTTTGTTTTCTTTTTCAGAGTGTGTTGTATCGGTGTATCTGTATATATCGGGCGCGCGCGACATGTTTCATATCGTTCCCCGAGGCGCCTTTGTGATACCTGACGTTTCACCTCGTCCCTAGTTCATTGCCGCGAGTGTGTTTCTGTCTTGTTGGTCGACCACTCCGTCTGCCTGTGTGCACGTTGCGCGTTGTGTTACCCAGTGTGTTCTCAGCACGTGGATTATCGCCGGTGGTAGCGACGCGCATGTAAATACCTGCTTCGTACAACGCGAACCGTAAGTCTTTCCTTTCATTTGATTTTTCTCACTTCTAACCCGTGTCCGATTACTCTCGATGAAGATTCTGAACAGAGTCCAATAGACTGCGGAAGTTCATACAATTTTGAATTTCTGTAGGCGACGATCTATAAGAAAGTCGAATCGTGTAACATCTTATTTTTCAGCGGTAGTAGTCTCTTTGTGGTTCGAGAAACAAATCAAAATCGTATTAAATTCTCTTGAATTTTATATGAGATAGGATTCTCGACAATTTTCGGAAGTCCATAAACGCATAAAGATCCGCAGTCAAATTGAATTATACTTTGGTTTTGTTAGTGGAGAATAATTCAACGACGGGAAAACAGTATTGGAGAATAAATTGAACGATGGAAAAGTTTTAATTACTAAAACCGTAAAACGAATCGTTGGGCAAGGGGTTAATGAGAACCACTCCGTGAAACTTGTTCGTGGATTCAGTGTGTAACAGTCGAGTAGTAGCGCGAGGAATATGTCGCGGTCTGTGTATCGGGCTTTTGGAAAATCGTGCCAGCCGGTTGGCGGTAAACTGGTAACGGTTCTGTCTCGCGTCTCTCGTAAATGGCACCTGACGGAGCATCCCTAGCTTCTTTAAAGCGTTCCCGCGTAACTTTTGTATCGGAGAGAAATGCTGTATGTATCTCGTACGATTTACTATACGGCGAAGTTTATTGTACGTACACTACTGTGAGAAAGAAAGAATTACCGGCCATATTTAAACCTTTGCGCTCGGAGCTATTTCAACTTCTTCTGACTTCGATTATTTCCATTTCCTATGATTTTATAAATTACAATACTTAAACGTTTGACGCCTCAGAGGCGCTATTAAACTGAAACCGATACATCGACGTCCTTAAATATTTTTAATATGTACACTGCTTTAAACTATACGTACACATTTTTTTCAATCAATTGCAAATTTTGACAAAATTTCTTTTCACATCCTGTAGCAAACTGATTGCTCTGGCTTCTCCAAAAAGTTCAAATCGTATAGTACAATATTAAAAACGTTATCTTTTAAATAGTGTCCGAATATTAGTGGGAGTCACTATATATTATTGTTATTGCGGATTATGTAATACTTTAAACGCAATAAATCAATCGCTGTACAATACAATATCTACATAAAGATATTGTTTGTCATTATATTTTATGATTATACTGGCTGCTTCTTTCTGTTGCACAGTAGTGTATGTGTAATTATATATATTTTTTATAAAATATATTTTATATATTGCATGTATATATGTCGTTTTTCAAGTTAGGTACAGGAATTCTAATAGACATTCAATAATATAATTCATACAAAAATATGTACCTAATGTTTCATGTGTACATTCATCGGTGAATAATTTCCAATGGTACATACATGCATAATGTACATCTCCGAGAGACTCGAGCTCGAATGTCCAAGGCCTAAAGCCATTTCTGCATTTTTTGTCACACTCTGGGGGCCTGTCGCCTCCAAGCCTGAAGCCTCGAGCCTCGAAGCCAGATAAATTGGGGATAGGGCTGGAGACCATGACACCCCAGCGTGAAATGTAAACCAGACCTCATTACGGACACCAAGGCATTTCAGACTCGCATTTCATCCAATATTCGTTCACAATCTCCTTTCTTTAATTCAACCCTTAAGTGATATAGCGTTTAATTGTAAAGTGTAATCCTGGAGACTTCCTAAAATTTTGTATACATTTCTTTCGAGATACTTTTAACACTAGAACTACCGAACAAGTCAAAATGATTCATGCGAATTTTTTTCGATTAGAAATATTAAAATTCTATATGTTTTTTTGAGAAATTTTTTTAGTAAACTTCTCTATTGAAGTGCATATTTAAATATCCCGTGTACGAAATTCAAATAAATGCCATATTGTCGTTATTAGTTAAGTAGTTCTAGTTAATAAATTAGTAGTTCTAGTGTTAAGTATGTAGGATTAAATAATTCTGAATGTTCTAAGGAAGTTGGAAGATGTTGATATTTCAATTTTCTTACAATACAGGGTCACGAAGGGACTCCAGTATAGTAGTTAAGGGTTAAAAATCTGCAAATAGATTAATCGATTGGAAAGAAATTTATTTCCCTAGAGGTTTAAAGATTAGTTCTAAAGCTGTCAGGTCCGCGAAACTTTGAGGGAGTTCAGGGGCACGAAGGTGCATAGAAGGTTCTGCGGAACGTCTTCATTCTAATTCTAATGTTCGCGAATCTCGGTTATTCTCGTTCGTGCGAGCAATTCGGATTCATGTCGGCGTGCTGCCAATGCCGCGCGTACCTTCCAGTAACCGTTCCGAATACATACCTGTTTCACGCGAACCTCGAAAAAACTGATTGCGTGGCCTCCGCGGAAGAAAGGAACGAGCCGCAACGTTCCCCGTTTAAAACGGTAGAGGTAGAGGAGAGGATAGAGTGAAAGGGAAGGTGGGGGTATACACGTTGGCTCCAAGAAGAAGCCACGAGTTTCGAATTCCTAACATCTCGCTTATGATCGTTGATCGCGGTATCGCGTAAACCAGTTTTTCAACCACCGAACAATCACCGGTGACAGATCGATAGCGCGTCATCAACCGTCAGTTTCGAACGCCGCATTTATGCACAGGAAGTAATCATTGGAGAAACCAAGCGTCGGTCATTGTAACTGTATTTTTCATGCGGAATAATATTTTTCGATACATGCAACAGGTCTTTGCTCTTTCAAGCACGCAAACAAAAGGTATCGCGGTTGTATCTGAGTTCCGTTAAGAGGGGAGCATCGTTGCATTCTGCTCTTTATAATAATTGTTCAACTTGTACATTTACTATGGTTGTTTTCTTTTTGTTTCTTGGATTCTGCAAAGTACAATTTCAGAATGTTTAGTTCTTATACAATTTCACGGTGCTTAGTTCTTGTACAATTTCACAATGTTCAGTTCTTGTACAATTTCACAATGCTTAGCTCTTGTACAATTTCACGATACTTAATTCTTGTACAATTTCACGATGTTTAATTCTTCTACAATTTCAGAATGTTCAGTTCTTGTACAATTTCACAATGTTCAGTTCTTGTACAATTTCACAATGTTCAGTTCTTGTACAATTTCAGAATGTTCAGTTCTTGTACATTTTCACAATGATTAGTTGTTATACAATTTCACAATGTTTAGTTCTTGTACAATTTCACAATGTTCAGTTCTTGTACAATTTCACAATGTTCAGTTCTTGTACAATTTCAAAAGGTTTAGTTCTTGTACAATTTCACAATGTTCAGTTCTTGTACAATTGCACAATGATTAGTTGTTATACAATTTCACAATGTTTAGTTCTTGTACAATTTTACAATATTCAGTTCTTGTACAATTTCACAATGTTCAGTTCTTGTACAATTTTACAATATTCAGTTCTTGTACAATTTCAAAAGTTTTAGTTCTTGTACAATTTCACAATGCTCAGTTCTTGTACAATTTCACAATGTTTAGTTCTTGTACAATTTCACAATGTTCAGTTCTTGTACAATTTCAAAAGGTTTAGTTCTTGTACAATTTCACAATGTTCAGTTCTTGTACAATTGCACAATGATTAGTTGTTATACAATTTCACAATGTTTAGTTCTTGTACAATTTTACAATATTCAGTTCTTGTACAATTTCACAATGTTCAGTTCTTGTACAATTTTACAATATTCAGTTCTTGTACAATTTCAAAAGTTTTAGTTCTTGTACAATTTCACAATGCTCAGTTCTTGTACAATTGCACAAAGATTAGTTCTTGTAGAATCTCACGATGTTCAGTTCTTGTACAATTTCAAAAGGTTTAGTTCTTGTACAATTTCACAATGTTCAGTTCTTGTACAATTGCACAATGATTAGTTGTTATACAATTTCACAATGTTCAGTTCTTGTACAATTTCAAAAGGTTTAGTTCTTGTACAATTTCACAATGTTCAGTTCTTGTACAATTTCAAAAGGTTTAGTTCTTGTACAATTTCACAATGTTCAGTTCTTGTACAATTTCACAATGTTCAGTTCTTGTACAATTTCAAAAGGTTTAGTTCTTGTACAATTTCACAATGTTCAGTTCTTGTACAATTGCACAATGATTAGTTGTTATACAATTTCACAATGTTTAGTTCTTGTACAATTTTACAATATTCAGTTCTTGTACAATTTCAAAAGTTTTAGTTCTTGTACAATTTCACAATGCTCAGTTCTTGTACAATTTCACAATGCTTAGTTCTTGTACAATTTCACGATGCTTAATTCTTGTACAATTTCACGATGTTCAGTTCTTGTACAATTTTACAACTGACAGTTCCTGTCCAATTTTACATTTGATAGTTTTCGTTCAATTGTTTAATAATTTTACTAACCACGCATCAAACAGTGACTCTATCGTACACAAATAAAAAAAATATCCTGAAATTTTAGATGACACCTCTTGGTATAGGACCTTTTTTATTAATGTACGAGTAACAGCTTTCACGTTGAAAAGCTGTAAACCTCGTGTCCTCGAGTATACCGACACATGTATTCGCAAGCCCGAGGGATACGAACTCCCGGACTGCGGAGGATGTTATTAGCGAGTTTCTTGTGGAATGTTTCAAACGTGGGTGGTGTATTAAGTAGAGCCGCTGCGTATAATGTATAGTTTCATTTTCGTTTCATGATCCTTGCGTTGACCGTCATGCTGTGCTATATCTATATCAATTTGAACGGCCTTCGGCGAGCAGTTTCACAAATTTCACGTGAAACAGCGAGGGGAAACACCGAACCCTCTATCATTTTACCACTCTACCGCTTTTTAAGCCGCGCGACTTCCCGTTCGTGGGCGCAAACGTGTCAAGGATAAAGATCATGGCTGTACTCGTTGCCTACGAGAAACAGCCTTGAGGTAGTTAAATATCGATCGAGGATACAGGAGCGCATCGGGGAATGCTTCCTGCCGGTGCAATTTAATCGTGCGCGTAGTTGTAATATGCCTAGATCATTGTTTCGCTGCGTCTTACTTTTACTGGCAAATCTTTTCACTGGTTTTATTCGGATAAAAATTTTGCTCGTGCCCCGTTTCTCGGTTGGCAAACATACACCTTCGAACAGTGGCGCACTCGGGATTTAATCTTGGGGATGGTTCTATTTGAACAGATAAAATTTTCTTATTGTCGCGGTGGCAGTACCAATACTGGCGCGTATGGCAAAATTCAGTATTCTAGTATCATAATCACCAGTTTTAACGATCGTAAGTTTTGTATATGCACTAAATGATATCGGCGCTAAGGTTCGATCAAAGATACAGAAATTAGCAATTTTGCAGTATTATAATTTCAACGTTTTGGTTTGGTTTTGAACCATCATCAAGAAAAGTCCGCGTCTGTGAACATTAATGTAATAGAATTTGTTATTCATTAAACTGACTATTTAATAGTTATGACAAATAGGTAGTTATATATACTTGCTAATTGTGAGAAAACAGAATGAAAATCAAAGTAAATGAAATGGTACTTGTCACTAAGAAGGTTTGAACTGTACTAAACTGTAACTGTTGTGGCAAAGTCAAGATGGAAAACATAAGAATACCGTTGATCTAATTAGCAAATCAGATGTCAAGGATCAAGAACCTCCAAATCAATTTTAGGCGCGAATTTCAAGTTGAAATTATAATACTGCAAAATTGCTAATTTCTGTATCTTTGATCGAACCTGTAGCGCCGATATCATATAGTGCATATTCTAGTATCAGTAGTTTTTGCAAATATCTCGGAAATTAACCGACTGTCTTATATATGTATAAGGAAAATACATGGAATTACAAATAATCGGAGAGGAAAAACAGCTGTTCTACAATTTGACCAATTTCCCAGTGTTCAATTTACTTTTTCTTGGGGTACGTCACTGCCTTCCAAGCATAGCGCTTTCATAGCACCCGATTTCAGCTTTTCAGGTATAGGGTAAAGTGTACTATTGCTGGCACTGCAATAGTTATTGGCACTTTTTATTTAAACGGCAAATATTAAGAATTCCTGGTGTAGAAAATCATTTTTTTTATTGCTTCTTATTTACATTTAAAAGCAACGGTGTAAGTTTTCATAACAGAATTCCACATATGACTATTATCAAATGTGCCAATGACTGCACTATTTGTCTTACGATTGTTGTTCCCTGAATATATTTTATAATAAAAGATTTAGGACTCGTAAAACTGTTTGATTTTGATGAAAAATATCAATTAGCTTATAATAATAGCAGGTTAAATTCGTTTAAACATTTCAAAAAAAGATAAAAAGATTTTTATTACGATTTTGGCTTAGAGTGTCAATTATTGTACAGTTTACCCTATAACCTTGATCTAAGAAAACGGAAACTGTAGAGTAGTGTAGAGTCTACGAAAAATATTCACTCGACTGCGTGACATTATCCCTCGCTATATCGTCGACAATTATTTGAAGTTAGAACTAGTAGAAATGGTAGAAGTGTACGTTCTAAGAAACACCACGGACCCCAGAGTTTTTCTTCGATAAAGACATTATTCTTCTTCTTCTAGTATTCTCGATAGCAAAACAGAGAGTAGAATTGCAAGTCAGGTGGACCAGGTCTTTCAAATAAATTCCCGATGTATTCCTAAAAATGAAAGGCGATCGAAAGATACTGGCCGACAGAATTTTAATTAAACGCACGGAGGAAGGTTCGGTTGAACGCGGCATTCCTATTTTTCTGCATTCTTCAATGAAATCTTTCCGTCACGGGGAAAGCATTTATTGTTTTCCTTCGCACAGGAAGCCGCTCGGCACGGGAAATGAATCTGCATCGGAGAAAGTCTCGCGAGTTCTCCTGTTGTCGGTCGTATGCCGCGATTCTTTTGTATAGGTACCGTGCCGAGTATATTCAGTCCTATCGAAACGACGTGGGTAGGACGTTTCACATAATTTGAACTTTTCGTACAATAAAAAGAAAATAATGTACATATTTTGCACACTCTACACATAGGTGTCCCCTTAAAGGACGTGTTCTCTAAAATGATCACGCTAAATCGCAAAAGATCATGAAATATAAAGAAGATTTTAATTGGATTGGTGGATTACGTGGCGACATTCTTTACCTACAGATTATTACCTATTAAAAAGATCTCCAATAATTGTGCTGTACCGAAAGAAAGCATAGAAATGTTCTTGTACATTGCAATCTTAAATGAAAGTATTAGATGACGTTGTTGAGGGTGACTTGTTAGTTCACAATGAAAATTGCTGTCGCTGTTGAAGGTTCCATTAAAAAGTATTTAGCCATGAATAGACTGTGGATATTTATGCAAATTAAAAAATGTTTGCATTGATCCCAAGACACAGGAACCAAATAAATATTGTATTCTTTTTCTAATTATCCTATTAAGCTGAACCCGATACATTGACGTCCTTAATTTTTTTAACTAGCTGACTCGACAGACTTTGTCCTGTACAAATTTCCTTCGTAATTGTCACGAATTTTTTTCCTGAAAACTTTTCCAGGATCATAACGAACAAAACAAAAAACGAATCACGCATTTCCATCGTTCGAATCTTGAGTTACGGTCATGAGTTCATACAAAAAAAACCCATAGAAAAAAGCATTTTCATTTTTTCCTGAATTTTTTATTTTTCAAGGAATTTTTTCCAATTTTTCTTTGACTAAAAAACTTATTCGGACTATTACGAACATTTTTTGAAAAAAATTAGCCAAACCGGTCCAGCCGTTCTCACGTGATGTCGTGACCAACGAACAACATTTCATTTTTATTATATAAAAGAAGATATGCCCATTGCTTTAAACTATGCTTTAAACTATATTGTATTCTTCTTTTAATTATCCGATTAAGCTGAAACTGATACATTCACGCCCTTAAATATGTTTAATATGTCCATTGCTTTAAACTATACGTACCCACTTTTCTCATAAATGCATAAAATCCGCAGTCTAGCCATGAACTATACATTTTCCAAAATTATGCAATAATATAATTATCCTATTAAGCTGAACCCGATACATTAACGTCCTTAAATATTTTTAATATGCCCACTGCTTTAAACTATACGTACACATTTTCCTCATAAATGCATAAAATCTGCAGTCTAGCCATGAACTATACATTTTCCAAAATTATGCAATAATGTCGGTAATATGTTAAAATACCTGTTGACGAAATAGCAAGGGAAACTTACGCCACCTGTGTTGGCAAAACGAACGGCTCGTGCAAACTTGAGATAGTTACAAACCGTAGAAAAATATTTGTTGAACGATTCGGATTAATATATCGGCCAGATTGCTCGCAGAGAGAGAGAGGCCACGTTTGGGACTTTGAAGCACGTGGTGAGACACGTCTCGAATGAAAGAATGTCACTCGAGGCGAATCGACTCGCTCGGATAACGATCGGGAATAGGTTTTCCGTTCGAGTTCCCGTGTGTTTTAATCGCAACCGTTGCACGTCGAGCGTCGGGAGTCGCCTCGCGGACGAGATCTAAAGTCGTCCGCGAACTGGGTCGTACTAGCGCGAACTGCCTTTCGTCAATTTTGTAATCTAGGACGGCCGCCTAAAAGAAAAACTTTTTCTTTAAACGGCAAGAGTGGGTGAAAGATGAGATGGAGAGCGAGCGTTTGTACAACGGAGAAACTGACAGGTATGCACGCTCATAATCGCAGCGCTAAATGAACCACTATTTCGTGCAGTATATTGTCGAGAGTAAAGTAGACCAGTAGAGTTGTAACCGGTAGACTTTTATTTCCCGTTTACATTTATATAGACTATAGTATATTTTATAGTTTTATAAGAAATTTATATTTATTATAGTACACTTATACAGAGAAACATGTTATATAGGTCACATAGAGCTTCGTTAAAAAGTTATAACAGAAACAGAGAACACAAGTGGAATAGTTTGCTGTTACTGCGAGCATTGGCTCGAATAGATCAACAATATTTAAATAATTCTCACGGGGAGAGTGGGGGAACTAGACCCGGTTAAAAAAGATTTCAACTAAGAAATACAAATATTTGCAAATACTATTTCTCACGACTGTGTTACATATCGCCGACTGAATGTAAGAACTAGGTAACTTGAAATTTGGACATTTTGAGTTATCTATTTCGTATTAAAGAAGAAATCAAATAGAAGTTAATGTAAAAATTGGTTAACTATCAAAGTAATATACGACATCTGGTGAATCGTAATTTAGTATTTATCTTGTTAATGTAAAGAGTAGACAACAACTGTTTTTTTTTTTTTATAAAGAAAGATATAAAATAAGGAACTGGTAACTTATATCTAGTTCTTACATTCAGGTGACGATATGCTTCATCTGAAACAGTGATTTAGTATTAGTTTCAAATGAAACATACGTAACAGTTGTGAGAAATATGTTTAATTCTTGTAGAATTGCACAATGATTAGTTCTTGTACAATTTCACGATGTTTAAATTGCTCTTATAACCTTCCTTTATCTATTCATATTCCACGTTGTTTATGGTAATGTTTAATTGACATTCTTATTTATTTTGACCAATTTACATAAAACTGATTGTATGCGAAACAAAGTAAAAGTTCAATGCATTTGCGAAGGCGCCAAGGAATTTATTAGAAAAATTCATCATAGAACATTACCGGAAAAGAAAATTATTGTGGTAATTTGCAAATAGTGTTTAAAATAATAATTGATCGAACCAGCACGCCGAAAGCATAAAAGTATTGTGTCATTCGGTAAGAAAATAAATTCTTACTATCATCACGGATGCTACCCGCACACGTCTGTCAACGAGTTAAGTAGCTAGAAACCTCTAGACCTCGTAGCATTGAAAAGTCGGGGATCAATTAAAACGAGCGGAGTGTACAAGATTTCCGAGGTGCCCTGTCAACGAGCTGAGAATAGCTTTATCTCGGGATTGATGTCGCGACGCGACGTCGCGCACACTTTCGGCGACTGTGATTGTCTTTCGCGCGATTATTAGAACCGGAAAGAAGGACACCACGCGGAGTCGTCGTGACTCGCGCGGATTCAATGCTTATGGTCACGGTGTACCCTCATTTACGTAATGCACTACGAGAAAAGGACAATGCCGTCTGGCGCTCCTCTCGTGTATGATTCGTTGCACGGGAGACACGAGAAGAAAAAATTACAGGGTGGCTCGTTCGTTCACTTGTTTGTTCGTTGACTCGTTCGTCTGCTCGTTGGCTCTTTCGTTCGTTGCTGCATCGTTACCCGCTTCTCGAACACTAAATCTCGTGAGTTTTACAGTCTCGTCGATTCTCACGTAGGTGTACCGCGTAATCGCGTATCCCGTCTCCAGAGGAGTCGAGCAAAAGTTGACTGGGCACAACGGCGCGACGATGATTCAATTTCTCCGGGGACTTTGAACTTCTTTCTTTTCGAAGGACGGAACGAACGCATGTTAGGAAATGAAAATTACTATACACAACATAATTTCAACTGTATTTAATGGTTTTTTTTTTAAGTGAAACTTCTTTTGGCAGGGTGTGAGCCTAATCGGCGTCACGGAATTCGCGACATGGAAAAGCGTAACGGTTTAAATTGAGGGAAATTTCAAGTTTAAATTGAGGGATATTTCAAGTTTAAATTGAAGGAATTTTCAAGTTTAAATTGAGGGAAATTTCAAGTTCAATTTGAAAGAAATTTCAACTTTAAATGTAGGGGAATTCAAGTTTTGAATTGCGAGGAATGTGAGAAATGCTAAAATTGTACAATCTTAAAGTTGGAATGTAGAAAATTGTGAAACGATGTAATTGTAAAATTCCAAAGCAGCAAATCTTAAACTCTAAAATTCTAAAGTTGCAAAATTGCAAACTGTAAAACTGTGCAATTTTAAAGTTGTAAAGTAGAAAATTGTGAAACGATGTAATTGTGAAATTCCAAAGCAGCAAATCGTAAAACCTGTAAAATTCTAAAGTTGCAAAGTTGTAAATTGTAAAATTGTACGATTTTAAAGTTGCAGAGTAGAAAATTGAGAAAAGGTGAAATTGTAGAATTCCAAAGCAGCAAATCTTAAAAAAAGCAAATTTTGATCGTTCATTACTAAACTGCAAAAAGGTTCACTTCTGCCGCGCGTGATTTTCTACGCGGTCATTTTTTTTATTAAGCTATAGAACGTCAAATGGAATTTGAGACAAGTTGATTCGAAATTGTTTCCGGCTAGAACATTCCAGCCGTTCAATGCAGAAGTCGAAACGGTTGACAATTTTTCAAGAAGGAACTTAATTTAGGAAGAAGGAATTTAATGGTTTAATTGACGGTATGCAGCAAGTTTTCGGCCCCGGCCGTCTGTTCGTTTACACGTGCACTGTCTTTTTCTACGTTTGGCGCGGTCGGTCATGGAAAAATAACGTCTGATCGCAATCGTCCACGGACAAAAGAACGTGGTCCCAGGGGTTGGAGACTTTCGAGACGTTAATTACCGGACGCTGAAATATTTTCAAGTTTTCCTGCTCGCCGCGCGAAATTACTGAAACGCGACTAAAGGCAAAAAAAAAATATTCACTTCCGTTAGTCTGTCCTTCTAGCCGCGATTTTGCTTCGAGGTAACCCATATGACGAACCACCCATACGCTTGCCTTCGTTGCGTTTGTTGCGTATAGTATTATTATTAGTATAAAACACATTTAACCCTTTGCACTACGTTGTAGCCGATAATGCGACATTTGAAATTTGAACACAAAACATGAAATTTTAATGCGGCTTAGGAATAATATTTTCTTTTATTGCAGCAACCGTATTTTTTATTATTATTATTGTTATATACACACACATTTGTAACTCATACAGTGCTGGAGTTGTTAAGTGTACTATATGAGTAACTAGGCTGAAGTGCAAAGGGTTAAATTACGAAAAAAACAGTAATGACAGTAATTTAAAAAATGTTTGTACTTTGAATAAATTTAGTAACTGATTTGGGAGCAGAGGTGGGCACGATTTGGCGAAACAAATATTTCAAATACTATTTAATATTTTAGATTTTGTTTTGCTTAAAGAAAGTAGTATTTTAAATAAGATATACAAATTCGAAAATAAAATATTTCTATTTTAACAGTGGTAACCACAAAATAAAATATTTCTATTTTAATAACGTGAAATACAAAATAGAATATTGCATTTTTTGCATCGTTACACCTAATACTTTCAGAAATCGCATTACTTATAGGTAATTTAATATTTCTTACCTTAGCAATAATTTAAAGAAATGGTACTTAATATAAGAAACTTTCGTTCGATTGCAGCAAACGTATTTCTTTATTGTATATATATAAACACTTGCAACTAATATAGTACTGGAGTTGTTATTGTACTATACGAGTCACTCGGCTGAAGTGCAAAGGGTTAAATTACGAAAAAGAAACAGTAATTACAGCAATTTAAAAAATGTTTGTACTTCGAATAAATTCAGTAATTGATTTGGGAGTCTCGCTCGAGGACATAGTAATGTCCTCCCTTACCCTATACATTCAGTATTCGCAGCAAGTATGCGACGCAGCATGTGAAGGGACTAGTTCCTTTTCATCTAATCGAATAATAATTTTTCTTTTGAAAATGACGCATCTCTAGTAGAACGTTCGCAGTGCGAAATCCACGATAAAATACGCGGCCGCATAAAGCATAAGCTGCTATTGTGACCCACAGCCTACGTTTTCCGTTAGACGTTACTATCCGCACCACCTGTCTTAGCGTGCGCTCTTCCCCTTCTTCCGTTATCTTCCTCCTTACATCTGAACACGTTGTTCTTCTCTCTTCCTCTTTCTCTGCACGGTTGTCTGTCTCTCCGAACATATGTACATTCCTATTACCTTCTCTTTCCTGACCGATACCTCACGCAGCCAGCTAACTCGATTCCTCTAACTGTCTTCCTCTTGTCTTCGTTCCTCCTGCGGTCTACAACGCTGCTACGTTCGTGGCCGTTGCGACACCCGCGACTTTAAAGGCTCGGCGAACTGTTTCATTTAAATTGTTCGCGTACCGTTCCCGTCGCATGGTCAACCTGGCCGAAACGAGACGCACCGCGTTTCAAATCGATGTACAGTGCGACATTCGGCCCGATAAGTCGGGGAAGAAACTATTTTAAGGTCGATTTATACTCAAATATATTCGCTGGAATATATGCGACCAGACAGATATCCTTCAATGGATTTTAATGGAAGTATGTAGACCTACAGTAGGTGTACATGCTTCCATTAAAATGCATTGAAAAATATATGTCTGGTCTGACATATCCGGTCGGAAATATACCAGTATAAACAGACCCTTAGCGGGATTTATCGACTCAAGGTCATACCATAGTAGATCATGAATTCGTTTTAACACTAGAACTACCGAGCGCTAAACGAATAATTTTGCAGATTATCAAATAATAATTTTTTTGAGTTCTATATCATACTGAAATTTCATTAAAATCGGCGTGTTACGATTAGGTATCCTCCCTTGTTATACGATTTTTATTGTTGTCAAGGCCACCTTCATTTTTTAATACTAGAACTACCGAGCACTAAACGCAGTTGGCATACATTGCCTTGTAATAATGACAATATGGCATTTATTTAGATTTCGTACAGGCGATATTTAAATATGTACTTCAATAGAGAAGTTGACTAAAAAAATTTCTCAAAAAAACATATTTATGCCTTTAATATTTCTAATCGAAAAGAATTCGCATCAGTCATTTTGACTGGTCCGGTAGTTCTAGTGTTAACGTCAGCTACAATATCGCCGCCTAAACGTAAGAAATAGTTAACTTGCAATTCTTTATTTTAGAGAAATTGATGAAACAGTGTTTTCAGGTTTTAAGATTATAGTAGGTAGACCGTTATTTTAAACATAATGCCAATATCTGCTTATATTTCTCTATTTTAAGTGGAACAATACATGGAAAAACATCATTCTGGATTAAAAGAAAATTTTAAACCTTTTTTTGCACGAAAAACAGAAGTTGCCTAGTTTTTACATTAACAAGATTAAACTAAATTATGATTTACTAGATGTCGTAGATTACTTTGATAGGTTACCCAGTTTTTATATTAAATTCTACTTGATTTCTTCTTTAACCCTCATCCACACGACGTGGTACCCGGGTACCTATTTCAAATTCATTTAGAATAGTACAAAAAATTACAAGTGTGGATGAGGGTTAATACGAAGCAGATAACTCAAATTGTCCAAATTTCAAGTTCTTACATTCAGGCAACGATATTATGTAGTCAAAAGTGCATTTTAACCCTTTGCACTCAGAGCTATTTTAACTGGAAAATTAAACATTTCTTCCGATCTAGAATATTTCCATACCTTATGATTTTTGCAATTTTATGGATATGAAATTGGTACATTACCTTATACAGTACCTAAATGTTTATTAATTGATACCGATATATTTAATAATGTAAACAATATTTTGAAGAATGGTACAGCAATTTTTAAGTGGTGTCTCAGAGGGGACAGCCGAGTGCTAAGGGTTAATATTGATAAGATCAAAATGATCCTTATTTTCCCTCGAAAGAAAATTCAGTTTCGTTATTTTCTATTTAGACGTTCGTAGATGTTTCTGTTTTTGCAATGAGCGATCTTGAAAAACATTGTCGATGTGTAAATTGTTAGAATTGCTTTGATAAAATTGGCAATTTCTTAGTGGCACAAAAAGTGGGTTAAGTCTGGCGGATAGATGATATTTATATTTCGCTCTTCGGTTATGGCAAAACATTTTCGAAACTCTAACCTTCGAATATTTCCACCCACCGTGCGTGTAACGTTACGAGAGCGTAAACGAGTCCTACGCGTACGCCGAGTGACAGCGTGGCGCGTCCGCATAAATCAATCGCTGAAACGCATTCTAATCGACGGGCTCTCCGTTTACGCTCGCAGGATAAATATATAATTATGTTAATTCACCTGTTAAAATGGTTCGCGAACCGTCGAATGAGATTCCGGTGTCACAATGAATGAAAACGCTTTGTTGTATTTGGCCTGTCGCAATTAATAGTCTCGCTGTTTCGTAATTGAACACGAATCGAAACCCAAATGATCGTGAATGAATCATTTTAGGTTGCAACGGTACATTTCAGACGGCTTTTTGAAACGTAGTACTCTCTCTAAGACCCTTCAGAAAGTAGAACTAGAAAATTTATTTGACTTTTCATAGAAGAAATAAAAAAAATCATTTTAAAAACCACGCTTATATTAAAGTGCACTAAAAAGGAGAAAATAATTTTGTTTAGATATATTAGTGACTATAAAGAAAAGCGTGGAGCGCTAAACTACATTAACGTAATCTTCGTGGACGCGCCACGCTTTTATTTTTAATCACTAATTTCTAAACAAAATTACTTTCTCCTTTTTAGTGAATTTTAATATAAGCGTGGTTTATAAAAAGTTTTTTTATTTTCTATTTTTTAGTCTTTTTTTTTAAATAGAACACAAGATATAGTAATACTGCTCGTACTACTGAGTATTTCGTAAGGCTCGGGTTCGATTTCCGCTGAGATTTTTTTTTCTCCTAAACGACAGTTTCGTTCTTAATTTTTTAAATTAATTAATACAGCTATGTTTAAAGTTTCAAGTCTAGCTCATCGGGAAGTGGTTGAAAATTCAATTTCAAGATTTGACGCGCATGCAACGACAACTCGACAAGCTAATATAAGCGTGGTAATATATGCAGTTCCCTGCAGAATAATATGGAATTAAAATAAAATGAGTTCCGCAAGTTTTTTCAAAAAAGTAGATACACTCTTTTTAGTTAATGTTTGTTGAGGCTCGTTCTCTCATTATCCGATCGAGCTCAATTGTTGAAAAGATTCTTTTTTTTATTAATCAGAAGAATCCTGGGGGTGCAGCTGACGGTGTTCTAAAACCCTAACGATTATTGCTAACAAATTTTTTTAATGATTTCGGCGCCCAGGTTCGATCAGTTGTTACTTCTATACTATTTGCAAAATATCAGAAAATCTATTTTTCGACGTTTCGATCTCCTTTTAGATCATTTTCAAGAAAACTTATAAAAATTGCGTCTGTAAAACAATAAATCAAAATTAAGTTTTATACCGTGTGAATTCAAACCAGAAGAAAAACTGTAACATACTTGCTTAGTGTGAGGGAAAATAATTTTTCCGTAATAAAGTTAATTAGCCACGTGTTTATGCTGAGACAGTATGCGTGGTAATGAGGTTATGTGAATATACTTGGAAACAGAATGTGTTATCGATCGATCAGATGTTGATCGATATTTGGCGGTGAATTCAAACAGACATTTATCCTTATAACCTTCCTTTCGCTATTCTTGTACCGTATTAAATATGGTATTTCACAATTAACATTCAAATTTAATTTAACCTTTTCTTTCCATAAAGTTTAATGTATGTAGATGTTAATGCAAGTTTTGAAGCTGTGTACAAAATTATTTAGAAAAATTCATCATATGACATTACTGGTTCAGTAATGTTGCGCAATATTTCTGAATCTTAGGTGTTCATACCTTAGATTTACGCTTTGATGTTTAATCATGTGAATTGTTCCTAACGATTATTAATGCTTTTGACGATGCATATCACATATGTAGACCGTAGAAACAGTGAAAATAGGTTGTTTACGTAGGTTTCCGTAGAAACTGTGCTAAATCCTTGCGAAAGTAGCGGCGCGAGGGAGCACAATGGCGCGGTGAGATTGCGCAACGGACTTAGGGCCCTACTGTCGTTGAGCACTCTCCGGAACTCTGGGAGCCAGTTAGCGAAAGGCGAAGCGAGAAACGAAACTCCGGGATAATGTTCCACTGGCTCGGTTCGAGAGTCATCCACGATCTTATCGTATCTCGGTGGAAATCCTCTGAACGAGTCCATCCTTCGGGCCATCGTGCATCACCTTCGAGGGCTCCTCGTTTCCGGCTAATTGTGCCGCTCGATCGCTTCCGGTCACACGCTTCGCATAACTTCTTTTCCCTCGCATCATCTCCTCTGTTCTTCTTCTTCTTCTTCTGTAGCCATCGTCCCCCCCCCCTCCATTCCCTCCCGAGCCTATAGTATAACAGTTTGTTGCTGTTAAACGGTTTACACGTTCCGTGAATCCGTCCAATTTGCCGACAGACATTTCCGCTCGTTTCATGGTTGAATTTTTTCGATCGGAATCGCGTTAGGGTATCGACCGTGAGCGCGCATCAGCGGTATGAAAATTTATTAATTCCGTCTCGATGAAAAATTCTCGCACGAAGATGGGGAAAAAATTCAATTGAGACTTTCATTATACCAGCACGCTCGAGCGCGTACCCTATACTAGGCTCAACGTGTACCCTGTACCAAGGTGTAGATTATGGTAGCTTTTATTTTCGACTTCTGAATTTCTTTTACAGAATCCCCAGAGTTGTTTCAAATCTATCTATATATATGCATATCGATTTTACCGTTATTATATTATTATATCTTTTTTCTTTCTGTGCATGTACCTTCTTTGTTATTCGACGAGTAGTATCTTGCATCTTTTTCTTTTTGTTATTGTAAACACTTATGTAAAAGGGCTTCAGTCCGTCTATAACAAATAATAATAATAGGAATAAATAAATATAAATTAAATGCCGAATAGTGCGAATAAGGTTTTTAGGGAAAGAAACAAAATTGGAATAGTTGCCGGGTCAAAAATGGAAAAATTAGGAACAAAATGAAAGTGCTTTTTTCTATGGGATTTTCGTATGAACTTCGAGTCCATAACTCACGACTCGAACGATGAATATTTGCGTAATTAAAACGATCGCAAACAAAGTTATTGAAATTTTTTACAGGACAACGTATGTCGGGTGAGCTAGTAATTAATAAAAAAATTTGTGCAAAGTTAGAGTGCCCACAAATAACGGGAAAACACGACTCAAGACGATTAAACCCTAAATTAGATTAAACTTTGAAATTGTTTCTACTTCCTACTACTTTCTTTCGTAAAACGTCCGACGAGAATCCAAAGAATTTTTCGGAAATTTAAAGATTAAAGTGTGATTTCATTATCTTGTATTTGAATTGTTTGCACAGATTTTTTTTTGAACTATTTCGAACAACTCTAGGAGGTGTGTACCGTGAAAGAAATTTTGGCAAAAATTTTTGTCGAGAGTAAATAAGAGCCGCCCTAATATTCACCTATGTGTGTGCCAGAGCTGTACGACGAATGGGATTTCAGAGGGTGGCTATATCGTATAAAAAAAGATTAGGTGACAAATTGTAATTCCTCGCGGGGGTGGATTGCGTCAATTTTCGGGTAATTTCATGCCAATTTCCTGATCTGAAATTCTGCTAAGGGAAAAGGCTTTAGGGGAGGTTGCGTCTTCGAATTTGCGTGGGTTCCTCTTTCCGATGGGGTGACCAAGATGACGGGAAAGACCGATTATCACTTTCCGCACAGTTTACTAACATAGGGGCACCAGCAGCTTCAACTGCTCCGCGGTAGCTAGTAGCTACGCCACTGCAAAGACGTCTTTCTTGCAATATTGCAACGGTAAAAGTTACTGTTATTCTTGTTATCGATCGTATGATTGCTAAAACAGAAGAAGTATTAATGATTTCGGCGCAATGGTTCGATCAATTCAATGCGTTCAAGCAATTTTACATATTCATTTAAACTTTCAACGTTTCGATCCCTATGTGGATCATTTTAAAGAAAGAAGAAAACTGCGTCTGAAAATATAACAAAAAATTTTATTATTTAATAACTTAACTTATTTCATAACTTAAATATATGTGATATTATTAATCAATTTGCAAAAGAAGAAGGTAGAAAAATAATTATATTAGTTACATTTGTTTTTTGTTTACTATAAAATTTCTTTTGTTCATATAGTTTTTTTTAAAAAGTATGTATAAATTTTATCAGTTTTTGTTTAGTGTAACGGTAATAAATTGACTTTTTCTAGTACTGACAGTATTGTATAACTTAGAATATCTTAGGTGGGCCCTGTTTTTGGGACAGCCTGAATTTTTGGCAGGTCATCCAGGAGGATCAGTCTCGATTCTAAAAATCAACGAACATCTTGAAACAACGAAACGATACGGAACGTTTGTCTGAATAAAGTCCCACAACGGTTGACAAAATAATTTATAGAAATGACATTCTTTCCGGTCTGTTGACCGAGCATAATTCTCTTTGACGCGCAGACATCCCCTATACAAAACTGTCTGGCCCTGTCAGGGGCGGCTGGCTCTCGTTCCAAGTACATACTTTGCTCGTTTTCAAGGGATGCCGCGTGTGTATGCCATGTACGCCATATACGCGATGCGCGAGGAACCGGAAGTGGTCGGCTAAATATGCACGACCACGTATCAGCCCCGGCTCATTGTCGTTGGAACAACGACCGCCGAAGAGTCATTGGAGTGGCATTAAATCGCGTGACTCGTGCACGACATTCTGCCACGATGGTCGATCGACCATCCGCGGAGATCGATCGTGAGGAGCATTCGAGAGGTGCTCGACGTAGTCATCGTCGCACAGTGGGCGAAAACCGGCTGAAATTGTAAAAATTCGATAACTCAATGAATTCTGCAGTAAAGTTTTCGAAAATTGGTATCTCTAGGTTGTTTTGGACATAGATTTCAAATCATTAATCAAAATGTTCGTTTCAATATGTCGGACCGAAAAATCATAACTGAATGGTTTTTTTTTTTTAAATTGATATATATGAGTTATTGGGGATGCTGATTTAAAATTTGTATTTGAAATTATGAAATTCGAAATGGCTGATGCAACCTGGCAGAATCCGGACAATGTGTACAAAACTTTATTCATTGAATACTGAATGAAATTATTTGAATATTGCTAAAATTGTAAAATTAACAATGGTGGACTAGTATGGAAGACATTTCATAAAGACAATATTAATTCAGTCAGATACTTTTTTAAGGGGGGGGGAGAAAATATTAATTCATATATACATATATATATATCCATGTATATGACATACTTTTCATTATATATATATACATATTTTGTTTTTTTAGACGCAATTTACCTTTGATAAAGGTTCAAACTAGAACCGAAACGTTAGGCATATTTGCAAAATAGCTAATTGATTAAAAATTGATCGAAACTGTTGCGTCGAAAACATTAATTTAAAAATTATTAAATATTTGCGATCGATATAATTGATTATTTAGAATGATGAACGATGCAATCGACGTGCCCCGCTGTAACTTAGAGTTGATTATTTATCTTGTAATTCGAAATAACTAAAAAGTATAATCTCAAGATATATACTACGAGTGATACGCGAGGCGTACAGAAATATTCCCCCCCGTAAGTGGATTGAAGCGATATTTCTTTTTATTTCAAGACTCCGAAAGAGAAATCTGATAGAGATCAAAGCTCTCGACGATGAAACTTCAGTCCGACGCGGCGCGTCGCGGTAGAGAGGGGTTGGAGGGTGAGCAAGGTAGGCGAAAGGTAAGGGGTGACGTCTCTCGGTGTGTTTGCCAAAAAGTATTCGAATGCGAAACTCCCGCGCACGACCAAGCTCTTCCTCTAATTGCTTCCGGTCCTGAACGTCATCATTTTAACAAATACTCCCGGCGTATTCGCTCGACGCTGCACGCCGGTTTCTCGATTGCACGTCGCTTTTGTCCGACTCTCGCGTTCCACGCTTTTTCACGAATTTCACTCTCCAGCCTCGGAAATACGTGGAGATTACTACGTAACTACGAAGCATTCTGCTATATCGGACAATTGGTTCTCCTGAAAACTATTATGTGTGTACGTACACAGTCGCGTTATCGAACTGGATATTTCGGTTGTTTTTATATCGAGTATCGTACAGCTAACACTTTTGTGCACTGATTTGGCGAAGCTGTGATCTAAGAAAAAGGAATATCCCTTCACTGCGCGACATTCGAATCGAGGGGAAAGAGTTACCCCTTCTCTGCTAGCATCGAGCACATTCTGTGACGTCATTCTGATGGAAATGTAACAATTTTAGGGAGCGGTAAGCTCAGAATTTCATAGTTGAAATATGAAGGTATATCCTAGCTTTCCTCTAAGAAAAAGGAATATCCCTTCACTGCGCGACATTCGAATCGAGGGGAAAGAGTTACCCCTTATCTGCCAGTATCGAACACATTCTGTGACGTCATTCTGATAGAAATGTAACAATTTTAGGGAGCGGTAAGCTCAGAATTTCATAGTTGAAATATAACGGTATACCCTAGCTGTGATCTAAGAAAAAGGAATATCCCTTCACTACGCGGCATTCGAATCGAGGGAAAAGATTTACTTACTACCCCTTCTCTGCCAGTATCGAACACATTCTGTGACGTCATTCTGATGGAAATGTAACAATTTTAGGGAGCATCGAGCTCAGAATTTCATAGTTGAAATATGAAGGTATACCCTAGCTGTGATCTAAGAAAAAGGAATATCCCTTCACTACGCGGCATTCGAATCGAGGGAAAAGATTTACTTACTACCCCTTCTCTGCCAGTATCGAACACATTTCGTGACGTCATTCTGATGGAAATGTAACAATTTTAGGGAGCGGTAAGCTCAGAATTTCATAGTTGAAATATAACGGTATACCCTAGCTGTGATCTAAGAAAAAGGAATATCCCTTCAGTGCACGGCATTCGAATCGAGGGGAAAGAGTTACCCCTTCTCTGCCAGTATCGAGCACATTCTGTGACGTCATTCTGATGGAAATGTAACAATTTTAGGGAGCATCGAGCTCAGAATTTCATAGTTGAAATATGAAGGTATACCCTAGTTGTGATCTAAGAAAAAGGAATATCCCTTCACTGCACGGCATTCGAATCGAGGGGAAAGAGTTACCCCTTCTCTGCCAGTATCGAGCACATTCTGTGACGTCATTCTGATGGAAATGTAACAATTTTAGGGAGCGTCAAGCTCAGAATTTCATAGTTGAAATATAAGGATATACTCTAGCGGGTATACAAGTGTCAAAGCTACTCCGGAACTACACGATCTAAGAAGGGCCCTATGGAAATCATCGACACAAATTTCCCTGACACGGTTTTCACCAACTTCAGATATGATCGACAACGATTTTGACAGATAACGAATTTCATCGACAACGAATCTAAAATCGTTGCCGTTCAAAACCGTTATCTATCAAATTCGTTGTCGGCCAAAGTTATTATTGGTGAATACCGAGTCGGGGAAATTTGTGTCGGTGATTTCCATGGGAGCCATCTAAGAAACAGCACGGTTCCCAGGGTTTTTCTTAGATCGAGGCTTCACTGTATTTAATTGGAGCTGTTTGCAATTGATTCATATTCCATATGGTAACTGTCAAGGTAAACGTTCTGAGACTAACGGTGTGGTCCGTAGCTCGTAGCGAAGACGATTAAGTTTTCTACGGTGCTGTGCGGCGGCAGGTGCGCGAACCTGGAATTCGATCGTAGAGCAGGTGAGTTTCGCTCGCGTGCTACTCTTGGCGACCTCGCGTGCTCCTATTGAAACCGACGCATTATCGATTCGTTAGGGGAGGTTCACGGGCCATTGTACAGCGAGCAGAGGGCTAACTTGTTTCTTGTTCCACGACGTCTACCGTTTGTTTGCTATTAATAGAACGCCGCGGCGATTTTGTTGAACTTTTGGCAACGTATTTCGGACCGAACTTCGATGGGGTGCACGGTGGGTCGGATCGAAGAGTGTCCTCTTCGGGTTGCTAAAGTCACAGATCGTTTATGTCGATGTTGGTTCCAGTACGATAGAGAAAATTGCAAAAATTTAACAGTGGGGACTATTATATTGATTTTCTCTATTTTTTTTGTCGCATTTTTTATTGTTTGGTTTTAATATTCGAGCACAAACTTAGCACTGTTCGGCAAAACTGTTGAAATTATTTAATTCTAATAATTAGGGGTTACTTGGAAAATTGATTTTCTCTCAGTTTTGTCTGATTCGTTATATGTATGTTTGGTTTTAATATTCGAGCACAATCTAGCAGACACAGCACAATTAATCTGTATTGTTGAAATTATTTAATTCTGATAATTAGGGGCTACTTGGAAAATTGATTTTATCTCAGTTTTGTCTCATTCGTTATATGTTTGGTTTGAATATTCGAACACAATCTAGCAGACACAGCACAATTAATCTGTACTGTTGCAATTATTTATTTCTAATAATTAGAGTCTATTCGAAAAATTAATTTTCTCTAGGTTTTGTCTCATTCGTTATGTGTTTGGTTTTAATATTCGAGCACAATCTAGCACAGACACAGCACAATTAATCTGTACTGTTGAAATTATTTAATTCTAAAAATAAGGGGCTACTTGGAAAATTGATTTTCTCTCAGTTTTGTCTCATTTGTTATATGTTTGGTTTTAATATTCGAGCACAATCTAGCACAAACACAGCATAAGTAATCTGTACTGTTGAAATTATTTAATTCTAATAATTAGGGGACTAACTTCTAGAAGGCTTCCAGCTGCAGTTGAATTTACGAAGTTGGGTTTTGTCGGTGACACTGCATCGTCTCTGAATAAATGAAACTGACATTCGTTCGTATTCTCAGTTCTACGATATCGATTGGTTTCGCTATTAATATCGTGTTATGTTCGAAAAATGTAGATTTCACAGTTTGGAGTTAACACACTGTGAATGAATTGGAAATTTATTACACTGTATATACCGGTTCAACGATATCGATTCTACCTGATATTAATATCGTGCGACCCGATAGAATTCTGTGAAAAATGTCGTTTCGTTTGCGCATGGAACGCAGCTACAAGTTCATTGCTCTTCAACCGCAGTGTTCTGTGTTATCAAATGTATCTAATTTGTTAAGTATGTAGTATATACTATGTACTGAAGGGTCTTCCATTAAGAGGTGTCATTTTCAATTTCGCGCTGTTGTCTATTTGTATAGATCGTAAAGGTGTAGAGACTGTTTAATTGAATTGTAAGAAATTGTAAATTGTAAAACATTGGTGATTATAAAAAAAACTGTATGTTGTCAAGATACCCTGTGCTTGAGAACTATAAGAGTGGAATATTACAATACCAATAGAATAGCCAATAATAAAATCAGAATTGACTGGTTTTCGAAGAATAATGCGTTATCGCGCGAGAGGGTTAGAGAGAAAGCAGTTTCACGATTCGTTGGATGGAATTTAAAGTAAGCTGAACATACTGAGACACGTCGAAGCTTGCGAAAGTCAACGTTGGAAAAGCGACAAACTATGCATTTTTAATCAACTGCGATGCAAAAACGAGTCCTCTACGCTTTTACTTTCTTATTATGTGTTGCGTGTAATATTTAATTGGTTAGCGTCGATTATACACGTGAATATATACATTGAAACGAACGCAGCAAGTAGGTTGCCGATGTTTGTTCGAATTTAAGTATCCAAGGACTAAAGAATCTCTGCTAGAACTTCGTTCTTCACTGTGCCCTGTATTAATGATTAATAATGGAAAACGACTGGTAATAACATTTTCTTGAAATGAAATTCCTCCTGTCGGAAACCACGCATCACGAGGCTGCGATTTCGGACTCGATACGTGTGCGCAAGCTCGTTACAGCTCCTTCTCTTCTAAATCTTGAATTTTTCATACGCGACTCGGTTTGTTATTTCTCGGATAGAGATGAGAGGCTGCCACGCGATGATACTGTCACGATAACATCGTAGGATGGAGTCAACCAAGCCCGGTAGAAAATGCGAGGATGTGTAACGATGATAAATTACAGTTTCTCCACTTTATTTTTCAATGTTTCTGATACTCGTGCTTGGAAGAATCGGAATTTCTCTGCTTTACAAACGATACCGACAAACAAGAACTAAGAACTGAAACGTCCTACTCTTTTTTAAATCCATCGATTTCTGTAAACTGTTATAAATTCACCTTTGTGACTCCCTATCACAATATAACCATTAACTGTAACCCTCACCACAAGTAACACGTAAAACACTTTTGATTGTAATTCATGTGGTCACTAATGACTAGAGATCACTATTATACGTGTATCTAAATACACGTGTACACGTGTATTTCACGTACACGTACTCCAGTACGTGTCATTTTAAGTACACGGGTACACGTGTACTATTTCACGTATATTTAAATACACGTGTGTTGACGTGTTTTAATTTGTTTGAATTTTTAGGATACAGTTACTAATTTTCGAAAGCAAAATAGGCCTCTACATAAATTAATATCAGTGTTCTAAAAATTATACGAATTAAAACGGGGATCCATTAATACACGTGTATTCAAATATACATACGTGAAATAGTACACGTGTGTTATTAATACACGTACAAAACCACGATCTCTGCTAATGAACTAGCTGTTAATGCGACCATATTAAAATAAACAATAAATAAATAAGAACTAAGAACTAGGATTGCCATTCCGTAGAAAATGAAATTCCTTGGATAAATCTTTTGACGGAATAGATTCGATCGTTGTTGCTTCAAAGCAGTTTATCGGAAGCTCGCGCGTAAAGTAAGAAAGCGAGAACTGCCGTGAAAGAAGTCTGAGATACGATATTGCATGTGGAGTACACTCTCTTGGCCAGGAAGGGGAAAATAAAGGGAACGCTGCTCTTGCTATTTCCTGGCAGAAGCCATGTGTATCGTATGGTCACGGTGTTGCATTCGTCGTCGGCTTACGAACCGATGCGACGCACGGCGTATAATACGAACCACCACACACCGTCCTCTCAATTGAAACGTGAAACTTGTCTGCGAAGCTTTAGCCATGCTCTTCGATTATGCGAAGGTAATATCGATTGTTCGACCGTATCACTCGACCGTAGTTGTAACTGTAGGTGGAGATGCAGGGTAAACTCCAAGTATACTCATAGTAACATGGTACATTTCACCGGGTACCCTTTAATGCATTTCTTTCAACAACTAATTAACGTTCCTCGAAAAATATTAGAAAATTTCATTGAAACCTTTGCTCGCTAATATATTAACCCTTTGCACTCGGAGCTATTTTACTTCGAAAATTAAACATGTCTTCCTATCTAGAATAATTCCATTCTATATGATTTTTTTTTTATTTTGTGGATATGAGATTAATAGAATACCTCATACAATATTGGAATGTTTAATAATTGGTTAGATCTCAACATATTTAATAATGTAAAGGATATTTTTAATTATAGTACAGCAATTTTTAGCTCTGACTCATTGTCAGAGGCACTATTTGAGTGCTAAGGGTTAATTCGTAGTCTTCAAATGAGAATTTATGCAAACATGTTAAATACAAAAGGTCTGAGATAATCTATACAGTTTGGTTGACTACATTAAGGGTTAAGGGACCTAACTCCCATATTTATTATTCTTATTTTTCTTCAACTAGGTCTCCGGACAGCCGGAGGCCTTACCTCAAGAAAGCAATTTGTCAATCTTTAAAATGCTGACTGGGGTCCCATAGGGACCCCAGAAAGTATTTTTCCTTAATAACTTTGTAAGTAATTTTTCATATTTTGTGTATGTTCTCTTTTTTCATCGTCAAGTATTGTGGATGATTTGTCTAGCAAGAAATTCATATATTAAACATATCTATTTTTTTATTTTCAATTCTACAATTTTTTAACGTAGGATCCCTTGAGGAGCCCGCATCGTTATCAGTGTTGCCAAAAAGTATATAGCATTTTAAGGGTGAACGGGTCCCATGAAAATTACCAACATTTTCCCCAACACGGATTTCACCGACACAATTTCACCGTCTCCAAATTTAACCGACAATTACTTTGACCGACAACGCCTTTAACAGAAAACGACTTTGACTGACAATGAATTTGTCCGGCAACGATTTTAGATTCGTTGTCGGTGAAATTCGTTGTGGGTGAAAATCGTTGTATTAAAGCCGTTGTCGGCCAAAGTTATTGGTGGTCAAATCTGGAGTCGGTGAAAATTGTGTCAGTGATTTCCATGAGACCCTTTGTTAATGTTCCTCTAAAAATATTACAAAATTTTACTGAAACCTTTCTTGCTAATATATTAACTATTTGCACTCGGAGCTATTTTAACTCGAAAATTAAACGTTTCTTCTGACCTACAATATTTCCATTCTCTATGATTTTTTAAATTTGATAAATATCAAATTGATATAATACCTCATACAATACTTAAATGTGTAGTAATTGGTTAGATACCGACATATCTGATAATGTAAACAATTATTTAAATAATAGTACAGCAATTTTTAGTGCTCGAGTGCTAAGGGTTAATTCGTAGTCTTCAAATTCGAATTTATGTAAACATGTTAAATACAAAAGGTCTGAGATAATCTATACAGTTTGGTTGACTACATCAGGGGTTAAGGGACTAACTCCCATATTTATTATTCTTATTTTTCTTCAACTAGGTCTCCGAACAGCCGGAGGCCTTGCCTCAAGACAGCAATAGGGCTAGTGTGGTGTCCCTTTGCTACCTCGTAAAGAGGCCGGGGCATGTCTAAGCCATACACATAACCAAGACCATCCTTCTCGACATCAGCCTTCCGTTTATTTGGGACAACGAATTTCCGCACTCTTTCCACCTATCTGAGCAATCTTTAATGGAGTATTAGGTTGATTGTAGAGGGTAATGCGATCGATTTATAAAGGCAATGGCCGAGGCTAGGGGCTACTGTACGGCGTATTAAGTTTTGCGCCTTGTTCGAGCAACCGATCACCCTTCGGCTAAAGTTTACATCGAAATTAGGTAAATCCATTATTTCGTACGCAAGTGTGGTACGTAGTGACGTGCAGATAAACTAGTATTCGTACGGTAAAGTTTAGTTGTTGTTGCATCGTTAACGGAAAATCCCCTTCGAATTCTTTCGACTAAAAAACAGCTTAACCCTCATCCGTCCCTCGTGTCAATTTGATACAGTTTTCCCGAGATAAGTTATACTGTTTTTGTATTATAATATTTGTATTTCTACAAGAAACCTACTCTATTTTGTAATCTTCATACTCTTTATTATATGTAGTATATTTCTGTTTTGTAATTATGTTGTAATAAATCTCATGTGAGATTTTCTAAAATAAAAAAAAAACGTTATACGTTTCTGTTATTTGAAGATAAGGTTGCCCGAAACTTAGTGACTTATTTTATTTAATGCCAAACACATAACCGAGAAACCTAAGATGTAACTGTTAACTCATCACTTTTAATGAAAAAAACATCGAAAAATAACTATTTACGTTATTATGTAATCGATCTATTACTACTGTGTCAATTAGACACCGAGGGACAGATTCAATTCGTGAAATGAGGGACGGATGAGGGTTAACCCTCATCCACACGGGTAATTTTTTGTACTATTCTAAATGAATTTGGAATAGGTACCC
Source organism: Lasioglossum morio (assembly GCA_916610235.2). NCBI lineage: Eukaryota > Metazoa > Arthropoda > Insecta > Hymenoptera > Halictidae > Lasioglossum > Lasioglossum morio. The sequence goes on along the minus strand of OU744324.1, from coordinate 18,418,918 downwards.
GGCTACCACGTCGTGTGGATGAGGGTTAATAAATGGAATGACTACAATGTTTTTAAAATTGATCGGACCTGTTGCTAAGAATCTTTCCTTTTTTCGTTGTGTGACTAAGAGAAGATGGTAAATATCAAAAATCCGTTCTTGAATGATATCAGAAACTAAGCTGACAAGAAAACCATTTTTTTTAAGTATAACATATTTTGGGAAAACTGTCAAACTGACACGAGGAACGGATGACGGTTAACTATACGCGAGTCAGATTTGCCTGGGAATTTTTCGAAATTTCTCATGCGCTATATTTCCCTCCTCTCTGCAAGTATCGAACGAAACGAAGAGAAGGGACACATGCCTTGATTCGATGACACCGCCTCTGGTCTACGTTTCCGAGAACTCGTAGAGAACGATGACGCTTTTCTCTTTAAAATTCACCTTTAGTCCACTTGTCCCGACGAAGGAAAAGACGCGGACGATGAGCTGTTCGTTCGCATGGGTTCGCGCGATGATCAAGCTATAATTTATTCGAACTACCTGCGCCGCATCGCGTCGTCGTCATGTCGGTTGCGAGTTTCCTGCGCGAGTCGTCGGATTACACGCTCGCGAGTCGAAAGACTTATAAACTGCAAAAAGACGAGGGGGGGAAGATCGCCGATTATGCTCGCAGCAAGCGATGCCCCTTGTAAATGATGATCGCTAAACTAGTTCTCTCCAACGATGTTGGTTCGCATGGTTGGTCACGATTTTCTAAGTAATTCTTCTTACGCATAATGCTTCTTGCCCAGTGTCGTCTTACTCGATCCTTTTCTCTTCATCCTAATCGAACTTTCATCTAGAAAGATATTTTTAATTCGTTGATTTTACTGGATCGAGCTAGAATCGTGGCGAAAAGTGGACGCTTTGAGAATCGCAGCGTTCTCGACGATGCGTGTCGTTTAGCTAGGAACCAATACACCTGTAAGCTCAACACATGTTTATTCGTTTTTTGCTGATTTGGAACTGTCAGCAACATTTATTTAAAACAAAACCAAAACATCATGCAAACTTGTTAACAAAACATGTATTATAAAAATCGATAAAAATATATATATAACGTATAAATCAATGAAAGTATATATAACGATCAAACACCAATATTCAACATTCTTACAATTGAAATTGTAAGCTCAACACGTATTTATTCGTTCTTTGCTGATTTGAAACTGTCAGCAACATTTATTTAAAACAAAACCAAAACATCATGCAAACTTGTTAACAAAACATGTATTATAAAAATCGATAAAAATATATATATAACGTATAAATCAATAAAAGTATATATAACGATCAAACACCAATATTCAACATTCTTACACACCGAAGAGAATGATCAACCAATACCCCGGAGAATATAATCAATGTACACAGAAGAGAATCGTGAACGCGCGGAATCCCAACGAGATTGCAGAAATTCCCAATGCTGGAGTCTTTTGCACGGAGTGAAATGAATTATGCGACCTCTCGTACGCGAGCGGAGGGAGCGTTTCCCTCCTGAAATCGGCAGATGGTCAAACGGAAGCGACTTTTTTACCTCGACTCTCGGTGCCGAGCGCCGAGCGAAGTGTGTAGGTACCCACAAAGGGGTCGCCCCTATTTTTACGGTTGCTTCTTTCGTTTGCGTAGGTAACGAACGCTGTTTGAACGTTCATCCGGATCTACCAGACCGGAACGTTTCTATCGGGTTCTTGTGCGATGATCTATGGACGTTAAAAAATAAAAAAAAAAAGAACAACGTTGTGACAATGAGCTCAAACTTAGAACAGATTTTTTGTTAATTGATTGGAACAATCCTCGGGTGTGCAGTTGTTACGGTGAAATAGGAGACTCTGTGAAGATCGACTCATTTCACTTTCGCGAATCATTACTTAGACGTTTCGAGAACACAAAGTAACTTTATTTAAGGGTTGAATTTTATGAAATATGTCCTATGGGATATGGTAGCTTAAAGCACAGCTAATGTGACTGAAATTTCAAAATTTGTAAGTCTTTTATATGGAGTATAGTAGTAAATAATACAGTTAAAATAATGTTTCTCACCATTTTCTGCTTTAAATAGAGATATTTCAAGAAGGGTTCAAAACATCCTTTAGTTTTTGATTTTTCGTAATTAATAGACATTATACTTCAATTTCCTACAAGTTTTTCCTGCTACAAACTGCTACACTCAAAGTTATTCAACATTAACCCTCGGCGAATGCTACTCTTCTACTCGGCTATGAATACTTGTTTTTTATCGATATTTATGTATCTGTTTTCTACACGTAATATATGCACTTATATGTTCATATTTCAGTTTTTCATTATACATAAAACATGCCTCTTATTGTTTCTTTTAAATCTGTGTAGTGTAAAATATGGAAAATTCGAAAATAGTATTCCAAATCTTCGATTAGTGCATTTAAAACAATTCCGAACATAAAAATATAAATTATTGCTACGCTATACCAATTTTTTTATTTTTTCTGCAAGAACTTGACTTGGTGCACTACCGTGCACCTCGATTTGGGGTACAAAGGTTTTGGGACTGTTTCATGGTTCAAAGTATTGAGTCAGTTGTGTACTTGGGCCTGGTGGTGTGTTGCATGGGTCTTATCGAGCCGTGACACAGTGAAAGAAATTTTGAAAAATAAAACAAGAGAGTAAATTCCACCCTACCGAGAACACGTTCGTTAGGGTATGCGTCTTCGCCGACCGAAGTTACGTAGCGTTGCGCAAATATTGTACCTAACTGGACGGAGGAAAATTGGTAGTAAGTTGGTTGTTACGAGCGAAACTGATTGTGAAGTGCGGAGCGGAAGTACAGCGGGGAGCGCCATTACCTCAAAATTGCTAGCGCGATACTCGCTGCTTACGCATCACGAACCAGTTGCGCTGCTAAAAGTAGAAGAAGAAGAAGAAGGAACATAGGCAAAAGAAGAAGACGCGACGAAAGCGGTACACCAGCGTTGTTGTAAAGTTGCTTGGCATAAAATAAAAGTAAGCCGTGGTATTAACGCGAAAGTCATGGGAGGCGGTTCCGTGAATTATACAGGGAAAACGTCGAACAGGAACGACATCGCGTTGAGTGTAGAATAACTTGTTCTCCCGAGTTGGTATATTTAGATAGAAATGAACTCGAGCAGTTAGGGTTTGCCTAGGGAACGGTTAATATTGAAACGCGCTTTCTCATAAAGACTAGCTTTATGTTAATAAAATCGTTTTGCAAGCTTCTCTTAAAATTGATCGTAGTTGATACGACTTTGTTGGGAATTGATAGACATTTAGGGTACGTTCATAGGTACATGCTTAGACCATATATAATGATAGACCAGGCATAGGTGTAGTATATGTGTAGGAAAACCGAGTTGTGACATCACAAGATAAGTCATAACCCTCATCAGTCCCTCGTATCAATTTAATACAGTTTTTCCGAAGTAATTATACTTAAAATTGATCGTAGTTGATACGATTTTGTTGGGAATTGATAGACATTTAGGGTACGTTCATAGGTACATGCTCAGACCATATATATAATGATAGACCAGGCATAGGTGTAGTATATGTGTAGGAAATCCGAGTTGCGACATCACAAGATAAGTCATAATCCTCATCAGTCCCTCGTGTCAATTTAATACAGTTTTTCCGAAGTAATTATACTTAAAATTCATCGTAGTTGATTCGACTTTGTTGGGAATTGATAGACGTTTAGGGTACGTTCATAATAGGTACATGCTTAGACCATATACATATAATGATAGACCAGGCATAGATATAGTATGTGTATAGGAAAACCGAAGTTGTGACATCACAAGATAAGTCATAACCCTCATCAGTCCCTCGTGTCAATTTAATACAGTTTTTCCGAAGTAATTATACTTAAAATTGATCGTAGTTGATACGACTTTGTTGGGAATTGATGTACATTTAGGATTCAGAATTCAGAACGAGAACACCTGTTTGTACTGCTCCACAATCGAAAACATTTTCCTCCCTACACTATTAATTCTTTTCTAAGCGTACGAGACATCACAACGCTAATGTTTATTTTCAACTTCCTTAAAAAAATGTAAGATTAGGATTTAACGTCCACCATTTATAATAACTTCATTTAATAATTGTAAGCTGTAATTTATGTTACATGTATATGATATTGTATATTTATGTTACATCTATGTATAATATGATGTGTGCTATATAAACCAAACAAGGTTTACGGCATTAAAAATAAATAAATAAATAATCGTTTACACTATCAGATATGTCGATATCTAACCAATTACTACACATTTAACTATTGTATGAGGTATTATTTCAATTTCATATTTATCAAATTTTAAAAAATCATAGAAAATTAAAATATTGTAGGTCAGAAGAAACGTTTAATTTTCGAGTTAAAATAGCTCCGAGTGCAAAGGGTTAGGGGTTACGTTACCCCCTTCATTTGGTAACGAAGCAGTTTTATCTCGCCGCGTCTCTAGGTATATATGGTCTAAGAACAGTACTGAGATTAGTCACGTGACCGAGCGGAAGGGTAGGGGAACAGTTTCGTAGTGAAATAGTAAAATGTTTCATCTCGAATTCGAGAAAGCGGGGTCGTCCTATAAGCGAGCGTGTTTCAGCTTGAAATGTGCACGCGGGCTGGAGGTCTATGCGTTTGTGCGTCCGTACGTGGAATGTATACGTGCGCCGTGCGGTGGAGGACGATAATAACACGATGAGAATTATCCCACGCATCGCGGTTAGGTACACCGACCGGGGGAGAGTAGTTCGACCGTTTTCTAGACCCGTTTCCAACTCGATTATTCCTGTGTACTCTTCGAGGACTCGTAGATAACAGCGACAAAGCCGAGAAACAAAGTACCGGCGCAGCTCGCCGAAGCGAAAGCGCCAAATCGAGAAGCAAAGCGCCAGAACCGAAGCGAAAGAGTAGGGTGCTCGTAACCCAATTCGCGCGAGCGCGATTTCCGTTTGATTCGTCGCGTTATCGCGATAATTGCATCGGATCGTCGACCGCGTCAAGGATTACCAACGAGATAAATGGATCCAGCAAAAATGGTTGGCCGCGTTATAATTAGATTCGTCTGCGAACTCGGTTGCGCGTCGCGTCGGGGTGGGCCTTTCATTCGAGGTTCGCGAGTGTGCGAACCGAGGAAAAGCGGGTCTCGCGGCTGGAAAACGCAATAATCGACACCCGGTTGGGAAAATTCGCAGACGTCGCGAACCCGCTGCCATACATTGCTCTCTGTGAATCCTGTGTGCGATTCCGTGGATCTTAATAGCTCGCGGAAACCTCGCCAACAATAGACAATGCGACTCGGCAGCGCGTGGCTTATTCGGTGCAGCTTGCTCTCGACCAGGAGTTAACCCGACGTTTCTTTCCGATCGAATCACCACATTGCTCAATTGTTTCGTTACTGTTGGACCGAGACATAGAGTACCTACACAAGGTGTCACAAAAGTATCTTGAGGTAGTACGAAGTAACTCTTTCATTTGTGAACAGGTTCTCCGAGGCTTCGTAAGGGGGTAGGGTACCCACGTGACATTACTAGAATCTAACCAGAATCTAACTAGATTTTGGGCCCAAAACAGGGGTTTACGCGGGGTCGTTTCACGTCCTCATATGATTATATTTTGAGCTGAGTGAGGGTTCATTCGAAAGAGGAAGGTTACACACGGTGCGCTCTTCTCATGTTTTTTTTTAGATGATGTTTATATGAAGTAGTATTAATGTCCAAAGTAGGCGAAAAAATGAAGAAAAATTCCGGAGATTCTAATGTATTTTTCGTTCACAAAAAGATTTTTCTCGCGAAAATGTCGAGAACCTTCCTCTTTCGAATGAGCCCTCATTCAGCTCAAAATATAATCATATGAGGACGTGAAACGACACCGCGTAAACCCCTGTTTTGGGCCCAAAATCTAGTTAGATTCTGGTTAGATTCTAGTAATGTCACGTGGGTACCCTACCCTCTTAAGGAGTTAGGTAGCCGCGCCATGATTGGTTCATATTGCTGGTTAACAAACCCCTTAACAATGCCACGCAGAACATTTTTGCAAAGGCGATGATGACCCCAGGAATTTAACACTTTACCACTTTACCGACCGGAAGCCTATTAATAGGATTTTCAATAATTCTGCTGTACCAAAAAAAAGCATAGAAATGTTCTTTGACATTGCAATCTTAAATGAAACTATTAGACGATGTTATTGAGGATGACTTAGTTAGTTCATACTAAATGCTAAATGAAAATTTAGCCATGTATCATACATTTTTCAAAAATATGCAATAATCACCGGTCGGTAATGTGTTAAGGAAGTACATCTTTGGAACACATAGTATAGATTTGCAGTATAAGATACCCGAGTACTCGAGTACCAGGGTAGAGCAAAACCACCCGGGTACTCGGGTGTCTCATAAGACAGCTGTGTCCCCTGTTACCCGAGTATCTCGTGAGGTCTCACAACCGGTTACGAGAGCTATTATTACGAGAGCTGTGCTATCTGTATAAATTTTTAATTTATCTTGTTGAAATTTCTTCAACGGTACGGATATTTTGTTTTCTGGAACGTAAAAAACGACGACGTTGGAAATTTGGAAGGGTGGTTTCTCAAGATAAAAGTCTGCTCTATCGCGTGGTGTAATTCGATTTTCCTCTGGGCCCCTATTGTTTTAGATAAATTAAAAAATATCATCAAAAAACGGTGCAAAATTGGTGCCTCTCCGTCTTTAATGATTGTTTAAACATTCAAACACTCTTGACAATGATCCATATCAGGATCGAAACGTTGAGAATTTATTAATTGCAAGATTGCAAGATTGCTTGTTCTTTATTTTGATCGAACCTGTGCCCTGATATCACCACAAAGAATTATTCAATATTACGATCGACATAACACAATTCATAGAATGTATTAGTATTGCACATCACTGGATTCGGGAAAGTCAAGAGAATCTTTTACTGTAAAGAACAATACAATATCTTATACAATAATAACATCACAATGTTTGTTCAAAGTCGAAAAATATGACTTTTTTCAAACTCAATTTTCTCAAAAACTGCGTCTAGAAGAAAAATCAGGGACAGATTCGGAATCAGCGCAAGAAACTCTATAAGAATCGCATAGTGAGAATTGAAACGATTTTTGGATGTTGGACCGTGTAACTGTCGTTTCGTGTCCAACATTCTCAATATTTGCAGAGGGAAATCGAGTGACACGGTTTCTTAAAGACTGTTCGCATCGTCCGCAGTTTTTAATACTCCGCGAAACGAACGTAACCCCTCTGCGTGACTTTTGGACTGGTGAATCCCAAGGATCGGAAGCAGGGAAAGCGCCTCGAGAGTCTAGCGCAAAGGGCGACTAAAGGGTGGCGACTCGGCGACCCTCTCTGATCTCTAGCGGCTACCCTCTTTGCTCTACCGTTCACCCCTTTTCATCCCTTCTCCCATTGCTCCTCGAGCTGCGCCGAGTCCTCCAACCGGAAGGGCACACGCGACAGGTACTTCGTTCGCGTGGAGTGCGGCACTTTCTCTACACTCCACGATCTAGACTCTACAGCGTAAAGTCGCCGGCAGGGCCGCACAGTGTCTCGTTATTTCTAGCTAAACTTTTGGCTTCGCTAGGAAACCCGCGGGCAAATTGAACGAATTAAGTGGACGGATCACACGGAGAACCCGGTTCGACTGTTCCTTGGCTAACCAGAAATTGTTGTCTATTCCGTATGTAGTAGAGATCCCAAGAAAAACATCCTGTAAACAGGAGCCAAGTTTCTATGGTCGTAAAAAGTTGTGAGATCAAAACAAAATACTATATAGTTTTTCAAGTTAGAATAACAAAAACGATGCATTTATCACTTATAAAACTCTGAGAATTTACCTGAACCGTACAGCTGTTCTCAACGGAAACGTTAATTACTATGCACACTTCACTTCGCATGAAATTATTTTAACATTTAACCAACAAATGGTGTGACATCCGAGGTTCACTTTCGTCGAAAGTGCACAGCTTATAAAGACCTTATTTATTTATGTTTTTCTATAAAATGGTCAACTACTGGTACCTTTACCTTATGGTCCAGGATCTACCGACCATTTTTACAATTGATTACTATCAAGCTTATTTTCCGTGAGTAGCTTCATTTTGATGATCTTGAGATTTAACAAAAGAAACCCAGTTAGTAATTAATTTTTGAGAATCGTCAAATCGATATATTTTATCCCTGCTACCCCTGTTAGCTACCACAAGAGAAAAAGTTGGGCATCTCATCAAAATGAAGCTACTCACGGAATATTATTATTATTATTATTTATTATAGACGGACTGAAGCCCTTTTACATAAGTGTTTACAATATCAAAGAAACGAAAAAAGAAAAGAGAAAGATACAATACTGCTCGTGTAATAACAAAGAAGGGACATGCACGAAAGAAAAATTTAATAATGGTACAATCGATCGATTTACAATATTAGCTTGATAGTAATCAATTGTAAAAGTGGTCGGTGGATCTTGGACTATTAATGGAGGATTATGATAAAATTTTATCAAGAAACGAAGAGGAAAAACATTATATACCACAAAATGTGATGGAATATCGAAAGCTGCATCCTGACGCCACGAAGCAGAATTTGTCAAAGGATTTTTAAGCTGAGACATGATAGCATTTAACAAGTGTGCGAAATTACATCTCTCCATCTGCCTCCAGTTTCGAGTTACAAGCCTCTAAAAAACCGGCCAAGTTGTTGCGTGTAAAAGGAGGTAGTGCGAGAACTTGATTACAGTATTCACTTGATTTTTGTCCTAGGGGCTGTTCGTGGAGCGGACAAAAATCGCGATGTAGACTTGCTTTTCTGATTTATGGCTGGGTCTACCGCTCTGATCGCGGCGAGCGAGACTACAATAGAGCAACGGTGTCGGCGACGGCTACGCACATTGCGACCGAAACTTTCTTCGTCGATTACACCACTAAATTACAATTGAAACTATATTGTGTTTGGTCTTGTTTTACTCAGAAAGATGGCAGAAATACGTTTTCAAAAAGTCCCATGAAAAAATAATGATTATTAAGAAGTTTGAACATTCGATTCATTGAGTCAATGTAGTGGTGTTCACACCGATATACCCGGGCCGAGAACATTAGTCGCCGCCCTGCGGCGCGGGACAGCGTTGACAGGCAGTGGAGTGAGTAGGCCTGGACAAAAATCGAGTCGTCGGACCTGGGACAAAAATCAAGTCTGTACTGTATCTAGATTAACACGTGTTGATTTTAGCGAAAGAGAAAATGCGAAAAACCAAGTTTCAATCCTAGGAGACCAGTGGTTGAAAAGTTACGAGTGTTTAAACTCCAGCGATTTTCCGTGTCTTTAACCAATAAGAAGATGGCAGCACAAACTGATGTCGACAACGTAGACCCGCAACCGTGAGAAACGCTGAAGATTACTCAACTTCAAACACTGGTAACTTTTGAACCGCTGATCGCCTAGGATTGAAACTTTCCAACACATTTCCACGCCAAAATCTACACGATTACATAACAAACCGTTAAAATTTCTAGTTACCCAAAGTGCAGTGCAGCCGAGAATCCAATCCCTGAAAGGTTCGTTGCAAATTCAAACATTCTATCCCTGAGCGTGTGATGCACTTGCAGTGAACGCGGTGTTGGCTCGTGTCATAATCGTCTAGACGCAACGAGGGCGTGCAAAGTCGAATTAATAAAATGTTATAGAAAAAACCGTGAGGCGCGTAGATAACTGGGCAGGGACGAACCTCGCCACGCCAGGCCACACCGCTCGGTTAATGAGGATGTGCGTATGTGTATTATGGTGGCGTAGGTCGCTCGTTGCGTTTCTAATCGCAGGCTGGTGTATACGTTAATAGCTAGCGTTAATGGTAACGGTAGCGTCGCACACTGGGCCAAACCAGGACAAAAATCGTGTGCCTCATTGTACCTGGACGAGACTAGGATAAATCTTTTTCTTAAAGTATCTTTAAAATTATGAAACAAACCCCGTTTGCCGATTTTTGCCCATTGAAAAGATATTAATAATATAATACTGTATGTATTTTCATGCAGACAGTTAAGTGCGAATACCCAGAATCAAGAAAGGCTATTTATGTGAATCTGTTGTAAAAAAAATAGCATGAATCAAGTTTATTTCATGTGTTAATAACATTTTAAAGTTAATAACAAATTGTTATTAACAAACAAATACATTTTAAAATAAATATACCAGTGATGAACGAAATATATATGGTTGGACTATCTCGCACCAGTATTTCGCACCAGAACTTTACATACGTTTTCAAATATAATTAAAATAGCAATTAAACCAAATCCAGTCACTATTTAATCTGAAGATAATGTTCAACATATATATGTGAATTAATATTTCTTTATGAAATGTCTTCCATACTAGTCCACCATTGTTAATTTTACAATTTTAGCAATATTCAAATAATTTCATTCAGTATTCAATGAATTACCGATTTTTGTACACATTGTCCGGATTCTGCCAGGTTGCATCAGCCATTTCGAATTTCATAATATCAAATATAAATTCAAAATCAGCATCCCCAATAACTCATATATATCAATTTTCAAAAAAACCATTCAGTTTTGATTTTTCAGTCCGCCATATTGAATCGAACATTTTGAATTTGATTATTTTGATTAAAGATTTAAAATCTACGTCCAAAACAACCTAGAGATACCAATTTTTGAAAACTTTACTGCAGAATTTATTGAGTTATCGAATTTTGACCATTTCAGCCGGTTTTCGCCCACTGTGCGTCGGCTCGCGTTGCGCGTTCTTCTGTTGACAGCGATGCAGATACCCCGGTAGTAGGCCAAGGATCTCTTCAGAGGTCGAGCCTTGACTAGACGAGCTATCAAAGACGATGTTCGATAACCGCGCGTTAGATCGCGACGCACCACGGGGGCGATCATCGCTCGGAGAGCAGACCGACCGTCCCACAATAGAAATCTAGGATAATCTGCGTAACGGGACGCTTTCGTAACCGCGCTGGAAACATGGGGAACGCGAAGAACGATGAGCGAAGATGCCATGAAACAGAAAAAGATATGTGGACCGTGCTTGCTTCCGCGTGTGGCAAATATCGAATATTTTTTGGAAAGAAAATCTGGCGAAATGTTCCGTTAAGCTTGCTCGAAGCTAGAGATCTCTATTTCACGTGTACCTAAATACACGTGTACACGTGTAATTTTAAGTACACGGGTACACGTGTACTATTTCTCGTATACGTAAATACATGTGTACTATTTCACTTATATGCAAATACACGTGTATTGACGTACCCGCATTTTAATTCGTTTTAATTTTTAAGATTCAATTACTAATTTTCGAAAGCAAAATAGGGGTATACATAGATTAATATGAAAGGTGGTTCGGAAACCACCGTAATACAAAGTAGGTCCCGCTGAAATAAGGGATAGGGAGAGTGTTGGTAGAGGTGAGAAGTGTGGAACGGGATTTGAAACCCTGAGGGGACCAAATTCCCATTACATACATAAATTAATATGAATGTTCGAAAAATGAGGATTCATTAATGTTAAAGAAATAGTAGGTTCGTGGAAGGAGGGGTAGAATAACGGCACGAGCACTTCAAGTTTAAGTGCAAACGGCAATAGTCATTTGTCCACTTTATTAAACTATCCAAATCGAAGGAACCCGTCACCACTTAAATAATCACAAATAATATAATTGAATAGCAAGGCTAGAATCCAGCGTAGGATGGAAACTAGAAGGCCTGAGAAGCGCAGAGACCTTTTAAGCGAGATTTAGCTCAAGCAAAGCTATAGATCGGCAAGAACTTATTAACAACCCAAGCGAAGCTGCTGTTTTAAGTAACTCTTTTAGCAAAGATCCAGAAAAGAAAAGATAGACGGCCAAAGAAGCGCAATGGCCGATTTAACAGCTCAAGTAAAGCGGGAGTGCGCATAATAAAGTCCAGAGAGCAACTGCCTCTTCGGCAATCGGTTGTGTCCTATGAGACAGACCGAGCGGTGGGGGGAGAGGTGAAGAGGTGCCTTTCCTATAGCAAGTCGTTATTATGGTTTTGGCAACCCCCGTCACCTCTCTTTCCCCGGTCCAACAAACTAACTCGCGTGCTGTAGCGCGGGTTGCGCGCGCGATCCGCAACAATTAACCCTTTGCACTCGGCGCTATTTTAACTGGAAAATTAACCTGCTTCTTCCGATCTAGAATATTTCCATTTCCTTTTATTTTTGAAATTTTATGGATATGAAATTAGTATAATACCTCATACAATACCTAAATGTTTAATAATTGATTAGATACCGATATAATTAATAATGTACATAATATTTTAAACAATGGTACAGCAATTTGTAGTGGTGCCTCAGAGGGGACAACCGAGTGCAATGGGTTAATACACGTGTATACAAATATACATACGTGAAATAGTACACGTTTAACCATGTACGTAAAAAGGCACATACTGAGGTAAGTATAATACCTGTAGTGAAATACGCGTGAAATAGTATCCGTGTACTTAAAAGAACACGTACTGGGGTACGTGTATTTAAATACACGTGTGTTATTAATACACGAACAAAACCACGGTCTCTACTCCAACCCCAATTTCCAAGGGGTGGGTAAGTCTCAGGGATCACTTTATCACGGTTTCGTTTCGTTATACGGGGATATCGGTTGGGGCACAGTCGCCATGATTAGGATTTCTGTTCTCACTAACCCGGTAGAGAGTACTGGCTGACTTTTTCTCCTCAATTCGTATTCCCTCCCCTCATCTCTGGCAACTTCTGGTTGGGGGATGACATATGAAACGCAGCACGGATTGCGACGATGCACGAAATGAGGGACGGGCTACGTGTTGCGGCGTGTAATCGCACACAAATGGTTCTTTGTGACACCAAACACTGTCCGCAATAGCGTTGATAGCATCTCCCGATTCAATCTAGACCGTTCGCTCGACTCCCCACGGTGTCGGGCATAGTCCAGAGCGTGGAGCGTACAGCGTAGAACATAGACGCGCCGACAAACTGCTGACAAACACGAACTGTCGCCGTCTCCCACCGCCAATCATTACGAAATCCAATAAAGAGGATAGTGATACGCCATTATGCAGACCTCGCTAACGCGTTCGCTGCTTCCACAATCACGACGCGACGCTTCCACAAGATCCAAGTGGGCTAAACATTGATTAGCTCCTGTTATACGAATTCTCTATTAAGCGCGACGTTTATTACCATAATGTATCACTATCTGGAACCCAGTCTAACAGATAAGCCTAGGTACTGGAAGTCTGGGCTAGGAGATACTCGGGTAACCGGGCTACTAGTCAGATATTTGGCAAACACAAAAATTGCCCAGATACAGAGTTGGGCATTATCTGGCGAAACGATATTTCAAATACTATTTAATATTTTAGACTTTATTTTGCTTACAGAAAATTGAATTTTAAAGGAGATATACAATTTCGAAAAACAAATATTTCGATTTTAACCCATTGCACTCGGAGCTATTTTAAATCGAAAATTAAATATTTCTTCCAATCGAGAATAATTCCATTCTATGTATATTAATTTGTTTTTTATACGAATTGATATAATACCTCATGAAATACTTAAACGTTTAGTAATTGATTAGATAGAAACATATTTAATAATGTAAAGAATACTTTGAATAATGGTACAACAATTTTTAGTGGTGATTCTGAGTCACCACTCGAGTGCTAAGGGTTAAAAAACAAATTCAAACAACATTTTCAGAAAAACTAAACATCATTTCGAATAATAATATAATGCTCCTCGGCGCACTGGTTCGATCAATTATTATTTTAAACACTATTTGCAAATTACTTAGCACGTTCACTGCCGAAAGACAATTCTTAATTCCCCTGATCCGGTGACACTGATTAGGAGGCTACAACAATATGGAATTTCCAAATATTGAAATCTTGAGAAATTTTCGTTTTTTTCTTAATTGGGATGCAAAAATTGAAAGGAGATCAGTTTTTCTGTTTAATTTAAGGGGAAAATATTAATCCTTTGCACTCTGAGTTATTTTAAATCGAAAATTAAATATTTCTTCCAAATCGAGAATAATTCCATTCTATGTATATTAATTTGTTTTTTATACGAATTGATATAATACCTCATGAAACACTTAAATGTTTAGTAATTGATTAGATAGAAACATATTTAATAATGTAAAGAATACTTTGAATAATGGTACAACAATTTTTAGCGATGATTCTGAGTCACCGCTCGAGTGCTAAGGGTTAATAATTTGAACCACACAAAAAAATACTTCTATCCTTTGCACTCTGAGTCATTTTAAATCGAAAATTAAATATTTCTCCCAACCTAGAATAATTCCATTCTATCTATATTAATTTGTTTTTTATACGAATATGAAATTGATATAATACCTCATGAAACACTTAAATGTTTAGTAATTGATTAGATAGAAACATATTTAATAATGTAAAGCATACTTTGAATAATAGTACAACAATTTTTAGTGGTGATTCTGAGTCACCACTCGAGTGCTAAGGGTTAATAATCGGAAGCACGCAATAAAATACTTCTAATTTAGCAATCGGAACCACAAAATTTTTTTGCGAAACCAGGAAAAGGCCGATTTTGCTGAACTTGTTACACGAGTCGCGCGGCGTCAGCGAACAACCAGAATCGAGTAGAGTGGGAACCCTTGAATGTTTCTTACGGTGTGCCCGGTCGCGTTTTCTTCGTTGACATTCCGTTTCACGCGAGTCGCGGTGCATATACGGACACGGACGAGTTGTGAACGAGTCGAGAACCGAGCATCGCCGGGTTACGCTGCACCGTGCTGCATCGCGCCGTCTCAGCAAGTTTCTTTTGGAAAGGAAGAAAGAAAGAGCGGCGCGGGACTACGGGAAGATGAAGAAGCAGAGGATGAACAAAACGAGCAGCAGGAGTCCAAACTGAAACGATCCGCAAGGTCGTTGCAGCCGTTCCTCTCCGGAGTTGGCTACTTGTGTGCTCCCTTCGCGACATTTGCGCGCTCCCTTCGAGACATTTGTGTCTTTCTTTTATCGCGTTTTCAGCCTGGGTTAGGACAATGAAAATTATTTGCAGATCTTATCGATCTTTCCGGTCATCGAAAGACCCAGTTCGGTTCAGCAAGGACCTAGCTGTTAAAAAGGCTTTTCTTTTCCTCCACCTCCTCGCACAGCACCTTCGGATGACTTTGAAGTGCGATTTTAACACTAGAATTACCGGACCAAATAAAATGACTGATTCGAATTCTTTCCGATTTGAAATATTAAAAGTATAAATATTTTCTTTTGAGAAATTTTTTTAGTGAACTTCTCTATTGTAGTAAATATTTAACCCTTTGCCTTTACCTTATGATTTTTGCACTTTTATGGATATGATATTGGTACATTACCTTATACTGTACCTAAATGTTTAGTAATTGATTAGATACCGATATATTTAATAATGTAAACAATATTTTGAAGAATGGTACAGCAATTTTTAGTGCTGCCTCAGAGGGGACAGCCGAGTGCTAAGGGTTAAATATCGCCTGTACGAAATCTAAATAAATTATTAAGTTACATTAGTAAGTAAACGCTGACGTCTTAGTACGATTGCAATGGTATTTTTGAGTTATTTAAATTGAAATATCTCCTGAACTACTAACTTTTCGACATACATAGGTTAGTACTTTTTTTTATAACGAATGTCCAGCTGTATCGATTGATGTATTAAAAAGTACCTCATTCCATTTAAAAAAATGAAGGTGACCTTGATATCTCCAAAAAATGACATAAAAAAAATTATTTTTTTGCATCGTGTCAACCCCATTGTACCATTCAACTTTGTCCTTACCATATTTTACGTATCTTTAGAAACAACAAAGATATTTGAGGTGCTAACGTTTGGTGACTCACCCTGTATAATAAATTTGATGATATCGGCGCCAGGTTCGATCATTTATAGAAAAAACAACAAATGTGCAATTATTAAATCATGTTGTTTTTTCTATAAACGATCGAACCTGGCGCCGATATCATCAAATTTATTATGTGTCTTATTTTCGATCGAGAAGAATTTAACCTTTATTACAGTTTGACATTGAAATGTTTAATAAAATAAAACATTTATAAATAATTATGTTTGTGTTCGACGCCTCGGGCATTTGCCCAAGTTGCCCATAGGGTAATGCGCCACTGAATAACTGAGTGATTATTCTTGGGACGTATCCTATTTTATTTTTCTCTGTTACAGACCTGCCCGCGGCGATTCACCCGGTGAAGAGCGTCCAACCATCGGAACAGGAAGATACGAGACTCTGACGAAATGTCGCGCGTTGGTCAACGATCGAACAGAAATGTCTCTGTCGATCGTACTCGGAATCTTTGATCGACGATAAACTCGAGAAGCAAGACTGTTCCGCAGCGAAAATGAAAGGTTCCGCGAAGATCGATGACTCGGTGACAAGACGATCGACGGTTCGATTTTAAATGACCGAAAGGAGACCTCTGAGGAAGGCCTCTTCGAGGGCCGGATAGTCGGCAGTCGTGATCATTTGCGATGTCCAGAAAGAAATCCTTTATCGGGACAAGGGACCACGCTGATAAAAGGATCGCAGAGTAGTCTACGCGTAGATAGGCTACTATGACGGACTATTTGGATCCACATTTCGTCAGGGCTCTTTGCCGCGATCCGGAACGTCGAACGCTTCAAGTAAGATCTTGTAATTTACATCAGTGATTATTCAATCGCTTGTAGTGTGTTTATTTTCAATATTTTCAGTTTTTAAATATTACACATGTAATTTATCATGATTGTCTCGATCGCAAGGGACCGTCCACTACAGTAATATCGATTACTCCATTCTTTGTCTCTCTCGAGTCATCAAGGGTGTGTTGAACGGGAAATGCAGCGTTCAGCAATACCCAATCAACACATCGCCTTGCATTTTTCATGAAACGTCATTGACATCAGCCATAAACTGATTAGAAACCTTCTTTACGATGAAGAAGGTTCTCCCACAAATCAGAAACAAAACAGAAAAAGTAAATTGTTCCTATATGTTTATGCTGTCGGCGCACTGTAAATTACCACAGTAATTCTTTTTTCTTCGACGTTTCAATCTTACTTTAGATCATTTTCAAGAAATAGAAGAAAACGCACAGTAAAACGTAATTAAGTTTAATAATATTACAGACGCAATTCTTTTATTGTTCTTGAAAATGATCTAAAGTGAGATCAAAACGTTGAAGGAAATTATTCTGGTAATTTGCAAATAGTACAATTAATGTTATTGGCGCACTGGTTCGATCAATTGTAGACAATAAGCAAATTTGCAAAATATCACATGATTCAACGTTTCGGTCTGAATTTAGACCAGTTTCAAGAATGTAAATTTTCTGTATTGCGCCTGTAAGAATTTATCAATTAATTCATATATGGTTAGGCAAACGTATTCCCGAACAAGCAGAAAATACTAAGGTATCAAAAACGAAAACAAATGTATAAACTCACTTGCTTAGAAAAATGTACTAATTTAAATTCTTAAGAGTCGAGAAACAGCAATTGCAAATAGTGTTTAAAATAACAATTGATCGAACCAGTACACCGAAAGCATAAAAATATTGTTGACTCAGAGTCACTACTAAAAGTTGCTATAAAATATTCTTTAAATTATTAAATATATTGGTATCTAATCAATTATTAAGCATTTAAGTATTGTACTAAGTATTATATCAATTTCATATCCATAAAATGAAAAAAATCATAAAGCATTGAATATTTCTGTGTCGAAAAAAATAGTTAATTTTCAAGTTAAAATATCTCCGAGTGCAAAGGGTTTAAAACTTGGATTTTCGGCATTCCCTCGTCAGAATCTGCAGGATTATCTAAAAAAATCAGTTTTAAATTTCTAGGTCCTCAAAACGAAGTTTAACCGGAATTTTAAAAAAAGCTTTTCAAGGGTGCTCGAACACTTGCGTATATCATGTACGCGGTACATTTTCTTTATTACTTTGGAATAACATTTATACTGTATAGCTCTTTGGTTGGCCACACGTATACGATCCGTGAATCGAGGGCCAAGTATGGTTGAGAGAGAAGGTGAATCGGTACGCTGGGTTTACGGTGGCCGAAAGGTTAAAGTGCGCCATCGATATCCGCGAGTAGAGTCGCTACGAACTTTCGAAAGGTACAACCTGCTGCTTCTTATGTTCGCATAATCATGTCAGATTCCTACGCGCATCGCGCAAGAATTTTCTATACTGAAAAATTGCAATCTCTTCCGCGATTATGACGACCCCGAGAATGCTCTCTTCGTGGTTTCACTGCCAATTAGGAGAGCGAGGGTTAAAAGGGTTCGCAAACGTTTGGGATCGACGATCGCTTTCGAGAAAGGGAGGATCCTCGACGAGCATGGGCGATCGCTTTGCCAAATGGCTCGTTCGAAATGAAATTGTTCAATTTACGGGACAGCCGCCTGACGTCTAACACTTGACACTGGCATTAAATCTGGACAAATTAGAGGAACGTGATAACTAGATTGCGGATTTTATGCATCTATACAGGGTGGACGATTTATCCGAAGACGCTGAAATATCTCGAGAACTATGCATCGGATCAAAACAAGTGGGTAATGAAAGTTGTTCGTCGCGAAGGGAGACATCCAATCGTACCAAACAAAGATAAAAATCTTAAAGGTGAAATTCGTTTCGATCGAATTTTGAATATATTATGAAATTGATGATTTCGGCGCCAGGTTCGATCATTTATAGTTCCTTGTTTGTAATAGTTTCGTCATCCATGATCTATATATCTATATATCACTATAAATGATCGAACTTGGCGTCGAAATCATCAATTTCGTAATAAAAACCTTAAATGGGAGGCCCCATTTTTCATTGCAGATTTAGATTCTCCAGAAAAAAATACACAAATATGATCTAGGAGTTTTTGCATTTAATCCACCCTGTATATATAAAAATTAAACGCTGTTCGTTGGTAAGCCCATCACTTGAGAACGGCTAAACCGATTTGGTTAATTAAAAAAAAAATGTTCGTAATAGTCCCAATAAGGTTTTTAGAGAAAGAAAAATTAACCGGATATATGGAAAATTCAGGGAAGAAATGAAAGTACTTTTTTCTATGGGATTTTGAATTCAAGACGATGGATACGCGTGATTCTTTTTTTGTTTTGTTCGTCATGGTTCTGGAAAAGTTTTCAGGAAACAAAAACTCGAGACAATTACAAAGGAAAGTCGGAAAATTCGGACAAACTGCGGAAAGCATAATTTTAAATTGAATATCCATGGTCACAATCGTTAATATATAGAATGGTCACTCAGAAATACGTTTCTCTCCTAATTTTTACTTTGTTTACACATTTCCAATAGCTTTTCACAAATGTTTTTGTTTTTATTTTAATTAATCTCGATCGTAAATTGTTGCTAACAAAAATTATTTAAATGATTTCGGCGCCCAGGTTCGATCAGTTGTTAAAGCTACACTATTTGCAAAATATCACAAAATCTATTTTCGACGTTTCGATCTCCTTTTAGATAATTTTCAAGAAAATTTATAAAAATTGCGTCTGTATAACAATAATCCAAAATTAAGTTTTTTACCGTGTGAATTTAAAACCAGAAGAAAAACTGTAACATACTTCCTTAGTGTGAGGGGAAAATAATTTTTCCGGAATAAAGTTAATTAGCCACGTGCTTATGCTGAGACAGTATGTATGGTAATGAGGTTATGTGAATATACTTGGAAACAGAAAGTACTATCGAACGATCAGATGTTGATCGATATTTGGCGGTGAGTTCATGTAGCAGTAACAACTGATCGAACCTGGGCGCCGAAATCATTTAAATAATTTTTGTTAGCTTTTCACAAATTCACGAAACGATCTCAAACAAGTTAATTGAAATTTGGACAGGACAATGTCGGGGTCAGATAATTTATGATAAAAATGGCTGTGTACAATTTGAAGCAGTGGACATGCTAAAGCATTGTAAGTTCTAATTGGTAGAACCGGGGGACGACGCCATTATGAAACGCGTGCAAGCGAACCACGTGGTCTGGCGTTGCACGAATAAATGCAGAGTCGCCGAAATTCAGAGAAATCCGAGCACAATGCGAGTCTCAGATATTGTACGAGATATCGATCCGGACCGACGGAACCCCCGCTAGTTTTAAACAAATAATGGCGTCTGTGCCGACGGCCTCGATCGGGGAATATAATTGACAAGCTTTTTTTTTTTTTGTTCTCCTTATTGTCTGTGCCAGAACCGGAACCGCGTTTCAAACTCTTTGAAATTTCATTCTCGTCTCGCGAGTCTGGGTCCAATCAGCTTTTGCTGGCTGTCCCCGACGGCTTCTAATCGTTCTTACATTTAGATACGCGTGATAGATGATTTATTTCAGTTTTCACTAATTGCAAATTTCGAGCGAAGACGAGCATATCCAACCGCACGAGAAAACAAACGATACAACACCGAGTCGGTGGGACTTGGAAAGTTTGCTAGGTATTTTTCGCAGCGAGAGATCATGAATATTCCAAGCTGCCGTGTGATTAGCAAAATTAGTGTATTCTGTTTCAATCGTCGAACAATCCGCCTAGTTAGCATTCGCGTTTGTTTCAGATTTACCTCGCACTCCCTTTCCCCATAGTATGAATCTCAACGAACCGCATTGAATTAATTTTCTGTAATTTACAGTGATTTGCCCTTTCGTTCCATTTCTCGTGAATCACTCGAGGATGGCTCGCCTAGTATCGTAGAACATTGTACTCTCCGTGGCTCGCAACAAGTCTGCCAGGAATTCGAAAGGAATGGGACACCATGCATCTCTAATAATATAGATAATTATCTATTGCATGCGCCTCACGTTTTTCGTTTTAAATCTTACAAGCATTTTCACAGCTATTCAACAATTCACAATTACAAATTTTTAGGACTATCAGTACAGTGTTGAGAATCTGTATGGAACTAGGAAACATTATTTTGTACTTTTTAGTTCGTTTTTAAAAACGTGGTATATTTTAAAAATTTATGTTTATTTACATATTTGTATTTGTGATCGAACCTGTAGCGCCGATATCATATAAGGTAAAGGCACCAGTAGTTGACCAGGTACCAGTAGTTGACCATTTTATAGAAAAACGTAAAAAACAAGGTTTTTATAAGCTGTGCTCTTTTGATGAAAGTGAATCTCGAGTGCTATGGCATTTGTTGTTTAAATTTCAGAACAATTATATGCGAAGTGAAGTATGCATAGTAATAACGGACGTCTGAATTCATTAAGGTTAGTAATATTCTGATATCTCTCTTATTTTATTCTTTAATTGTAATTTGTGTTGGTAATTGTTGAAATTAATTGATACTAAAATGATTCCCAACATTATTGCTTTAACCCTCTTTCTAGTATAAGTGGTCAACTACTAACGAAGAGAAGGTCAATTACTAGATTTTTCATGTTCAAGAGTGGTCAACTTCTGAAGCAATTACTGAATTTTTCAATATGTTCCTTAAATTTGTATAAGTAAACTTTTTTTAAAAAAAGTGGCCTTGTTACATAATCTAGAAGACTTAAAGAGTGTCTTCATGCATCGACTCTCGCTATTTGATGACAGAGCAAGTGGTTACTATTGTTCTCGTGGAAAACTTCTCTTAACTGGTCAACTACTGGTGCCTTTACCTTAGTGCATATGTAAAACTAGTGTATCTTTGTTAAAGCCGAAATAAACCTACAATAGGTTTCAGTGGCTCAATAAAAAAGAAAAAAAAGGAATGCGACACCAAACCGTCCGATTAGGTCATTCCACTGACACTTTCGGTTCTAGCCGAATTATTAGCTAAAGTGTGCGACGTCACGAACTTACCATTGGCGGCGAGCGAGGACTCCCTTGGTCCTTGATCTAATTTATCGAAACGAAAGCGTTCTGTCAACCCCGACGCGTGAAAATCGTAATTTTCCGAAAGTCTGGAACCGATTCGGTGATGAACGAAAGGAGGAAATAGTTCTGTCACCTTTCTATGATACGTTCGAATGGCTCCGGGTTAGGTCAATTGAGCAACTTGACAGACTTAATCCCAGGCTATCGAGATATCTTCCGCCGCTGCGAGGGAGGCGGAGCTCGATTAAAGGTTCTGCTGATTCAGACGAGGAAATTGTCGATTTGTTGCACTTCACCGCGACAGAGTTTAGCTACACCTACGCCTAGGACCTATACAACGTCCAGAACTGTTCATTAATCTTACGGGACGCGGCGTGTGTTCCTCGGACAGGTGTCCACTCCACACTTCTATGTATACGCATTACAAACCAACCGGACTTTCATTGCTAGAGGTACTTAGAGGGTATACGTTGAAAATGTGGGACACGGGATTTTGAAAGATTCCAGAAAACCAAACGGGTGCACCGATATGTCCTTTATCCCAAGAAAAATATCCTGTAAACAGGAGCCAAGTTCTCTATGGCCGTAAAAAGTTGTGAGATCAAAGAAAATACGGGCAAGTTCGTTAGCTTAGAAATATCTCTTGCAATACTGAAAAAGCGTTTGTGAAAATTTGTTTAAAAGAACGCTATTTTAAAAGAACGAAATACCCAAAAGGTTTTGCTGATGAGTCGGTCAGTCAGTGAGAAAAGCGATTTTTGTGGTCCTATATCTCGGAACCTACTAACGTTGGAAGATTAATGTTTTGTCAATATTGAGACATCATAGCATTTAACAACTGTACGAAATTACATCTCTCCATCTGCCTCCAGTGCCGAATTATAAGCCTCTAAAAAACGGCTAAGTTGTTTCGTGTAAAAGGAGGTAGTACGAGAAATTGACAGGTGCACTTAGATACTGGAAATCCTACAGGGTTAAGTGCTAAAAATAAATTATTGTGGCTTACCTCCAGAAAAATAAGCCAGCCGTTGATTTTTCAATGAGAATTACGCTGCTGTAAAATATAACAATAAAACAGGCCAGTTTCGAGCATGAAACTTGTTGTTAAATTTAGTGATTACGAAGAGGGAGAGAGAGTTTACTCCGAGTGTATCCGCTTGAACGGACTTTGAAAATCTTATGAGACGCTCTCGTACCTCTGCTCCGTACGATCCATACGATCCATACGCGAAGGACGTCCAGTGTTCGCTCTAGTTTTCGTGCAAAAAAGGAAGGGAAGAATGAGAAGATCGAGGGGCAGCAAACTTCGAGCGGAACGGAGGCGCTCCCTCCCGCTCTGCTTTCGCGGAGGCGCACTCCATCAGTTAAATCGATACGTTATTCGAACTGTTAATGCGAATTGCGGTTGACGTTAGCAAACAATCTAGAATCTCGACGAAACGACTAAGCGGCGCATTATGGGCCAAACCGATGAATTCTGTGTCAAAATCAAAGAACTTTCGATAGAAATAAAATAGAGCGATGAATTGTTTTTTTAATCAAACCTGAAAGTTTTATAGAATATGGGATAATTATAGAGATTATGATTCGAACGTTTTTTAACCTTCAAAAAATGAAAATTATAATTTTTAACAATAATTCGGTTGTTTGGAAGATCCGGAGGTCGTAGACAATTTTTCAGATCAGATTTGAAATCAGCGTGAGAAAAGTCTACGGGAAATAATGTATAGTATGTAATAAAAAAAATTTTGTTCCGCGCGTGGGACTGAAAAACCATGATTTTCTTGTAATTGTACAAGTTAAACGAGTTTTAAGAGTTAAACATTTTATTCCGCGCGTGGGACTGAATAACCACGATTTTCTTGTAATTGTACAAGTTAAACGAATTTTATCAAGGTTAATAAACTTTCGTACCATAATCACCCTATTTTTACCATATTCTACAAAGTTTCAGCTTTAATTTAAAACGAATTGTCCATTGTATGGCAGCTTGTTGAGGCCGCTTGTTTCCTACAAGTTTTTAAAACTAAATACCCTTTCAAACAGTAATTTGCAAGGGTTAAAATACGTATTATCGGCCAATACATTGAAAGTCACGTTAAAGTGATTAGAAATCATCATATTTTTGAGTAGTTCTAACAAGATACATGATAAAAAAGAAACAAAGAAACAACATCGCAACTGTGCGTCGTGGCAGACGGTTGGATTCGATTATAAATTTAATACGGTGTAGTGTGGATGTAGGCGGTGGGCGATCGATATCTAACGGGGCAATTAATACCTATAAATTTGGTAGCAGGTAACTCTAAGCAGTAGCTGCGTGGGATGGAGAAGACGATAACATTGATTTGTAAAGGAATATTGTTCCAACGAATCTGGATACCACGGAGAGCATTTTCGAATGACCTCGTCTAGGTCTTAGATTGGATGTAAAGGAGTCCCCTCGCGTTCGAGGAAGCACACTTTTGGAACGGCCTGTATAATTACGTGAAACACGAACGAAAGATACACGGAATTCTCTTAATTCTGAACTCGTCTATCGCTAAGCGTGCAAACACGATGCGAACGATAAGCTCACGCGAAGCCGAGTGTCGTTAGACAGGAAAAACTATGATATCGATTTGACGGGCTTACGCTAACGACATCGTTGCACGCGAGAATCTTCGCGGCACGGTGTGTTGCGCGTTGTGCCCGGCGCTGCCAATTTATGTAATCTTCGAAATTATCGGTCCAAAAACAGAGTGAAGTCGGCCTCCCTGATGCAGCGTTAATGGCCTCCACCGAGCACGTTGCCAGCCGAGAGATAAGGGGACCCATAAAGACGCTCGCGTTATCGTTGCACCGGCTTTTTGCTACGATCTAAGCCCGTGGAGAAAGATAAATGCGTGTTCCACGAAAATCCGAAACTAAACTCCTCAGGCCCAATGGCCGGACTGACCGAAATGGAAAATGGTACAAGGGAATGCACTGCGGACGCACTTTTCTTCCGAACGACTCCGCTTTTTCTTCGGCCAGTTATCTCGCGAGCACAGGTGCCTGGGAATAGAAATGAACCTAAAGCTGTTAGGATTCTTCTGACGTTGATGTTACGATAATGAATCTTTGTATGCTTGCTGTAGAAGTCGGACTTAGGGGGGTAACGTAACCTCTGAATATTACTAGATTTAAGGGTAAAAACTATTCCATTTTTTAGCAATTATAACCAGGCTGATCATCGTGCTGAATAAACATTGATTCTATTCTATTTTTGAGCAATTATAACCAGGCTGATCATCGTGCTGAATAAACATTGGTTCTATTCTATTTTTGAGCAATTATGACCAAGCTGATCATCGTGCTGAATAAACATTAGTTCTATTCTATTTTTGAGCAATTGTAACCAGGCTGATCATCGTGCTGAATAAACATTGGTTCTATTCTATTTTTGAGCAATTGTAACCAGGCTGATCATCGTGCTGAATAAACATTGGTTCTATTCTATTTTTGAGCAATTATGACCAGGCTGATCATTGTGCTGAATAAACATTGGTTCTATTCTATTTTTGAGCAATTATGACCAGGCTGATCATCGTGCTGAATAAAAATCGGTTCTATTCTAGTTTTGAGCTATTATTTTTGTGATACTTAGCTTTACGTTGTTACACGTACATTAAATTACAGAGCATTTAATCGATGTAAAATAATGTTTATTATACTTTTAATAAGTGATATTGTATGTAACAAAACTCTTTATAATATATGTGACATTTACTTCGACGAGAGAATATTGACAACGCTTTCTTTTATTATTTTAACAACGGCCGTTACGTGTTATTCATCGAAATGCATCATAGTCTTTAATCTATTCATATTCGAATCTCTATATTGCACATAGTGCCAACCCAATACTATAATCTGTCTACGCGACACACTATCAAGAACAGTGTTTGCGGGAAACAATTGTTTGTCCTTATACGAGCATGTTTTGAGCTGTCTCAGGGCTCATTCTCATTTTATTAATATTTCGTAAAATTTACAAAAAAAGAAAGTGGTTGGTGTATTATATACGTAATTGTAATCGATAAGCATGGTTGTTCCCCTAACCACCTGAAATTCTATCACGTACGCTTTCCTCCTGGCAATAATCGCGTCCACTTTCACCTCTCGAATATTAATTAGGTAATACCAGCAACTTTTCTTTGTCTTTTCAGGATCTACAGATCATATACTATGGTCTGTTAGGTCTGGAAGCGTTGCGTCCGTGCAGGGATTCCATTCTCCGGGGACTTTGTAAAATTGTACGGTACGAGAGGCATCATGCGAACCACGTGCTCTATTAGTAAGTATAACATATAAGTATAACCGAAAGAATTATAAAATTGGCTGCGCAGAGAAGGTTGTCTTTAATTTCGAACGGGGATACGCGTTCGATATTCAAAACAGTTGACGCGCGAGATCTATCGATAAGCGAATAAATCGACTTGCTTTCTTTTCGTCCATAGATATTTTCTTTGTCGCGTCCGACATAGATGGCGTGTAAAAAATATCTGCAGGAAATTTTCTTTATCGACAGCTTTTTTCTCGTCGCGTGCTACTTTATCGACGCGTTCGATCCATCACGGACTCACGGATTCAGTAAATATCCGTGGATGTCGCTAGGTGCTTCGCATAATTTCGATTGCATGTTTACGTTCCTTGCAGTTTCAAAAGAGAATTTTGTCGTAGTGGTTTAGTGTCCTTGATATCGAAAGAAATGCGCGCGAGAAGAATCGGTTGGTTTCGAAAAGGTTTGTATAATATATTATTGTGTCGTGCCACGATATGTTTGGAACAATTTCAGTAATTCGGTGAAAATATTTCAGCACCGGCGAATTGGCAACGAGCTGGTACATCCTGCTCTCCGGTTCCGTGTTCATCGATGGTTCTATGTTTCTCCCCTGTTCAAGGTAGGATTAATCTAATTTACCAAATTTTAATAACCGAAAACGCTACTAAATTTTAATAACCTAAAACGTTACTAGAGAATAATACAATTTCTCACAATAGTAAACTAAGTTGACTTCGTTGACTTTAATTAGTCGTCTATCGTCGTGGTCCTAGGTTAATTCTTTCATTTTCATTTATTCCCATTCGTAAGATAACGTATGCCAATTTTGTTGCGCGTCCTGGTATGTAAATTATTATTATTTCAATCGGTGAAAGTTTTCTGAAAATTGACGAAGTACTAATCGCGGTCGATTTTCAGCATCATGGCCGCCGTGTAGGTTCGACGCCGCTCGTAAATCGTCTCGTGCCAGGGTTACGGTCGCAGTTTTTTCTCTCTTTGTGTCCCTCGGACCACGGAAATTCTCATTAATCGTGTAACCTCGATCCATCAACGTGTGTACGTGTGCAGAACATTGTGAGGGTAAATGTATTAGATAATCTACTTTTAATGAAATTCAATCGCTCCGAGAAGGAAAAGTCAATTTTCACTGTCATCAATTTAATGGGGGTCGTCTTTCCACGTATCCATGCGCTTCGAACATTTGTCTAGGGTCGCCGGATCAGAGGAATTTACTCTTATTGAGGGGAATACCCCCTCTCTGCCAGTACCAGGAGTAGTCACGTGTTATCGCGACATATACACGACCAGTATTCCATTCCAGCAACATGAGTGATACTCAGAGGTAGACATTATTCGGCGAAACAAATATTTCAAATAGTATTTAATATTTTAGACTTTATTTTGCCTAAAGAAAATAGTATTTTAAACAAAATCAAATATTTCTATTTTAATAATCTGAAACACAAAATAGAATATTGTATTTTTTGTGCCTACAGGGGTTTGTTCATAAACGTACAGTGTATGTTATCACTGGGAAACTATTTCTACTCATAAATCTATTGAATGCGAACCACTATTTTCAGCAATAATATTTTTAATTGAAATTGAAAATAAAGACAAAGTCGAAATATTTTCAATATTCTTCAAATAAAATACTATTATCAAATACCATTTTCAAAAATTACTGCCTCAAATAAATTATGTAAGGAAAAAGCCGTATTTATTATGCACGGATAACCAATCGTTGGTGACAGACGTGTTTTTCACGGGCGTTCGCTTTGCTCTGTCTTCCTTTTTCAATTCGTTGGCGATCGTAATTTTGTTATTTTCGATTCTATTTTTTATAAATTTAGCTATATATAGGGTTGTCTGTTAATACGTATACATACGCACATAAATCTTCCGTACTTCAACCCTATATTTATTTTATTTTCAAACAATTACTGCATCAAATAAAACATTTTATTTTCAAAATTGTACACATACTTTCAAACAAATAGGATTATTTATTATTTACTATTTAAAATACTATTTTCTGCAGCTCTGGTGATACTCCAACATCCCCCACTAAGATCTTAGATTGGTCACGTACTAATCTGGTCATCAGAGAGGGGGTAAACTGTATTCTCCTCGATTTCCTCGATTTGGCGGCGACACTGTGTGCAACAGACCCGAAAAAAGCGTGTGGGAATAGCGTCACGTGACTGGGTGATTAATTTATAAATCTTTGGAAAATGGACGTCACAAAATCGATGTTCATCTTCTCTTCAACGAAAGTTATCTGTACTGTGTTTATAGGTTTACATGGTCTAAGGATTCATCTATAAGAACAAGAACATATTTGAGGGTGCGCCGTCTTTTTGTCGCGGAATGTACCGCTGTCTCGGTTACACCGACACCCTTTCTCATTTTTACGGCGATTCGCGCGCACTCATTCTCCTCCGTGCCCATTCATTCGCTCGCTTTCTCTTACCACCATCGTCGTGCTCGCTCGCTCGCTCGACAACGCTTCTTACGCTCGCTTCGTTTCTTTCATTGCGCTAGTGTCACTGTCTTACGGGCCGTGGGAGAAGAGAGTGGGGACACGAGGAGTGTAAAGGGAAGGGAAGTACGGGTTCTCTCTCGACGCTACTTTACCTCCTCCTTCCACTCACCCGACCACCGAGTAATCGTGCCGAGAATTTACGAATCTAGCCGAACCGCATCTCGGTGCAACGACGGAGAAGAGCGCTCGGTTTCAGAGTTAACTCTGCGGGAGAAAGAGAGACAAGCTTTGTGAGTTAATAAACGGAGACGGGTTGTCTGGAGCGACGGAGAGGGCAACAGGGAGTAGTAACGTAGTACGTGATCGACGGTGAGGGAGAGGGGAGTCTCGATTACAGGGCCGTAAGAATAGCGGAAATAGTGGGCCACCTTCCACCGTGAATTTCTTACATGCGACCTCTATCTTTTACTTTATTCCTATAATTTTGAACGAACCAGGACAAACGTTATTACAGATTAAACGTAGAAATCAAAGTCGTTAATTGAACTGAACCATTGCTAGTGTCTTCTGTCAAGTAGTTCCTCAGTGGAGAATATTGTGAAATTACGTATACATATTTCTTATAGGAGAAACTCACCGTATTCCAATATATATACAAGGTGTCCCAAAATTCCTTCAACATCTGGGGTGGTTCCTGAACTCATTCGATGCGACATTTTCCTTTGGAAAAATTGCGTTTGCGACTTTATTTAGGAGTTATTAACGAAAAACACGGACCAATCAGAGCGCGACCTAGATGCATGTATGACACAGTCGGCCCGGCGCGCCAACTGTCAATTGGCCGACTATGCCAACACGCGTCTAGTTTGCGCTGTGATTGATCGATGTTTTTCGTTAATAACTCCTTAATAAACTCCTTAATGTTTTTTCTATAAATGATCGAACCTGGCGCCGATATCATCAAATTTATTATATATACTTAATTAAGCCGCAAACGCTATTTTTGCAAAGGAAAACGTTGCTTCAAATGAACTCGGGAACCTCTCATTTCCGTATGTAGAAGGAATTTTGAGAAACCCTGTATAAAACGCGCTGTCTAGTGATTGTACATACTCGGGTAGATTCGGAATATCGAAACAGAATTTGGTTAGTTCCACTCGCTATCATAATGCAAGGGATGATTCGGGATAAAGGGTAAAGTTAGGTAAAGGACCAGTTGCTGAATACTGGAAGAACAGTGGAAAATGTTTTTTTTCGGGGGACAGAGAAGACCGTGAATGGTGTCGAATAACCGCGCATTGGAAACCATTGGAGCAACACCCAAGAGCCGACGCGGTGACCGACACCGTGGCACGTGATCGAGGGGAGCACGGGTGGCCGGGTAACTACTTGCTACAACACTGCAAGCGTACAACAGAGAAAGAAGGAAGGGTTCGGGCGGGACGAACAGGGTGGGGAAGAGAAGGGAAGAGAAGGGAAGGGGGTCTCACCTACAGAGAGAGAGACCCCAGTCTCCTCGAGTATATCGTGGCGGTTGGCGAGTGTTGCGATTAATACTCGGCTGCACCCGCGAGTCGCATTCCATTCCCGGCGATTTCAATCCGCGCACGGTCTTTCCACCAAAGAGAAGGAATCGTTCCTGAGAGAATGCGTTGGTGTTCGCGAAACACCGTCGGCTTTGATTCGGGCTAACTCGATCGGCTGACACGGGACGAGCCAGTGGACGGGTGTCGCTTCAGTGTACAATACGTGTTAACGTGTCTCTCTCTCTCTCTCTCTCTCTCTCTCTCTCTCTCTCTACCTTGCCTCTCTATACGTGTGTTTATGGTGTCGGTGGTTGGCCGTACACGCGTCCACCCCGGTGCGGTGTGTCACTCGATGCAGCGTGTCTTCACGATCGATTTTCGGGATAAGAAAGAAAAGAACGTGGCCTTTCCGGAACTGCACGTGCGCGCCGTACACCCCCTACCCTTGTAACCGACGATCTCCTTTCGCACCACTCGAGAACACCGCGAGCAACATTGCGAGAGCGAACGCGCACCCTTCAACCTCGGGTTGAAGACGCAAACCCACTTTGCACCCAGCCGGCGACGGTATCGTTCGCACGTACTCCACCGACGTTGTTGTAGCGGTTACGCCGCGTTGAACAGTCGAACAGACTTTGGAATTTTCCGGAGACTGCTGTCAAAGAACGAACGATACGTGCCCGAAATTCGAGAAGCCGATCCAGGGAGCTGAGCTATCGCCGGTGGCAAACGAAGAGCCGACAAGCATAGAGAGGATCATCAGTGTTTTTGACATAACTTCCGGGATAGCGGGCGGTAACCGGTGAAGAGGCGTTCCCTACGTGGGCTAGGTGAGCGTGACCGTTAACGGTGCAGGCGTCTGGACAACAAGTGGATGATAAAACGCAAGCCTAGACGGTGACAGAGAATCTTCGGTGAACTTTGCGAACTTTGTCCGAGACAGGATCTGCGGGATCGAGTTCCTTGTTGATCCTCCTCGAGCCATTCACGACTGGCCATTCGACGTGGTATCTAGTTACGACTTGGTCGGTAAAAGTTAGTCTCGGTAATTCGACCACGAGGAGGACGGACGACGTGTCCGTGTCGTTTGAAGATTAGAACGATGCATCGTTGCTACGAAGAATAGTCTTCGAACGCGGCTTCTTCGGTCACCGTAGCTACCGAACATTCTGCGCAGAGCTGCGATCCGAGAAGACAGAGGCAAAAACAAAAAAGTAGCGCGGATCACCGCGGGCCAGGAACTCGTTTCGCGAGTACAAGGTCCCGGAATCGTGGGACCAGTGACCCGTGGTCCCTGGTAGTAACACCATCGACCAGCTAACCTAAACCCTGCAGCCTCAACAGCATCGGCAGGCAACCTGACCAGTTCTTCTTTTTCTCAAAACCGCCTGGGCTGACATCGACGATTGGTTTCCGATCCAAGGTACAACAGAGGAGCTTCTTTGAACTGTTTACGGGGGCGCGCGCGCTACGGTGGGAGCGAAACTATAGCTGTGTAGCCTACGCTGCACGGTAATTGCCATTCGCTTTCACCTAAGAAGCTTGCCGGGACACGGAGGGAGCGAGTCGTTCCATAATAAATCTAATAATCGAGGCTAACGGTTCGCGGTCGGTCGAAGAGAGCACGTAGCAGAAGCAAGACGTTACGCTGCGAAAAGAGCGGACACGTGACGATCAAGACTCGATCGAAACCACAGGATCCAGGACCTGGTCCTGAAAGATCTACCGCTGTCACGATTACTGGTTGGCGATCCACTTCAATCGGCTGTTGAAGAAGCTGAAGAAGATTTGGTAGACTCTTGAAGATCTGTTGGTTCGTTGAAGAGGATCGGTTGGACCGTTGAACAAGATCTGTTGGACCGTTGAAGAAGATCTGTTGGTTCGTTGAAGAGGATCGATTGGATCGTTGAAGAAGATCTGTTTGACCGTTGAAGAAGATCTGTTGAACCGTTGAAGAAGATCTGTTGGATCGTTGAAGAAGACCTGTTGGTTCCTTGAAAAGGATCGGTTGGATCGTTGAAGAGGATCTGTTGAATCGTTGAAGAAGACTTGTGACCCGCTGAAGAAGATTTGTTAGACCCATGAAGATCTGTTTGACCATTGAAGAAGATCTGTTGATTCGTTGAAAAGGATTGGTTGGATCGTTGAAGAAGACCTGTGAGCCGCTGAAAAAGATTTGTTAGACCCATGAAGATCTGTTTGACCGTTGCAGAAGATCTGTTGGACCATTGAAGAAGATCTGTTGGACCTAGAAGAAAGAGGTCGTTCTAGTAAAGAGTATAGCCGTGGAGTTACAGACAGATTCGGACGGTGAAAGTGCCGTGGGAATGTTCGAAAGTATCGCGGCGAGGCGAGAACGTTGAACGAGGAATAGAAACAGTGAAAAGATATCGGCTTTGCCAAGTCGAGCCTGCTGGTTTTCATCCGTGCGAATTGGTGCATCGTACGGTTGAGTCTGAAGGCGGGATACGTGCGAGAGATTTTGTGATCCGTGGCGATTAAGAGCGGTCGAGAGGGATAAACCGGGTTACTCGACGATGCGTTCGCCGTGAGGATTCCGAGTCGTTTCTCTGCGTGGTGCTCTTCGCGTGGATATCGTTGTACGAATTTCAATCGACGCATCGCGTGGAACAGCCGGCAAACTGGATGCTCCAGACAGTGCCTCGCCTTCCGCGCCTCCGCCAGACATCACTGTCACCCAGAATGACCGGTGAGATTTTCATACTTTGACCGTTTTCTGAACGTCCACCCTAACTAACTAAATACAGTAAAAGTATTTGATCTGAGAAAAACCCTCCGGTCCGTGCTGTTTCTTAGATCCCGTACAGTTCTACTATCTAGGTGCACGGTAGTGCACCAGCCAAGTTCTCGCACTACCTCCTTTTACACGAAACAACTTAGCCGGTTTTTAGAAGCTTGTAACTCGGAACTGGAGGCAGACGAAGAGATGTAATTTCGTAGACTTGTTAAATGCTATCAGGTCTCAATATTGACAAAACATTAATCTTCTAACGTTCGTAGGTTCCGAGATATAGGACCACAAAAATCGTTAAATTGGTCACTGATTGACTCACTCACTCACTCACTCACTGACAGATCATCAAAACCTTTTGAGTACTTCCCATTGACCTACAAGTTTGAAATTTGATACATAAGTCCACCATAACAAACCATCAAAGGAATAATTATTAAAGTTGGAAATTTTACAGCACAAAAAAAATAATAATAATGGCTGTATTTCGGGAACGGTGCGTTTTACTGCAAAAATAACGACATTTTCAAAAGGCTTCAATCCGAATCATATAGGGTATGCCCAACCACATGACGTATGTAGTCTTTTGAATTTTCTAAAAAAAAAATAATAAGGCTCAACCGAAATTATGTATATAATTAATATATTATTATACATTATTCTTTGCAATATATATTCAACAAAAATTAGTTACTTTTTAAACCAATGGACATAAAAGGTGTTTGGTAGCGGCCAAGTTTGAATAATTTAGCTCTCCATGTATCTTTTTAAAAATTAAGTAGCGTTCTTTTAAACTAATTTTTACAAACTCATTTTTTCAGTATTGCTATAGGTATTTCTAAGCTAACGAACTTGACCGTATTCTGTTTGATCTCACAACTTTTTACGGCCATAGAGAACTTGGCACCTGTTTGCAGGATGTTTTTGTTGGGATTTCTATTACCGTTTCCTTTATGAGGAACAAATACCTTTATTTAGATTAACACTTCTGTCCCCATTCTATCGTCCCCTTCTAGTTCTGTCACAATGTCACGTTACTAATCCCATAATGGCAGAGAGAGGGGGTAACTTTTACCTCTTGAATTCGTGATCTTTCCCCTCACCTGATTCTATCCGAGTGTCAACGAGGTACAAGACCAGACATAAAGCAATACATATTTTGAAAAATATTTATGAAAACGCAGTTGACTTTATTAGAGATTGTGTGCTGGTGCAATAATTAATTGTTAAACGTAAGTAAATAAGCGCACAACTATATCCTTTCTAGAATGGACTCTGACAAATGTTTGAACGATGTTTATTTTGTAATATGTAAAAGCTGCGGCAGGTACGGTATTTTTGCTGATCGAAAATTGTTACGGATTGTGGATAAAATAGCATGATGGAATATTCCGCGATAATACCGAAAATGTCAGAAGCATTTGCTGCAGCGGGTCAACTCCGCGTTAATTTTATCGTTGACGATATTTTTAACAGAACTCGTGGGCAGCGATCTCTCGATGGAGAGAGTCCTTGCCGGCGCGTTTCATTTCGCTTAACATGCCGTGATAATGTAATTTCTCTTCGTAGTGGATTCTTCGTGTATATTCTGAAACTAACTTCTAAATAAGTAGAATGCGTGCGGAGGTGTTACGATGCGTTAGAATTATCGTGCGAAAAAGTCAAAATTGTTCCGCAAATGGAACATCGAACGACTGTATTTTTATTTGAATTGCAAAAAACCGATTTGTTTTGTCAATTCTCATTCTCTTCCCTCGTGTGTGCCAGGGTTCTTCGCTTTCGTTCATCTCCTTCGACATTTGATGTCCAAATCCCTCGTTTCGAGTTTCATTTCAGAGTTTCATTTTCCACGAAACGCGTAGACACGACGCGAATTCTTTTCGTTCAATTACATAATTTTCGCTGCTCTGTATCACACTGATGTAACCACTTTCAAGAGAAGCCTTTATATAAATGATTCACGTAATTCTCGAGGAAGAAAGCAACCGATTCTTGGCAACAGTTACGTCTTATAAAACACGAATTATGAACAATCTGAGACACGTCGACCACCCAAAATACAGGGTGGGGCACCACATTTTACCATCTAGATTTATGTCATTATTATTACGCATAGCAAACAATGTTTCAGATGAAGTTGAATGGTTTTGAGAGGGGCACATTCTGATGGTACATTTTTTTTGTAGGTGAACGTGTAAAGGACATATGTTTTTTTTAAATGGAATCATATATTTTTTATTGCATCAGCTGATGCTCCTTCATATTCTTTACAAAAAAGCATTAATCTATTTGTGTAAAAAAATCATTAGTTTAGGAGATATTTTAATTATAATTTGTTCTTGCTCTCCTACTACATTATCACATTGAATTCATATTATTGACCAGAGAGTCGAGCTTTCCTAACAAATTATAATTAAAATATCTCCTAAACCAATGATTTTTTTACAAATAGATTAATACTTTTTTGTAATGAATATGAAGGAGCATCAGCTGATGCAATAAAAAATATATGATTCTTGATTCTGATAATGTCCTTTACACGTCCACCTACAAAAAAAATGTACCATCAGAATGTGCCCCTCTCAAAGCCATTCAACTTCATCTGAAACATTGTTTGGTATGCGTAATAATAATAACGTAAATCTAGATGGCAAAATGTGACGCCCCACCCTGTATATACTCTGCGTTTCAGATTTTGAAATTGAAAATCTTGCTTGTAAAAAATCAAGAACGTGAACACGTGAATTGTTGCGGTTGTACCTTCAATCGCCTTTTAATCGTCTACGGGCTGATAACTGTCGGTGTAAGAATAGCTAAAAACTAATCACCCTTAGTGGTGGCAGCGGGATTATTTCCGACTTCGGTCACGCGTATCGATCGACAAGTAGGAATTCTCGAAACGACGTTACTCGAATCGTATCAAGAAATTCGAAGGAGTGAGACCAATTCTATTTTCATTATTTCCACGTGGCATCCTCGATTTCCTATTCCGATAAAGGGTGCCTTCGCTACCCTCGCGAGGGTTCCTGCCAGTTTTTATAATTAAATTTTCTCGCCAGGGGAAAACCGTTTCACGGACGATACCCTCCCTCCTGTTTAAACATCAGAATCCGCGTCGCTTTCGACTATATTTTAATGGCATCGACCATTCCTTTGATAACGTTTATAGAATAACTTATCGATTTCCTATTGGTCGTCGGAGCCCGCGTGGTGTTTTACTTCGTAGCAATGTTTTCTGACGGATCCGAGCAAAAAAAAAAGAAGGAGACCAGACAAGGAGCGAAGGAGGGACGTGGAGTGAAGCGGGAGGAGGGCACGAACGTGGGAACGCGCGCAGTTTTTCTCAAAGGGGGTGCGAATAAATTTAGCGCGGAATACAGTTAGTTGACAAGAAGATTTCATTCTTGGCTGAACCTTATGTCGTGAACGTTGTGCGTTTACTAGGTTGCATGTTATTTATTGTTATCAAACATTTCAAAATTTATTTCACACCACCCCTCCCCCAGGATTCTTTCAAATAACTAAAGAACAGTCTGTGTAAAGTTTGAGCTCTGAATATCTTCGATATTATCTACCACAACGAGAAATGTGTTAGATATATTTAATAATATTTGTTTTTCAACTTGCGGAACTTAATACTTTACCGACCGGAAGCCTATTAATAGGATTTTCAATAATTCTGCTGTACCAAAAAAAAAGCATAGAAATTTTCTTTGAGATTGCAATCTTAAAAAATGAAACTATTAGACGACGTTACTGAGGGTGACTTAGTTAGTTCATACTAAATGCTAAATGAAAATTTAGCCATGTACCATACATTGTTATGTTAATTGCATATTATTTTCAGGCAATTTTACGTAGTTCTATCTGTACCTTGGCCAACGGGACCAGCTAGTAAAGTACTAGTCTGCGTCCTTTGCTGTCAACCAGGAAGGGTAACATCAGCTCTGTCGCACTCGAGGAGAGCTATGTTCACGTTCACAACCTCGTCTCGTTGGACAAGGTATAGAATCCACGTTACCGCGATCGTAAATATATTTCTGACGGAACGATCCACGGTTTCGTGCTCTCGAAATTCCCAGAATCTTGAGATCTTGTCCACCCTCTATCAAGATATTTGATAAAACAAGCTCTCCCGAATCCTAGGGCCATTAGTACTCTATGATATAGTGATTCTGGCAATGAGTATAATGGCCCTGCAGATGAAGCGAGAACTTTTGAATCGTGACCATCGCTTCTCGATTCATCCCCTCAGACTATTTGCATGAGATCTTTTTAACCCTTCAATGCATAGTATATCGTATCTGATACAGGTAACAAATCTGGTATATAGTACACAAAGAATGTGTTTTCGTACTATTTGAAATTATAAATGTTTTCTTGTGGCAATCGTAGATTGTTGCTAACAATAATTTAATCCTTCTCGGTGCACTGGTTTGATCAATTATTATTTTAAACACTATTTGCAAATTACCAGAATAATTTTTGCGTGACCTTTTGTTTGATCTTACTTCAGATCATTTTCAAGAAATTGAAAAGTTATTGTGGTAATTCATCATATTTGATACAGTTAACAAATCTGGTATATAGTAAACGAAGAATGTGTTTTCGTACTATTTGAAATTATAAATGTTTTCTTGTGGCGATCGTAGATTGTTGCTAACAATATTTTAATGCTTCTCGGTGCACTGGTTCGATCACTTATTATTTTAAACACTATTTGCAAATTATCAGAATAATTTTTGCGTGACATTTTGTTTGATCTTACTTCAGATCATTTTCAAGAAATTAAAAAATTATTGTGGTAATTTTCAAATAGTGTTTGAAATAATAATTGATTATTTAAAATTTCATTAAAATATTATTCGAAATTATGTTTATTGTTACTGAAAATGCTGTTTGAATTTTTTTTTTAACTCTTAGCAGTCGAGTGGTGACTCAGAATTACCATTAAAAATTGTTGTACCATTATTCAAAATATTGTTTACATTATTAAATATGTTTCTATCTAATCAATGACTAAACATTTAAGTATTTCATGAGGTATTACATCAATTTCATATTCGTATAAAAAAAAAATTAGTATACATATAATGAAATTATGCTAGGTCGGGAGAAATATTTAATTTTCAATTTAAAATACCTCCGAGTGCAAAGGGTTAATATTTTCCCCTTAAATTAAACAGAAAAACTGATCTTCTTTCAATTTTTGCATCAAAATTAAGAAAATATCATGCATGTGAAGGGTTAAATATTCGAAAACTTCTCAAGATTTCAATATTTAAAAATTCCATATTATTGTAGCCTCCTAATCAGTGTCACCGGATCAGGTGTATTAAGAATAGTCTTTCGGCAGTGAACGTGCTAAGTAGAAGGCATATTGGTCGTTCTTGAAAAAGATCAAATCGCAAGAAATCTCGCATCAAGGAAATGGCTTTTGGAGGAGAGAAAGAAAGAGATAGATGAATGCAGCCGCATCTCGATCGGGATTTCGCCGGGTACGCAAGTACTTACGCGTGCACCGGTGCACTCGTGCACGCGAGACCGAGAGCGATGCAGTTTGCCCGCGTGCAACTCCGTAGAACCCGTCTTACGAGCCAAGGCTATCGAGTGCATTCCGTCGTTGTTGCCCTTCCCGCCGAACGATTTCTTCTAAGCTTCTAATTTTCGCGATTCGATCGTTTTATGGCCAGCGGCGTGTTTCGCGGAATCGAACTCGTGCGGTTTCCTTCCCGCTCCGTTTCCTGGCAACGGTATTTTCCGCGTTTTCAGAAATACTGTTAACACAACGTCGTTGCAACGTCGAATTCCCAGATGTACGTGCTCGAACCGCATCCAATACCTGTGGGTACTGGCGATAAGCGATACGCGTCGCGTATTTTCAAAGTACATATCGCTCTTTAGCGAGTCGAGATTATAAATTCGTCCTCTCCTTTGTGCTACCCAAATGTCGTCTAGTTTAACGGTCCAAGGACAGAAGCTAGCATTCTCCCCAGATGCAAAAGTTATTCATCCGCAATGCGGAAACAAGCATTGCCAAAACGTATCGCAAATTAAATTGAAACAACCATAATGGCGGTCGAGGTTATTCCGAGAGATTCTTCGCTAGGTCATCTGATCCTCTGTATAGAAACAGAGAAGATAGAACGTCACCCATCCAGTAGCTAAAAGTGAATATGGATTCTGTTCCATGCTGAAAAAGTGTATCCTCTTCGTAGAGAAGCGTGTCTTGTTATGTAAATAATTTACATATACGAAATGTTTGTATTCTTCGAGGAAACTGAAATTGACCTTGAAACTGTCCGATGCACCGTGGCCACAACGTCACCGAATGATATTTTACAATACTACAATTAATGTTATTGGCGCACTGGTTCGATCAATTGGAGACAATAAGCAAATTTGCAAAAATTACATGTAATTTAATTCGACGTTTCTGTCTAAGTTTAGACCATTTTCAAGAATGTAAATTTTCAGTATTGCGTCTGTAAGAATTTATCAATTAATTAGTATATTGTTAGTCAAATGCCTTTCCGAAAAAGCAGAAAACACTAATTTATTAACAATAAAAAACAAATGTATTAACTCACATGCTTAGAAAAATGTATTAATTTAAATTCTTAAGAGTCAAGAAACCACGTGTTGGTTCCATGCGAAACCACGTTGTTGTTTCAAATTGTCTCGGTTTACTGAGTCCACATACCACCGGCATGGAACCAACACGTGGTATCTTGACTCTTAAGAATTTAAATTAATACATTTTTTCTAAGCATGTGAGTTAATACATTTGTTTTTTATTGTTAATAAATTAGTGTATTCTGCTTTTTCGGAAAGGCATTTTTTGCCTAACAATATATGAAAATTTACATTCTTGAAAATGGTCTAAACATAGACAGAAACGTCGAATTAAATTTCATGTAATTTTTGCAAATTTGCTTATTGTCTCCAATTGATCGAACCAGTGCGCCAATAACATTAATTGTAGTTTTGAACAATTGTCGATCGAGATATAGAAAACTGATATTCTACAGTCGATGCAAGTCTTCGGAAGTATCGACACGCTTCACACAAGTACCGAAGCGTGCCAGAGCGAGGTCCATTAAAATTCACCGACGCTACGGATTCGCGTCCTCGGATAGTATCGACGCGATAGACTGGACTAGCTGGACCGTGAAACGCGTCCGCGGTACGCACGTGTCACGATTAGCAAACACGAGGAAAACTGATCTGATGCAACGCAGCGTCGCACATTGGGCCAAACCAGGACAAAAATCGTGTTCCTCATTGTGCCTGAACGAGACTAGGATAAATCTTTTTCTTAAAGCATCGACTTTGGATTTAGTATCTTTAGAAACGTGCAATAGTACAGCTGATTCTACACTTTTTTAACATCGCAGTTGTAAAATTATTTTGAAAAAAACATTTTTGCAAAAGAGTGCAAGAAAAATGACAGAAATGCAACCTGTGATGCAATGTGAAATGATATAATTCTTTTAATTATTAATTTTGTCCATCTGGAATCGAGGAATCGATTACTGTGCGTTTGAATAACACTGTCCAACATATTTCAACTTTTTTTATGTTTCCATATAACTGTTGGGTGGATCTTATAGTTTTTCGGGCTGATTCCGAGTCTGGCCTTAATTTTTCTCCTTTTCTTGTTGGACTCCAGGTTTCAAACGTCAGTCTTCGTGGCATAACCCGTGTCTTTTCTAAAAAATTATATAAATGACTAACGGGCTAAAATGGACAAAGCTTTCAAAGAACGAAGTCCGACCGAGTCCGGGAAACGCTGTTATCGAGGAATCGATCACTGTGAAACGCAGGGAACAGTATTTTTGTCTACCATACCAAATCTTGCGAAAAACAGTAGAACTTTCTTTCTGGCTAGTAATGCTCGAACACCCTGTATATGTACTATCTAAAGCCAACCAGTAGATTCGTTGAACTTAATCGGAGCTGAGTATTAAGTCGAATTACTGCGTATTATGACTCTTTTGATCCTCACAATGACACAAATGAGACCCCTTATATCTACGAGAAAATTTAATCAATTCATTGCCGTTTTGTATATGCAGATCTGAACAGATTCCAACGTTTTTCAAATTACACACGGTATTCTGAACGCACTATCTTCTTAACTATTTATTTTTCAAGTTGCATACAGGTTTATACATGAGTTGTCGTTTTCTTTCTTGTTAGATTTCATTAGTTAATTTTGTATGGTAATCGTAATTGTTGCTCTCGACAGTCTCGGAGGAAGTATCAAAAAAATAATTCAGGTCGCTATCTCTCACGGTACAGAAACTTTGGAAAATGCAGTACAATCTTTTCGCTCGCTTTCGGAATGAAATTTACTTGGAAGAAAACGAAGTATAAATCCCGCGAGCAACCGAGTATCACGGTCTTTCGTGTTTCTACGTGACAATGAATAATTACAGGGATTAAAACGAGGACGAGGAAGAAGCGGGGAAATCTTGTCTGGTTGCTCCTCGTACTCGTTTTGTTCTTTGTTTTCTGATTGGTACGACTCTCGCGAACGGGATTCCCTTGTTTGCCTCTAATTTTTCTATGAAAATAACAGTAGTCGATGAAAGCAATGAAAATCAATCGATAATAAGTAATATTGAAAATAATCTATAAGAAATCATAATGAAAATACTGAATAATAGGAGAATGAAATAATAAAAATAACAGTAATTGATAAAAGCAATGAAAATTAATTGATACTAAATAATATTGACAATAATCTATAAGAAATCATAATGAAAATACTGAATAATAGAAGAATAAAATAATGGAATCGATAATAAGTAATATTGAAAATAATCTATAAGAAATCACAATAAAAATAATGAATAATAGAAGAATAGAGTAATGGAAATAACAGTAATTGATGAAAGCAATGAAAATCAATCAATAATAAGTAATATTGAAATTATCTATAGTAAGTCATAATGAAAATACTGAACAATAGAAGAATAAAGTAATGGAAATAACAGTAATTGATAAAAGCAATGAAAATCAATCTATAATAAGTAATATTGAAAATAATCTATAATGAATCACAATAAAAATACTGAACAATAGAAGAATAGAGTAATGGAAATAACAGTAATTGATAAAAGCAATGAAAATCAATCTATAATAAGTAATATTGAAAATAATCTATAATGAATCACAATAAAAATACTGAACAATAGAAGAACAAAATAATGGAAATAACGGTACACCGTATGAATGACAATTATGGAAGAATTATCAACTAAGAGAACTTGGACGTGACGCGATTCTGAGAAAAATGCATGCATTAAATTAATTCTCAACAGCTCGGTATCCCACTTGCGCGTTCGTGGATGAAACTTCTTGGAAATGCTTGAGCATAATCACGATGGAAGGCACCTTTTATTTCATGAAACGCATCTTTGTTCACTTGATCGTCGAATGGTAGTCTTTCAGGACAGATCCTAACTGTTTCGCTGTCTGTGTTATCAACAATTTCGTTCGTACTTTGAAAACCATTGTTCACGAAGAGAGTATACAGTGACTACTCGATCTAAGAAAAACTCTCCTTTTCCACCCTCCACTTTTGTAACTAACAAAGATTTTGATGATTTCGACGCACTGGTTCGATCAATTGTTAACTCTACACTGTTTGCAAATTATCACAATATCTATTTCTCGACGTTTCGATCTTCTTTTAGATCATTTTCAAGAACATTATAAGAATCGCGTCTGTAAATTAATAATCAATATCATGTTACATACTGTGTGAATTTAAAACAAGAAGAATAACTGTTACATACTTGCTTAGTGTAATGGAAAATAATTCTTCGTAATA
The DNA here is from genome assembly GCA_916610235.2 of Lasioglossum morio. NCBI lineage: Eukaryota > Metazoa > Arthropoda > Insecta > Hymenoptera > Halictidae > Lasioglossum > Lasioglossum morio. Next base: position 18,376,094 of record OU744324.1, on the reverse strand, counting down.
TTAACTTTAACGTAGCCACGTGTTGATGCTAGGACAGTATGTATGGTAATGAGGTTACGTGAATACACTTGGAAACAAACTTATGATATTATCGATCGGTCAGTTGTTGATCGATATTTGGCGGTAAATACATAACGGCCTTTATCGTTATAACCTTCTTTTCACTGTTAATATACCACTTTGATTATGGTATTTCTCAATTAACATTCAAGTTATTTTAACCATTTTTTCATACATTAGAGTGTATGTGGAAGTTGACGCAAATTTTGAAGCTATATAAGGAATTATTTAGAAGAAGTATTTGTAAGTATAGAGATAGATCATATCCACTTTTAACATGGAACCGTAATCACCCATTTTAGATCAAGTCTTCACTGTATTCCTGTAAGGATTTATGTAGTAGAGTAAACCGTATAATGATTGGCACCCTAAGACAAAATCGTAGTAAAAATCTCTTTATCTTTTTATGAAATGTCTAAACGAGATAAACTTTCTATTATTATAAGCTAATAGAGATTTTTCAGCAAAATCAAACAGTTTTACGAGTCCTAAATCTTTTATTATAAAATATATTCAGTGAATAACAATCGTAAGACAAATAGTACAGTCATTGTCACATTTGCTAACAGTCATATGTGGAACTCTGTTATGAAAATTTACAACGTTGCTTTAAAATATAAATAAGAAGCACTAAAAAACTGATTTTCTATACTAGAAATTCTTAATATTTGCTGTTTAAATCAAAAGTGCCAATAACTACTAAGTATAACTAAGTATAACTATAACTAATAAGTACCAATAAATCAAAAGTGCCAGCAATAGTACAGTTTACCCTAGTAGTATTTTATTTACTCCGGCCAAGAAATTGGGCTTGGTTTCCAGCTTTTATTTTCTCCATGTCACCCATTCGTCCATCCATCTATCCTATACTCTTTTTACATTAATATTACCTCTCCCTTTCTCCTTTTGATTATTTCTTTTCCTTTTCTCTCGATACTCCTGGACCAGTCTACTGTTTCTCCCACTCTTTTATCTTGTACTATCTTTTCTATACTGCAAGGATTTATGTGTCAGTGGTATCGTTGCTAGGTATAGCACTCTCACTTCGAGAAAGGCTTGCTTTACGGTTGATACGATACGATACGGTACGACACGGTCGATAGATTTTTGATACTGTAATGCGAGTGAGCACGACTAACGGAATAATACATTGGCGATGATTTCGTGAAATGGTTGCTTTGTGGGTTGGCCAGATGTGTGCCAAGTTTCCAGAACTGGAAGTGACATTCGCTCGCTCCACTTTCGGAGAACCCTTGAACTCCTTTTTTGAGTTCCCACGCGCGATCACTGTTTGTTCGACTCGTCTCTGTCACTCGATAGACTCCACTAATCTTGTCGAATCATAAAAATCATTTTCAGTTCTAATAATAAAGAAATTGTCACAGACGAAATTTCCGTACCAGCGTTCTCGATTCGTTCACGATTCGTGATTCGCGTCGATTCTCATCGATTCTCATCGATTCTCATCGATTTTCGATTTTCATCTCGTCCATTCTAGAAAGTTCAAGTGTTACTAACTATTCTTAATCAGCCGTTATTATTATTATTTTTTATTTATCCGATACTTTGAACACCGCGTTGCGTCACGTCACGTCATGTCGTGTCAGGCAGGTATTGTATCGAGTAAAAACATTGTCATGATTAACCGATTCGTTCCGGGACGCTGCACTTTTATTTTTACAACACTTTTACTACAGTTTGCGCACGTGGCACCGAAAATTATTGGCGAACGGGTGGCATATTTCCATCTGCGACTTTCCAACGTTTCACCGAATTTTTCATTCGACAAATATTTTCTTCATATTTTTGGAGAGATAACGGTTCATAATTTTTTAAAAAGATAGTTCAAAAAATGATCTTTCTTTATCTTCTAACCCCTTCGAGCTAGGCTCCTCTCCAAGGTTTAGTACTTAGTACATTGTAAGAAATCAGCTCTTGATTTGTACGAATTTAAACCAATTCCGAACATGTTCTAGTATCATTCCAGACATTTCGTCTCAAACCAATTGCCGTACTTTGACGAGACAGACTCGCGAAGAAGTCTAACAAATACGAATGTTACGCGTTTCATTTTAGATGTAAGCGATCCGTTTGTGATCAATATTTAAGCATTAAAATAAACGTAGCCATAGAAAAAAAATATAGATTTTCCGTTTCCCTAAAGGGTACGGCAAGGGGTTGATCCGGTTTTAACAAATTTTGTTGACTGGGATTACTTCCCGCTAGATATTCTGTGGCTTATGGGGGTAACAGTAAATTACTAGAATATTACTAGATTTAAGGGTGAAAGCAGTGTTTGCGGGGTTCAATTGTTTGTTTTGAGCTGCACAAAGGTTTATTTTTGATAGAGGAAGGTTGATCGTAGGGCGCTCAGCTCACACTTTAACGAGATTATGTTTATATCTAATAATATGAGCGTCCAAAGTAGGGGAAACAAATCGAGAAAAAAATCGAAATACCACCTTCATATTCTAGCTTAGGGGTTGGAAACATTGATAAATACTCTTGAATTAGGGGTTACGTTACTCCCTTATGGGCCTACTGCATGTCTATGGGCCTACTGCGTGTCTATGGGCCTACTGTGTATCTATGGGACTATGGCAACGAAAAGAAGTCAGCAAAGTCGAATGAATGGTAAACAGTCGAGCAAGCCAGTCGATGAATCGCAGTGCGCGTTGGATAGGAGGACAAGCGCATAGTTCGAACCTGTAATCCTGCGCAGGAAAGTTTCCTCGGCGGCTGACCCGTGTTCGTGTGGGTCCGAAGGAACACAGAATCGTGTGCATCGTACCGGCAGGCCGCAGGCTAGAAAGTAGCCAGCGTGCGGCGACTTATTACGTTTTCTTGGCCTGGTGCGCGGCACGACGTATACAATCTCGGTGCAACAGCTCCTCTTCGAGCCGGCTGCAACGGCATTTACCGCAAACAGGACCGCTGCGCTGGAATCGGACCATGGGACCACAAGGGTCCCCTGGTATATCCAGTACCTGATGCTGTTAACACTGACCCCGTGGAATTCGCGACGCGTTCGATCACCTGCGAAAGTCCAAGCATCTCATCCGGACGTCTTGGAAATAGGTCATACAAGTTATTTTCAACCTTCGATCGGCGCCATTTACGCGAAAGAATCGACCCCACCGGCTGTCTCTGAAGTCGACCGTCGAATCCTTGCAAGTTTGCGACCACAGTTGTTCGTGAACCCGCTGTCAAATTGGTGCGGGAACGGGCTCGACGTGGCCACTAGAAATTACAGGATCAGTAGCGCGTTATAACCAGTTGGGGCCTTGGGCAAAGTGGAATTTCGCCCCCCCCCCCTCCGGAAAAAAAGGGAAATTGACTCATGTATACACATACGATAGCCAACAATCGTAGTCCCGTTGAAAGCACCGGTTCTCGTTAGATCACCGAAGTTAAACAATGTGGAACGTGAACGGCACTAGGATGGGTGACCGTCTGGTAAAAAACCGGAAAGTGACCCACCCGGAGTGTTTTTCACGTGTTGTTGGCAAAAGGTGGTTTGGAACCCACCATAAACAGTAGGTCCCGCTGAAAAGGCGATGGTGAGAGTGGAAAGAGGAAGAGGATTGATAAATGAATTTGAAACCCTGAGGGGACCAAATATCATGTTACATACACATACGATACAGTCATACAAATACAATTACGCACATATAGAAAATCTTCAAAATCTCGCTCCTACAGATTTAAGGGTAAAAACAGTTTGTCCTTAAAACAATTGTTTGTCCTTAACACTAGAACTACCGGACAAGTCAGAATGACTGGTGCGAACTGTTTTCGATTCGAAATATTAAAAGTATAAATGTGTTTTTCCGAGAAATTTCTTTAGTCAACATCTCTGTTGGAGTACATATTTATATAAAACTTGCACGAAATCGAAATAAATGTTATATTGTCTTTATTATAAGACAATGTTTGCCAACTGCGTTTAGTGCTCGGTAGTTCTAGTGTTAAACGAGCATGTTACGAGCTGTGTGAGGGCTCATTCAAAAGAGGAAGATTGATCGTATGGCGCTCAGCTCACGATTTAACGAGATTATGTTTATATTTAATAATATGAGCGTCCAAAGTAGGGGAAACAAAATCGAGGAAAAAATCGAGATACCACTCTCAGGTTCCCATGTATTTTTCTAATACAAAACGATTTTTTTTTTACTTAACCCTTTGCACTCGGCTGTCCCCTCTGAGGCACCACTAAAAATTGCTGTACCATTCTTCAAAATATTGTTTACATTATTAAATATATCGGTATCGAATCAATTACTAAACATTTAGGTACTGTATAAGGTAATGTACCAATTTCATATTCATAAAATTGGAAAAATCATATGGTATGGAAATATTCTAGAAAGGATGAAATGTTTAATTTTCCAGTTAAAATAGCTCCGAGTGCAAAGGGTTAAATCATGAGCTGAGCGCCCTACGATCAACCTTCCTCTTTAGAATGAGCTCTCACACAGCTCGTAACATGCTCGTATAAGGACAAACAATTGTTTCTACAATCTAATAATATTTCGGGGTACGTTACCCTTTAAAAAAAAAAGAAAAGAGGTCCTCATTTGTAACTCGCCACTGGACAGGATGTCCCTTAAATGTCTCCAACGAAAACCAATTGATGTCGAATGTTAGAAACATTTTGATGCGATTCCTACGTCCTCAAAAGGAATGCCCTATTAACAACGCATCGAAAGGACCATCTCCTAGCAGCTTCGATGGGATCAGCAACGGTAACAATAAACGCAAACACCTCCTCCCTTGCGGTGTCCTCGGTTGGAGGACCGTCAACTTGAGTGGATCATGTTTTGCACGCAAAGTCGGTTTGTAATCTAACTCGGCGAGAGGTTTCCTTGTTGGATGGGTACACAGACCTGGAATGTCAGCCTTGGACACTGAACGGTGAAACTGAAACTGGACCTGGAACTAGAACTTGAAGTGGAAGTAGAATCGGAACTAGTCGCCACGAGAAGGGAGCTCTTTCCCTTCCTCGTTTGTAAACCACTCCGTGACCATTATTTTTGGATAATATGGTCAAATGCTACATTTAGGAACGAACAGAAATGTTTAGAAGTTACCTTAACACTTTACCTACCGAAAGTCTATTAATAGGATTTTCAATAATTCTGCTGCGCCAACAGAAAGCATAGAAATTTTCTTTTACGTTGCAATCCTAAATGAAAGTTTTAGATGACGTTACCGAAGGTGACTTGTTACTTCACAATGAAAATTGCTGTCACTCTTGAAGGTCCCATTAAAAAGTGTTTAGCCATGAACTATAGATTTTTCAAAATTATGCAATAATCACCGGTCGGGAATGTGTTATCTTATTAACAAAAACTTATTGTATTTGTCTGTTCTCGAGATTTTATTCTCGAGATTTTCGCGATAATTTGTGCAACCATCGAGCTCTTCTTTGCAAACGGTCTGCCGGTAAATCGGTACAGGAGGACCGGATGGCATCTACGTACGATACTGTAAATCGACCGTGTATCTCATACAGATAAAGTAGGAAACTGCAAGCCACGTGCTGCATTAGTTCGCGGAATATCGACAGAGGTCACCACGTAAACTTGGAAGACTATTCAACGCGTTCCTTAATTAAAGATCGGTGCCAGCAGTCGCATCTAATATTCGTATTCGGTATTCCATGTATGTTAATAAATACGTTGGTAAGTTTGAAATTGCATCGAAAGCACAAGGATAAATCGATACGAAAATATGGACGAACGAGGGGAGACGCGAAGCTTATCTTCGAACTAGACGCTCCTCGGCGTAGTCGTGGCAGCATCGAGTGCTCGTCAAGTGCCTTTAGAAAACTCGGAACCCCTCACGCCTCGCGCCAGGGCGGACTTACAAAGCCGCTTTTCACGATGTCGCTTTTGTGTGTGTTTGTGTGTGCCTTCCGTTCTCTCAATAAAAAAAAATTGAGTCGTGGACTACGGTATAGTTCACGGTTACTACAGAACCTCTTGGAGTCTCTAAATTTCAAAATTCAACGCGTTGATTTATTAACTGCGACCACGGCTAGTGATTTCAATTGAGCCTTTGAGAAACAATGGTTTTTTAAAATTATTTACACAGTTCTAGTTTTATTCCAGCGGTCGCATTTCTAGTTGTACGCGATTTTATTTCCTGATGTATTTCATGTAGTTTATGTACCTTTCACATATTTTATGAAATACCCAGGTACACATGCCCAATCTTTGTCAATCCAAGGGTATTTCATGAGTAACCCGGAAACCCAGCCAAACTTTGTTAACCCAGGGATATTTCATGAGTAAAGGTACCCAGGCAATCTTTGTTAACCCAGGGATATCTTATGAGTAAGGATCTGCAAGCAATCTTTGTCAACCCAAGGGTATTTCATGAGTAACCCGGAAACCCAGCCAATCTTTGTTAACCCAGGGGTATCTTATGAGTAAGGGTATCCAGGCAATTTTTGTCAACCCGAGGGTAGTTCATGAGCATCCCGGAAACCCGTGCAATCTTTGTCAAAACAAAGTGTATCCATGAGTAAGGGTATTCAGCCAATCTTTGTCAACCCAAGGGTATTTCATGCGTAACCCGGAATCAAAGCCAATCTTTGTTAATCCAGGGGTATTTCATGAGTAAAGATACCCAGACAATCTTTGTTACCCCGGGGGTATCTCATGGGTAAGGGTACCAAGCCAATCTTTGTTAACCCAGGGGTATTTTATAAGTAAGAATACCCAGGCAATCTTTATCAACCCAAGGGTGTTTCAGGAGTTACTCAGAAACCCAGCCAATCTGTATTAACCCAAGGTTATTTCATAAGTAACCCGTGCAATATTTGTCAAGCCAGCTATCCCACAAATGACTCGGCTACCCTAATATCTCACAGTAAACTCTCTAAAACACGCTTCTAGATTCCGTTTCTAAAAAAGCCTTGACTTCTGTCATCCACATCCTAGGTTTAATAATACAGTGTTAAAAATTTCAATGTACACCCTGTCCACACCTATCGACTATCATCGACAGATTCTCGATCCGTGTATCTATCGGAACGGCTAGTACGGCAGCGAACCAATTAAAAAGTTCCTCCGATTGACTGAGACCGTGGAAAAAGTTTGCCGACCCAGAAGGAAAGTGTCCAAACATGCTATTCGTTTCGGAAGTTTGACCGTTAACTCTATCCACACTCTGTTGGCGAATAGGTCCATCTCGAAAGTTGCGCTTCTCCCGATGCTGCAGCTATGTAACTACATACATGCTTACGTGGGTACATAGAGATAGACATAAGCAGCGCAGCGGGCCAAGACCGCTTTCTGGCTCGTTTCTTATGGTTCCTCGCGCGGGGTTTGATCGCTAAGCCGACTTTCAGTAGAGTAGACTGGTCGTCCGATCCTATTACACGGTTGGCGAGAAAAAATGCTCGATGAAAGAAAAGATCTCCGCCCTCGTTGGTCGACGTCGGCCATTTTTCGGTGCGAGGAAAATCCGAAAAGGTTCCCGAGGCGAGTCCTCATATCGAAGGCAGGGCACGTGTCCGCCATCTGCATCCCGCAGGAATCCATCTGCACCCTTCTCTACAGTGCGGCGGGCTTAGTTCTCTCTCTCTCTCTCTCTCTCTCTCTCTCTCTCTCTCTCTCTCTCTCTCTCTCTCTCTGCGTACATGATGCGTCCGTGTATATGTGTGGGGGTTCGTCGAGGTTGCGTAGGCCGTAATACGTCGTTATATCCGGTCTTCCGTTGGAAAATCCTCTCGCGGAAGCTTCACGGTCGCCGGGTATTTTCCCCGAGAAGGTCAGAGGCAGGCTTATTAACTTCTTTCGATGAATGCGTCTTTTCGTACGTGCTCCGCTCTATCGATCCAGTTCTTTTTCACCTTGCCCCCAGGCTTGTTTCTCCATTATTGGCTGCCGTGTTTTCACGCAATGATACGCCGCGACGATAGGTCCGGCTCCATTTTTATCCGTTTCTACAAAACGGAAAGAAAGATATATGCACCAGATGAGAAAATATGTATTCAGTCAGTTCAATGGTTTCATTCAACCGGGAAAAGATACGTCGTTTTTCGTCGGTGAAAAATGGTTGAATTCAAAGTTCGTTTAGGCGTTGGGTGCTAAGTTAGCACGTCGTACAGTGATGTATTTGCACGATTTCAGCGGCCACAGCTAGTTCCAAATTTGCTGAATATTTAAAAACTGTAACTTTGCTAAAACTTATCCAAATTTGATGATAAAAGAACCATTTTAAAGCTTGAGATTTTTACTTTTTGTATTGTGTGCCGTTTGTACTGAAACGGATGTTTTGAGTGCAAGATTTGTCCATAAAGAGGAGCGTGTCAGATTGTAAAGTTTTAAGCTATTTTTCAATCAAGACTGCGGATTATAATCAACATTTTAACATTATTCGTTTATTTTATGTACACTATCGAAAAGTGTAATCATTTACAAATTAATTTATCTTTTTAAAATAGTTATTACAAAGAATCATCAATATTTTTACGTTATTCGTCTATTTTATGTACACTATCGAAAAGTGTAATCATTTACAAATTAAACTATCTTTTTAAAATAGTTATTACAAAGAATCATCAATATTTTTACGTTATTCCAAAGAATAATCAATATTTTTATATATCTTCGATTTTCGCGCGTGCACGATGGTCATTTTTTCGTAAATCAACTATAAAACACGGAGTCAGTTGTAGTCAGATCGTAGTCAGTATAACATAATCATTACCAAAATCTTCGAATCATCAAGAAAGTGACTCATCGTTGGTTATCTTTAAATATTAATAATTACAAAAATGTACATAGTACAAAAGTGAATTTCTCTTAAAAGTATACCCTATACTTAGCTAAAAGAAACTTCTATAAAACAAAAATCTGTTAGTATATGTAAATAAGGGAAAACATACAAATAGGTGAATTTGTTGAGAAATGAAAGCGGGTAATCGGAACTTCAAACTTCCGACAAATTTCAGTGCTTAATGGATACATGAATGGGAAAACGAATGATGGGAGATTGTTCCTCAGACATTCAACTAACTCAAGCCATAAAAAATTTTACAATTTATGTAAAATTTTAAAAATTGAATCTTCACCGCTGAAGTCGGGCAAATACCTCACTGTGCGTGGCTACGGAAAATATAGAACTAGCGGAGCTCTCGGTGATCCATTCGATAAATCACGGCCTGATTTCTTTTTCACCCAGTCTTTCCGCGCGGTTATTTTGTGGTTCTGGTATCGACAGGCTTGTTATACCAGAAGTGGGAAGCAAATTACGCGGAAACGTTCCCAGCGAACGTTTATCTAGCTGCTAGGCCATCGCGCAATCGTAATTGAGTGAAATTCGTTTGGAACGTGTTGGCACGGTGTTGCGATCAATTTCTAAACGATTGAAATATTTTACCATAAAATCCTCCGTAAGATCGACTAGTTTTACATCTAATAACCGTGTTTGTTAATTTTGTTTCAGGTGAGTGGTATACTTTTTGTTCATACACTTTGGCGACTCGGCAACATTCGAGTAAGTATACACATCTACGTACCATGCATACATTTTCAACGATTTACAGGTGTCACTGAAGTTTCGCGTTAACAAAACTTAATTTTATACAAGCAAGATTTTCAATTTAAACATCTTAAACGAATTTCAGAGCGTGTGTATTTGGATACGCGAAATGTCTCAGGATTTTTCTCAGAACTTCCAAGCATCCCTTAACTAGGGAAAATAGAGTAAAACATAATTTTTCGATTTCACCCCGTAACTAGCAACACGATCGAGATATACGGTTGAAATTTTACACGGTATGATTTTTCTTGATGCCAATTTTTGTACTTGATTGTACAATTCGGCTGAAGCGCGTTTTCGATCACCTTACCCAGCTATACCCATTCGAATTCTCCAATTTCGATATAAAAGATGTATCAATGCTTTCGGCGCAATGGTTCGATCAATTTCTTACTTAGAAGCAATTCTGCAATTTATCAAATTCAAATTCCCACGTTTCGATATCTATGTTTAGATCATTATCAAGAAAATAAATAATTGCTTCTGTAAATTAATTGCGTCTATAAAACATCGAAATTGGACAAATGTGCCTTTCTATCGATCGTATATTTGTTTATAAAAGATGTATGAATGCTCTCGGCGCACTGATTCAATAAATTTTTACTTAGAAGCAATTCTGCAATTTATCAAATTTAAATTTCGACGTTTCAATCTATGTTCAGATCTCCTTCACGAAAATTAATTAATTTACCGACGCAATTATTAATTTTCTTGAAGATGATCTGAACATAGATCGAAACGTCGATATATGAATTTGATAAATTGCAGAATTTACAGACGCAATTATAGTTTTTCTTGAAGATAATCTGAACATAGATCGAAACGTCGATATATAATTTGATAAATTGCAGAATTGCTTCTAAGTAAAAATTGTTCGAACCAATGCGCCGAGAGCATTAGTACATCTTTTATAAACAAATATAGAATGTGAACAAGAGCGCGCTTTCAAACACTTAAAGCGAAATCTACTTATAGATCAATTAATCCAATGAATCGCATTATTGCAAAATCATGTACTATTTACAATCATATTGATTTTTTCATTGAATCTTTGCAAAATTAAAAAATGCAACTACGCAGTATTACATGATAATACCTATCGATTGCACCAGTATTATATTATTATATTTTGTTTTTTTTTCCTTTTGTGCATGTCCCTTCTTTTTTTATTAGACGAGTAGCCTTGTATCTTTCTCTATTTTTTTTGTAAACATTTATGAAAAAGGACTTCAGTCCGTCTATAATAAATAATAATAAATATACGATCGATAGAAAGGAACATTTATCCAATTTAGTGGTTGCGACCTCTCGACATTTCTGATGGATTTTCCGCGACCGTTATCGAGTAGACTCTCGAGCGAGATGATCGACCCGACGCGACGGCCTTTTCCGCGAGGAACAATCTAGCGTGTGCTCCTCGATCGATGAGTTTCTCGACGGACTCTCCCGCGTATCGGGGACAAAAGAAAAGAGGGACTTTCGTAACGGTACTACTGTCACTGGTAGCACAGCGTGGCTAAGGTTTAGTCTAGAGTCTAGACAGTGGGCAGGTCGATATCTGGCACCTCCGCTATTCAGGGACCCGCAAAGCATGGTCGTGAAACGGGTACCAACACCACGAACACCGACTTGGGACGAAAAAGGTGGACACGACGAGCAACGAACAACGAGCGACGCACCACGCGACGGGGAACAGGGTAAAGTGGATTCGCGACAATGTCGATTCGGTCCACCGTTCTCTACCTTTATACGATGGTGGCTGGTTCGAACACAGCCGCTTCGGAAAAAGCTTCCGACGAATTTTAACAACGCGCCTAACGACTACCAGAACTATTTCAACGGAAAATCTCCACGTAACGGCATTGACTAACAATACTTTTTATGCTTTCGGCGCACTGGTTGGTTCGATCAATTATTATTTTAACCCTCATCCGTTCCTCATTTCACGAACTGAATCTGTCCCTCGGTGTCGAATTGACACAGTGATTAAAAAAACGTTAAAATAACAAGTCAAACAGTTACTTTTCGATGTTTTTTTTCATTCAAATTGATGAGATAACCCTGTGCACTTGGTGATATTCTAACTCGAAAATGAAATATTTCTTCCGACCTAAAATAATTCAATTCTACATGATTTTTCTAATTTTATGGTTATGAAATTGATATGATACATCACCAATGTAAAGTCACTATCAAATGTGAAGTTGTCGTTTTATTTAACCCTCGTCCGTCCCTCGTTTCACGAACTGAATCTGTCCCTCGGTGTCAAATTGACACAGTGACTTAAAAATCGATAAAATAACAAGTCAAACTGTTACTTTTCGATGTTTTTTTCCATTGAAATTGATAAGTTAACATTCGCATGTTAGGTTTTTGCGGTTATATGTTTCGCAGTTAAAAAAAAATAAAAGTCACCAGGTTTTGGACAAAGGACCCCGCGTGAATCATATGGAAAATCTATCCCGGTTAAATCAGTTGGATTTTTTTATATGTTGTAGCTTATGATCTACTGAACAAAAGATGTAATGCAATACAAAAACAATATTTTTATGCTTTCGGTGCACTGGTTCGATCAATTAGAATTTTAATACTATACAGGGTGAGTCACCAAACGTTAGCACATCAAATATGTTTGTTGTTTCTAAAGATACGTAAAATATGGTAAGGACAAAGTTGAATGGTGCAATGGGGCTGACACGATGCAAAAAAAAAATTTTGTTTTTACGTCATTTTTTTAAATGGAATGAGGTATTTTTTAATACATCAATCGATGCAGCTGGACATTCGTTATAAAAATGTACTAACCTATGTATGTCGAAAAGTTAGTAGTTCAGGAGATATTTCAATTTAAATAACTCAAAAAACCATTTCAATCGTACTAAGACGTCAGCGTTTACTTACTAGTGTAACGTCTTAGTACGATTGCAATGGTATTTTTGAGTTATTTAAATTGAAATATTCCCTGAACTACTAACTTTTCGACATACATAGGTTAGTACATTTTTATAACGAATGTCCAGCTGCATCGATTGATGTATTAAAAAATACCTCATTCCATTTAAAAAAAATGAAGGTGACCTTGATATCTCCAAAAAAAATGACATAAAAACAAAATTTTGTTTTTGCATCGTGTCAGCCCCATTGCACCATTCAACTTTGTCCTTACCATATTTTACGTATCTTTAGAAACACAAGGATATTTGAGGTGCTAACGTTTGTTGACTCACCCTGTATATTTTTTCTATGTTGTAGCTTATGATCTACTGAACAAAAGATGTAATGGGCACAAAGTTCAATAATGGACAGTTATCGAGTTACAATCAGTCGAACATGAGAAATTCGTGCTGCCGAATACTCAAATCTCGGGAAATATATATTTACTTAACACGCTTGCCGCGCCCCCGCTCCTTCGATTTTCACATCGAACCTGTAGCGCCGATATCATATAGTGCATATACAAAATTTACGATCGTAAAAACTGGAGATTATTAATTACAGTATGTACAATCAAAATGCTGAATAATCTCCGGCATGGTCGTATTCTGAATTCGAGTACGTCTGTTCACCGATCTGTAGGCAAAATGTTTTCATTCCCGAACAATCTCCAGGATCGACGCGAGTCTCGATCGGCGAGAGTGTGCGTTGGGGGTTCCTGATTACGAAAACCTTGATAATTTATCCGTCGATCCAGTTGCCATGCACCGGTGCACTCGGTCAGGTTGCACGCTCGCTCCGGTTTCATTCTGCGTCGGCTCGCGATGTCATAATCCAGCAACAACGTGTTTCATAATCTTCGGCGCGCATCATCTCCGTGCTCTCGCGGAAACGTGCCCGTCGCTGTTGTTAGCTTAACGAACTGAGAAGCGTCGTTTCGCCGATGCAATTAGTTGTTTTCCGTTGGAACGCACGCCGGAGACCAATTAAATCGCACGGTTTCAAATCGAGGATTAGATCCGATACAGATCTCCTCTCTCAGTATTCGAAGCGCCGCCGTCCGCCACGCGAACTTCAACACGGGAAATCCCCGGTTGTGTCTCGGTTCGCGCGAGCACTCGAATCCAATTTAATCGCGTTTCACCTTAATTCCGTCGGCCGTGTCCGATTCGCAGAAATTCGTCGCGAGCTTGATCGCCAATTACTACTTTGACGTTCTGTTTAACGAAGCCCGAAGACAATTAACGTTAGCATTAATGAGGGCTGATTGGCAGACGAGTCGTCGCCTAACAGTCGCGCGGGTGAATCGATTATCCTGTCCGGAGCAAGGTTCTTTTGCGGAAAAGAATACAGTACATATATGGTAAAGGTGAATTTCTTTTCGATCGAAATTTTAATATACAGGGTGGGGCGCCACATTTTACCATCTAGATTTACGTCATTATTATTACGCGTAGCAAACAATGTTTCAGATGAAGTTGAATGGTTTTGAGAGGAGCACATTCTGATGGTATATTTTTTTTTGTAGGTGGACGTGTAAAGGACATATGAAGGTCATTAATGTTTTTTTTAAATGGAATCATATATTTTTTATTGCATCAGCTGATGCTCCTTCATATTCTTTACAAAAAAGTATTAATCTATTTGTGTAAAAAAATCATTAGTTTAGGAGATATTTTAATTATAATTTGTTCTTGCTCTTCTACTACATTATCACATTGAATTCATATTATTGACCAGAGAGTCGAGATTTCCTAACAAATTATAATTAAAATATCTCCTAAACTAATGATTTTTTTTACACAAATAGATTAATACTTTTTTGTAAAGAATATGAAGGAACATCAGCTGATGCAATAAAAAATATATGATTCCATTTAAAAAAACATTAATGTCCTTTACACGTCCACCTACAAAAAAAAAATGTACCATCAGAATGTGCCCCTCTCTCAAAACCATTCAACTTCATCTGAAACATTGTTTGCTATGCGTAATAATAATAACGTAAATCTAGATGGTAAAATGTGGCGCCCCACCCTGTATTATGAAGTTGATGATTTCGGCGCAAGGTTCGATCATTTATAGAGAACAACAAGTGTGCAATTATTTAAACATGTTTCACGACGTTTCTATCCTTGTGTGGATCTTTCTCAAAGAGACATTTTTTGCGTCTGAAAAACAGTGTATGGTATTGCGAAGGCCAATTGGTATTGTAAACGGTGGGAAACGGTTAATTATACTCTGCTCTTTTTTAGTAGTGGAGTAACGATGAATCATGTTGAGTGCATGTCTTTTGCTGTCTAGTACAGTGATGGCGAATCTTTTCGAAGAGTGAGTCAATTACATTGTCCAACAACAAAAATGTTTCCAAATAACTGTTGGCTGGATCTTATAGAGTTTCTCGAGCTGATTCCGAATCTTGCCTTAATTTTTCTCTTAGATGCACAGTTTTTAAGAAATTTGAGTTTGAGAAAAGAAGACATATTTTTCAACTTTGAACAAATATTCTGATGTTATTATTATTGTATTGTTCTTTACAGCAAAAGTTTCTCTAGACTTTCCCGAATACAATGATGTGCAATACCAACACATTATGATTGTTTAAACATGTTTAAGACGGAGAGGCACCACTTTTGCACCGTTTTTTGATGATATTTTTTAATTTATCTGAAAAAATAGCGGTACAGCGGAAAATCGAACTACACCAAACTCATAACGCGTGAAACGCTGCATAAGAACGAAATAGAGCTAATCTCTACGTCCAACGTAAAAAAAAAAAGGTGAACGAAAGTTGTTATTGCAAAGACATCTCTTGTTGGTATCCGTCGCTGTGAAATGATCGTTGAGGGATACTATCCTCCTCGAGTGGATATCTTCCGTCTTGAACATTCGAACTAATCGATGGTAACATTTGAGACGTATCGATTCGACGGTTCCTATATTCCTATCGTGATTACTCCACTCTTGGCCGAGGATAATACTCCCAAGAGGAACGATAGCGAAGCGATCCGACGTCGCTCGTTTACCCGAAGCGGAAGACCAAGGAAGCGGAACCGGAAGCGGCTATCGTTCGGATAAAAAGCCGAAGCACGCTAATTAAGCCTTCATTAATGAGGGAACCGGTGTAGGAGTGTACGACGGGGCTTCGGTTGCCGAGCGTTTTGTAAGGATATGTATACATAGACTGCCGAAGGCACAGGAAAGGTTCATCGTCTGCTATTTCGTCTAACCTTTTAATGGCAAGGGGCATTCGAGTGCGCCGTTACGTCCTGGGACAATGGTATCGCGACTAGAATTAACATCACCGCAGTCTTTTAATAGTTATCGTCGCCATTACTGTTCCAAGATCTTGCCCCGTGCTCGTTCCGATCCTTTGAGCTCGCTCGTTCCGACAATTACCATCACTTTTATTCCCATATTCAATCTTCGATTAAATGGCAATATCAGTGCGAGGTCAATTAAAATTAACAAGTTAGACATATCACTAGAAAAAAATGTAACCAACTAAACGCGACGCATTTTTGGAGGATCTTTGGGGATTTTTTAAATAATATTCTCTAATATATATATATATATTGGATGAAATTATCTTTGTTTATTTTATAATTAAGGAACTTTAAAAATGTAATAGTATAAATAACAATTTTTGAACTAAATTATTTGATCCTGCTCCTTGGAGATCAACTTATTGATTAAACATTTTTTAAAACAAAGCTTACTAACTTGACAACTTCACATTTGTGAGATAGTTCGCATTGGTGAAAGTTGTCTGAAGTTGGTTATAGTCGCCACACATTGCTGATCGATGTAAATAGCGAAATTAGTAACCGCAATCACTTTTATTCCTATATTCAATCTTCGATTAAATGGCAATCAGTTCGAGGTCAATTAAAATCGAGAATTTCGACATTTCACTACAAACAAATGTAACCAACTAAACGCGACGCATTGCCGATCGATGTAAATAGCGAAACTGTGAACTGCAATCACTTTTATTCCTATATTTTATCTTCGATTAAATGGCAATCAGTTCGAGCTCAACTAAAATCAACAATTTTAACATTTCACTAAAAAAAAATGTAACCAACTAAACGCGACGCATTGCCGACTGCTGTAAATAGCGAAATTAGTAACCGCAATGACTTTTATTCCTATGTTCAATCTTCGATTAAATGGCAATCAGTTCGAGGTCAATTAAAATCGAGAATTTCGACATTTCACTAGAAAAAACTGTAACCAACTAAACGCGACTCATTGCCGATCGATATAAATAGCGAAATTGTTAACCGCAAAACACCTTGAATATTTATCATCGTTAAATAATTTCCGGGACGATCGCGCGATACCACGGCGCGCTCGTGAAAGAACTGCTCCCCCTTAGTCATCTAATTCATGTGCGGAGATAATTAATTTCCTCTTTCTCACGCGCATTATATTCTTGGCCGACTGATCGGAGATCATTCGAAACTGGTTGCGCCGCGCTACTGTAACGTTGTGCCCACGGCTCTTTCTCAGAGAAAAGAATCTGTCGGTGAACGCGAATTTCACGAATTTCACGAGGCGAGAGAGCGTACACGCCGGTCTGATTACCCTGACACACGAACGAACAGTAATCACCGGCCTGATTGCGATAATATTTGCTCCGCGGAATATTCTAATGCACCCTGCGGTTTGTTACGTACACATCTGCACGCATCCTTGTCCCCGGATACATATAATACTGTACACAGTACAGGGTGTATATGTAGAAATTATACGTCGAGACTATCTTAGCGAGAGCCTGCACCCTTGATTTGCTGGAAATTTACAGAAAAATCCGGAATTTTCTATGATCCCTTTGCCGTACTCTAACGAGCCAGACTCGCGATCAAGCTTTTCAACGAAAGTCTAACAATTATGGATGTTACGCGTTTCATTTTAGGTGAAACAAAATTTGATTCGTTTGTCATCCAATGTTAAAGCATTAACCCCTCATGATTTCTTTTAATTGGGATGAAAAAAATTGACAGGAAGTCAGTTTTTGTGTTTTATTTAACCCTCGTCCGTCCCTCGCGTCAATTTTTTACACAGTTTTCCCGAAATAAGGTATACTGTTCTGTTATTTGTGTACGTAAAGCCCGAAACTTCGTGCCTTTAATTTTTTAAATGCGAAACACATAACCGAGAAACCTAAGATGTAAATGTTAACTCGTCAGTTTTTGGATAAAACAAAATATCGAAAAATAAATGTTTATCTCGTTACGTGAGCTGACTTTTACCAATGTGTCTAATTTGACACCGAGGGACAGATTCGGTTGGTGAAATGAGGGACGGATGAGGGTTAAGAGAAAAATATTGAAAAGAATTAAAATAATATTTTCCGCAAAATAAACATAAATAAACATAGTAAGAGAATAAACAATGTGTGGTGGTATCAGCGCACAGGTTCGATCAAAATATTAAAAAAAAAACAAGCAATCTTGCAATTAACAAAATCCCAACGTTTCGATCCTGATATAGATAATTTTCTTGAGAAGGATTTTTTGATGCGTCTGAAAAATTAACCCTTAGCACTCGAGCACTAAAAATTGCTGTACTATTATTTAAATAATTGTTTACACTATCAGATATGTGAGTATCTAACCAATTACTACACATTTAAGTATTGTATGAGGTATTATATCAATTTGGTATTTATCAAATTTAAAAATTCATATAGAATGGAAATATTGTAGGTCAGAAGAAACGTTTAATTTACGAGTTAAAATAGCTCCGAGTGCAAAGGGTTAAGTATTGTATGAGGTATTATATCAATTTCATATTTATCAAATTTAAAAAATCATATAGTATGGAAATATTGTAGGTCAGAAGAAACGTTTAATTTACGAGTTAAAATAGCTCCGAGTGCAAAGGGTTAATATCACTGTAATATGTGTTAAACAGATCAAACAATATGAAAGTGACAAACGAAACACTTTGCCTTGCTTGCTTGAACAACTGTAACGGTAAAAGAAAATGGTACAGCAAGGGATTAAATCGTGCATGCTAATTACACTGTCTAATTTGTAAGCCACATTCGACGCGCAACGCCGACGAAAAGGGTTTGGAATTTCCAGCGGCGTAAACGTCGTCGGCGGCCAAGAGTTTCGGCGAAACTACTGGGCAATTTGAAGGGAAAACTGTGGGGCGCGCAGGCTTTCCCGTTTATAAGTTACGGCGCATGCATAATGGCAATTTCATTTGCACGGCACAAGGTATTCTTAATGTGTTTTAATGAAATGTGGCGAGGAAGAATTTCATTTCGTCTGTGTGCTGCCGGGACGGCCCTGCGAAACCAACGAGATCCCCGCGTCTGGAATAACCGAACCGTAGGAAATAAGGAGGAAACTCCTTGGGAAAAGCTTCTTCTCGAGGAGCACCGACTGGTCTGTGTTTTTTCCCTTGATAACTCTTTATCGAAGCCACGAGAAAGATTTTTGCAAAGGAAACAGTTACATCACATGACTTCAGACATCGTACCTTTGAAGTACAAGGTTATTCTTGGTACACACTGTGGGTGTAGGCACGGGGTACGGCTGGTGGATCGTGGATGTTACGCGGGCCGTGAGAAAATTGAAAGAGATGACGTTTTGTAGCGGCCTCGAAAGGAACTTTTGTTTGCTGGGGTCCGGCTGCATCCTCCGCTTAATCACTTTTTTAATTGCTCCTTGCGCGGCGGTGGCACACTCGGACAGGGCCAAACGGTGTATCAGGAGAAGCCTGGACGAAACGTGGACATTTTTTCCAGTTTTTATTGTTCCCTCGTTCGCGCGAGTTCCTAGGAACGACCGAAACGAGGAAAGCAAACAGCGTCGCGAGGAAGGCTTTCGCGTATCTCATTTTTTTTCCTTCCCCCCCATCCGCGTCGGTTTAATCGCGGACCCTTTCGCTGGAAGTTTTATTTGCATTGGAAAATTTACTCGGTTCCCGTACGAACCTCGGAACACCATTGCGTTGCCGAGGCGGCGTTCCCGTAGTGACAGCGGATTCACCCTTTTCCTCCCCCTCTGCTATCTCTTCTCTTCTTCCCCTCTGCTTTCTACTCTCGGCGTATTCACCTCTTTTTGCCCCGTTTTCAGGCATTATGGCGAACGACAAGCACGCTCGAAGTTATTTGTGACCGGGAGTTATTAAATTTCGTGAACCCGGGGGACGACTGCGTTGTCCGAAATGAATTTTTTTCCCTCATTCCGTACCGGCTCCCTCGAGTTTCCTGAAATCTGTAATAGACGGTTAACCGCGACGTAAGAGTCGAAGCTATTATTCGAATCTGTGAGACTCGATATATTTTTGGGTATAATTTTTGGTTATCTCTTTATCAGTCTAAAAAAAAACTAAAAGACGGTAAACCGTGATGTAACATTGGAATCTGAAACGCGATATTTTTGGGAGTCTTTACACCAATCTGAATCTAGAAAACGGTGGATCATAATGTAATATTGAAGCTATTATTCCAATTTGTAAAACGCGATATATTTTTGGCAATCTTTTTATCAGTCTAAAAGAAAAACAGAAAAAACTAACAGACGGTAAACTGCATTGTAACATTGGAATCTGAAACGCGATATTTTTGGGAGTCTTTACACCAATCTGAATCTAGAAAACGGTGGATCATAATGTAATATTGAAGCTATTATTCCAATTTGTAAAACGCGATATATTTTTGGCAATCTTTTTATCAGTCTAAAAGAAAAACAGAAAAAGTAACAGACGGTAAACTGCATTGTAACATTGGAATCTGAAACGCGATATTTTTGGGAGTCTTTACACCAATATTTTTGGCATCCTTTTTATCAGTCTAAAAAAAACAACAGAAAAAAAACTAACAGACGGTAAACCGCGATGTAACATTGAAATATGAAACGCGATATTTCATTTTCGAGTTACAATATCACCGAGTGCACAGGGTTATCTCATCAATTTGAATGAAAAAATACATCGATAAGTAACTGTTTGACTTGTTATTTTATCGATTTTTTAATCACTGTGTCAATTTGACACCGAGGGACAGATTCAGTTCGTGAAACGAGGGACGGACGAGGGTTAAATAAAACGACAACTTCACAATTGATAGTGACTTTACATTGGTGAATGTTGTCTGAATGTTGGCACAGTCGGCACAATCTCTTGCGAAAAATTGAAAATCGTGTTTCGAAATAGGGCTGTAACTTTTCTTCGATGGTCGAAGATTTCGAAGTTTCGATATTAGAACCTTTGAAGCTTCGGAGAAGTTACAGGCCTAGTAGATACACGACATTCGTGATATGATCCCGAAAATTAATAGAATCCAATTTTATAAATGTAATTTAATTACGAACAGTCCAAACGGAAAGTTCAATGTCAATAACCGGGGATTGACAGTTGATATTTTTATTTATCAAAAATCGTGACATGGTATAAGTCTTCGAAGCTTCGGAAAAGTTACAGCCTTATTTCGAAAGAGTGGTATTCCATGGAAAAATTGAAAATCGTGTTTCGTAATAGGGCTGTAACTTTTCTTCGAAGGTCGAAGATTTCGAAGCTTCGATTTCAGAACCTTTGAAGCTTCGGGAAAGTTACAGTCCTAGTAGATACACGACATTCGTGATATGATCCCGAAAATTAATAGAATGCAATTTTATAAATTTAATATAATTACGAACAGTCCAAACGGAAAGTTCAGTGTCAGTCACCGGTGACTGACAGTTACTATTTTTATTTATCAAAAATCATGACATGGTATAAGTCTTCGAAGTTTCGGAAAAGTTACAGCCCTATTTCGAAAGAGTAGTATACCTCGGAAAAATTGAAAATCGTGTTTCGAAATAGGGCTGTAACTTTTCTTCGAAGGTCGAAGATTTCGAAGCTTCGAAGCTTCGATGTCAGAACCTTTGAAGCTTCGGAAAAGTTACAGCCCTATTTCGAAAGAGTGGTATTACTCGTAAAAATTGAAAATCGTTTGGAAAGATTGATTTCGGATTGGCCATGCCTAGTTGGCATCGTGTCGGTGGTTGAAATGATAATATAATAAAAAGGTGCTTGTAGGTTTCGGTGGTGGTTACGACGAGGCGACAGAGTGCGCATGCGTCGGTAGATTGGTGGTAGTGGTAGCGCGGGAGTGGCAGTGTGGTCGTGTCAGGCAGTAGAGTTTCGGACGCCGCGGCGCGTGGTTCTGGATAGTCGACGGTCGATTCCGCGTTGCATGTTGTCCGATTTCCGTCCGTCGTGTGTAGTGTAAAGTTTCAATCGAAAATTCCGCGACTGTCATCCGCGTTAAACAAGTGTGCGCGTGTAGATCCGACGATTTCCGAAAGAGAGAGAGAGAGAGAGAGAGACTCTCTCGGCGACGACGAGGTTCCGTGATCGTTGGCCGTTTGTTGACACGATCCAGGAGGGGCTGCTGTGTTTGTTTCCCTGGTTGGGGAGTGCAATCATCTGTGGATTAGCCGGAGCAACGACGGACAGGTTATTTCGGCAGCCGGACGCGCACCTCGTGTGCACAGTGTGCACTCCCGATCCGTGAACCAGGCTCATCGATCGCTGCTTCAGATTATATTTACCCCGGCGACGCCGACAACGCGCGCCCCAACGGAAGATGGAAGATGAGCCGCGCGCGCGCGACCTACGGCCTCCCATGATTTCACCACGATAAACCATTATGCGAGATCGTTTCTATGCGCGGAACAGCCGCCTCGACTTTGAATCACGGTAATTGTACGCCTCTTTAGAAAGACAGAGTCAGAGACAAAGATGGAGAGAACGTGTGCGACCGCCATCGCGCCTGCGCCACCACCGACGCTGCGCAAATGCGTACCGCGGTGCATAATTGAAGAAACTCGAACGCGCGTGCAATATTTGAAAGTGTACGACCACCGAGGTTTAAATCGAAGGAATTTTCAAGTTCAAATTGAGGGAAATGTCAAGTTTAAATTGAGGGAAATTTCAAGTTTAAATTGAAGGAATTTTCAAGTTCAAATTGAGGGAAATATCAAGTTTAAATTGAGAGAAATATCAAGTTTAAATTGAGTGAAATATCAAGTTTAAATTGAGGGAAATTTCAAGTTTAAATTGAAGGAATTTTCAAGTTTAAATTGAGAGAAATATCAAGTTTAAATTGAGAGAAATATCAAGTTTAAATTGAGGGAAATTTCAAGTTTAAATTGAAGGAATTTTCAAGTTCAAATTGATGGAAATATCAAATTTAAATTGAGAGAAATATCAAGTTTAAATTGAGAGAAATATCAAGTTTTAAATTAAGGGAAATGTCAAGTTTAAATTGAAGGAATTTTCAAGTTCAAATTGATGGAAATGTCAAGTTTAAATTGAGAGAAATATCAAGTTTAAATTTAGGGAAATAGCAAGTTTAAATTGAGGGAAATTTCAAGTTCAATTTGAAAGAAACTTCCAGTTTAAATTTAGGGAAATGTCAAGTTTAAATTGAGGGAAATTTCAAATTCAATTTGAAAGAAACTTCCAATTTAAATGTAGGGAAACTTCCAGTTTAAATGTAGGGAAATGTCAAGTTTAAATTAAGGGAAATGCCAAGTTTAAATTGAGGGAAATTTCAAGTTTAAGTCGAGGGAAATGTCAAGTTTAAATTACACGGGGAATTCAAGTTTTGAATTGTGAGGAATGTAGGAAATGCTAAAATTGTACAATGTTAAAGTTGGAAAGTAAAAAATTGTGAAACGATGAAATTGTAAAATTGTACGCCTCTTTAGAAAGACAAAGTTGAAGAGAACGTGTACGATCGCCATCGCGTCTGCGCCACCACCGACGCTGCGCAAATGCGTACCGCGGTGCATAATTGAAGAAACTCGAACGCGCGTGCAATATTTGAAAGTGTACTAACCACCGAGGTCGTCGTTGTTTGCTTACCGTCGCGGGCTGAGTTTCGTAAAACGTGGTTTTTTAATTCTTCGTTTTCCCGAGGAGTCAGAGGGTTTCGAAGGGTTCGCGGTTGTGTCAATAACCAACGGTTAAATTACCAGCCACTGCGATTATTCTGCGGCACCGTAAACAATTTTCTTTGCTATACGGACTCGGCTTTAATCATTTCTTTATTTTTTAACGTTTTAACTCGAAGCCATTTTAATTCGAAGATCAAATAGAATATTTCTCTTCTACTTATATGTTTTCATTTCGTATTGTTGAAGGGTTATATTACTAGATTCTGGATTTTTCTGTGAAATAACATATTTCTGCATCGATTGCAAGGCACAGGGGCTATATATCAATTTCTGTATGTCAATAATTTTAACCCTTTGCACTGGGAGCTATTTTATTTCGAATATTAAACATTTCTTCCTATCTATAATAATTCCATTCTATATGATTTATTTTTATTTTGTGGATACGAAATTAATAGAATACCTGGTACAATATTGAAATGTTTAATAATTGGTTAGATCCCAACATATTTAAGAAATGTAAACGATATTTTGAATTATAGTACAGCAATTTTTAGCGGTGTGGTTTTAGCTAAGGGTTAATGTAGTGAAAATAATATAATTAATACTCTTAATGTTGATCAATCGGTTCACTGTTTGAAATTTCATTTTTGTTACATAATATCCGGAATGCAGTTATTATTCGTATGAAACCGAAATGTTGAGTATTTTATTAAATGCAAATAAAATGAATAACTCGAACATATTTTGAATAATGATTTAGCAATTTTTAAGGGATGAAAACTGTGTTTTTCATGTTGTGCTCGTTCTTTTAAAGTTAAATTTATATTATTAATATAAAATAATAGTATTCATTTGAATGAAGACAGAAACGCTTGATACTCCATGGGTTGGATCGAATTATGGTGACTGTTCCGATTTACACGAGATTCTTAAAAGGCTATATCCAGAGTGGTACTTGACTTTCTCTCTAGATTATCCTAAACGGCAGAGCTGCACGTGTTTCTCTATTCCACATACGTAGGTAAGCTATGCAGGTTCTTTGTCAATGTCTCGGAACGTTTTAAACAAATACTCGTGTATTCTAACAGAGGAAACGAAGGCTCTAACACACGTACGTCGTCGTAGAAACATCAAATTCAGTAATTAAATGTGTAAACTTAGTTTATCCAGCTTGTCGATCATAACTTTATTAAATACAGCTAACAAGCTTATAACGCCGTTGTAATGTTGCTAAAAGTTGTTTCGTTATCGTATCCCTACGGGCTATCGAGGAGCAAAATTAACCAACTCTGGCACATAATGTTTGCGCAAAACATTGACGAAGTTCATGGTGGTTTTCGGAGTACGTGCCCGTATACGTGTACAGGGTGTTCTAAAAATGTTGTACTTGAAAGGGGTGATTCCACTTTTTAATGGAAATCCCTGTACATGGTCGTTACTATCAAGGCAAGTTTCTATTAGCAGCATCGAAAGAATAGTTGGAAGAAAGTATCATTCCCTTTCGTACCGGCGAAACGCGGTTTCCAATTAAAATCCAGCGAAAGCACTTTCTCCGTAGATTTCATTTGTCTTCTCAGTAGCTCGAGTAAGATGGCGGGTGCTCGAATCGCTCGAACATCCATAACGAAAGAAACGTGTTACGATTCCTATCGACGAGTTACAATTTACAATTACACCCCCAAGTTCGTCGTGACAGTTGTATAACTTAGTAGAAATTGTTTATTGTATTTCTATGTCGAAACGATCGTTGGTTCGATTCCTAGATGTTCATCTGTGCACGAAATCGTTTCGCGGGGAAAGTCGGCCATCGAGCATATAGTTTTCCGCATACTTTACACGTTTACCCGACTACGGACTCATTCGCGAATTCAGACCGCATAAAAATCTTCTTTTGCAATCTGCTTTTTTTTTCTTCGGAAGGTCTTTTCAACAGGTACTGTTTCTGTCCACTCGATATCTCGTTCTAGGCTCGGCTTACGGGCTTCTCTGTGTCCGACTTCGAAGAAGAACGGGAATTTTCTTTGTTTTTTCACGGTTCGCCGAATCTACGTATCGCGTTAAGTCCTCCGTTTCTCGTCGACTTTGAATCCGAGACTCCCGATGTCTCTCGATCTAGAGAACTTGCTATCGTATACGTAGCGCGATGGATAAAACCGGCTTGTGAACTCCGTTTGTGAAGGGTTTGTCCATCGAGAGGCGTCATTTTTATTAGTTAAGGTTAGAGTTGTCGCTCCTCGACACGTGGTTGTAGTAAAATTGTAGAGAAACAGAGTTTCTTTTTTTTTTATGTGAAACTTCTTTTGGCAGGGTGTAAGCCTAATTCGCGTCACGGAATTCGCGACACGGAAAAGCGTAACGGTCAAAAGTGAAAACGCGTTACGTGGTTTCCTGTGGCTGCTAGCTGTACATACTATACAAGGTGAGGCAGTAACTATTGCCACCTATAATAACTACGAAAGTATGATAGTAGCCGAAAAGTTTTCGAAACAAGAGATGCATGGGACAACAGTCTTACATAGTTGTTGCTCTACTCTGTACGCTTACTCCTAAGTTTACTTTTAATATGCTAAAGTTCGAAAGTTGAAAATTCGGAAAGATGCAAAACTGGGAAATGCTGAAATTGAAAGATTGTCAAATTTTAAAGTTAAAGAGTAGAAAATTGTGAAATTTAAGGAAATTTCAAGTTTAAAAGGGAAATGTCAAGTTTAAATTTAGGGAAATTTCAAGTTTACATTGAACGAATTTTCAAGTACAAGTTGAGGGAAATTTCAAGTTCAAATTGAGGGATATATCAAGTTTAAATTGAGGGAAATTTCAAGTTTAAATTGAGGGAAATTTCAAGTTTAAATTGAGGGAATTTTCAAGTTTAAATTGAGGGAATTTTCAAGTTTAAATTGAGGGAATTTTCAAGTTTAAATTGATGGAATTTTCAAGTTTAAATTGAGGGAAATTCCAAGTTCAATGTGAAAGAAATTTCAACTTTCAAACGAGGGATATGTCAGGTTTAGGGGCATTCAAGTTTTGAATTGTGAGGAATGTGGGAAATGCTAAAATTGTACAATTTTAAAGTAGCAGAGTAGAAAATTGTGAAATGGCGAAATTGTAGAATTCCAAAGCAGTAAATCTTAAACTGTAAAATGCTAAAGTTACAAAGTTGAAAATGATAAAACTTTGAAATTGTAAAATTGTACAATTATAAAGTTGTAAAGTAGAAAATTGTGAAACAGTGAAATCGTAAAGAAAGATACATAGTTCATGGTATTTCCCATACCCTCTCCTTCTTTGTATCGCAAATTTTGATCGTTCATTACTAGACTGCAAGAAGGTTCATTTCAAAGCAACGTTTTAAGTTTTCATAATAAAGTTCCACATATGACTATTAGCAAATATGCCAATGACTGTACTATTTATCTTACGACTGTTATTCACTGAATATATTTTATAATAAAAGATTTATGACTCGTAAAACTGTTTGATTTTGCTGAAAAATCTCTATTAACTAATAATAATAGAAAGTTAAGCTCTGTTAAACATTTCAAAAAATATAAAAAGATCTTTACCACGATTTTGGCTCTGGGTGCCAATCATTGCACAGTTTTACCCTACATGGACCCTGCTGTAAGCCCTAGAACCTAGACATTAACGATAGGCTCTACAGTCTACAGTCTCTTTGCGTGTGAGTGTAATTCGATGAATCCTTGACCGATTAACGCGATTCTTTCATGTAACTCGTGACATATCAATCGAGGTTTGGACGAGGATAGATACGTAACTGGACGAGAGCTTGCAACTCCACATCCGTGTAATGAAATTGACTCTCGAACGGCGAGAGTCAGACAGTGATTTCTAACAAGCGGCAAAGTGAATTTTATCGGTCCTCGAACTCGATTAATTCCGCTCGTTTCGTCGATCGCGCACAAGCAGCATCATTCGAATGTTATACCGTTCGAGTTGTTGGAACGTTCCTGATACGCAGGTAATTGCGATTTCCCTGGAAATTGCCGTAACAAGAAATATTTACGCGTTGTCCGGCCCTAGCTCTCTCTCTGACCCCGACGCAAAATTTCATTCGCTCCGAATGAAACGCGGTTACGGGACGAACGGACACGCGTGACCGCGTTCGCTCCCTGTCGCACCGACTCTCTCTCTCTCTCTCTCCACGGGTTGCAATTAACTTGTTCGCCTTTTGAACGATGTCGAGGCTAAAGTCACTGAAATTCGTCGGTTCGTGACCGCGCGAATTACGCGATTTAGCCGAACATTCGTAGGTAAGGGGGGTTCTGGGAAAAATGTCTGTACCTTATCGAACGAGACGAGACAGTGAACGGAAACATGGATAGCTAAACAATCAGCCGAAAGACTCGGTCAGAATCACTATACATAGATATTTTTTTTTTTTAATTTGGAAATCTCATATGAGATTTATTGCAACATAATGCTTAGTACAGAGTATTATATAACAAAGTACAGAGTATATAGTATAGTATAACAAAAATATTATAAGCTATACATAGATATTTGTGTTCCGTTTTACCTTACTTAACGTTATTATAACAAATGTTCCTTTGGATCGATTGTTTACTTGTTTATAAATGATGTATTAATGCTACATTGTACAGTAGCATGATAGCAACGCGTGTTTTGTCTGTTCTAAGAAATTAAAATTATTTGTCATGAAGCTAGCGAGTAACTTATCTCATAATTAGATATTCAATGGTTAATCAACTGATATCGGTAGTCAATATAATAATTTACAGACGCAATGATTAATCCTTAGCACTCGATTGGTGACTCGGAGTCACCACTAAAAATTGATTTACTATAATTTAAAATATTGTTTACTGTTTCTAAAAAATATGTTCGGATCTAACCAATTACTAAATATTTCAATATTGTATGAAGTATTCTATTAATTTCATATCCGCAAAATAAAAAATAAAAATCATATAGAATGGAATTATTCTGGATAGGAAGTCATGTTTAATTTTCGAAATAAAATAGCCCCGACTGCAAAGGGTTAATTTTCTTGAAGATGATCTGAATATAGATATCGACACGTCGAAATTTGAATTTGATAAATTGCAGAATTGCTTCCAAGTAAAAATTGATCGAACCAGTGCGCCGAGAGCATTGATACATCTTATATAAACAAATATACCATCGATAGAAAGGAACATTTATCCAATTTCGATGTTTTACAGACGCAATTATTAATATTCTTGATGATGATCTCAACATAGATATCGAAACGTCGAAATTTGAATTTGATAAATTGCAGAATTGCTTCTAAGTAAGAAATTGATCGAACCAGTGCGCCGAAAGCATTATTACATCTTTTATAAACAAATATACGATCGATAGAAAGGAACATTTATCCAATTTCTATGTTTTACAGACACAAATAATTTAGAGACGCAATTATGAATTTTCTTGATGATGATCTGAACATAGATATCGAAAGGACGAAATTTGAATTTGATAAATTGCAGAATTGCTTCCAAGTAAACATTGATCGAACCATTGTGCTGAGAGCATTAATACATCTTTTATTATTATAACATTCTAGACTGTATGATTAACCGAAGTAGCATCTTCCTCCCCTCCCACGTTAATTCAAGGGTCTCGGGTATTGGACCGATTTTCTTGGTAGCTCGTGTTTCTCCTGTTTCCCGTGTTGTTCCTTGAAAAAGAGGAGCATGTGCACTTCCGCCACGTGTGCCGGATCAGTTGCAGGACTTCGTTGCGCCATGACACCCGGCCAATTAACTCTCGTGCGTGGCGAGTGGGGTTATCCTGTTGTTTCCTGTCGAAGGACGACACACATGTGGCTAGGTTCCAGTAAGTATTTCGAGAGCTGTCCCGAGCTGTCCTTTCTCCTTCGTCCACGGTTCTCTAATCCACGATGTTACATAAGTCAACGGATGCATCATCGTGCTTTCACTTTTTTTTTCCTCGCTCGTTGACTGCGATACGAAAATATCGCGTTCGCGGTTCGATCGATCGCTGGGAGGGCGGCTGGTATTTGTCGCGTTTCCGCGCATTCTGCTCGTATCTCGCAACGATCGAGCTCCGCCATTAATCGGCCGATGATAATGGATAGATCGTAGTACGTAGTGAAGCGCGTGAATCTGCTCGTATCATCGATTTTTTACACCTATTCTTTTTTTTTTCTCCGCCTTTCCCTGCCGGGTCAGTGCCCTGTCAAGGGAGAAGATCCGCGCTCGAGCATGAACACGGTTACATCGACAATCCGTCAGGTCCTCCATCCTCCCTTCTTCGTTCTCCGTGTTCTATGCTCTTCGTAGATATTCGCAACTGGTTGTAAAATATGTTGTACTCGAAAGAAGTGATTTGAAGTAGCTGTTTCCTTTGCCGGAAATCTTCTCCGTAGCTTCGTTAAGGAGTTGTTAACGAATAAACGAAGACCAATCAGAGCGCGACCACAGCGAACGGAGTCCAACTCTGACTGGTCCGTGTTTTCCGTTGATAACTCGTAAACAGAGCCGCGGACACCATTTTTGCGAAGAAAGATATTCCTTGTAATGATTTCAGGAACCTCCAATTTCTGGATGTTGAAGGAATTTGTTAAGCACCCTGTAGACTAGGGTGGTCCTTAGTTATACTTGTTGAAAATTGTTTTGCGAGATTTTTGTTCACGCCTTCCCCTAAAATTGTGCCATTTGGTAAGGAAATAATTCCTGCAAAAGATAAAGTTGATCGGATAAGGGGGAAGGCGTGTCTCATTGACGTTGAAGTTGACAAAAACATGAGAAATTTTATAGGAAGAAAAAAAATTTTATTTTTAGAAGTTTTTAGTATTGCTGCAGGGGCCTCTAACCGTCTGCAGAATTCTTGAGGGATTGTGATAGGATTTTTACACTGTTAACCTAAAACACGAGATTTGAGCGAAAACGGACTTGTTAGCGGGAAGGTGACGGACAGCAATTAGACAGGCTAATTAATGTAAAATAATCTTAATTCGTAAAAAGTACACTTGTACTTGAATGCACGTAAGAAATTATGATATTTTTCGAGGTATAAAATATTTCACTTGAATTTTCAGTATACTCTTCACATTTAGCAAGCAGTTCCTTCTATTTCAAAACTTCGCGCTCGATGAGGCACGACTTCCCGACGTCCAATAGCTTTTAACCCTCATCCACACGACGTGGTTACTCGGGTACCTATTTGAACTTCATTTAGAATAGTACAAAAAATTACCCGTGTGGATGAGGGTTAAAACTTTGGATATATCATTTTCTCATGAAAAGGAACAATATTGGGGGGAGGTGTGTCCAAAATTTTCATGGTCGAAAAATAAGGACCACTCTACTGTTGACAATACGTGGGGGGTTACATAGGGAGACAATTCCTAATCAACTGCGCCTGGTCAGACACTTACGAACACTTCGATACAGCGAATAGACTTTCTTGTGATCGCCGAGAATCGCGTGTAACCCACGATTCGTTATTAAGAGGCAATTTAATTGCGAATCGATTTACAGGCGCCTCGAGTCGAACGGAATTGGGGGGCGGAGTCGAGTTACGTCGCGTCGTCGGTGACGTTTCGCTGCCCCTTTTCGATGGGAACGTACCGGACATTTCTCGATGGATGGGGGTAATTTGTACGCTCGGGACATGGTTAGAGAGGGGGAGTGAAATTACCGACTTTACCGATTTCTGGGACAATCGAATTGTTGGGAATGGGAGGGACGTGATCAACTGGGGTGGAAAATGTTAAAAATAATTCGTTGTCGAATACAGGCGCTTCCATTAAGAGGTGTCGTATCGAAATAACTCAATTTGATGAGACTTAAAATAATGCTTCTAATGGAAGACCCGGTACCAGAGTTGAGCAAAAAATTAATCGCCGATTGACGACTAAATTTCAACTTCAGTCGTTAATCGCAATTAACAATTAATCTCCTAGTTTAGTCGTTAATTGTGGTTAACGATTAAATACTTATTCATCGTTGTGATTAATGATTATTAATCGTCATTCGGATAATTGATTAATGATTACTGTCAATCGGATAATTGATTAATGATTAACTGTCAATTCTCCATTCGCTATCTGTCTCCCTCTCCCTCCATATTACAATTTGTGGATAGACCGTATGGTAATTAACATCAACAATTGATTAAATCAGTCTCCGATTTTTCGATGATTTCTCCGTTTAATCAACGATTGACGATTAACTTCATCAATCGATTGAATCAATCGCCGATTTTTCGATGATTTCTTCGTTTAATCAACGATTGACGATTAAATTCATCAATCGATTGAATCAATCGCCGATTTTTCGACGATTTCTTTTTTTAATCATACACATTAATCAATCAATCATGATTAAAATTTTAATCGATTATTGCCCAACTCTGCCAGGTACACCCTCTGTATAGAGGGTACGGTTGCAAAACACATACGTTGCGTTTCCATGAAACATATATTTACGATATTGTGCAATTTGTACCCATTTCAATTAGGAGTACAACTTTGTTTGACTGGTTTCGCGACTTTGTGTGGCACGAGAGGGTGGAGGGGTCTCGTTGGTTTGCGAAGGGTCGTTGAATGATCTGGCTAATGTTAGAGGGTGAAACGTTTTCAACGGTGCTCTTTGGGAAACATTCTATTTACCATTATCCGTCGGGATGGACAAGGCGGTATTTCTCTCTCGGAGGTTGTTCCACGTTAATTCGCTAACGAGCCTACACCCGTGTCGAAACCCACCCCTTCTTCTACACGCATTACCCTTATTCCATTCGATTACGGAGTGAGCAAAGTTTCTATAAGTGCGCAAAGATTCGTATACATATACACTACTGTGCAAATGAAAGAAGCACCTAGTATACTTATAATTTATATATTGCATTTAAAATATTAATTTAATTATCAGTCTTTGAATTGAATGATTTTGTAATTTATTAAAATTTCTATAAAGTAAATTTTATATTTTATTTCGACTTGAATTTGGGGTATTTACTACCGTTTATCAAATTAAAGGATATTAGTTAAAATATATAACATTAGAATTGCTTTTTCAAATAAATTTTATATTTTAACTAATATCCTTTAATTTTATGAACGGTACTAAATACCCCAAATTCAAGGAGCAATTCAATGTAAAATTTACTTTATAGAAATTTTAATATAATACAAAATCATTCAATGTCAAAGATTGATAATTAAAATTATTTTAAAAAATGAAGAATGTATAAATCGATATAAGGGAAAGATTATATAATAAACTTAGAATAGGAAGAATTAAAATAATTTTTACATCAAAGATCTAAATATTAGGGTTATTATATAAAATTCGATTGAAAAGGGTAGACTTGCTCTAGTGATTGGATCAAA
This sequence comes from Lasioglossum morio, assembly GCA_916610235.2. Classification (NCBI taxonomy): domain Eukaryota; kingdom Metazoa; phylum Arthropoda; class Insecta; order Hymenoptera; family Halictidae; genus Lasioglossum; species Lasioglossum morio. The sequence continues at coordinate 18,343,277 of OU744324.1, read as the reverse complement.
TCCTCATTCAAATGGGGTAATTTTGTCACGATCATTTTCTAAAATGACTACTCCATCAAACAGCTAAATCTTTTTCCCTATAAAATATTTATGCTTTTCTATTAAATATGACCGGGGTGGTTCTTTCTTTTCCACAGTAGTGTACACGTATAGGTAATGCATACATGCGCGATAATTGAAAAATCGCGATGAAGTGTTGATAGAAACGTAAATAACAATTTCGTTACGATACGTGGTTGCTGCACTGACGAACTGGTGAACTGGTGCACTGGTGCACGAGGCGATGCAGCGCGATGCAGCGCGCCGCAACTATCGATCGCCCCCGGCCCAATGGCAATCGTTTTAATGCGAATCGATCACACTTTCTGCGAGAGTTGTAACTCTGTGCTATCTTATCGGTCGACTCGGCAACGTTTTTCAATTGGACTCGTTCCAACTCGCACTCCAAAGAAATCTCGCCCTCGTCCCTTTTCGTATGGCCGACGCTCACAACATTTTACACTGCCAACCGTTACACATAGATTCATAAAAACTTTCAACATCCATTTTATCATCCCCGACGAAAATAAGACGCAGCTGAAGTAACCCTTTGTACTCGGAGATATTTCAAAAATTCCATTCGTTATGATTTTTTCATTTTATGGACATGAAATTGATATCATACATCGTACAATACTTAAATGTTTAGTAATTGATTAGATACCAACGTATTTTATAATGTAAACAATATTCTGAATAATGTACAGCAACTTTTAGTGGTGACTCTTAGTCCTAAGGGTTAATGGTAAACTTGTCTGTTAAAAACTTGTTTGCTGCTGTAAACTTTACGAGAAAACTTCAGGGTGTTCTGTGACAGCTCTTCGTGCGGCAAAAATCCAGGTCATTGTAATCGAAGATGGGGGTAGCACATTTTCAAGTTTACCAAATTAAAAGACAACGTTTTTTTAATTGGACTCGCTCCAACTCGTACTCCAAAGAAATCTTACCCTCGTCCCTTTTCGTATGGCCGACGCTCACAACATTTTACACTGCCAACCGTTACACATAGATTCATAAAAACTTTCAACATCCATTTTATCATCCCCGACGAAAATAAGACGCAGCAAAATTAACCCTTTGTACTCGGAGATATTTTAAAAATTCCATTCTTTATGAGTTTTTCATTTTATGGATATGAAATTGATATCATACCTCGTACAATACTTAAATGTTTAGTAATTGATTAGATACCAACGTATTTTATAATGTAAACAATATTTTGAATAATATACAGTAACTTTTAGTGATGACAGAAATCCAGGTCATTGTAATCGAAAATAGGGGTAGCACATTTTCAAGTTTACCAAATTAGAAGACTATTAACACTTTACCGACCGGAAGTCTATTAATAGGATTTTCAATAATTCTGCTGTACCAAAAAAAAAAGCATAGAAATTCTTTTTGACATTGCAATCTCATATGAAACTATTAGACGATGTTATCGAGGGTGACTTAGTTAGTTCATACTAAACGCTAAATGAAAACTTATCCATGTACCATACATTTTTCAAAAATATGCAATAATCACCGGTCGGTAATGTGTTATATATATATATATATATATATATATATATATATATTATTTTATTGGATTCTCCTTAGGGTTACAATTCTAATATTATATAAATTACCATTTTTCCCTGTTTCGCTCTTAACCTCTATCCTTAACTGTAACTTATGACTATCTTATATACTATTTACAGATATAGAGAGAGAGAAACGCTATATACAAAAGACTTATCCTATACCTACAACATTTACAATTATTTCCAATATTTCCAATATAATATAATATTTATTTATTGCGGACCGGTAATGTGTTAATATATTATTCTTTTATATTATTAAAAGACAACAGACGGCCGCGTGTGTTCTTAATCCACGCCACACATTAAAACGTTGTACTCTCGTAAAATCGTGTATAAAAGAATTTTCCTCTCTCCCGTTTTATTTCTCGGAGGAGATTCGACTGTCGATAGAGAACGAATCTTTATTCGATTTGTAGTCGAGTCGCGCGACGCCTATGGGCTACGTCGTGCTCCATTATCATCCGAGAAAGTTTCAGCCTCCAGCGAGGGGCACAGTGACAGATGGAAATCGTTGCAGAGACAAAATTGAAATCGAGTAGCAATACCATTAGAAAGGAGTGGCAATACTTGGAGACTGCTCGTCGACGAATTGTCTCTATTCCTGTCGAGACAGAAGTTACATTCCATTCTCGTGAAAAGTTCCCCCTCGTCGAAAGACATTTCCATCTTTGTCCACCGATTTATCCAGTTTCGTTCGTCTCGCTTTCAACGTAATCTCGACGCGGCAGACGTCTTTTGCCGGTGAAATTCCTCGAAATTCAGATGCAATAATCATTTTACAAGTGTCTGGTAAGATGAAGATAAAACGAAGCAGCGTTTAAGTCTGAATATACAGTGAAGCCTCGATTCGAAGAAAATGGGAATCGTAGGATCTAAGAAAAACGAATATACCCATTACAAAACTTCTTTATTTTTAATGATTTTTTGTACGTGACTTTCATCAACTTTTTTGAACTCTGTAATCGACGATGTCTGTGTACATTATTATTATTTTTTTATTTAATGCAATGTGAACCTCAAAGTAGAGATTATTTTGCCATACATCATTTTTCAATACATTATTATACTTTATATAATACAATACAAATTAATAACATATATTCATGTTTTCAGCGCACTAGTTCGATCAAATACTACTACTTAAGCAATTTTGCAAATTAACACAAACATTTTCAACGTTTCGGTCAACTATTTAGACCATTTTCAAGAAAAAAGATTTTCGGTATAATCGCGTCTGTAAAAATGATTAAATTAGTATAAATTATGTTCAACACGATAACTAATAATTCAAAATGTTTTAAGTACAAAAGACCACATACTTGCTAAGTGAATTAACTATTTTGAAACTTTTAAAAGCATGGAATCAACATGTGTCTTAAAGTTTTAAAAGTTTCAAAATAGTTCATTCACTTAGCAAGTATGTGGTCTTTTGTACTTTTTGCTATTAGCGAATTTGTTCAACAAACAATACTCTATACATTAATTTACAGACGGAAAGTGTCTCTTGAAAATGGACCTGGATCGAACACCTGGATCGAAACGTCGAGTTTCATTTAAACTGCAAAATTGCTTCCGTTTAACAATTGATCAAACCTGTGCGCGAACAACATCACCAAAATTCTACAAATTACAGTTTGTGTCGTGCGACTTTAATCAGAAAAATGTAGGCGAAGACGTTGGTAAAATTTCATTAAAAATAAAGAAGTTTCATTCCAGGTCACAAAGAAATAGTAGAACCACAGGATCTAAGAAACAGCGTGGACTCTCGAGGGTTTTTCTCAGACCAAATGAAATTGTTAGCTAAAATTATTTGACACGCTTCGTTATCTCCTCGGAAGAAGGGGGACCAACTTAATTACGGTCTAGCGAATTCGCAATTGTCAACACTTCGATTCGAACAACGTTTCGAAAGCGCGTCCGCGAGCATTTCCTGGCAAGGAAAAGTAATTTCAGGGGGAAAAAAAAGAAAGCACTAATACCGAGTGGAAACAGACGGCGGAAGATTGCAAATAGCGACGTGGAATGGGAAGAACGCGCGTTTTATAGCGTCTCGTGAAACGCTGCGCGTTGCAGCGCGCCGCGCCGGTTTCCGAATGGAGATTTTCAGCGGTTTATAATCGTGGAAGCCGAGGAAAGAGGCGACGGAGAAGGTAATCCCATTTTTCTTCTTAACGCGACTGAACAGCCGGCTTAACGGGGAAAGATAAAGTCGCCGGATTTCACCGTTAGTTGACTCTTCACTCCTCCCATCGTTTCGCCGTTTCCTTCAACTTTTTCTTTTCATTCCTCGCCTTTTCTTTTCGACCGTTGCTTCGCGTTGTTTTCCTTTAGCGATCGAGCCACTCGGTCGTCCATCTTCGAACCGAATGCCTAAACCACCGCACATTGGTCCGGTAGGCTGATTTTTGTGGCCAAAATATTGTAGCGTTATTTCGATATTTAATATTATCTTATTATAGGTCGTTGGATTCATCTTGATACTAGTTGGAATATTATGATGTAAAAAATATATGTTAATACTTAAGAAATTGAGGAACCTTCATTTTCTTTCTATAAAAAAAATTGTTTTTTTCTTATATTGAAGTTTGTACCCTCTTTACGAGTGATCGCAAACTGTTCACAAACTTGAAAGTTACATTAAACAATTAGTTGCAAATAGTGGCAGCTGATTTTTACAAGAATTAAAGAACAGAGTCTACATTACGAAATGAAACAGGAGATTCGACGAAAACACGTGAATTTGGTTACTTTCATTCGAAAAACTGACCGCCTCTAGGCCGCGCTCTGATTGGTCAGTATTTTTCGTTAATAACTCCTGAACAAACCGCGGACGTCATTTTTGCAAAGGAAAATGTTGCTTCAAATGAACTCAGGAATCTCCCATTTCCAGATGTTAAAGGAATTTTGAGACACCTTGTATTTAGCAGAGCTTGATCAATTTTTTGCGACTGCGGAAGAACGCAGAAATAATTAAACCTAGCTTTAGGAAATCTCTACTTTAGGAAATCACAACTTTATAAAGTACCAACTTTATGAGGTACCAACTTTAGGAGATGCCAACTGTAGGAGATACTAACTTAAGGGGACACCAACTTTAGGAAGTCCCAACTTTAGGAGATCCCAAGTTTAGAAGATTGTAACTTTAGGGGGCACCAGTTTTAGGAAATCTCCACTTTAGGAAAACACAACTGTAGGAGATTATAACTTTACGGGACACCAACTTTAGGAGATCCCAACTTTAGGAGATTGTAATTTTAGGGGACACCAACTTTAGGAGATTGTAACTTTAGGGGACACCAGCTTTAGGAAATCACAACTGTAGGAGATTCTGACTTTAGGAAATAACAACTTTATAAAGTACCAACTTTATGAGTTACCAACTTCAGGAGGTACTAACTTTAGGAGATTCTAACTTTGGGGGACACCAACTTTAGGAAATCCCAACTTTAGACAATCCCAAGTTTAGGAGATCCCAAGTTCAGTAGAATCTAACTTTAGGAAATTCCAGCTTTATGAAATAAGGTGAGAGCGAGTGATTTTCTTATCGTCCTGGTTATTTTCAGTAGAAACGTGATAAAGAACGAGAGCAAAGCCTTTTTCACATGTTTTACCGCGGGGTTAACTTTTATCAAAGTTCTTGATTTATGTCGTAGAAACTTGTTCTTCTTTCCTTTGTTTTTTAATTAATTTCATGCTGCCATCGAGTATGCTGCTCGAGGAAGATTGTACCAGTTCACCGTGGATTTTATTAATACCGCGACTAAAAATATAGTCGTGGTCAGAGTCTTATTATACATAGACGGAGTATTTGCCATAGCAGGTATTACATTCGAACACAATAACGATAGACTTTTTTAAAAAAAAATTTCTGATGAGTATCACTCTGGGTCCAGTCATAACAACACGTAATTTTTTTTTATTAATAAGAAATATGCAGTAATAAAGTAAATATAACACTGCATTATTTTTATGTTCGATCTTCTTTTCAATACCCCCAAATAAAAAACATTCATTTTCTGTTTCAAAAATATTTGTTTAATGGCAGATTTCATAAATTTTAAGATTGAGATTAAATTTTAAGATTAAGATTAAAATTAAATTTTAAGATTACTGAAAAAAAAGGCGACACCACGACTCGTTTTTTGTTCATACATTAACGCGAACTCTTTATGACTGGCTAGAGATTTTCAAATGCAATTTTCTCGGAAAATCTTAAGAAGCGCGCGCTACTGCTTTGCTAAATTACATTTGGACACGTCATCTTCATATACTGCAAGTTTCAGGAAAATCCGGTTTCCGACTACCTTCACCTCTTCTTGTGAGCTACGTTTCTAATTTCAAGTCTCTAGCTGATCGGGAAGTTAGTTTAAAATCAATTGCAAAATTTGTCACCGAACAGACAGACAAGAAAAGAAAGCTTGCTAATAAAAAA